>CM046874.1:523706513-524370888 GCA_025667525.1 Glebionis coronaria | reverse complement strand
TTGGAAGACCATCCCACAAGCTTATCTTGACCTAGAAATTGTGCACCACCAGAAGTACTTTTACGTGTATCAAGACACCCTGCATGATCAGAATCTGAATAGGCCGTTAGAAAGAAACCAGTTTCCCTTGGATACCAGAGTCCCATGTGAATGGTATTCTTAAGGTACCGAAAGATCCGTTTAACCTCCTTGAGGTAATTTTCAGTGGGTCGTGCTTGATATCGTGCACAATAGCATGTAGCATGATGAATATCAGGTTTGCTTGCTGTCAAGTACATGAGGGACCCGATCATGGAACAATATCTCGTTTGATCTATGGGTAATCCCTCCAAATCAGCATCTAGGGATGTGGTTGATAATGGTGTCCCAACGGGGTCACATGATGTCATACCATGCTTTTTGATTATCTCTTGACAATACTTAGCTTGGTTTATAAAGATACCACTTGGGGATTGGTGAACTTGAATTCCTAGAAAGAGTTTTAGTTCGCCAATCATAGATATTTCAAATCTGATGTGCATTACTTTTTCAAACCATTTTGAAATTTTGGGTTTGTAGACCCGAAAATAATGTCATCAACATAAATCTGCACAAGCAAAATGTCAACCCCATATTTATAAGTGAATAAAGTTAAATCAACGGAACCTTTTGAGAAACCTTTGGAGACCGGAAATTTCGAGAGCTCGTCGTACCACGCCCTTGGAGCTTGCTTGAGTCTATAAAGTGCTTTGTGGAGACGATACACCTTGTCAGGATAATAAGGATTGACGAATCCTTCCGGCTGAGTGACATAGACTTCTTCCTTCAAAGGACCGTTAAGAAACGCCGTCTTTACGTCCATTTGATAGACAATGAATCCCTTGGAGCTTTCTTGAGTCTATAAAGTGCTTTGTGGAGACGATAGACCTTGTCAGGATAATGAGGATTGACGAATCCTTCCGGCTGAGTAACATAGACTTCTTCCTTCAAAGGACCGTTAAGAAACTCCGTCTTTACGTCCATTTGATAGACAGTGAATCCCTTATGTGCAACATAAGCAAGAAAAATCCTGACCGCTTCCATTCAGCAACTTGTCCAAATGATTCTTCAAAATCAATACCCTCTTCCTGACCATACCCTTTAGCCACTAGCCTAGATTTATTTTTGATGATAGTGTTCTCTTCATCCATCTTGTTTTTCCAGATCCATCGAAGATTTAATGGTATTACATCGTATGGTCTGTCAACAAGTTCCCAGACTTTAAGTCTTTCAAATTGTTGAAGTTCATCCGTCATCGATTCAATCCAAGCGTGATCAGCCATGGCTTCTTTGATGTTTTTCGGTTCAACTGAACTCACGGCGAGTGCGAACATACAAACATCGCCATCGGTGTTAAGTTGTCGTCTTGTGCGAACGGGCTGTGAAGGGTTTCCAATTACATGAACCAAAGGATGATATCGGGTCCAATGATGTGTTGAAGGATGTCGTTGATAGAACGTATGCATATTTGACGGATCAACATGGCGAGTAGAAGACTCTCTAGTTTCGTGTATCGGTGTACCAAATGGGTTGATAAATTCGTCTTCGTCAGATAATGCATTGTCTGTTTGATTTGTGTTCTCTGGAGCAATGAAAGTAGTTGTGGATGTTGTAGGATCGATTGTTGAAGTGATATTCTGAGCAGGTAAATCTGCAGCAACCCGTGTTGAAGTAGATGAAGTTGTATCCTTTTGTTGACGATGATCGGTATCATCATTCTTATCATGAGTGACAGCGGAAGACTTCGATACAACTTGTTTATCCCCCGTGAAATATTCATCATACATTGGTCCATATAACATTTCCAACTCTTCAATTGTCGTGTCGACTGTCATATTAGCTCTAGGAACATTTTCTGGAACCAGCGTTGAACTTGATGGTTCATTGTTGTGGTTTTGAGTTTCGAGTTCCGTGCGGTTGTAAACGTAAGTTTTTTGTCGTTGTGGATCGGGACTTAAACTGTTTTGTTCAAGTGCCATTTCTTGGAATTCATCAAATCGGATGTGAATAGTCTCGACTATCAATTTTGTTCTCTTGTTGTACACTCTATATCCCTTAGACTAAGTTGCATATCTCACAAGAATACATGCATCACCTTTCTCTTTTATCTTATCCAAATTTTCACCATCTCGAATAATGTAACAAGTACATCCAAAAACATGAAGGTGTTTGACTGAAGGTTTTCGATCATGAATTATGTGATATGGTGTCTTTTCGTGTCTTGGGATAATTAAGGAGCGGTTTTGTGTGTAGCATGCGGTTGACATGGCTTCGGCCCAAAAATATAGTGGTAGTTTTGAAGAGGATAGTAATGTTCGAGCAGCCTCAACTAAAGTACGGTTTCGTCTTTCAACAACGCCGTTTTGTTCGGGTGTTCGAGCAATAGATGTTTCTTGTTCAATTCCTTCGGCTTCAAAATAATTTCTCAGATTTGAATTCAAAAATTCTGTACCTCTGTCAATACGAACCACTTTAACTTGAGCTTGAAGACCACGTTGTATCAGTTTAAGGAAGCTGATGAGAACTTCTGGTGTTTCATCCTTGGATCTCAATAAGTGAGTCCATGTGTACCTTGAGTAATCATCGACAATTACCAGAATATATTTCTTTCCATTGATACTATGAACACGCATGGGACCACACAGATCCATATGGAGAAGATCTAATCGTCCTTTTGAGCTTGGTGTAGTTTTTGTCTTGAAACTACTTCGTTTAGCTTTACAAAGCTCACAAGAAGAACAAAGATGATCTTTGATGAATTTCAAACTTGGAAGGCCTCTCACAATATCTTTATTGGAAAGCAAGTTGATGGTATCAAAATTAAGATTAGATAAACGTTGATGCCATAACCATGCCTGAGTCGAGGAAGCTTTAGCCATGAAGCAAATTGGAGTTGATGAATTTGTGTCTTGTAGTGAAATTGTGTAAAGATCAGTACCCCGTGTACCGGTAAGTAAGTCATTCCCATCATAATCACGAACAAAA
Organism: Glebionis coronaria; assembly: GCA_025667525.1. Classification (NCBI taxonomy): domain Eukaryota; kingdom Viridiplantae; phylum Streptophyta; class Magnoliopsida; order Asterales; family Asteraceae; genus Glebionis; species Glebionis coronaria. Next base: position 524,367,885 of record CM046874.1, on the reverse strand, counting down.
CATGTCTTCTTTCGGAAAGCAACCTCCAAATCCGCATCACATAATTGACCAACCGAGAAAAGATTGTGATTGAGCCCTTCGACGTAGTATACCCTTTTAATCATGACATTCCCCTGAACCAAATCTCCATATCCTAGGATCGGTGCAAATTGATTGTACCCAGGAACTTCTCCACGAAGTTAATTAGAAGCTTGAGATTCCCCGTCATGTGCTTCGTGCATCCGGAGTCCAGTATGAAGAGAATTATTTGTATCACCTGCAGAAGAGTTAGAAGACGATGGAGCATTTGCTAAATTGGATACCACAGTAGTTGTGATTATAGAATCATTAGTGTCCTTAACAACATATAAAGGCATACTAACACTCGTTTTCACATTTTCTGTCCTAGCTTTAGGCATCCATTTATATCCTGGAGGACATTGATTAGCAAACCACCATTTCCAATACTTACTAGAAGACTCATATAATTCCTTAATTCTGCTTATAGGGTTCTTAGAGGTGGAGTCTGATGCGTTACTTTTCTTAGTGGGGGTAGCATCAGAATGGTTCACTTTGAGTTTGGGTTTACTAGCTCTAATAGGCTTTGCAACTTGCTTCTTAGTTCTAGTATCTACGCCTTTGACTTTATTCATAGCACACATAGAATGATTAGCATTAGTACACTTTCCACATTTGACACAAACAAATTTCACATTCATAGCATTCAAATCATTCACATCATTCAAATCGTCATTACATGCGATTACAGACTTTTTATTCTTAAAAACATTCAAATTCCTAGGGTGTTCTTATACTTCCTTCATCTTCCCTTGATTCTTGTGTTTCCAGACCTTATCATTCACTTGAGTGCTCTTAAGCTGAGGCCGGCTAACACTAGTAGTGGAGACTATTCCTGTAGTAGAAGACACATGAATATTAGTGTTTCTAGAAGTCTGAGGCGATTGAGTAACTTTGTTTGTGGGCTTAGTGGTCATTCTATACATCCCTGGTTTAATCATATTATTGTGCTTAACGCTTGATGCTATGACATTCCTTATGGATTGATTATGTGGTAACCTTTCCTTTTCATCCAGCTTGGGGGCAAACACAGGTTTTGCAAACGAGGAATTTGATAAAGCAGATGGTTTTCCCAAGATAGAGGATCTATTCTCTTTAGAGGCATTGGGTTGTCTAACAACATGTTTCTTAATGCTAGGTTCCACAACTTTCCCACCCATTTTAGCAACGAGTTTCTGCAACTCTGCTATCGCTCTGTCCTTGTCTTGTAATTGGGCTTTCAACCCTTTAATTTCCAAATTCTGTTCATTCATTTCTCAAAACGTTTTGGAAAGTTTTTCTTGCAAGTTATTATCATGTGGAAGACTACCAACATCTTTTTGCAAAGCAAGTTCAAGAGAATGACAATGTTTTTGAAGGAAATCAGTTTTGTGTTGAAGTAACTCAAATGCCTTTTTATCAACATTTTCTTTACGTTTCGAAAGATCAATTTCAAGACGCTCACATTCTTTGATCTTATCAAGATATTTGCATGCAACATCAGAATATTCATCAATATCAGCACAAGATGTAAAATAAGCACACATAACATCTTTAGAAACGCATTCTTGCAAGAGTAAATCATATTCATCTGAAAAATCAGACTTCTCCATTTGAAGATCATCAATGTGTTTCTCAAGAGATTCAACATATTGTAAATCATCATACATTTCAGTCCGAATGAACTCCTCAAACTGAAGAACAGTTTCTTTAATTAATGCCGTATTTGGGATTAATAGTTCTTTTACAAGCAAGGTAATATCTTGAGGAATCGGGCGTTGCCACTCATCATTTTCACGTTTCGCCCAATCTCTTTCAACAATAGATTTAAAATTATCTATGTGGTGTTTAAGAATACCTAATGTTTTCCTACTCTTGCTTTTAGATTCATCTAGAGGGAGGTAGTTAATGTATTTGTAAACATTAGATTTCTTAGGGGCAAATGCTTTCTTCCATTGAATTCTCTTTTGTTTGCATTCTAAAAACACTTCCTCACGGGTTTTCTGAGTTTGTTTGTTGAAAAGACCATAAAGACTATTCATGTAAGCATAATTATATGGTTTCACAAACTTCTTATTGACAAGTGGTCGACTATCATCATCCCATAGGGCAGTCTCTTCACTATCGGCACTAACAGGCATGCAATCAAGATCGGTCAATTCAGTCTCATCAAGATAAAGACACGGGTTCGCAGCTTGAGCTTTGGCAAGGTACTCAGGACTTGCAAAGCTAGCTTGACCCATAAACATCGACGGAGGTGCTAGCATTCTAACGGTTTGAATAGAATCATGCGTTTTATAAACAACTTTCTTCAAAAATTCGACTTGTTCTTCTAGTTTTGTTACTTTTTTGGTTTCTTTATCATATCTACTTTTGAAGTCTTGTTTTAACGCATCTACCTCTTGTTTCTTAACCTCAATAATTTTAGCAGAATCGTTAGTGGTCATAGAGAGCTTTTGTTCAAGTTCATTAACTTTGGTATTGGCAAGGTACGTTTTTTGACGTTCATCCATTAAGATAACATTATATTGACGCTGCTCTTTGGCTAATAACTCAAGCGTTGTATTATATTTGTTTTCAAAATCGTCCTTTTGACTTTTTAACGTACTACAATTTTACCCCTCAAGCTCTTTGGTTTTCTGAAGGAGCTCTTCTCTATAGCTTTCAGTCATCTCACTCGATTTGATAAGAGCAGCTTTGCATTCTTCAAAATTTTGAGTGAGCGTAGCGTTTGCCTTATTTAATTTCTTTTGACTCTTTTTATTTTCAGTGACATCTTTTGTAAAGTGGCAATTAAATTAGCAAGCGCAATACGTTCCTCTTCATCATATTCATTTGCATGTTGATCATCCTTAGACTCATTATTGCACATGTCTGATGAATCGGGTGTGGTATTGCTATCAACCGTTTCCATCATACACGTGTCATTAATGGCATTAGGTAGATCACTATGCTCATGAATATCACCAAACACATTATATTCATCAGTATTGTGTACCTTATCTATTGGCTCAGTGTCAAAGATAGGGCCATTGTCATCTTCAGTGACTTTGAGAACTTCTTCAACCTTTGCCATGTACGAGTAATGTGCATCGAGTTCTTGATCAGAATCTTCATCATCAGTGTCATCAAGCAATGCTCCTTCCCCAGTTGACAATTTAACCCTTGCTTCCATCTTCTTGCATAGCAGCATCTTTTCCTTATGATAACCAGAGTCTCTAACCCTTTTTGGCTTCCTGCATTCCTTTGCCATATGTCCATAACCTTGGCAATTAAAACATTGAATCCCACTCTGCTGAACCACTTGACTTCCAACAGTTTCCCTATTCCCAGTAGCAGCAATCCTCTGAGTATCATACTTGGCAGTTTGTCGATCATACCTTGCAAAACCCTCAACATGCGTTGGATTATGTCGATCATACCTAGAAGGACTTTTACCACGTCGACGTGTGTCATACCTTGGAGGACTCTCGACATATTGGTTCTTTGTGTTAGATGATGTGCGAAGATTGTTGTTGGTGGGTTTGTAGATTTTCTTGTAAGTCTTCATTATGAAAGCAATTTGTTGTTTCATCTCTCGATTCTTTTGAGCTTGGTCTTCATCACTATCTTCTTCAGATGATGACTCAGATGGTGGTGATTGTGCTCTTGGCACTTTACCTCGTGATCTTGTGGATGATGAAGACTTAGATGATGTGGAATATCGTGGTGAGGATGATGTAGTGGCATATGGCTTAGGAGCACGAGAGTGATGGTCTTAAACATGTTGAGTGGTAGTCACCAAAGCAAGTGGATTAGCCGTCTTGGCAACACGTTCAGCTCGAATCTCATTTGCTTCATTCTGAAATTGCTTCAAGATATCAAAGAGTCGATGATATGAGACCTCGTCTAACTTTTCTTGTTGTTTCACTAAAGTGACGAACCGTGTCCACTCGGCTTGAAGTTGTTGAAGAAATTGAACATTGACTTGCATGGTGGAGACTTGCAGATTATTTCTTGTCATGTCATTCATCATTTTATAAAACCTGGAGTAGTAAGAGTCAATTGATTCTCCATCCCTTGAAGTAAACTTGCCAAAATTCCAAAACAAGTTTGTTTTGACATCTTGTTTGTTGAGTGATTCTCCTTGTTGCAAGCGTTCAATTGCAGTCCACATTTCATGTGATGTAGGGCATGCATCAACCATGGAATAAATATCATCTCCAATCCCACTTAAAACCATATAGATGGCTTCCTTCTCCGCATCATGCCAAGCACAATTTTCAGGTGTGAGATCGGATCTTGTTTCGTCACGTTCACTTGCGGGAACTGCATCAGTAGTATCAGTGGCTGGTCTTGGAGGAATTTAGATCTTCTTGAAAACATATGGTCCATGAGTAATACATTTCCTCAAGGCATCACCGTTAGGTCTTGTATCAAGGTATCGTATGAAACGTGATTGCCATTGAGCATACCGACCAGACACAAGCATTGGTGGTCTCTCTTTGTTACCCGCCACCATGATATTGTTGTTTGTGACATGATACTCTTGAGTAGAATCCATATCTAGAGACTTAAAATCGATGAAGAGAAAATGGATCTTAAGTAGATGTGTTGTGATTGTTATTGGCGATGAAAAATGTTATAATCCCCTAAAAATTGTCTTCACAAGAAACCAAAATTTCGAAGGCGAAAAATCACACGATTCACATTTGTAAAAATCTTCAATTTTCGGAATATTGGATAATTTCGGAATAACTGACTTTTTCAGAGAATTTGGGTGTTTTCGGAATAACTGACATTTTCAGAGAAGTTGGGTTTTTTTTCGGAATAACTGACATTTTCAGAGAAGTTGGGTTTTTTCGGAATAACATATGTTTTCAGAAAATTGAACCTTCTTCGGAATAATGGATGTTTTCAGAGAATTGGACCTTCTTCGGAATAATTGTTGTTTTCAGAGAAATGGACCTTCTTCGGAATAATTGATGTTTTCAGAGAAATGAGAATTTTCGGAAAAAGTGATATCTTCGGAATATGTGAAATTTTCAGAGAAATGAGAATCTTCGGAATAAGTACTATTCTCCGGAATATGTGATATTTTCAGAGAAATATCTTCGGAATAATGCACTTTTTCAGATAAATTGAAAATTTCAGAAAAACTTACCTTCTTCGGAATAATCACTTCTTCGGAATAAGTAGATTCTTCAGAATTCTTCAAATCTTCGGAATAGTAAAACCCTTATCCGAAAATCTTTTTTCGGAATAATAAACCCTTATCCGAAAAAAAATCGGAATGTTCTTGAAGCAGTTAACGAACCGTAACTCAAAAATCAATCCAAACACCTTAAAAACTTGTGATTTTTACCACAAAAACCGAACCAAATCCCTACCAAATCTATATAAATGAATTATATCAAGATTTATAGCCCGAAAAAACTAAAAAAAATAAAATATTTAATTCAGGATGATTTAGATGGAAAAATCAACCGAGTCAAACTAAAACCAAACAACCAAACATAATCTACCCCGTGGCGATTGATACCAATTGTTGTCCCATATTATTATGATGATTAATGATAGAAAATATATGAAAAAGAGATGGATTCCTAGAGAGAGAAAGTAGTGAGAGAAAGTAGAGAGAAGGAGATGATTAACTTGGTGAATATTAGATTAGAGAAAATTAGAGTTACAAATGATCATCCACCCTTCCTAACATGCTAGGAAGGGCTTTATATAGACGGGCTTACATGTAACCATAATGGGCTATATTGTTTGGACCGGGCTTGTCTTTTGGGCTTTAAGTAGATTAAATCCAAGCCCGTGAAACAGGACTATTTAACTAACTATTACAAAGTTCTAATAAATGTTACAATAATAAACTATGACCGAGCATTCTTGTTTGACTCAATATTTTGAGGCTAACAAAGATCAATACAAACCTTCGCGCGTGAAGAAATTCCTAAGAACACATAAATGAAGCGCACTTAAAAAACCAAAATTTCACGCGCGAAGCAACTCTAAAAAGCAAACTAGCCTAACGATCGATACAAATCTAATAATAGGATGCCGCAACCAAAAAAGTTAGACTACTTAAATCCAAACAATCAACAACAGGAAACCCTAACAATAAGTAAATAAAATCAATAATTAGACCAGAAATTATAGATCCGCTATGCTACTGTGGTTGAAAAACGGTTGAGGACGACTGATACGAAGAATTAGAGATCGGGAACGATGAATTAAAGATCGGGGACGGTGGATAATCGACGGGGACGATGGTGTGTGTTTACTGTGTGTTTACTGTGTTTTTTTGTGTGTGTTTGTGTGTGAAAAAAGAGGCAGGGAGAAAATTTTGGAATTTTCTTTTTTAAAATGCAAAAATGAGAGCACTGCAAGCAGACCCCTAAAATTTCAACTTTTAATAATTGTAAAAAGGTCCCTCCATTTTTTAGTGTAAAATTAGATCTAATCTCAGCCATTGAATCAAAAAAAAAAGAGGGTGAATGGAGGGCTGAGATGACATCTCACCATTTCACAGAAAAACCCCTTCTCACATGAACGCCCATATATATATATATATATATATATATATATATATATATATAGTGGCGTTATTGTAGTTACCACCCTTAAAATAAAAATAATAGAAACCATTTTAGACCATTAGATGTATCAATGATGATGTCACTAGATGAAAATTAGTTAAATGACATCATTGTAATTAACTTGCAATACATGGTAGCTTTTGTAAACCCAATTCAGAAGGTTAATGCACGCATCTCCTACTACCGAAATTATCTCCTTATTTCTTAAACTCTATTTTTAAATGCTCATTTACGTTTAATATTAAGAATTCAGCCATATTGTTTATTTTTCTTAATATGATAGCATATTGCGTACTTTCCATTTTCCATGAAAGCATGTGGATATTTATTTGTACACATATTATGGATTGAAAGTAATCACAACTCATTAATACGAATTGACGTAAAGGACGTATATCATTTTTTTAGTGATACATATACCTCAATATATACATAAACAACTAAATTAATGTGAGTGGTACCACAAGTATTCGAAAAACACCTAACTGACTAAAAATGAGATGGGTGATGCATGTCTAAAAAAATACACTTCAAGTGACACAGATCCCGTAAAAAACAAAATCAATTAAAAAAATTGTAAGTGATACATATTCGAATAAGTGATACATATTTAAGAAAAAACAAACAACTAAAAAAACTCAAGTGATACATTATGAAACGAACTAAAAAAAACTAAAAACGAACTAAAAAAACTAAAAAAACACAAGTGATACATTATGAAACGTATCTGAAAAAACACAATAAAAAAAATAACCGAGTGATACATATGTTATTAAAAAATAGACAACATGCTAAAAAAACTCAAATGATACGTATTCAAAAACTACACAATCAACTATAAAGCCAAATTAACACATATAAAAAAATATACATAAACAACTATAAAAAGACCAAAGTGACACTTTTCTAGTGTACATATCATAAAAAAATGCCCAATGAATTTAAAGGAAGTAAGTGATACGTATTCGTAAATACACAACCAACTAAAATAATTAAACTGAAGTGATAAAAATTACACAATAATTTAAAAAAAATAAGTGATACATATCCGAAAAATATGCAACCAACTAAAAAACTAAAAAACCCAAGTGACACTTATTCGGAAAAATAAGCAATCGACTAAAATAAACCAAATGATACGTAGCCATAAGAATACACAACAATTAAAAAAGAAACGGATGATCACCTTAAACAAATAACTCACATAATACATATCCAAAGTACATAGTACATTCTATATGAAAGTACAGTACTTAATTCCTAAATAAAGACAATTGGGGGTGCATTAATTTATCTCATAAATTTCTGAAGAGAACACCTAGCTGGTTCTTAGGAAACTAAATACACATGGAGATAAAAAAGAAAAAGAAAGGCAACTGCTTTTACATCGCAAATCAAACCAACGAAATAACCTCATATTGATGTGTAGCAATATAAAAAATAGAGATGAGAAATTGATTTACAATGACTGCTAAAAATAAAAATTATTTGGTCGTGCGCGGTTAAGGGGTCTCTTACCCCAAATATAAAGAATAAGGTACGGCCCAACATGGGTTTTATTGAGATGAAGATAAAGAGATATGTTGCTTTTAGTGGCATTTATTGGTCAACGGCCATGGCTAAAAGAGTCATGGTAATAAATTGGCAAGTAAGAGACGAAGTTGCTACCGCCGATCAGGAAAAAAAAAGTACACAATATATGATTATGGGAGAGAAAGACATTTATTTAGGAGATTGTTAAGGGTTGTGGAGATAAATTAAATGACTATTCTACCCTTAAGCATTTAAGATTAGTTAGTTATTTTTTTTATAAATAGAATAATAGTTGTCATATTCGTATTGGTTCTTATTGTTTTTATTTTAAGAACGGTTCTTACATGAACGTAAATATATATATATATATATATATATATATATATATATATATATATATATATATATATATATATATATATATATATATATATATATATATATATATATATATATATATATATATATATATATATATATATATTGGCTCGGAAAGATTCTATATCAAAGAATTGCAGGAGATGTAGGCTACTATCAATATCCTTATGATTGCATAGCATGAAATGAAAGGGGTCGAGGAAGACCCTTACGGTGGTAGAGGCAGGATTCGAACCTACGTAGAAAAACTTCAACAGATTTACAGTCTGTCGCTTTTGACCACTCGGCCACTCTCCCCTTCCCCGGCCGAGGCCCCCCCCTTCGTAGCTTCTGGCGAAGCTGCGAGTTCATGAGCAAGTGAATGAACGAGCCATGTTCCTAAAAGGAGTGACCATCTTTCTTTTCTTCCCTTTCCCTATCCCTTCAAAGCCCGGTTGGGTTATATATATATATATATCAAATCAAATCAAATCAAAATCAAATCAAATCAAATCAAATCAAATCAAAAACCCTTATATAGGAAGGATGGTGAAACAATGCCTTAAATACAAAATTCTATAAAAATGACACATGTAATTCATTAAAGGGTTTTCATAAAATATTTCAAAAAGAAAATAGGAATTACAAATGATGCCTTAAATAAAAAATTATATAAAAATATATATAGGTATTACAATGATGCCTTCTACAAAAATATATAAGGAATGATGGTGAAACAATACCTTAAATAAAAAAATTCTATAAAAATAATTCCATAAAATGCTTCAAAAAGAAAATAGGAATTAAAAATGATGCCTTAAATACAAAATTCTATAAACATATATATAGGAATTACAAATGATGCCATAAATACAAAATTCTATAAAAATATATAAGGAAGGATAGTAAAACAATGCCTTATATATAAAATTCTATAAAAATGACACATGTAATTCATTAAAGGGTTTCCATAAAATGCTTCAAAAAGAAAATAGTAATTACAAATGATGCCTTAAATACAAAATTTCTATAAAAATGACAAATGTAATTCATTGCAGAGTTTCCATAAAATGCTTCAAAAGAAAATAGGAATTACAAATGATTCAGAATAGTTTGACTTACTAAAATGAAAATATTTTTAGATATTTAGACTGTCAAGTTTTAGACTGGGCTATATACTGTTGCTATATTATACACGTGACAAAAAATAATACCAGGATTGAGCGTTTTGGGCTTACTTTTGTTAAAATACACTTTACCACAAAACTTACAAAACAGAATCATTTGTAAAAAATATTTAACTATAATGTTTTTGCTAACAAAAAAAAGTTAACAATAATATTAATTTCAAAAAAAAATTAATGTAAAAAAGTTATTCATAACATTAACATATACAAAATTTATTACCTTATAAAATTCAAAAATAAATAAAATATTTATACAATATTATAAAAATTCTAAAAACTTTTAAGGAAACAAACGTATTCATAACGTTAACGTATGGAAATTCAATTAACTCATAATATTCTTAAATAAATAAAATATCTTAAACTACGTTATCTTTTTCCATTCTATGCTATATTATTAAAATATTAATTTCATAACTAACACTACATAAACTAAACTTCTAATACAAACACACATAACTTCTCATTAAAAAATATATACTTCAAGCTAGCTCGTCCACCGGGCGGGTCTAAAGGCTAGTATATATATATATATATATATATATATATATATATATATATATATATATATATATATATATATATATATATATATATATATATATATATATATATATATATATATATATATATATATATATATATATATATATATATATATATATATATATATATATATATATATATATATATATATATATATATATATATATATATATATATATATATATATATATATATATATATATATATATATATATATATATATATATATATATATATATATATATATATATATATATATATATATATATATATATATATAATTATGATTTGATACCACACCTCTAATCTATGTTATATGTGACATGGCACCTATTAGCCAATAGTATTTCAGAAATCCCTAAAAGATCTCTAATTTTCATGTTTTTGGTGATTTGAAATATTAGATTTTTTATAACTGCGTTTTGAAAACGCAGTTTTGAAAATCGCGTTTTTTATTTGCGCTCTTTTTGTAATTTTTTTTTTTGGTTTTTTTAAGATAAATTTACGGTTTTGTTTTAACAATTTGTAAAATTCGGATTTAGTTTAAAAAATCTGTTGATATAGAGATTTGAACTTCGAACCTTTGGTTCAAGTACACCAAGTTTTTTTATGAAAAATTTGAACTTCGAACCTTTGGTTAAAAAAATATGCTAATCAACTGTTTGTGTTTTTTTATGAAAATTTTTATTAATAACTTCTATAAATGACACACACAATATACCAACTTTTGTATTCTGTATATACTTATTTTAAGATAATATTTAAGATATACATGTTTTTAGAAACAATTAAAGATAATGATTATAAAATAGGAATAATACATTCTAAAATATTCATTCATATCAAATTAAGTATCTTTTTCTCAGAACTCTAATGATGAACTATGTTATATTTTTCATATTTTGTATGCATATATTGGTTCGTTTTTTTTGCAGATTGGTGATTTTAATTGTTTTGTTTAAAGGTATTCCTCCTTCCTAAACCCTAATGATACTGTGTTGATTTCCTTGCGGTTTTTTTGTATGTTAATCGTGTTCTTTGTTTCGTTTTGCAAGTAATATTTGTTCACAAATTAAAACCGTATTGATTAAAATGTGTGTTTTATCTTTTGTTTTGTTTTATGAAACAGACCCCAATTTCCATGCCCGATAGATAAGAAGATGTCAGAATTTTGGTCACCACTTGATCCAAGTACCTTTACTATCCCATGACGTAAATACATGAAGTATAATTTTAACATCACACTCCTTTTTTATTTTAAAAATGTATAAAGCCAGTGGTGCATTGAGTGTGATAACTATCTCTATACATTTCACCACCTACATCATATCGTTATCTTATCTAGGTCGTCTCAACCTCCAAATTAAGTCCCAATGAGGCTTTTTTTCTCTGTTAGAATGACAGATTTGTGCCTATGAGGCACTATGATTCAATCATCTTGATTGTAGTCCGCTAACAGCATCCTTAAAAACAAGCATACAACTCCCATCTCTGTTTGTTTCGGGTAGGTGGGTATCTAATGCAAATGACTGATATTCTTGATGGGAATGTTTCTGAGCTTGAAGCCATTACACTCTCAAAAATTCCATTGCTTTGTAATCACGAGTCAGCATACTCAAAACAAACCATCGTGAATATGGCAGAAGAATGAGGGTTGGCCATGTTTGATCTTATACAAGGTACAGACTGTATCGAGTTATTTACTCATGCTTTTCTGTGTAAAGCTATACTATGTATACACTAATAGCAAAATATTGTTCCTATATCATTACATCTGATGGTTCATATTTCTGAATTCACATGTGGTGACTTTTCATTGTATAATTTTGATCTCTGCAGTCTATATGGAAACACTGAAGAACTGCTTCAACAATTTTCGTGAACTTGATTTAGTTCTCAATTATGAAAGTTAGTTTTTGACTTGTGTTTTGACCCGTTATATATGTTACCTTCTTTACTTTATTGACCTGTTTGAGATGAATTTGTTAGATAGCATGTGATAAGGATTGTACTGGACTAAGCATTGCTACTACTAAATTCATCTCAAAATCGTCTTCTCTTTTGTGAGGCTAAACACCAAACCATTTATTCTGGAGCAAGTTACTGTAGAATCTCAGGAATTATTCAATTATAGGTATAGTTATAAGCACAAACAAGTAAATATCTACAGAAGTCTTTTGTCAAATTTTATTTATGGTAAACGACTAAACCCACATTATGCCTTAAGCTGTTTACCTCACAATCTTTTTTATAAGACGTCTCTTGTGTTTATTTTAAGAATCCAATTGTTTGCTTGGAAAAGTACTAGACATCACGATTATATCATGTCGTTTTTACCATAGTTTTCCTACTTGATTGACTCTACACACACAAAGTTCCAATTATATATTATGATAGTCATGATGGTAGTCGCACAAAGATGTCTCACATTTTATATAAACACTTCATCATCTGGCTCTGCATTTATTGATTTTTTTCATAATGGTCACTGGCCTTATTGTATTTAAGTGTTGCAAAATATTTGCTCCACCTCATCATCCTTAATTAAATGAAACTCAATATCATATTGATAGTGAAAAAGTTACATTCAAGACCAGTTTTCTCAGAATTCAGGCGGTATTTCGATTTTCTAGAATTGTTGTGGTTTTGTTGCCCATTTTAAGTTAAGTCTTTTGTGTCATTTACAGGTGCTGCACTTTATTCGAGAGCAAGAGTAATATTACAATTGCTAATGATCTGTGTAGCAATTCATCTCTTGCAAAGTTAATAGAGGTAAAGCCTTTAATTAATAAATTTAGTGTTTATATTATATAACTGACCATTGTTGCAGAAAAGTGATTGTGTTTACAATCAAAATGACATGGAAATTATGCGAGGAGTAAGAAGTAAATTAAGTCAATTAGTTGAAGTTATAACTTGTTTGTGGCCAGATGATCTAGCACAGATGAGCTTGGTTTATCTCATACCATGTGCAGACACAAGCTTAAGTTCAGTGGAAAAGAAAGCGTATTTCATTCTAAAGTATTATAATACTTGTATGAAGGAATATGACTCTGAACAGGTGGTACTTATTTCATTCTAAATATGTTCATATTAGGTGGATACTTTTGTTAGATGATCTCAATAAAGTAACACCTATGGCGTGAGAATTCAATGGTTCGTATTTTGTCAAAAATCAGTCCAAGTGTGCAAATTCCCGCTGCTGATGATAATTCTTCCCTTGATAGAGTATACTACACGTATGAATATAAATCAAGTAATTTCATTACCAATTTTATTCAAAACTCTTATCAAGTTGCAAGTTTGATTTTGTAAAATTATGTTTCTTTCTTGGTGTAGTTTTGCTAGATCTTTAATGAGAAACCATACTCCTACTCTTAATTACTTGCATTCACAAAGAACAAGCCATCAGAAAACTCTTGGAGAATCCTTGTGTGGTGGAGGTGTGTCGGGCTTTAATGCAGGTAACTGGTAGGTTAACTTAGACTATTGGGATTGGAACCTACCTTGGTTGGGGAATGGTCTCTATTTACGTGGGTGGACGTCTTCTACAGATATTTTTAAACCTAAGGATACACACAAACATAAATTTGATTTATTTCTGTCCGCTTGGGACATTGTTTATACTGTTATGCTATTTTGTCGTTAGTATTCTACTTTATTAAGATCTTTATTTTTAAATTTTTATATCAATTTCTGTAGTTCAGAAGGGGAAATGTTCAGGTTTGCATGAAATCTTACAACTTTTTTTGTTTGAATATTGTTGTGTTAGGATCATATAGGCACACCTACAATCAGATGTTCGCGATGAATTCCTTCGGTGCCCACCTTTAAAATTCTCTTAATAAAGGCATGGGTCCGTACCTATTTAAGGTTTCTAGCGAATATAGGCACATATTTTTTATATTTTTTATTTCAATTGTTTGAAAGATATTTGCAATAAACATACAAACTGATCAAACCACACAATGTATGATCATTATACATTTTTTAGTGATTTTTAATAAATTTTAATACAAATATCCAAGTGATATTAACATCAACTGAAAGTAAAACTATTTCCTGATATCCCCATGGTGGCCTCTGTTTTGACACCAATCCTGACTAAACGAACGCGTCAGTGAAATCTTTTTGGCTGTTAAATCACAGTATGTTGTAACATCGTGGCGGTGCTGAAAAAGGTGATTATAGCAGTTAGCTACAATGTTGATAAGGATAGAGAGATGTAGATATTAAGAGATCCCTTATGCTACCCACGTGCATCACCCTTTGCCCGAATCAATTTTAAGGGTCGTGGTTGGTAGGAAAATCAGAGTTGTGTATGAAAGTATATGCCTTAGGGCTGCAATTAGCTTCAAATCACTCTTAGACCTACCTACTTTTGGTAGTAGATTGTAATCTGCTATTGTTGAGCCTGGACCTGTTTTCCTGTATTGTATTTGGTTATTTTTTAGTGTTTTTTCAGTTGTACTCGTCACAATATGTAAACTAAAAATGTACGAAGAATCTATTAATATACATTCCATTAAATGGTGATTTTGGACTCGACAAATTTGTCGGATTTTATTAGAGTATGGAAGTTTAATTTAGGACACACATTTATTATATGTTATAGACAAAATAGTCTTCAATTCAAGTTACATACTTTCTCATCATTAAGTATGCAAGAACAACCGCTGTGTGCTTCTCCCTTTAAAGCAATGAAAAACAACCTTCCCACCTTTCTGCTCAACAACATCAATAATTTGCGCCACTCGCAATGCCATCTCAATATGACTTTTTTAAGGTATGACCCATATTTTGTTATTGTTTGTCAAATGGTTAACTTTAAGGGACGGTACCAGCCCCACTCTAATATCTAATTGACATTTGCAGGCTGTAAACTACATATAAACGATTTTTGATTTTTTAATCAATTTTTTCACCATTTATCTGATATTACATGAGTTTGATGTTCTATCTTTTGTTTCTTCTCTCTCTGGACTATGTTGATGTTCCGGCCGCACACTTATGTTTCGGCTAAAGCTTCTGCTCCTAGTCCTGCTTTGACTTCTACGAGAACTTGATTCTCTGTGGTAGCCTCTTCTGCCCAGTTCCCTAGACCTTCGACCGTAGTCGTCATGCCTCCTATTTCTGTACCTGTCCTTATCGATATCCGTGTCCCTTCTATAGTGTCTCTCTTGGTCTTGGGTTTGGATCCTGAGAGAACCGTTGACTTGACTGTTCTCCAAGTAGGACTTATTGTCATATTTAATATGAATATTGGTAAGTGGGTCAAATCATGGGTCAAAACAATATCTAGGCGAAGAATGTCAGTATACAAGCAGTGGACAAAGTAGGTTGGGTTGATTAGCAAACTCTTTGTTTAAGAAACTTTTACAAAACAAAAGTATATAACTATGCAATAAACCTTTTTCAGATTTCATAAAAAATGGGTTGAAAGTGCCACATTCACTTTGTATTAGAAGCATTTAGTCCTTTCTTTCTGATTGGTGTCATCATTCAGGCAGCAGAGCATAAAAAGAAACTCAAGCAAGCTGAGGTATGTAATATCTATGATTTTGATACTGTATATGTATTTGTGGACTTCACTGTTTTGTGTTGTTGACTTTGTGTGGCGTTTAGTAGCATTTTATATATCAACTTATGCATGTCTTTCAGTTCTAACAAGTCGTTAGCCAATCACAGACGTGAAATTAGTCGGTGTAATGTTACGAAAATGAAATTTAAAGTTACTGCCTTTGCATTCTTCAATAAATGATCATGATTATACTGAAAAGTATCTTATTTTCCATTTGTACCAGAAACTAGACTTACCACATGAAAATGATAGATAATATTGGATCATACCTCTTAGTTCCCCTCAACACGGAACATGATATTCAAGCTTAAATTACTTGTTGTGATGATGCACACAAATTGGCTACATTCAGATGTGTTAAATAACTCGTAGATGGTAATGTTATTTCATATTTAATGGAAATCAAAATTTACAATGTTGAATTTAACTCAGTATCAGATTTTTGTGGAATAAACATCGACGAAAATGGATTTGTATCTTCTTACCTATATCTTAAAATAGTCGTGTATCTAATTTTTTGTTTTATTAAAACTCATAAATAAGAAGCAACATCAATGTTCCAATCATGGTTTAACATTTTATTGAAGTGAATAACTTCCGATTAATCAAATATATTGTTGCTTTTTACAGGATCCACGGAAGAACGGTGTATTGACAGTTCAAACTATTCACAACAATATAATGGCATCTAGCAACAATTGATATTACCTTAAGTTCAGTAACCAGCATTTTTGTTAGAAGCGCTTCAAATTTAAACCAGGCAGCGTCACAAATAGTATACATAAATAAAACGCCACTTTTATATTCGGTAAGACACTTTGCTATTTTTCCATCATAAGTTAATGTAAATCTTGAAATAAAAACCTCATTTGATATGTTGATGAGAAAGAGCAATTGCTAACTGCTGTTGTTTATCACGTTGATTGTAACACCCCACTTGGATAAGTGGACCGTTACGTGTATTGATGGCGTGTCATCAAAGCATGCAAGGCAATGGATTAAAACATTAACTGACCATACGGAAATACCGGAATCAAACATCGGTAGTCCAACATAAGCTCAAAATATAAAGATTAAGTACTGAAAGAAAAAGGACGAAACAGTGTCCAAACAACCAAAGTAAAGTAACGTAATGTGTGCATAAAAATAAAAGAGTCTGGATAGCTCCCATCCAAATGCACGTACTCTCTTAGAAGTCCTAAGATCGTCCCTGTGTACCTGCCGTTTGGAAACATGAAAGGAAACTACGGCTGAGCATAACGCTCAGTGGACGGATATAGCATGATAAGAATGTACTGAAAGTAATGTAATAGAAGACAACAATGAAGTTATGAGACTGATATGTAACATGTGGTAGAACTCTGCATAAAATCTGAGAAACCTGGTTCATATATACTGATACTGAAATATAACTATTAATTCTGAAAACATGCATTTACTGTATTTTATTTGCCAGAGCTTATATAGGTCATGTGCTGTAACAACCGTGCATGAATAACTGGAGGGGTGACCTCGTCATGCTGTAGAGGGGTGACCTCTAAATACTGTGCTGGGTGGAGGGATCAGCTCCAATGTGAAGGATGTAGAGCACACACCACATTCACCCTGATAACTTGCAACACATATAAGCCTAGGATGCATCCATACGCCCCACTAAACTTACATATAAAAAATGGCCAACCTGAACATGAGTGGGACGATGCAGGATATCACTCTCCTGCATGTGAGTCACGACACCGGTGCCTCTAGTGCCGTGGTTACGGTACCTCCGTAACTAGTACATAAACTGGTCGTGCTTGTATATAATGCTCAGGCAATTTATTTAGTTATTAACGTGATTACTGATAAACTTAAACATATACTGGGGAAACATTTGGCTGAAGACGGGAAATCCTAATCATGCATAGAAAGGAAGTCCTTACTGAAAGGACGGAAATCCGTACCTCGTGTCCAGTAACCGACCGAGATCAACTGACCGAAAGTCTACTCTGATTTCACGCGAGCTACGTGAATAAGGGACGTGAATGAGTAAACTGATATTCGCTTATTTAATTTCATGTTCTTATTGGTCTTTCATTTATTTATTTATTTTCTGAAATTCCGTACGTATATTAACTGATAAATTTGACCTTATAATAATTCATTTTAATGTATTAACTTCCTACTATTAATTACGGTACAACGTATTTCTGACGCTATAATAATACTATAATACGTATCCCGTTAAAATAGAAAGTTTCTTAATTTAGAAAATTCCAAATAATTTAATTCATTTCATAAAATTATACCCTTTTTAAATATTTAAGAACTATTTTTAAATTAATACCTTTAAAATATATTTTAAACATTTATAAAACAATTTAATTAAAAGGTATAATATAATAATATTTATTTTATTTATTATAATAATGTCCCGAGCCTACCGAGATATCCCATCTCGGTCGCACTAAACAAATCGACATATAATGATAAAATCTACTTATATAAATCTGTCAACAGGAATTAGTGACAGAATTCTGTGTTACTAAAACTGTCGCTAAAACTATCCTTATTAAAACTGTATACATATTACAGTTTTGCGACAGAAAAACTGTCGCTAAAACTGTCGCTAATGTTATTTACTATTATGCTTTCCTGTCCCATTACTTTCCACTGATTACCCACTCCGTTCCCACTGTTAGGTTATGTTTTCCCACTGTTTTAAATAAGCCAAACACACCCCTATTTTCTGCAGTCCCCAAACGTACCCTTATTTTTGTAAAACCAAACGATGGTTTTGGGCAGCCCCCCTTTTGGGTCGAACCTGGCCCTAGCCGCCCCTGTGTGGGTCACGGCTGGGCAGGGAAGGGACCACCGAGGCTGTGAAACCTTGGTTCCATGACCACAACACCAACAGCCTCGAGACTTGGGTTGTTGTCTCTCGGCCGGCACACTTAATACACCGAGACCTGCCATGGTCTCGGTTCCCTTTACCAAAAACCAACCGACCCCTTATTGATACATATGGAAAGAACAATGATTACCTGGTTGATGAACAAGAACTCGACACCCCTTCTCTTTTTCTTTTTTTTTCTCTCGGCGGCTAAAAAGAAACCCTAATCTTTTTTTATTATTTTTTTTTCCTCTGTTATGGGAGAAGGGTTAAAGTCCCGTATGTATATTTTTTTGTTTGTAACCCAAGATGGGCTAAAGCCCATTATTCCGTTTCTTTTTTTTTCTTTTTTAATCTTATAGTATGGATTACTTGTCATTTTCATTTAATTCCTCGCGTGATTATTTTCGTAAATAATTTCTACGAATTTAGTTTAATTAAATCGCGTATTTACATTCCCGATTTAAATATGGGTTCTACAATTCTTCTCCTCTAAAAAAAATAATTCGTCCCCGAATTAAGGATACGGCCGTACTGGGTTTTACAATTCTTCCCCTCTAAAAAGAAGAATTCGTCCCCGAATTATAAGGTATTACAGCTGACTGGAGTACAAGCCAAAAATGCTAATAAGCTGGAAAACATAAAAGCTGAAAAGACATACCTGAATCAAAACTGAAAGTGAGGGTAAGAGGTCCGTATAGACTCCTCTGTTTCCCAAGTGGCCTCCCGCTCGGTATGGTCCCTCCACAGGATTTTGACGAAAGGAATGGTCTTCCTTCTCATAACTCGATCCTGGCGATCTAAAACTGCTTCGGGCTCCTCAATATAAGATAGATCCTCCCGAATCTGATCGAGTGGATAATTCACTTTGTGAAGCTCATGATAGTTGTACCCCCTGAGTAATGATACATGAAACACGTTGTGGACGTGTGAAAGCTGAGGTGGTAACGCCAATCGATATGACACTTCACCAATACGTTCAAGGATTTCGAACGGTCTGATGTAACGAGGGCTGAGCTTGCCCTTGAGGCCAAAACGTCTGACACCGCGTGCGGGTGATACTTTGAGGAACACACGGTCCCCAGTCTGAAATGATAGATCTCTGCGATGCTTGTCAGCGTAACTCTTCTGGCGAGTACGCGCTTCTTGCAGTTTTGCGCTAGCAATGGCGACCTTTTCATTGGTCAGTTCTATCAATTCTGGTCCTTCGATCAAACGTTCCCCAACCTGATCCCAACAAATAGGAGCACGGCATTTCCTGCCGTATAACATCTCGAATGGAGCACGCTTGATACTAGCATGCCAACTGTTGTTGTAGGCAAACTCGACCGAGCAAATATAGTCATCCCAGTGTCCTGTCCATTCTAATGCACAGGCACGTAGCATGTCCTCCAAGGTCTGGATGGTACGCTCTGACTGTCCGTCTGTCTGCGGGTGAAAGGCTGTGCTGAGCTTGAGCCTAGTTCCCCAAGCTTTATGCAAACCTTCCCAGAAGTGAGAGGTGAAACGGGGATCCCTATCTGATATAATTTCTGAAGGTGTACCGTGTAATCGTACGATCTCCTCGGTGAATAGTTTCGCTAATTTACAGACTGCGAAATCTTTGCGAATAGGAATGAAATGAGCCGACTTGGTCAAACGATCGACAACAACCCAGATTGCATCATGTCTCCGCTGAGTCTGTGGTAGTCTGGTGACAAAATCCATAGAGATCTTGTCCCATTTCCACATTGGAATATCTAATGGCTGGAGAAGACCACTGGAACGCTGGTGCTCTATCTTAACCTGCTGACAGGTTAAGCATTTAGACACAAATGTTGCGACATCCTGTTTCATGCCGCTCCACCAGAAATGCTGCTTAAGATCGTGGTACATTTTTGTGGAACCCGGATGGATAGAGAACGGAGAGCTGTGAGCCTCAGTCATCAAGGCTTCTCTGAGAGCAGGGTCTTCTGGAACGCAGAGTTTGGTACCCTGCCATACGATACCATCGTCATCGATGCGAAATTCGGTATGCTGGTCAATGTTCTGGATAATCGCCCAGATTTCACCATCATCCTTTTGTGCGGCTTTAATCCTAGAGAGTAAATCTGGTTCTACCCTCAAACTAGCCCAGTATCCCCTATGTCCGCGTACCAAGAGCTCAATATCATACCGCTCTAAGTCCCGAATAATTTCTTCCTGAACTTTGATGCCATTTATCATACCTGACTTTCTGCTAAGGGCATCTGCTACTACATTTGCTTTACCTGGGTGATACTGGATATTAGTGTCATAGTCTTTTAGCAGTTCTAACCATCGCCCCTGCCTCATGTTCAGCTCTCGCTGTGTAAATATATACTTGAGACTTTTGTGATCGGTGAAGATATCACACGACTCACCGTATAAATAATGCCTCCAGATTTTAAGGGCGAAAACGACTGCTGCGAGCTCTAGATCATGAGTAGGGTAATTTTTCTCATGCGGCTTCAGTTGACGCGAAGCATAAGCAATGACTTTCCCATGCTACATAAGAACACAGCCTAAGCCCTTTCCTGAAGCGTCACTGTAAATTTGATAACCACCTGTACCGGATGGAAGAGTGAGTATCGGTGCTGAGATCAATCGGTGCTTGAGTTCCTCAAAACTCTTTTCTCTCTCCTCGGTCCATATAAACTTCTCACCTTTTCGCATAAGTTGGGTCAATGGTAACGCCAAACGTGAGAAGTTTTCCACAAACCTGCGGTAATAACCCGCCAACCCAAGAAAACTACGTATCTCTGTGACAGATGTCTGTCTTGGCCATTTGGTGATAGCCTCCACCTTTGTAGGATCCATAGTGATTCCTTCTGCAGAAACAATATGACCTAGAAACGCCACTGTATTTAGCCAAAACTCGCACTTAGAACATTTAGCATATAGCTTTTCTCGTCTGAGAACCTGCAACACTGTACGGAGATGATTCTCATGTTCCTCTTTGGATTTGGAGAAAATAAGTATATCATCGATGAATATGATCACAAACTTGTCCAAAAATTCGTGGAAGACTCTGTTCATCAAGTCCATAAATACTGCGGGCGCATTCGTGAGACCCAATGGCATAACAACAAACTCGTAATGACCGTACCTCGTGCGAAAAGCAGTTTTGGTTATATCCTGCTCTTTTACCCGCAGCTGATGGTAGCCTGATCGTAGATCGATTTTTTGAGAAGTGCTTGGCACCCTGAAGCTGATCGAATAAATCGTCAATTCGAGAAAGTGGATAACGCTTGCGAATGGTGAGCTTATTCAACTCACGGTAGTCAATACACAATCGCATACTACCATCCTTCTTCTTGACAAACAAAATTGGAGCGCCCCAAGGTGACACGCTAGGAAGAATGAAACCCCTTTCTAGAAGTTCCTGAAGTTGATCTTTCAGTTCCTTAAGCTCTACAGGAGCCATACGATAAGGAGCTTTAGATACTGGTTCTGCACCTGGAATGAGATCGATACCAAATTCTACCTCTCGCATGGGAGGTAAACCTGGAAGTTCCTCTGGAAAGACATCTGGAAAATCTGACACCACTGGCTGATCATGAATTGAAGGTGCCTCAGAAGTCGTGTCATGGACTGTAGCTAGGAAACCCTCACAACCATGGTATAGTAAGGTACGAGCCTGTAAAGCTGAAATGATCTGAACATGTTTTCCTGGTAGGAAACCGTGGTGAATAAACTCTGGTGTCTTGACATCACCAAAGATAACCCGGTGAGCATGACAATCTATGGTGGCATGATGAACCGACAACCAATCCATACCCAAAATAACATCGAATTCACACATATCTAAAGGAAGGGCACTGACTGGAAGGATTTTATCATCAAACTAAAGAGGGAGATCCTTATACACCTGGGTAATGAGTACAGAATCTCGCATGGGGGTAGATATACTAAGTGCAATGTCTAGTGGCGTAGGGGTCATGTTTATTCTAACAGCATATGAAGTAGATATAACTGAGTGTGTGGCGCCTGTATCGAAAAGCACGCATGCAGACTGTCCGTGTATAAACAAAATGCCAGTAATGGTACATGTGGTCTTATTTGCTTGTTCACGGGTAGTAGTGTAGACACGACCAGTGGTTGGTGGTATTGGTGGTGGTGGAGGTAGAATCTGAGGGACCTGGCCCGAGGTACCGGCAGCATCCCCGCTCTTGCAATCCCTCTTCAAATGGCCCGGCTGACCACACTTGTAACAATTACCCGAACCACGACGACAAGGTCCCGAGTGTTTCTTCCCACATGTGATGCAAGTGGGATAAGTATACCCGGTGGAAATAGCTCTGGTTTGCTGAGAACCTGATTTACGATGATAAATACGTGTCACAATTCTGATAACTTAACTGAAATAAGGTTGATTGACTGAATTTTAAAATTACCAGAATTTGTCGGTCGGGCAACCTGCTGACCTCTGTTGTTTTGGTCACGCCCATGTCCAGCATCTCTGTTGGAATTTACAAAAAAAATTTAAGATCTGTTTTACACGATAGTTTAGTATTTCTGGAGCTTAAAGAATCACCTGTAGCTGCCAGATGAGTTGGAGCTGCCGCGGTAATTATCACCGCCGCTCCTCTTATCGGATCGATTACGGTCATATGACTGACCGTGGTTCCTGTAGTTCTGATGCGGAGTAGCCGTTTGGGATCGGTCTCTTCCTCTGTGTCTGTAAGATTATAATTGGATAAGTCATAACATATAAGTTGACAAGCAATAATGGGAGCTAAATTGTTTAAGTCTGTTGGGAGAGATGTACCTCTTCTCCGGACGCTCTACATTCTCGAGCTCATCCCTCTCGAAAAGCATCTCAACATCACGAGCTGCATTAGCTACTTGTGACACATTAGTGAATGTGGCACTCATCAGCCTATCTGTAGTCCTAGAGTGAAGAGCCCGGCGAAATTGCTTCGCTTGCGCTTCTGCGGTACCCGCAGCCTCCCCTAAGAATCCAGCCATCCTGAGGTATCGGTGCATGAATTTTATAATGTTCTCGCCATGATTCGGACGAATAACGTGGAAGTCCCTCTTCATTTTAGCTTGCTCTGCATGCGGGAAAAACTGGTCATAGAACATCGTCTTGAAACGTGCCCAGGTCAATGTAAGCTCCCAAGCATCTCCCCCATTGGACAACTTCTGAGACCTCCACCAATGCAGAGCAGGACCCTCCAGCTTTTAAACTGCAAGCCTAACCTTGAAAACATCACCACAACCCATAGCTCCAAAAAATTTCTCCACATGGTAGATCCAGTCTTCCGCGTCAGTTGGAGCTACAGTCTGCTCAAACAGTCGTGGTTTCTGCTTGTTAAACAAATCCAGCCAAGCGGGTAAAGTGGCAGGTGGTGGAGCAGGAGGGTTGTTATTCTGCTGAGGTCCATTTTGATATTCAGCTCGGATCTCATCACGAATTTGGGGTAACATGGCCTGTATAGTAGCCTGAACAACAGCAGCAATGGTAGCTGCATTAGGATCATTCTCGGTTTCGCGTCTAGGTGGCATCTGAAATAAAAGAGGATGAGTTGATAAAACTGCCAAAATCTGGGGTAATAAATCTGAATATGCATAGTGTAATTCATGAAGGTATAGCCAACAAAATATGACATGAATACTGGTGAACGCCTAAGGTCAGTTCACAAAATGACAATTACTGAAACATAAATCTGACATGAGTAAGGATGAACGCCTAAGGTCAGTGCATCTACCCAAAATTTAAACGGCAAGGGTGAACGCCTATGGTCAGTTCACCAAAACGAAAAGTTTGCTGAAAAGCACATGCGATTAAGTATGGCCAGTCCTGTACCAACCGTTTACTTAATCAAAATTTTGAAAATCCGACTGATAAATTTATGAGTAGCATGGAAGATAACGACGCCAAAATACAGGAAGTTCTTGGTGACTACCCACTAGTCACAGGTCAAGTTTTAGAGCCTACAGGTCGAACCTTGCTCTCTGATACCATAATTGTAACACCCCACTTGGATAAGTGGACCGTTACGTGTATTTATGGCGTGTCATCAAAGCATGCAAGGTAACGTATTAAAACATTAACTGACCATACGGAAATACCGGAATCAAACATCGGTAGTCCAACATAAGCTCAAAATATAAAGATTAAGTACTGAAAGAAAAAGGACGAAACAGTGTCCAAACAACCAAAGTAAAGTAACGTAATGTGTGCATAAAAATAAAGGAGTCTGGATAGCTCCCATCCAAATGCACGTACTCTCTTAGAAGTCCTAAGATCGTCCCTGTGTACCTGCCGTTTGGAAACATGAAAGGAAACTACGGCTGAGCATAACGCTCAGTGGACGGATATAGCATGATAAGAATGTACTAAAAGTAATGTAATAGAAGACAACAATGAAGTTATGAGACTGATATGTAACATGTGGTAGAACTCTGCATAAAATCTGAGAAACCTGGTTCATATATACTGATACTAAAATATAACTATTAATTCTGAAAACATGCATTTACTGTATTTTATTTGCCAGAGCTTATATAGGTCACGTGCTGTAACAACCGTGCATGAATAACTGGAGGGGTGACCTCGTCATGCTGTAGAGGGGTGACCTCTAAATACTGTGCTGGGTGGAGGGATCTGCTCCAATGTGAAGGATGTAGAGCACACACACCACATTCACCCTGATAACTTGTAACACATATAAGCCTAGGATGCATCCATACGCCCCACTAAACATACATATAAAAAATGGACAACCTGAACATGAGGGGACGATGCAGGATATCACTCTCCTGCATGTGAGTCACGACACCGGTGCCTCTAGTGCCGTGGTTACGGTACCTCCGTAACTAGTACATAAACTGGTCGTGCTTGTATATAATGCTCAGGCAATTTATTTAGTTATTAACGTGATTACTGATAAACTTAAACATATACTGGGGAAACATTTGTCTGAAGACGGGAAATCCTAATCATGCATAGAAAGGAAGTCCTTACTGAAAGGACGGAAATCCGTACCTCGTGTCCAGTAACCGACCGAGATCAACTGACCGAAAGTCTACTCTGATTTCACGCGAGCTACATGAATAAGGGACGTGAATGAGTAAACTGATATTCGCTTATTTAATTTCATGTTCTTATTGGTCTTTCATTTATTTATTTATTTTCTTAAATTTCGTACGTATATTAACTGATAAATTTGACCTTATAATAATTCATTTTAATGTATTAACTTCCTACTATTAGTTACGGTACAACGTATTTCCGACGCTATAATAGTACTATAATACGTATCCCGTTAAAATAGAAAGTTTCTTAATTTAGAAAATTCCAAATAATTTAATTCATTTCATAAAATTATACCCTTTTTAAATATTAAAGAACTATTTTTAAATTAATACCTTTAAAATATATTTTAAACATTTATAAAACAATTTAATTAAAAGGTATAATATAAGAATATTTATTTTATTTATTATAATAATGTCCCGAGCCTACCGAGATATCCCATCTCGGTCGCACTAAACAAATCGACATATAATGATAAAATCTACTTATATAAATCTGTCAACAAGAATTAGTGACAGAATTATGTGTCACTAAAACTGTCCTTATTAAAACTGTATACATATAACAGTTTTGCGACAGAAAAACTGTCGCTAAAACTGTCGCTAATGTTATTTACTATTATGTTTTCCTGTCCCATTACTTTCCACTGATTACCAACTCCGTTCCCACTGTTAGGTTATGTTTTCCCACTGTTTTAAATAAGCCAAACACACCCCTATTTTCTGCAGTCCCCAAACGCACCCTTATTTTTGTAAAACCAAACGATGGTTTTGGGCAGCCCCCCTTTTGGGTCGAACCTGTCCCTAGCCGCCCCTGTGTGGGTTACGGCTGGGCAGGGAAGGGACCACCGAGGCTGTGAAACCTCGGTTCCATGACCACAACACCAACAGCCTCGAGACTTGGGTTGTTGTCTCTCGGCCGGCCACACTTAATACACCGAGACCTGCCATGGTCTCGGTTCCCTTTACCAAAAACCAACCGACCCCTTATTGATACATATGGAAAGAACAATGATTACCTGGTTGATGAACAAGAACTCGACACCCCTTTTTTTTTCTCTCGGCGGCCAAAAAGAAACCCTAATCTTTTTTTTATTATTTTTTTTGTCTGTTATGGGAGAAGGGTTAAAGTCCCGTATGTATATTTTTTTGTTTGTAACCTAAGATGGGATAAAGCCCATAATTCCCTTTCTTTTTTTTTCTTTTTTTTCTTTTTTTATCTTATAGTATGGATTACTTGTCATTTTTATTTAATTCCTCGTGTTATTATTTTCGTAAATAATTTCTACGAATTTAGTTTAATTAAATAACTCGCGTATTTACATTCCCGATTTAAATACGGGTTTTACATTGATGCTTACCAAAAAGATAAATAACATATATTTTTCTCATTCTTTTGGTTTGGGGTGTCAATTGTTTCGGTTCTCGGGTTGTTCGGTTTATTCGATTCAGGATATTCCGTTAATTTTTCCCTGGGTCAACCCGAGAACCGAACCGAACTAGATTTCAACCGAACCGAACCGAAAACTAAATTTGAATTTGGTTCGGTTATTGGGTTGACCCGTATTATCCAAATTTTTCTAAAACAATACATAATTATTTAAATATTTAGCAAAAAAATTAATGATTTCAAGTATAAAAATTCTATTTTTATATTAAAGATTAAATTCGAATAATTATTATATATATATAAATATATATATTTGTATAACTTCGATTTTCGGTTCGGTTTTCGGGTCCGGTTGTCAAACCCATATCCAACCCGAAAACCAAATTTGTAGTTCGGTTCGGTTATGACCACAACCAATTCTATTTTCGATTCGATTCTAATTCGGGTTCGATTCGGTTCGTTTTTCTGTTTTCGTGGGTCAAACCCAAACAATAGACACCCCTACTTTTGGTTCACACTTACGATGGCGTAATTCAAAATGCATGGTTCAAAATAGGCCCCTTTGATATTTTGCCAATAAGATTTTAAATGTCATACTTTTATGCAGGCCATGCGTGAAGCTTTGATGAGGCAAGAGGAACTACTAGCTTACTTGACGGTCAAGAGGAGAAAAGTTCAGAGTGAGTTGAAAATGACTTTTAATATGTTTATTTAACATAAACATGAGATGATTTATTAATTCAATTTACTGTTGTATTTGCAGAAGAAGAAATGTTACTGGTTTTAGCGTGTCAACAAATATTGGGGTGTGTATGCTACTGTTTCCATTCCCACATTCTCTTTCGAAAATGCTGTATACAAACATGTTGAAATTCACGTGGAAAACCTGTTGCTCTAACCGTGTCGACTTTGAGAGGGATATTATACGTGTTAAAATTTGCTGTGATTATTTTAAGCGCACTTTGGTTTCAAGTTCACTTTGTTGAGTTTGTTCAATAGATTTTCTTGTCAAGCAACAGTTCACCTTTTTACGTCCCTGACACTAAATACAATCAAATACGGATGCCTTGTGTATGTATGCAGAAACTCTCAAGACTACTTTATAAACGTTGGTAATGTCATTCTTAGAAGTCCTAATGTTCTCTAATTCCAGTAAACTATGCCGTCCAAGCATGCGTTATACATAGATAAAACTATTGCAGGCAAATCCGAATACTACTTCAAGGCTAGGTCTTCACCACAAATGGTTGAATATTCTAAACATATGATTCAATTAGTTTCTCTAACTTATCGTGACAAACATATATTTTTGCTTAATTTTCTTTTTGGGTCAACAACAAAGTTTAATGGGTGTTCGGGTTGAGCTTAGTAAGAAACTTGTTGCTTATATCCTCTTTTTAGCATACACCAAATCAACCAAGCACAATCATTTTTTTCATCTAACAAAAAAATCATTTTTAAAATATTAAATATCTCACAAACCGTTAATCGTAAAACGAAACATACAATCGTAACGAGAATTAAATCATCTTTCTATCGAGTGGCACATGTATGCTGTCAACGAACTTTTTTTCTGAAAAAATCATATATGATTCGTATCATGGATCATATTGTAAGAATGATAGGAATTAAATATGTGTGAAAGATGGAAAATGTCTGTGTGTCATTCATCATAAAGGAATGCCCTATATATAGAATACAATCTATATGGATAAGCTCAAGAATACAGCTAAGTAAATAAATGTATGCAAATCACAATTATACAATAGATAATTGGTAATCAATATGAGCTGGCTAACACTCCCCCGCAGTTTGAGCGGGAGGCAATCGAACGCTCAAGCTGGTGCGAAATTCATCAAATAACGCCGAAGGAAGACCTTTGGTGAAGATATCGGCATACTGGTAACGATATGGAACATGAAGAACACATATGTGACCAATAGCAACCATATCACGAACAAAATGAATGTCAATCTCAATGTGTTTGGTCCGTTGATGTTGCACCGGATTAGCCGATAAATAAACAGCACTAACATTATCACAATATACAAGGGTAGCGGTCAGTTGTAGCGTGTGAAGTTCTCGAAGAAGATTACACAGCCATGCCGTCTCAGCAACTACGTTAGCAATGCCCCGATATTCAGCTTCAGCACTAGAACGTGAAATAGTGGGTTGTCTCTTAGAAGACCATGATAAAAGGTTGTTACCCAAAAATACACAATACCCAGACGTAGATCTACGTGTAGCAGGGCAACCAGCCCAATCAGCGTCAGAGTAGGCCACGAGAGAAAGTCCTGATGATGCATATAACTACAAACCAAACTCCAAAGTGCCCCTGACATAACGAAGAATCCTCTTGAGAGCAGCTAAGTGAGGCTCCCGAGGATCATGCATATATAAACAAATTTGTTGCA
Organism: Glebionis coronaria; assembly: GCA_025667525.1. Lineage (NCBI taxonomy): Eukaryota > Viridiplantae > Streptophyta > Magnoliopsida > Asterales > Asteraceae > Glebionis > Glebionis coronaria. The sequence continues at coordinate 524,338,344 of CM046874.1, read as the reverse complement.
CAGCATAAGACAAATCAGGACGAGTGAATGTAAGATATTGTAGGCCACCTGCAAGACTCCGATACAAAGTAGGATCTGAAATGGGAGTCCCCTCAGGACCAAGCTTGGACTCAGTGTCAACGGGAGTCCGAGTAGGATTGCAGTTAAGCATATGTGCTCGCTCAAGCAATTCCATAGCATATCTCTTCTGAGAGAGAAACATCCCTGTAGTGTCACGTGTAACAGAAATCCCCAAGAAATGATTGAGGGCACCAAGATCTGTCATCTCAAACTCCTTGTGTAATGATAGAATAATTTTCTGAAGCAAAGTTGTAGAAGAAGCTGTAAGTCTAACACCCCCACAAATGCTATGCGCAGCGGAACTACAACATTTGGGTGCTAGGCAGTTATCATCGCACACAAGATATATCAAACGACTCAAAGAGACGTAAAAGTTTTGACATAAATTACGCATTGTTAAAAACTTACATGTCTACGGTTTTCCAAACCCAAAATGATACAACACAGAGTTTGCGTTTCGGTCCCCACGAATCTCAACCCCAAAAGATACAATTTTCAACAACATGACATAAAAATTAAAATGTTCAAGTTAAATATGGGTGGAAAAACAAGTAGACGCCAAGCCACACACAACTCCCATCCAATGCATGCTCCATGCTATACTTCATCGGTTACCTGAAACACATGCTAAATTGGGTCAACAAATAATGTTGAGTGGAATTCATAGGTTTTATAATCTCATTTTGAACATATGTGTTATAAAAATCATTCACGATCATTCATAGACTTGTCGATCAAACAATCTATTTTCAAGGTTATGACAATTGTGTTTAAGCTCATGACACTAATCCGTTTACTCAATCACCCGCGTAATAATTACCGGCGTGATTAAGATGAAACCATTGCCCCTTCTAAAGGCATCCGTTGCAATTATACCTTATCTCTTTTCACAAATTATCCGTCCGCAGGGGGTTCTCAACGTACTAGCCCTCGTCTCAGATAGGGTCGTCAACCCCATAGTACTATCAATTGTATAAGCGGCTATTTTCAATCCACACTAGGATTAAACAATAGTTAATAGTTCATGAATATAGGGTCTTTTGCAACTAGGTACTCAACACAATTTAAGGCAACATTCGGGTCCAATAATCATTCATGACATATGTTCCTTTTAGAAAACTAGCATGCATTTCCCTCGCGGGTAAAAAATTTTAAAACAATAGTAAGCGAGGCTACAAATTCACACCTTATATATATAGAGTAGTCGACGATTCGAGTGACGATCACTGACGATGATGAGGATGCCCAGGGAATTCAACACCTAACAAACAATTACGCGTAATGAGTAATCTCATTTATAAACTTTAAGTACTGTATATTACATACATATTAGTCAAATGTGATAATTACAAACTCACGCCAAAACCAAACAAATAATTGTTACTCGTTTTATACTATTCATCCTTGTTATTAACGTTATTACACTTTTCACGTTTTTCGCCGATACTTACCAAAAGTATGGGCTGTTTTACTAGACTTAAACCTTTTAATAAAATTTGGGAAAATTCTCAAAACTACCTTAAGACCTGTAGAAAACCCATTTTTAATCCCATTAAAAGTTTTCGCTTTTACGACCCGTTACTCAACACATTACTAAACCTACGTTTTTGGACTGATTTTGCACATTGACCAAGTTGGACTTATTTGACCCATTTGAAATATACCTTTGACCCATTTGACACCTAAGTATAATAATAGACTCACAAATGCAGGTTTGAGACCAAAAATCAACCTTTAACTAATTACCAAACTATATATATGGTCCCCGGGATTTGACCCAAAACCAAACATAATTTCGGATTATGTAGGTTCTCATCTCCCGGTACACGTATTTTCAAAACATCATAACTTTTGACTCGTTAGGAGTCGTAAGCTCTATCTTATACCAAATCGAAGCTAAGAAGACGCTCTACAACTATATTCTAGTCTCATTACCTGTTTACAAAATCAAATTTATGAAAACATCTCAAACATTCTGCCTAAAATTACCCATCTTAAAATCAATCCAACACTCGTTTCCAATTAACATCAAAACAATTTTGGTTGGTTTGTTGGGTGATTATCCATCTATTATACCCCAATTAAACATGCATGTACTCAATTAACATCAAAACAATTTTTGAAAAATCCATTTGATTCTTGAAAATTTTTTATGGATGCATATTGGATTAAAGTATGTGAAAACACTTGTAATGATTAAACTAGAAGTGGTCTAACTTTAGTTTTGATTAAAACAAGCTAGAAAAAAAAATAAGTGGTGGTGGTGTGGTGGTTTGGCCGTCGGCCTAAAGAGAGAAAAGAGAGAGGTGGGAGAAAATTTTTGGTGAATTTGTGTTGTGTGTGTGTTTGGTTTGAACCTTGTAAAAATTTGGGGCCCTTGTTGTGCAATTAGAGCATTCTTTTGGCCTTAAGTGAAAACGACCTCAAATGTTTGCGGGAATGACTCACTAGTCAATTTGAAAAATTCTGCGGGAGTCGGGGATCATCCCGAACACTCCAAAATACTTTTAGGACAATTTAAATGTACCCGGAAAGCAATAAAACGCACCCAACTCGACTTAACACGAACCGAAAGTAAAATCCTCGAAAAATTATAATATTGATAAAACGACAATAAACATAGAAATTTGGGCATCCATCGGGATCGTAGTCGTCATCGTTCTTCTTAATTCGTCAATCGTCAAGATTACGACCTCAAATATTGGTTACAACCAAAATGATAAAATATATAGCAAATATAATTTCTTAAAAATTTCAAAAATAAGCGTAATTTAGGGTAAGATAAGTGACATCGGTTCTAGGGTATCACATCCACCCCTCCTTAAAGAGAGCGACGTCCCGGCGCTCGCCTTTTCTTATACTCACATTTCATGCCGCTGGAACAGATGAGGATACCTTTCCTTGAAAAAGTCCTCACGTTCCCAAGTGTATTCCAGTCCACGCCTAGAATTCCATCGAACCTTCACAATGGGAATTCTACTATGCTTCAGCCTCTTGACCTCTCGGTCCATAATTTCCACGGGTTCTTCCACGAAATGCATTTTATCGTCCAACTGAATCTCGTTCAAAGGAATCACCAATTCCTTATCCGCCAAACTCTTCTTCAGATTTGATACGTGAAACGTGTCGTGAATAGCACTAAGCTCATTCGGCAACTCTAACTTATACGCTACCGGTCCAATTCGTTTAACTATCTTAAATGGTCCAATATACCTCGGACACAACTTTCCTTTCTTCCCAAAACGAATCACACCCTTCCACGGCGAAACCTTAAGCATAACCATGTCTCCGACCTCAAATTCCAACGGTTTCCTTCTATTATCGGCATAACTCTTTTGTCGGCTTCTTGCAGCAAGTAATCGGTTCTTGATTTGCACAATCTTCTCTGTCGTCTCCAAAACCATTTCAGGTCCAGTCAACTGACTGTCTCCTACTTCACTCCAACACACAGGTGATCTACACTTCCTTCCATACAACGCTTCGAATGGTGCAGCCTTGATGCTCGCATGATAACTATTATTATACGAAAACTCCACTAAAGGCAAGTGGCGTTCCCAACTTCCTCCAAAATCAATCACGCATGCTCGGAGCATGTCCTCCATCGTCTGAATAGTTCGTTCGCTTTGGCCATCAGTCTCCGGGTGATAGGCCGTGCTCAAACTCAATTCAGTGCCCATCGCACGTTGAAGCGATTTCCAAAATTCCGAAGTAACCCTACTATCGCGATCTGAAATGATCGATAAAGGTACACCATGTCTGCAGACAATCTCCTTCACGTACACGCTGGCCAGTTTCTCCATGATGTCCGTCTTCTTCATAGGTAAGAAGTGAGCAGATTTCGTTAATCTATCCACTATTACCCAAATCATATCACATCCACTTGGAGTTCTAGGTAAACCTGTCACGAAATCCATAGCGACCTTCTCCCATTTCCACTCTGGGATCTCTGGTTGTACCAACAGCCCAGACGGTTTCTTATGTTCGGCTTTAACCTTCACACAAGTCAAACACTTACTAACGTAACGAGCAATATCCGCCTTCATATTCGGCCACCAGTAGACTTTCTTCAGATCATGATACATCTTATCCGATCCAGGATGTATCGAGTACTTCGACTTATGAGACTCGTTCATAACCAAATCTCGTACTCCAGTCATTCCTTCCTCGGATGGACACAACGGTAACCAAATCGGATTCTCGAAGTATCTCAGCCCGTCTGACCTAACCACAAAAAGAGGTTTCAACAGTCTCCTAAGATTCTCAGCACCAACATTCTCTTTCATTAATCCCCTCTCTTGAGCCTTCAATATTGTCTCGGTCAAATCCACACCCTCAGTCATCACTAAAGCTCTGACTCTCAAAGGTTTCTCTCGATCCTTCCTACTAAGTGCATCCGCTACGACGTTCGCCTTGCCAGGATGGTAGCGAATCTCACAGTCATAGTGGCTTAATAGTTCTACCCGTCGCCTTTGTCTCATGTTTAACTCCTTCTGGTCTAAAATGTGCTGCAGACTCTTGTGGTCAGTGAATACAACACACTTCGTCCCATACAAGTAGTGTCTCCACAATTTCAACGCAATAACTACAGCTCCCAATTCCAAATCATGCGTAGTGTAGTTTTCTTCATTCTTCCTCAATTGTCTCGACGCGTAAGCAATCACCTTCTCACGCTGCATCAACAAAGCTCCATAACCCTTACGAGACACATCGCAATACACCATAAAGTCTTCGACTCCTTCTGGTAATGACAATATCGGAGCAGAACATAACTTGTCCTTAAGTGTTTTGAAAGCGAGTTCTTCATCATCTCCCCATTCATACACCCTATTCTTCTCTGTAAGCTTTGTCAATGGCTTCGCAATCGACGAAAATCCTTCAATGAATCTCCGATAATACCCAGCCAAACCAAGGAATTGTCGAACTTCAGTCGGCGTTGTCGGAGCCGACCATTCCCTCATTGCCTCGACTTTGGCAGGATCTACGCGAACTCCTTTGCTATCAATTACATGCCCAAGGAATTGCACAGACTCTAACCAAAACTCACACTTTGAGAACTTCGCATACAGCTTCTCTTTCTTCAGCAGATCCAATATCTTTCTCAAGTGCTTCTCGTGCTCTTCCTTACTCTTAGAGTAAATAAGAATATCATCGATGAAAACAATGACAAACTTATCTAGATACGGCTTGCATACTCGATTCATAAGGTCTATGAATACTGCAGGCGCGTTTGTTAGCCCAAAAGGCATCACTCGAAACTCAAAGTGTCCATACCGCGTACGAAAGGCAGTTATAGGGATATCCTCCTCTCTCACACGCAGTTGATGATACCCTGATCTCAAGTCGATTTTTGAGTATACACAGGAACCTTGCAATTGATCAAACAAATCGTCAATCCTCGGCAATGGATACCAATTCTTAACCGTCAACTTATTGAGCTCTCTATAGTTGATACACATCCGGAACGACCCATCTTTCTTCTTCACAAACAACACTGGCGCTCCTCATGGTGATGAGCTCGGTCGAATAAATCCCTTATCCATCAACTCCTTCAGTTGATCCGATAACTCCTTTAACTCAGATGGTGCTAATCGATAGGGTGCACGAGCAACTGGTGCAGCTCCCGGCATCAAATCGATTCGAAATTTGACTTCACGGGTGGGTGGTAAACCCGGCAACTCATCAGGAAAAACTTCCGGATATTCACGAATTACAGGTACCTCTTTTAACTTTTCCTCTAAGTCACCATCACTAGAAACTTGTGCCAAAAACACATCACATCCATCTCGACATATCTCATCATTTTCAAGCAAGATATCACTTTCAAACGAGAGGTGCATTCATCTCCCTTCACAGTCAAAACTCTATTCCTCAACGGGATCTGGACTAATCTTTCTCCACAAACGATCACGGCACTATGCGCCATCAGCCAATCCATTCCAACGATCACATCGAACGATCCTAGCTCTATGGGCATTAAGTCGATATCAAAAGCGTAATTTCCTAACTTCAAGGTACACCCTTTTAGTATAGAATTTGTACTAACGATCTTCTCATCGGCTAATTCCACGTTATAACTAGTCGTTAACATTATCGGTTCTCTATCGATATGACGACTAAATTTAACATCTACGAAGCTCTTGTCGGAACCAGAATCAAGCAATATACTAGCATAACAAGCGTCTAGCAGAAACGTACCGGTAACCACATTAGGGCCTTGCGGTTTATCAACAGTCCCTACGCGATACACAGCAGCAGCATTATTTCCTCCTTGCTTGTTTCCAGCCTTCGGCCAATTCCCCTGCTTATGCCCTCTTTCTCCACATCCGAAGCAAACCATCACCTTCGTGGCATTTTCCCCAGTAGCTACCCCTTTAGCTCGGCAATCTGAAATTCTATGACCCACTTTTCCGCACTTACCACACGCAGGTGGGCAATTCCCTACATGGTACAAATTACATCGACCATAGTGGGGATTCACCTTAGCTCCTCTAGGGTTAGTGACAGCCCTCATCCCATCATTTCTTCTCTGGTTGAACTGCTGGTTGCGGTTCTGACCTTGGTTGTTACGGTTTCCTCCACGATTTTGACCTTGGGATTGATTACTCTGAGCTGCCTCCCACTTTCTCTTGTTCCCTTCGGAAATGAAGTCCTTCTTATCTTGCAGTTTGACATCCATTAGCGCGTGAGCCATTTGGACTGCTTCATCGAATGACCCAGGCTTAGATGAAGTTGTCTCACCCTTGATATTACTTGACAAACCCTTGATGTACTACTTCATTTTCTTGTTATCATCAGCAAAGGCATCGGGACACAAAAGGCTCAATTCATTAAACCTCCTTGTATACACTGTAATGTCATTGTTCTTCAAAGTCAAATGTCTTAACTCATCTTCTAGTTGACCCAGCTCCTCTTCGGGACAGAACTTTTTGGTCAAGAGAGCCTTAGTAGCAGTCCAAGTCCTCGCATCTGCTACCGCTAATCCAACAGTGTCTACTTGATTGTTCCACCAACTTAAGGCGTCATCAAGAAAAGTGGCAGCTGCAAACTTGACTTTATTTGCCTCTGAACATCCGCTAATCTCAAAAGTACTTTCGATCTTCTCTAACCACCTTCGGAGTTCTAGGGCTCCGCCAGTTCCACGAAACTGCGTGGGACCGCATTTAATAAAACCAGCATAAGTATACTCCCTCGGGGCTTGCTGTCTTCCTGCATTTCCACCTTGATCTGGGTTTCGGTTTGCACGATCCGCTTCTAGTGCATTTGCAATTACTTCTTGAATCATTGTGTTCACACGGTCAGTTGTTAGCTTTGGAGGCATGGTGAATTCTCAAGTACACCTCTCTGCAAAGACAGGGAAAATAGAAAAACAATGTAAGTATACACATCAAGATTAAGATGGATTTCTCTTTCAAGACATAATATAAGTACAACAACACATCACTACAAGGTTACTAATATTCATCAATTCACATCACAAAAGAGCAAATTAAAGACATATCATAGATTATGAAAGGTAACATAGATTGTATTGATAAATCAACCAAAGTTTGTGACAAGTAATGCCACTACAACCATACACCTTCAAACTTAAGTCATCAAGTTTTTCATCACAATACCATCATACAGAAGTCTAAAATAGTTCTATTACAAAGATCAAAGATAAAATAAAATACAAGCAACTAGTCATGTGGTGATCCACACGACCTCTTGGATGGCGGTTCATCTTCATCCTCTTCGGGTTCTTCATCACTGTCTTCCTCGGGCTCTTCATCACTGTCTTCTTCGTCCTCGTCCATCTTCCTCTTTCCCTTATCATTCGGCCCACACTCAATCGCCTTCTTCGTCCTAGAAGTAGATCCACACTCCACTGCTACCTGATTCCCTATAGTGATACACACACCTTTGGCAGGTGGCTGGACCATAAAATCATTAGCCTCCATTTCCAAGTCATCTACAAATCTCCAATCTGGTGGCAGGGATGCTCTAACTCGATGCTCCCAACTTTGCATCCTAGTCAACCTCGCCTGATCCTCCCTAACTTGCTCAAGAATAGCACTCAGGTTTTCTATCATCGATCTCAAACTGTTAATATCACCCTTATATGCCATTCCATCAAATTCAATCCTTGCAGTTCTTGCCAACAACCTCTGATGTGCCCTCTCATTCTTTTCAAACCTTTTAATTACTCTAGTTTCCACCACGTACCGCTCGTACATCAACCTATCCATTCTCCTCAAACGATTCTCAGGATCCCAATAGTTTCTTGGCCTCGGAAAATAGACCTTCGCGATATTCTCATGAATAGATTGCGATCTAGATGCATTGCTGGATTCCGCACCACCCTCATTACTCGCTCGAGTAAACCCTGGCACCGTCCTCAGGTATTCCTTACAATTGTCCATCGGGGGACGAACGGGTTGCTGATCATATCGGCCTGTCGGAGGCACTTCATAACCCTTCGGCGAATTTGGAGATTGAAATAATTCGGTTCGGTCTGACCGACAGCATTCTCGGGAATTCCATCATCCACCGGATCCTCTTCCTCGGAATCCTCTCCACCATCGTTACTGACGCTGAAGTTGTCCACATCACTTTTGTCACTGTCATTTGCCGGCTCTATCGCTTCTTCTGGAGCTACCCATCCATTGTCACCATTTGGCGGGTTCGGAGGAAACGGTCCCCCTTCGTGTCCTACGACATATTCGTCTCCATTTCTGTTAGGCGGTACCTCGGCCATTCCTGCAATAACAGAGAATTTTGGAGGGTACGTAAGATTACTATTCAATATTTATAAATACATGTATGCAAATGCAATGCAAAGGTGGTACACATGCCCAAAATGCGATAATATGATGTGCATGCATATGTAATACAAGAATTACGGTATCGAGTACTCCACGTACAATTTCAACGTTTACATATAGTAGTTCAATATCTACGTAATAAGTACCCACATATATTACTTCAACTCAAAGGTATACATCTATACCATGAATACTAAAATAAACCTTACCGGAGCCATGCAGGATAGTTGTGTGCTTGGAAAATTTCTTACGACACCAAAAGTTATAGTTTAGGAATTTTCAAAACGACCTAGTTCTCTACAACTCATGGCTCTGATTACCAATCTCTAACACCCCCACAAATGCTATGCGCAGCGGAACTACAACATTTGGGTGCTAGGCAGTTATCATCGCACACAAGATATATCAAACGACTCAAAGAGACGTAAAAGTTTTAACATAAATTACGCATTGTTAAAAACATACATGTCTACGGTTTTCCAAACCCAAAATGATACAACACAGAGTTTGCGTTTCGGTCCCCACGAATCTCAACCCCAAAAGATACAATTTTCAACAACATGATATAAAAATTAGGGAGATTTACATATATATCCTTACTAAAGTTAATAATTACATCAGTATCCTTACTAAATTAATTATTACATTAATATCCTTCAAAAACCTTGTTAATACTCATTTATATCCAAAAATTAATAAATTATATTTTAACTGATTTATATATTTAAAAACTCATTCACCTAATTTGCATATTAAGATACTTGACACTTTTACCCTTTCTTCTCTTTTAACTTACTAAGCGCTTGAACTCACGTATTCACGAGTGACCCTATCTGGGTTTATGATACTGTGATAATCTTATTGGAAACTAAAAGAAGTATTCATGTATTTACAACTAAAGTTGATCAGTAAGTTAATGATCAGTAAGAATAAAATGACACTCGCTATATCTAATACAATGATATGCATGACATCTTTTTTAAAGGATCTTAAACAATTGAGATACCATGTTAATATTTCTTTTCTTTTGCTTCGTAAGATGATTAATACTCCGTAGGAGTATAATTTAAGATGGGTTGATGGGATCAAATAAATTGAACCCCCAGAGTAACTAATTGGATCCCGGTAGTTAATCAAACCCAAATCGGTTGCAATTAAATTTTTGTAAAAATCAGTTCAAAGAAACAGGGTATTCAAAAGTCAAGAAAGATGATGAAGCTTAAATGACAATTAAATGATTTATTTATGAAGGGTAAATAGGTAATATTGCAGTCTAATTAATATTTAGATATATCAAAATAATTTTTTATCAAATTTAGTTGATCTTTGGATATAAATGAGAATTGTCAAGTTTTGAAAGGATATTGACGTAATTATTAATTTAGGAAGGATATTGATGTAATTGTTGAATTTATCAAGGATATAGATGTAAATCTCCCTAAAAATTAAAATGTTCAAGTTAAATATGGGTGGAAAAACAAGTAGACGCCAAGCCACACACAACTCCCATCCAATGCATGCTCCATGCTATACTTCATCGGTTACCTGAAACACATGCTAAATTGGGTCAACAAATAATGTTGAGTGGAATTCATAGGTTTTATAATCTCATTTTGAACATATGTGTTATAAAAATCATTCACGATCATTCATAGACTTGTCGATCAAACAATCTATTTTCAAGGTTATGACAATTGTGTTCAAGCTCATGACACTAATCCGTTAACTCAATCACCCGCGTAATAATTACCGGCGTGATTAAGATGAAACCATTGCCCCTTCTAAAGGCATCAGTTGCAATTATACCTTATCTCTTTTCACAAATTATCCGTCCGCAGGGGGTACTCAACGTACTAGCCCTCGTCTCGGATAGGGTCATCAAACCCATAGTACTATCAATTGTATAAGCGGCTATTTTCAATCCACACTCGGATTAAACAATAGTTAATAGTTCATGAATATAGGGTCTTTTGCAACTAGGTACTTAACACAATTTAAGGCAACATTCGGGTCCAATAATCAATCATGACATATGTTCCTTTTAGAAAACTAGCATGCATTTCCCTCGCGGGTAAAACAATTTAAAACAATAGTAAGCGAGGCTACAGATTCAAACCTTATATATATAGAGTAGTCGACGATTCGAGTGACGATCACTGACGATGATGCGGATGCCCGGGGAATTCAACACCTAACAAACAATAACGCGTAATGAGTAATCTCATTTATAAACTTTAAGTACTGTATATTACATACATATTAGTCAAATGTGATAATTAAAAACTCACGCCAAAACCAAACAAATAATTGTTACTCGTTTTATACTATTCATCCTTGTTATTAACGTTATTACACTTTTCACGTTTTTCGCCGATACTTACCAAAAGTATGGGCTGTTTTACTAGACTTAAACCTTTTAATAAAATTTGGGAAAATTCTTAAAAATACCTTAAGACCTGTAGAAAACCCATTTTTAATCCCATTAAAAGTTTTCGCTTTTACGACCCGTTACTCAACACATTACTAAACCTACGTTTTTCGGACTGATTTTGCACATTGACCAAGTTGGACTTATTTGACCCATTTGAAATATACCTTTGACCCATTTGACACCTAAGTCTAATAATAGACTCACAAATGCAGGTTTGAGACCAAAAATAAACCTTTAACTAATTACCAAACTATATCTATGGTCCCCGGGATTTGACCCAAAACCAAACATAATTTCGGATTATGTAGGTTCTCATCTCCCGGTACACGTATTTTCAAAACATCATAACTTTTGACTCGTTAGGAGTCGTAAGCTCTATATTATACCAAATCGAAGCTAAGAAGACGCTCTAAAACTATATTCTATTCTCATGACCTGTTTACAAAATCAAATTTATGAAAACATCTCAAACATTCTGCCTAAAATTACCCATCTCAAAATCAATCCAACATTCGTTTCCAAACCATTTTATCGACACTTAGCCTCAACTTAAACACTCTTAACCATTACTAACCATCCTAATCAGTCCTTAACCCCTAAAATATCAAATCCATCTCAAAACCCAATCACCAAATCAAACATGCAATGGGGTTTACCCATTCAAAAACATCTAAAAACAAGAATTAAACATAACCCACTAGCAAAAACCAACAAACACCATGATCCACTAAACACCCCCATTTGGCCATGGGGTGTGGGTGATCAAAACACCCCAACCAAATTGATTTTGGTTGGTTTGTTGGGTGATTATCCATCTATTATACCCCAATTAAACATGCATGTACTCAATTAACATCAAAACAATTTTTGAAAAATCCATTTGATTCTTGAAAAATTTTTATGGATGCATGTTGGATTAAAGTATATGAAAACACTTGTAATGATTAAACTAGAAGTGGTCTAACCTTAGTTTTGATTAAAACAAGCTAGAAAAAAAATAAGTGGTGGTGGTGTGGTGGTTTGGCCGTCGGCCTAAAGAGAGAAAAGAGAGAGGTGGGAGAAAATTTTTGGTGAATTTGTGTTGTGTGTGTGTTTGGTTTGAACCTTGTAAAAATTTGGGGCCCTTGTTGTGCAATTAGAGCATTCTTTTGGCCTTAAGTGAAAACGACCTCAAATGTTTGCGAGAATGACTCACTAGTCAATTTGAAAAATTTTGCGGGAGTCGGGGATCATCCCGAACACTCCAAAATACTTTTAGGACAATTTAAATGTAACCGGAAAGCAATAAAACGCACCCGACTCGACTTAACACGAACCGAAAGTAAAATCCTCGAAAAAATATAATATTGATAAAACGACAATAAACATAGAAATTTGGGCATACATCAGGATCGTAGTCGTCATCGTTCTTCTTAATTCGTCAATCGTCAAGATTACGACCTCAAACATTGGTTTCAACCAAAATGATAAAATATATAGCAAATATAATTTCTTAAAAATTTCAAAAATAAGCGTAATTTAGGGTAAGATAAGTGACCTCGGTTCTAGGGTATCACAGTAAGAACAATATCATCCACATAAATCAATAAATACGCCGTGTCAGTACCAGAGATGTAAATAAATAAAGAGGAATCACATCTACTGGAAGAAAATCCAACTCGGGTAGCATAAGCAACAAATCGATGAAACCAAGCTCGAGGGGCTTGTTTCAACCCATATAAAGACCTCTAGAGGCGACATACATGATGAGGATATCGAGGATCCACAAAACCTGGAGGTTGATGCATATATACAGTCTCTGTCAGATCACCATTAAGAAAAGCGTTCTTAACGTCCAGCTGATGAACAGGCAAATTTCTCGTCAATGCAAGACTAAGTACAGTACGAATAGTGGCTGGCTTGACAACCGGACTAAAAGTCTCATCACAATCAAACCAAGCTGCTGACTACTACCATTGGCAACCAGTCGAGCCTTATACCGATTCAATGAACCATCGGCATGAAACTTATGTCGAAATAACCACATACACCGCACAATGTTGACATAAGGAGGTCTTGGAACGAGAACCCAAGTACCATTTTTAATTAAAGCATTATATTCGTTATACATAGCATCCCGCCAGTGCGGATCAGATAAAGCAAGAGACACGGATTTTGGTATAGGAGAAGTATGAGAAACATGAAGGTTTAGACGTTGAGTGGTCTTACGTGTGCCGTCCTGATTTCGAGTAACCATATGGTGAGTCCGAGCTGGTAGATTACTAGTGATGGGTTCAGAGGTGGTGTGGGATTGGGTTTCGGTTGGAACCGCATTCGTAGATTGAGCTTCGGTCTGGGTTGTAGGTGTAGAATTGATTGTAGGTTGAGTGGGGGTCGTGGGTGGTGTAAGGTGATGGGTGGACTGGGCCGAGGTAAGTGGAGAGAAACCAGGTGGTGGGTCACTAGATGGTCTTGGACCACTAGTATGGGTATGGATGGGTGTTTGAGGTGTTGGCGGGTCAACATTAGCTGTTGGTGGTGTAGTATTGTATGCAGGGTTATGTATTACATGGCGAGTGATTGGTGAGGGAGATGTTTCCAGGAATTCGTATGAGGTGGTAGGTGTAATAGATCTATATGGAAACTGATGTTCATCAAAGGTTACATGTCTAGAGATGATAACTTTGTTTGTATTTAGGTCAAGACACCGATAACCTTCATGATATGCTGGGTACCCTAAAAATATACATGGTGTGGCTCATGGAGCAAGTTTGTGTGGTGGAAATGAATGGTGATAACATAGGCATCCAAAGGTGCGAAGTTTTAAATAGTTAGGTTGTTTGTTGAACAATTTGGTAAGCGGTATCTCATTTTGAATAGCGGTTGAAGGGAGGAGGTTTAGAAGGTAGGCGGCTATGTGAAGTGCCTCGACCCAAAATGTAGGTGGAAGGTGGGCTTGGAAAAGTAATGTGCGGATCATATTATTTATAGTACGAATCATACGCTCCGATTTTCCATTTTGTTGAGAGGTTTTGGGGCAAGAAAATCTCATTTGAATCCCATTTGTAGAGAAAAGATCAAGAAGTTGGGTGTTATCGAACTCACCACCATGATCACATAGAAAACCAAGAATGTCACATTTAAATTGATTTTTAACATAAGAACGAAAGTGTACAAACTTAGCAAACACTTCGGATTTAGTTCGAAGAGGATAGATCCATAAATAATGAGAAAAATGATCAAGAAAAATCACATAATACTTAAAACCACTCGAACTAGCAATAGGAGATGTCCAAATATCTGAATGAATAATCTCAAAAGATCAAGAGACAACAGAATTAGAACTTGAAAAAGGAAGTTGCACGTGTTTTCCGAGTTGACAAGCATGACAAACATGAGGCGACTTTTCCTTATTACACGAAATAAAACTACGAGAAACAAGAGAGTGTAACACGGTATCACCCGGGTGGCCAAGGCGTTGGTGCCATGTAGAGGGACTGAGTGACATTAAAGCACTTGGAAGAGAAGACGGGTCGGTTACCGGGTAGAGATCACCTGAACTGTCACATCTAAGAAGAATATGGCGAGTCAGGAAATCCTTTACCGAGAAACCAAAAGCGTCAAATTCAATAGTACAATTATTGTCCCGGGTAAATTGACGAACATATATAAGATTTTTAATTATATGAGGGGTGATAAGAACATTTTGAAGATGTAAGGGACGATGAAGAGTTGGAAGAATGCTATGGCCCGTGTTTGTGACGGGTATGGTTTTACCGTCACCAACACGAACAGACGAATACAAGCAAGAATTAAAAATAGTACTTAAGTTATTAACATTAGAATTAAGGTGTGAAGACGCACCTGTATCCATATTCCAGGTGGAATCCGAACTTGACATAGTACTAAATGCGTGAGGAAGCAACGTCGGTTGACTGTAAAATGCGCTAACAGTAGGCACCATAGCGTTCACACATTAAAATCTGTTCGGGATCCCGAGTAATCTTCTGACAAGTGACAACATACACCACCAGAAATAATTTTATATGGTGGCTTTTATTGAAGACCACCCACGTGAGACATAGACTTAAATTGGTAAAACCATATGCTAGAGAAAACTTGCCGTGAATGTGTACCGAAGAAGAAAGGTTTTTTTTTAAGCTTTGGCTCTGATAACCATGTAAGAATGATAGGAATGAAATATGTGTGAAAGATGGAAAATATCTGTGTGTCATTCATCACAAAGGAATGCCCTATATATAGAATACAATCTATATGGATAAGCTCAAGAATACAGCTAAGTAGATAAATGTATGCAAATCACAATTATACAATAGATAATTGGTAATCAATATGAGCTGGCTAACACATAGATGATTATCCAAAATCATATATGATTTTTTCAGAAGAAAAAAAATTCGACGAAAGTATACACATGTGCCCCTCGATAGAAAGATGATTTAATTCATGTTGTAATGATGTATTTTTGTCACTTGACGATTTACCGTTTGTGAGGTATTTAACTTTTTAAGAAAAAGTGGAAAGTTGATTTGAATAAATGTGATTGATTAATTTAGTATATGCTAAAAAGAATGTGTATATTGATCTCAACTCATCAAACCTAAGTATCGAACATTTACACATATAAATTTGGTACGCGGTAACTTAATTGTGCATATGATGAAGATATATAAGTCTCAATATAAGTGTCTTACACGGTCACTTAAACTGGCCAATTTCAAGTCAAAATCGTATTTGAGGTGAAAGTTGTACATAACTAAATTGTATGTGGATGCTAAAACATACACAATAAACATATTAACACATGTCAAAGCATTATTTGCAGGCCGATCGAAGGATATCTCAATTTTGTCTATTAAAATTTGTCCAGATGATGGCTCAGCCAAGCGGAAGAGTGTTTGTATCACAGTTGACTTTCCAGAACCGGTTCTTCCTGTTATTCCAGTTTTCTTTCGTCTTTTCCATAAAAAAATTTATATACACATTGCCAATAAAACATAAATTAAAAAAAAAATGTATTTTACACTTCTTTTAAAAAAATTAGGATTGTTTATTATTTGGACTTTAAAAAATTAAAAATATTAAGAACTTTTTATTTAAATTTGGATTCAATTTAAAATTTATGAAAAAATAAATTTAACATAAGTTTAACATTAGTTAAGTGTAAATTATAACTAAAATATACTCAAGGTTAAATTAAAAAATAATATACTAAAAACGCACAAAAATAAACCCTCTGGAACAACAACAAAAACGACCCCGCCCGTTGGACGGGTTACAACGCTAGTATATATATATATATATATATATATATATATATATATATATATATATATATATATATATATATATATATATATATATATATATATATATATATATATATATATATATATATATATATATATATATATATACTAGCGTTGTAACCCGTCCAACGGGCGGGGTCGTTTTTGTTGTTGTTCCAGAGGGTTTATTTTTGTGCGTTTTTAGTATATTATTTTTTAATTTAACCTTGAGTATATTTTAGTTATAATTTACACTTAACTAATGTTAAACTTATGTTAAATTTATTTTTTCATAAATTTTAAATTGAATCCAAATTTAAATAAAAAGTTCTTAATATTTTTAATTTTTTAAAGTCCAAATAATAAACAATCCTAATTTTTTTAAAAGAAGTGTAAAATACATTTTTTTTTTAATTTATGTTTTATTGGCAATGTGTATATAAATTTTTTTATGGAAAAGACGAAAGAAAACTGGAATAACAGGAAGAACCGGTTCTGGAAAGTCAACTGTGATACAAACACTCTTCCGCTTGGCTGAGCCATCATCTGGACAAATTTTAATAGACAAAATTGAGATATCCTTCGATCGGCCTGCAAATAATGCTTTGACATGTGTTAATATGTTTATTGTGTATGTTTTAGCATCCACATACAATTTAGTTATGTACAACTTTCACCTCAAATACGATTTTGACTTGAAATTGGCCAGTTTAAGTGACCGTGTAAGACACTTATATTGAGACTTATATATCTTCATCATATGCACAATTAAGTTACCGCGTACCAAATTTATATGTGTAAATGTTCGATACTTAGGTTTGATGAGTTGAGATCAATATACACATTCTTTTTAGCATATACTAAATTAATCAATCACATTTATTCAAATCAACTTTCCACTTTTTCTTAAAAAGTTAAATACCTCACAAACGGTAAATCGTCAAGTGACAAAAATACATCATTACAACATGAATTAAATCATCTTTCTATCGAGGGGCACATGTGTATACTTTCGTCGAATTTTTTTTCTTCTGAAAAAATCATATATGATTTTGGATAATCATCTATGTGTTAGCCAGCTCATATTGATTACCAATTATCTATTGTATAATTGTGATTTGCATACATTTATCTACTTAGCTGTATTCTTGAGCTTATCCATATAGATTGTATTCTATATATAGGGCATTCCTTTGTGATGAATGACACACAGATATTTTCCATCTTTCACACATATTTCATTCCTATCATTCTTACATGGTTATCAGAGCCAAAGCTTAAAAAAAAACCTTTCTTCTTCGGTACACATTCACGGCAAGTTTTCTCTAGCATATGGTTTTACCAATTTAAGTCTATGTCTCACGTGGGTGGTCTTCAATAAAAGCCACCATATAAAATTATTTCTGGTGGTGTATGTTGTCACTTGTCAGAAGATTACTCGGGATCCCGAACAGATTTTAATGTGTGAACGCTATGGTGCCTACTGTTAGCGCATTTTACAGTCAACCGACGTTGCTTCCTCACGCATTTAGTACTATGTCAAGTTCGGATTCCACCTGGAATATGGATACAGGTGCGTCTTCACACCTTAATTCTAATGTTAATAACTTAAGTACTATTTTTAATTCTTGCTTGTATCCGTCTGTTCGTGTTGGTGACGGTAAAACCATACCCGTCACAAACACGGGCCATAGCATTCTTCCAACTCTTTCATCGTCCCTTACATCTTCAAAATGTTCTTATCACCCCTCATATAATTAAAAATCTTATATATGTTCGTCAATTTACCCGGGACAATAATTGTACTATTGAATTTGACGCTTTTGGTTTCTCGGTAAAGGATTTCCTGACTCGCCATATTCTTCTTAGATGTGACAGTTCAGGTGATCTCTACCCGGTAACCGACCCGTCTTCTCTTCCAAGTGCTTTAATGTCACTCAGTCCCTCTACATGGCACCAACGCCTTGGCCACCCGGGTGATACCGTGTTACACTCTCTTGTTTCTCGTAGTTTTATTTCGTGTAATAAGGAAAAGTCGCCTCATGTTTGTCATGCTTGTCAACTCGGAAAACACGTGCAACTTCCTTTTTCAAGTTCTAATTCTGTTGTCTCTAGATCTTTTGAGATTATTCATTCAGATATTTGGACATCTCCTATTGCTAGTTCGAGTGGTTTTAAGTATTATGTGATTTTTCTTGATCATTTTTCTCATTATTTATGGATCTATCCTCTTCGAACTAAATCCGAAGTGTTTGCTAAGTTTGTACACTTTCGTTCTTATGTTAAAAATCAATTTAAATGTGGCATTCTTGGTTTTCTATGTGATCATGGTGGTGAGTTCGATAACACCCAACTTCTTGATCTTTTCTCTACAAATGGGATTCAAATGAGATTTTCTTGCCCCAAAACCTCTCAACAAAATGGAAAATCGGAGCGTATGATTCGTACTATAAATAATATGATCCGCACATTACTTTTCCAAGCCCACCTTCCACCTACATTTTGGGTCGAGGCACTTCACATGGCCGCCTACCTTCTAAACCTCCTCCCTTCAACCGCTATTCAAAATGAGATACCGCTTACCAAATTGTTCAACAAACAACCTAACTATTTAAAACTTCGCACCTTTGGATGCCTATGTTATCACCATTCATTTCCACCAAATTGTTCAACAAACAAACTGGTCTTCCTCATATAACATAGAAGCAAGCCGTTATATGACTGTCTGATTAACAACTTACTGTCCACCTTGGTAAATGAAGGTATGCTAGCCGAAACTTTAGCATCAAATGGTACAGAATGATATCCATTGAAACTTTCACCTGGCCGCTAGAGAAACTGCCAGAAGGGAGATTGACCTTGGGTATTTTCCTCTGACGCTTAAGGAACTTGGTGTTTGTGATGAAAGACAACCAGCATTTGGAAACGGGTGAAAACGGGTCACTGTTAATTATGGGTTATTGATGGTGAGTTTCCGGTTTCCAATTTGGTTTGGGGATCACAGAGGTAAATCGACCTTAAAATTAAGAATTATTATTTATAATATTGATATTTTATGATGGATTCTATGTGACGAGTAGGAAACCAGAGTGCGCCCCGACTGTTCCATGTTTGCTCCATATATCCTGATCATTTGTGACTATGATATCATTCGAAGGACAAAGAGATATACTAATATATCAATATAAACATGCGAATCAAATCATAACTATTAACTAACATTGTGTAGGGTCTGATGTCATTTATTATAACTAGGGATGACAAATTTAACGGGTCAAAACTCATAGGTGACACTCAGTTTTTTAAATAAAATGATTCGGAAAGTTTTATGCGAATTATAGGTTGATTCGCGTGTTTGTGGCTGTGCTTTGACCCGTTCATCTTGTCACCTATAATCGTTTTATTTTTTAATGCAGATCTTAATTGTAGCAATGTAGAACATGTAATTATTCTTAACACGATAAATAAGAAGGAAAAATGTATATTTCTTCCTTTCGATAAATAACTATCATGTTATTAATAACTAGAGACAAATGAGTGTGAAGATTTTTTTTAGGTTATATGATAAGGAGTTTTATGCACTTACAATGCATTTTAATATTAGATACTGTATTTTTTTAAAAACAATTCTACACTTATCTGGCCTCTAAAGGTTAACCCAGATTGACCTATTTGCGCTAATATAGAAATTTGGTGTTTGTGCATCCCAATGTGTCCAGGTCAAGTTGTAAGGGCATTGGAGGGTTAAGTTGAAGCACCAGCAAACCAAAACTTACTACCAACTGGTCACATGCGTGGACGTCTAATGGGCTGCGTTCACTTGTACAATCTTAGAAAATAAGTTTCCCAACAGAACCTGTCCAGGTAGCATCATAACCGATTATCAACACTACTAGAAGGGTCTTGGTTGTTGGGTGGCGGATGGAATATGGATCCTAGGGGAGGAGAGTTACCATCAGCTTATTTGATCGATCAAGTTACCCCTCATGACCTCATCATCCTGTGCGAAACACGACATGTTTACTACATGCAGTCTGAAAGTTGATTCTGCATATATCTATAGTATGTTGAATTAAATCATATGCAGGTGTGACTTCCAAGGATGGACAATCACATGGGCTCGGGAAATTCTCTGTCCTTGAAGATAGTCGGGGTTTCCTATAGTATCCAAGATCCAGTTGGTGGAAGCATTAGTAGAGATACAGATGTAGGTATCTTAAAACTCAATTTGGCACAAGTCCATATCACGGGTTCAACTAGCACACTAATGTATTTGGTTTCTGATAATGCAGAAGCTACTGGTCTGATAATTGGTTCAGCAAGGAAGCCACCACTGGCTTAACGAAAAAGATTCATGTGAATACATATGTTAAGAGTTATGTAAGACTCGTGTGAAAAACACTAAGGTCAAGTTTTTTCCTAGGCTGATTACTTGATTAGTTACTTATCCATGTTCAGAAAACAAGGTTTTTTTTTACCAAATTTGATTACTACATCAGGTCTTACATATACTGAAAGAAATCAACAATCGTCATATTTTTATCCATTTTGATAAATTAGGCCCAGCTTTTAACCATGGGTAAATCTTGGTAAATGTTATTTATCCATTTTGAGCTTGGCCTTGGTTCAAGGATTCTGAAAGTGAATAGGATATAGTTGGTCTATGACCATAATTTGCTGTTTCATAAAGCATTTTGCATTAAATTTACTCGGTGATACATATATGTTTCCTTTTCTTAATATTGTTTGGAAAAACATTGGATGTACTTTACTTGTGTTATCTATTGGCAGACTTAGTCTTTAGGTAGCTGTAGAATCTACAAGTGCACGCCTGATTATTATGTTGAAGTATGAAAATGCAGCAAAGAAAAGGCCAGTCTTCATGCAATTTAGTTTTCGTATAACATGACTATACATGGTGATTTTACAATGTTTATAATTCATTAACTATTAGTATATGTTTATAATTGAAAATATGTTACTATATTTAAAATTGGTTAACAGTTAGATAGTTTGTAAGATTTTTTTTAATGTGAAAGATTGTAAACTCACAGCATATATTCGTTTTTGCGGATAACTTATTAACTCTTATATTTTATCGATGAACATTCATTTCCTATTGTTGTGAATGCCTCAAATAAATATGTTACGATGCTTAAAGTTGATTAAACATTACTTAATTTTTCTTTGGATATTCATAAGGCTAACTCATTAATCGGATATTTATTATATGAGTTTTACAAAGAAACCTTATATATATAAAAAATGTAAACGTTAATTACAAGTCATGCCAGCCCATAAGATATTTATTAAATGAGTTTTACAAATGAACATTATTTATACTAACAACGTAGTTTGACAAGGCAAATTGAATATAAACAAAAAACTTAAAACAGCTTCTTAAATGTCATAAAAAATGAATTTTAGTACATTCAACATATAAAAAATACAAAAACCTCTACAAAATTAAAAAAAGTTAAACGAAAATCAAAAGTCGTACCCTTATGAAAATCATGAGATATAAAAGCTTTGAACACTAATTTCATATTACTGCATCAATTAGAAAATACTCCTACTACTCTACTAACATATAATAATATATTATATTCTAAAAATAACAAAAACTACGTTGTAATATATGACCACTTTAAATATAGGTAAAATTTTATTGCATATCAAACCGGTTTAACCCATCAATTTAATCGGTAATCAGATGCACCGGTGACATGGCCGAGTAAACTAAAAACACGGATTTCCTAAGACGAACATAACATAATTTAAGAGACAAACACTATAGTAAATTATAGTAAACCTTTATGAATTGAATTTGCTTGACATGTTAATATGACATTTCATAAAGAATGCTCTTATAAACTCAAGTTGAAAAAGTTGGTTTGAACAAAATACGCTACGCTTAAAAAAGACAAATACTTTTATAAAAAAAAATACAAACAATTATTTTCGCAAATAAAAAACAACGACAACAAAAACAAACCATGCAAATTCATAAATCATCAAATTACAACTATACAAAAAAATAAATACTTTGCCAAATAAAAAAATAAAACAATAATCATAAGTCATACCCGTCCATCGGACGGGTTTTGCCACTAGTATATATATATATATATATATATATATATATATATATATATATATATATATATATATATATATATATATATATATATATATATATATATATATATATATATATATATATATATATATATATATATATATATATATATATATATATATATATATATATATATATATATATATATATATATATATATATATAGAGAGAGAGAGAGAGATTTGCGTTCAAGTGGACTACAACTTAATATGTGTTATAATGAGCACCAATAACAAAATGACAAGTGTCTTTTTAATTAAAAAAAATTAAAATCAATTTATATATATCTAGGGGTATTGTAGGTATATTACACATCTGAAAACGTCCACTAAGAACCCGCATCTTAATGGCTTTTTAATTCTTATAACATCGTTTTTTTCTACCTAATCTTGTAAAAAACTCCATTTCATCTACAAAACAAAAATACACTTAGACCCTAGATAATAAAAACCATCTCCAATCTCTGTTAGTTTTGTCTTTGTTGAAACACAACCTCGACCACCACAAATTCGATAACCATATATCCATGATGGTTGTCGTCCATTATGGTTCAACGGTGATTGGAGATCCACTTATGTCGCATATCCCTTACTCGCTTCAGATCCTTTTAAACACCGCCTTACACTTACCGGAGACGACCCATTCTCGCCCATTAGTTTCTCGTAACCATTCTAACGTTTCTTTATACAAACCCTTACTGGCGCTGAAACCACAATTATTAACAATATGTATTGTTGATCTTGTTTTTTATCAACACATATGAAGCCACGAGAAAAAGAAACTAAATTTTCGATGTGCATTAATTGGGTATTTGTAATCATTGTTGTCCACCTAAACAATTTATCTATGGTCTTGTTTGTATCACTATTTTTCTTTTTCACGATATGATTTTTGCAATATATGTATCACTTATAGATTTTGGAGTATGAGTTTATACCCACCATATTCATATGAATTTATACGAATTTGAGTGTATGACATTTTTATATTTACAGTGGAGTATATATATAGTGGTAAACAAACTTGTAAAGAAATAGTTTTTTTGGTACCCAGATGATGTAGAGGGTGGATAATATCATTATTGTAAATTTGTAATAATGTATAGCTACTTTTTTATGGAAAAAAAACAGTTGCAAATCAACCCATAATTCATCGTTATTGCATTTATGCGATACGTTAATTTTTTAGGACACAATAAGTTTTTCGATAGGCATGAGAAGATCTGGCACATTTGTAGTAACATTAAATTTCTCGATACATACAATATAGTTACACACCAAATTGTTTGACACATTTGTTGTGTGAAGCCAATTTTTAGATACATATATTATGACGCACTCAAATTTTTAGTGTTACATGTAGTGACACATTGATCATTTGTAGTGGCAAACTAATTTTTATGACATTTTATGAGTCACCAACCAAGTCTTTTGATGATACATTTCGTTTCATAACATATATTTAGTGACACACTAAGTTTATTGACACATTTTTTGTGTGAATCCAATTTTTAGATACAAAATATTGTGACACATCAAATTTTTAGTGCTACATGTAATGACACATTGATCAATTGTAGTGACCAACTAATTTTTCTGACATATTACGAGTCACAAACTAAGTCTTTGGTACACAGTTTCATAATATATATTTAGTGACACATTAAGTTCGGTGACAACTTTTTGTGAAACACTTTGTCTTTTAGTAATACATTAGAGCGACACACTATCTTTTGGCATATCTTTTTTGAGGCGTATATATTTTTAACAAATAAAATTAATTGTTGGGATAAATTAGCTCGCAAACTCGGACACAGACGTAAAAAAATTGATACCTAATTTTATCATTGACATTATAAAATA
Organism: Glebionis coronaria; assembly: GCA_025667525.1. Taxonomy (NCBI): domain Eukaryota; kingdom Viridiplantae; phylum Streptophyta; class Magnoliopsida; order Asterales; family Asteraceae; genus Glebionis; species Glebionis coronaria. The sequence continues at coordinate 524,313,760 of CM046874.1, read as the reverse complement.
TTAATACAAACATTAATACGACAAAAAGCAACATGAGAAACAAGTTGTGTGTTAGCTTTACAAATAAACTTAATTCAAAGAAATTTGTAATCTCGGAAAATGAGCCATATGAGTATAAAATTATTAAATTATTACTACGTATCATCCTTTAGAAAAATAATCAAACTCGTATACGTGTTAAAAAGCTAGTCATTAATAAGACAGTTAATAATAATAAATATATAAAAATTACAAACTAACCAATGTGTTATACTCTTGCTCAAAATGTCATGGTAAAACTATACTGACCGAAATACCCTTGTGATTTCACCAATTCACTAGAATACTATTTTTTAAATTCTAAGTATTAAATGTTTTATCTCATTTAATATTATTATACGATAACGGCCCCCTATATATAGGGGGCCGTTATCGTAGTATACACTCTTAAAGTAAGTTATAATAGGTACAGTTATGGACCATTAGATTAATAATATTAAATGAGATAAAACATTTAATACTTAGAATTTAAAAAATAGTATTCTAGTGAATTGGTGAAATCACAAGGGTATTTCGGTCAGTATAGTTTTACCATGACATTTTGAGCAAGAGTATAACACATTGGTTAGTTTGTAATTTTTATATATTTATTATTATTAACTGTCTTATTAATGACTAGCTTTTTAACACGTATACGAGTTTGATTATTTTTCTAAAGGATGATACGTAGTAATAATTTAATAATTTTATACTCATATGGCTCATTTTCCGAGATTACAAATTTCTTTGAATTAAGTTTATTTGTAAAGCTAACACACAACTTGTTTCTCATGTTGCTTTTTGTCGTATTAATGTTTGTATTAATATTTTATAATGTCAATGATAAAATTAGGTATCAATTTTTTTACGTCTGTGTCCGAGTTTGCGAGCTAATTTATCCCAACAATTAATTTTATTTGTTAAAAATATATACGCCTCAAAAAAGATATGCCAAAAGATAGTGTGTCGCTCTAATGTATTACTAAAAGACAAAGTGTTTCACAAAAAGTTGTCACCGAACTTAATGTGTCACTAAATATATATTATGAAACTGTGTACCAAAGACTTAGTTTGTGACTCGTAATATGTCAGAAAAATTAGTTGGTCACTACAATTGATCAATGTGTCATTACATGTAGCACTAAAAATTTGATGTGTCACAATATTTTGTATCTAAAAATTGGATTCACACAAAAAATGTGTCAATAAACTTAGTGTGTCACTAAATATATATTATGAAACGAAATGTATCATCAAAAGACTTGGTTGGTGACTCATAATATGTCATAAAAATTAGTTTGCCACTACAAATGATCAATGTGTCACTACATGTAACACTAAAAATTTGAGTGCGTCACAATATATGTATCTAAAAATTGGCTTCACACAACAAATGTGTCAAACAATTTGGTGTGTAACTATATTGTATGTATCGAGAAATTTAATGTTACTACAAATGTGCCAGATCTTCTCATGCCTATCGAAAAACTTATTGTGTCCTAAAAAATTAACGTATCGCATAAATGCAATAACGATGAATTATGGGTTGATTTGCAACTGATTTTTTTCCATAAAAAAGTAGCTATACATTATTACAAATTTACAATAATGATATTATCCACCCTCTACATCATCTGGGTACCAAAAAAACTATTTCTTTACAAGTTTGTTTACCACTATATATATACTCCACTGTAAATATAAAAATATCATACACTCAAATTCGTATAAATTCATATGAATATGGTGGGTATAAACTCATACTCCAAAATCTATAAGTGATACATATATTGCAAAAATCATATCGTGAAAAAGAAAAATAGTGATACAAACAAGACCATAGATAAATTGTTTAGGTGGACAACAATGATTACAAATACCCAATTAATGCACATCCAAAATTTAGTTTCTTTTTCTCGTGGCTTCATATGTGTTGATAAAAAACAAGATCAACAATACATATTGTTAATAATTGTGGTTTCAGCGCCGGTAAGGGTTTGTATAAAGAAACGTTAGAATGGTTACGAGAAACTAATGGGCGAGAATGGGTCGTCTCCGGTAAGTGTAAGGCGGTGTTTAAAAGGATCTGAAGCGAGTAAGGGATATGCGACATAAGTGGATCTCCAATCACCGTTGAACCATAATGGACGACAACCATCATGGATATATGGTTATCGAATTTGTGGTGGTCGAGGTTGTGTTTCAACAAAGACAAAACTAACAGAGATTGGAGATGGTTTTTATTATCTAGGGTCTAAGTGTATTTTTGTTTTGTAGATGAAATGGAGTTTTTTACAAGATTAGGTAGAAAAAAACGATGTTATAAGAATTAAAAAGCCATTAAGATGCGGGTTCTTAGTGGACGTTTTCAGATGTGTAATATACCTACAATACCCCTAGATATATATAAATTGATTTTAATTTTTTTTAATTAAAAAGACACTTGTCATTTTGTTATTGGTGCTCATTATAACACATATTAAGTTGTAGTCCACTTGAACGCAAATCTCTCTCTCTCTCTATATATATATATATATATATATATATATATATATACTAGTGGCAAAACCCGTCCGATGGACGGGTATGACTTATGATTATTGTTTTATTTTTTTATTTGGCAAAGTATTTATTTTTTTGTATAGTTGTAATTTGATGATTTATGAATTTGCATGGTTTGTTTTTGTTGTCGTTGTTTTTTATTTGCGAAAATAATTGTTTGTATTTTTTTTGATAAAAGTATTTGTCTTTTTTAAGCGTAGCGTATTTTGTTCAAACCAACTTTTTCAACTTGAGTTTATAAGAGCATTCTTTATGAAATGTCATATTAACATGTCAAGCAAATTCAATTCATAAAGGTTTACTATAATTTACTATAGTGTTTGTCTCTTAAATTATGTTATGTTCGTCTTAGGAAATCCGTGTTTTTAGTTTACTCGGCCATGTCACCGGTGCATCTGATTACCGATTAAATTGATGGGTTAAACCGGTTTGATATGCAATAAAATTTTACCTATATTTAAAGTGGTCATATATTACAACGTAGTTTTTGTTATTTTTAGAATATAATATATTATTATATGTTAGTAGAGTAGTAGGAGTATTTTCTAATTGATGCAGTAATATGAAATTAGTGTTCAGAGCTTTTATATCTCATGATTTTCATAAGGGTACGACTTTTGATTTTCGTTTAACTTTTTTTAATTTTGTAGAGGTTTTTGTATTTTTTATATGTTGAATGTACTAAAATTCATTTTTTATGACATTTAAGAAGCTGTTTTAAGTTTTTTGTTTATATTCAATTTGCCTTGTCAAACTACGTTGTTAGTATAAATAATGTTCATTTGTAAAACTCATTTAATAAATATCTTATGGGCTGGCATGACTTGTAATTAACGTTTACATTTTTTATATATATAAGGTTTCTTTGTAAAACTCATATAATAAATATCCGATTAATGAGTTAGCCTTATGAATATCCAAAGAAAAATTAAGTAATGTTTAATCAACTTTAAGCATCGTAACATATTTATTTGAGGCATTCACAACAATAGGAAATGAATGTTCATCGATAAAATATAAGAGTTAATAAGTTATCCGCAAAAACGAATATATGCTGTGAGTTTACAATCTTTCACATTAAAAAAAATCTTACAAACTATCTAACTGTTAACCAATTTTAAATATAGTAACATATTTTCAATTATAAACATATACTAATAGTTAATGAATTATAAACATTGTAAAATCACCATGTATAGTCATGTTATACGAAAACTAAATTGCATGAAGACTGGCCTTTTCTTTGCTGCATTTTCATACTTCAACATAATAATCAGGCGTGCACTTGTAGATTCTACAGCTACCTAAAGACTAAGTCTGCCAATAGATAACACAAGTAAAGTACATCCAAAGTTTTTCCAAACAATATTAAGAAAAGGAAACATATATGTATCACCGAGTAAATTTAATGCAAAATGCTTTATGAAACAGCAAATTATGGTCATAGACCAACTATATCCTATTCACTTTCAGAATCCTTGAACCAAGGCCAAGCTCAAAATAGATAAATAACATTTACCAAGATTTACCCATGGTTAAAAGCTGGGCCTAATTTATCAAAATGGATAAAAATATGACGATTGTTGATTTCTTTCAGTATATGTAAGACCTGATGTAGTAATCAAATTTGGTAAAAAAAACCTTGTTTTCTGAACATGGATAAGTAACTAATCAAGTAATCAGCCTAGGAAAAAACTTGACCTTAGTGTTTTTCACATGAGTCTTACATAACTCTTAACATATGTATTCACATGAATCTTTTTCGTTAAGCCAGTGGTGGCTTCCTTGCTGAACCAATTATCAGACCAGTAGCTTCTGCATTATCAGAAACCAAATACATTAGTGTGCTAGTTGAACCCGTGATATGGACTTGTGCCAAATTGAGTTTTAAGATACCTACATCTGTATCTCTACTAATGCTTCCACCAACTGGATCTTGGATACTATAGGAAACCCCGACTATCTTCAAGGACAGAGAATTTCCCGAGCCCATGTGATTGTCCATCCTTGGAAGTCACACCTGCATATGATTTAATTCAACATACTATAGATATATGCAGAATCAACTTTCAGACTGCATGTAGTAAACATGTCGTGTTTCGCACAGGATGATGAGGTCATGAGGGGTAACTTGATCGATCAAATAAGCTGATGGTAACTCTCCTCCCCTAGGATCCATATTCCATCCGCCACCCAACAACCAAGACCCTTCTAGTAGTGTTGATAATCGGTTATGATGCTACCTGGACAGGTTCTGTTGGGAAACTTATTTTCTAAGATTGTACAAGTGAACGCAGCCCATTAGACGTCCACGCATGTGACCAGTTGGTAGTAAGTTTTGGTTTGCTGGTGCTTCAACTTAACCCTCCAATGCCCTTACAACTTGACCTGGACACATTGGGATGCACAAACACCAAATTTCTATATTAGCGCAAATAGGTCAATCTGGGTTAACCTTTAGAGGCCAGATAAGTGTAGAATTGTTTTTAAAAAAATACAGTATCTAATATTAAAATGCATTGTAAGTGCATAAAACTCCTTATCATATAACCTAAAAAAAATCTTCACACTCATTTGTCTCTAGTTATTAATAACATGATAGTTATTTATCGAAAGGAAGAAATATACATTTTTCCTTCTTATTTATCGTGTTAAGAATAATTACATGTTCTACATTGCTACAATTAAGATCTGCATTAAAAAATAAAACGATTATAGGTGACAAGATGAACGGGTCAAAGCACAGCCACAAACACGCGAATCAACCTATAATTCGCATAAAACTTTCCGAATCATTTTATTTAAAAAACTGAGTGTCACCTATGAGTTTTGACCCGTTAAATTTGTCATCCCTAGTTATAATAAATGACATCAGACCCTACACAATGTTAGTTAATAGTTATGATTTGATTCGCATGTTTATATTGATATATTAGTATATCTCTTTGTCCTTCGAATGATATCATAGTCACAAATGATCAGGATATATGGAGCAAACATGGAACAGTCGGGGCGCACTCTGGTTTCCTACTCGTCACATAGAATCCATCATCAAATATCAATATTATAAATAATAATTCTTAATTTTAAGGTCGATTTACCTCTGTGATCCCCAAACCAAATTGGAAACCGGAAACTCACCTTCAATAACCCATAATTAACAGTGACCCGTTTTCACCCGTTTCCAAATGCTGGTTGTCTTTCATCACAAACACCAAGTTCCTTAAGCGTCAGAGGAAAATACCCAAGGTCAATCTCCCTTCTGGCAGTTTCTCTAGCGGCCAGGTGAAAGTTTCAATGGATATCATTATGTACCATTTGATGCTAAAGTTTCGGCTAGCATACCTTCATTTACCAAGGTGGACAGTAAGTTGTTAATCAGACAGTCATATAACGGCTTGCTTCTATGTTATATGAGGAAGACCAGTTTGTTTTATGTGTACTATCCTTGTCTTAAGATGTTTAAGGCTACCCCACCCACCGTGCCACATCTATTTCACTCGGTGGGAAAATATTCACATCTGCTCTAAATAGATTTATAAATATTTACAAAAACAATGTCACATAAACCTTTCAGCTCGAAATGGAAGACCAGTTAGTTTTATGTATGCAATCCTTGTCTTAAGATGTTTAAGGCTACCCCACCCACCGTGCCACATCTACTCCACTTCTTCTTTTTTTTCGTCTCTTCCAGAACTCCACAAATCAAAAAGATCAGATGTGCTCTATGATGAAGAATAACAAACATTTGTCAGCAGTGGCAAAGCATCTTCACACACTAAATGAAACATGGTATAGCCTAATACCTGACAAAGAAGCTCGTATAACCTCACAAGCTCTTCAGGCTTTGTAACTTTCTCATTATTCTCATCATGGGATTTGCCAAGTTCAGTCTTTGCTATGCTCCAGCAGCTAGTTGGGATCAATGGTCCGTTGCCATAATACAACACCGATAGCGCCATCAAGGCCACTCAAGTCATCCTGTTTTCAGAGTTACCTGTCATGGCCTAAAGTAAACAGAGTTACGCAAGTTCTAATAGTCTCGTAAGTGCAATATAAAAAAACATATATACATTTTTCATATATGACTCACCCGAAAATATGTCAACAAACTCCTGCCAACTCAGACCGACAGTTTTTACTCCTATTTTTCATCACAATTTTCATCACAGTAAGTAAATCAGTGTACCAACCTGCTTCTTTTTTTTCCTGTTTAGCCCGGGCTATACTTTGAATGCAAAATCAATAGATCACCCTCTCAACACCACTTATGTTGCACAAGGGTTTGGTCTAGTGTGATTGTTGCAACGCTTAAAAAGGCCTCTCGTTTTGGACTGTAAAATACTTATTTCAAGCATCAAAATACTTTAAAGGGACATGGCCACTTTTCTTAGCAGTTTTATATCGTTCCCATTTTTGATAAACTTCTTATGTGCTAAATAGAGACATCCTATTAGCAAAACAACCAATAAAGTTTCATAACTGGAACGATTTTATTATGAACTTCAGATAAAAAAAAGTGAGCTTTCATAATAAATTCGTTCCTAAAGTTCACTTTCTGATATGTTATGGCATCTCTTTGACTGTCATATAGTTCAGCATAGAACCTACTCTTATGCATCCTAATCCTGTATCTTTTTATATAGCACTTTTCTTAGCAATTTTATATCGTTTTGGACTCTAACTTACTCTACTATCTTTTTTAATTGCTATTACAGATATTGATGATATGATCACACATATGCACATACCTGATGTACCAAGAATCTGTTTCGGCAGCAAGAAACTTTTATGAACTGGGCTCAGAGGACGAGAATCATCTTATCCCACCAAACATGGTCATAGTTTTGTGATAATGAATTCCAAACTTTTGCTCCATCCTCTATCATTCTCTTTTAAATTCGTATTATGTTCCTGAAACCCAAAATTAACCAGCTATATATAATGATTTCATTATCTTGATCCATATCCAAGACATAAACTTAATAAATAAAGCTATAAGATAATAGGCGAATCTAAATACTTCATATGCAAAGGCTCTCTTCCTGACATGTTAGATATAAACATGATAAGACTGTAAATGAGAGAATGATAAGATTAAATATTCTACTCCTTACAAACTATTAAAAAATCTAAATCTGCCAACGACACTTTAGATTGAAATTTGGCTCAGAACATAATGGCAATAGAACATAATGGTTAGTTTCTTTTGAACTGCGAATTATTACACGATAAGAGAAGGAAATTGATTGTAATAACAACCACGAGGGGAATATCTGTTATTTCTAGGATACTTGCAATTTTAATGTCTGTTAATAAGCTATAGAAAAAAGGTCACTATTCTTTCTATAGCTTGTAGCTTATAAATGCAGGTGTATGAAGAATAAAGAACTGTTTGTTTTAACTATAATGGCATTATAAAAACATAGTTTGCATACATTTCAACTTTCGCCATCCATTAAGAGTTATTCTATGTTGACAAGCCGAAAGCTTTCCAAATTTATATTGCAATCCCTTAGCTGCATCAAACCTTTATAGTGGTACCTATTCACCACGGAGTCTATGATTTCTCATAGAAGCATCAAGCATAACTTACAGGCTGAGATAGATGTAGATTGTAAAGTGTGCGGTTAGCACTTTTTAATGCTATAAACCTCAAAACGCTCCCGTGTATTAGAATCATCAGTAGTCGTTTTGTTTGTCTTCTTTTTCCATTGTCCTAAAATTGAAAAACAAAAACATTTAATTGCTTTACTATCTGTTGTTCTTCGGATCATTAACAAACAACGTATAAGTGTTAAAAACCAACAACGAAACAACCTTTTAAAAGTCAACTTTCGCACAAGTATTACAGCAACCAAACCCCTTAAAAAACTCATTTTTATACAAATGTTGCAGCAACTAAACAACCCTTTAAAGACGACTTTCAGTAATTTTGGACAGAAACCTAATTAAAAATATTTCGACAGAATTGTTTAAATTTTATAAAACTTTACAAAGAGGAGCCACAACTTCTTCTTTTTTTGAACCTTCCTTAATCCTTACGTTTCTGATGCATATGTGTACCAAATGAGTACCTTTGTTTACATATGAAGGACAAAAGGTACTTTAAACTAAAGGAAGTAAAAAAAATCACTTGATTTTAAACCAGATAAGTTGAAAACAGATAAAAGATTCATAGATCAATACCCACATCAAGGTCTTTAGAACTGATCATCATGGTTGAATCTATTTGCTTGTCAAATTTCGTTTTTCCTTTGATCTTCAAACTCATTATATCCTTTCATTATATGAGTACATTTTTAAACATATAGAGGTGTTCAAATCTGAAGATGTCCATTCTCCAACAAACTCTGAATTTTTTTTTGCCTCCCAAATATCAAATCTAGATTTCGTGAACCAATTTATAACGCTTTTTATTTTATAACAGGCTGACCAGTTTCCGCTTGCTGAGCATCGACTCTATTCATTTGGCTCATTGTCCACACCCTCTTGCATTCATTCACAAAGAATTTAGGCCCTTGAGTCGTTATTCCTGTACGGAAAACTAAATATAAGTCAACTACTGTTTTTAATTCCCCATTCACGAAAAACTATTAGTTTGAGAAACATACAAATAAAAACAATTTCTTATCTGAGTGAAACTATTAGTTCTTTCTAAAGATCCACAAGCCTTTGATCCCGTCATACATCAACATGTTCACCACCTGTCATTAGTGGGTAAATGAAAACCTTTAAACCCGTCATACATACAAAAATATTAGTAGGTAAATGAAAATCTTTTAAACCGCATCAAGGATCAGCTTAAGATCAATTTGTGACCAAACATTTTTTTTTTTGCTTAATGAGGTAAAAAGAGAGAGAGAACATAATATCATGAGATGGTCAAGTAGAAGCTAAATTCTGTGTTCAGGCACGGTAGTTATGGTTTGGGCCATGTCGTGAACCTTTTCGATCACACTCTGATCACTGGTTGAGTCCGAACCAGAAGTCGGTTCATCGAGAAAAAGCAAAAATGGTCCATGTATGAGTCTACGACGATGGATACCCTAATACGTTCACCTCATGAAACCTCGCACATCGCTTCATCACCTCTAAGCCCTATCGGTTATCATGTCTACAAAATATACAATAAAATATGTTTTTCCTTCATTTATTAAATAAATGGAGTAGATAGTGTTTGGATTTATGTGTCACGTGCAAATAATGTCAAGTGGAGAAACTGTTTTGCCTATATTCAGATAACACGAAATGTCAGAATAGCACAAAAGATTAATGTGCAGAACCAGCCGTTTCAACCAATACGAAACTCCAAAGCATGGGGGTGCATTCGTTTGGACAGGTTTCAAAACTACAATGGTGATATTTGTTAGAACAAAAATAAGAAACTCATAGTCATGTTGATAAGCAAAAAGATTCTAGAATAAAAAAGAAAAACTTATAGGAACACTTTGTCCCCAATGACCTGTTATTTTGATCATTATCTTATCCAGTACCACTTAACCATATATGCACACAATGATGGTACCTATTTTGAACGTTCCAAGGATCATAGATACTTTTAACCCATTGCAACCAGATAAGTAATTAGAAAAGGGGTTTTACCTTAAGTGTTATTTGGGTACATAAATACCCTAACCATAGCTCCCTACAAACAAAAATAACACCTATAAGGATAGCACATAATCCATTATTACTTCAAAAACAACATTCGATAAATCATCTTCATCTTCATAAGACATAACACGAACTTAATAGATGTAAGGAGTCCATAACAAAGTGCATACCTGGAAAATTGGTTCAATGATACTGTCCCAACGGTCTGCTCTTCAATGTAACTAATATGCCCACATTTGTCGTCTTTAATCTGAAACAAAATAGAATGATTACATTCAGAAGAAGCCACCTAATAATAAGATTTTTTTAAACCTTAAAGATGAACTGTTCGAAAGCTATTTAATATAATATCATAATCGAAAATAATCTTATGAAACAAAATAATTTTTAGAGCAAATAAAAGTAATAAAATTATTTAGAATGAACAGATCCAACCCTACAAAATATTATGGATTATAAAGTTTTAGGAAACTTATTACAGTTACATGAACTATTCTGAGATGAAATCAATAGAAACCGTACATATAGGGAAGAATCTGCAAATAAATTTAGAATAAAAAATTAGGGCTCAATCACTCATAACAATTGACATGAAACAAAGATGAACAAAAAAAAGTGGTTATTCACAACAATGTCTTTTAAGAATACGGAATAAAAAAACTCACCTTGATAATGGTTCAAGATTCAATCGTGAAAACCAATAGTGAATGATATTATTAGGGTTAGAGAGAAGACGACATATAATCGCAGGATTAGGATTTTAAAAGTATATACTTTTGGTTTTTTATGCGTGTGCCGGATTTTTTTATGAAACAAACAGTAAGCCCAGTTTGTAAGCCCGTTGACACGTAGGATTAGTGCCCTTGATAGATGACGTGGCAAATCCCTCCTCTTATATATAATATATATATATATATATATATATATATATATATATATATATATATATATATATATATATATATATATATATATATTATGATCTATCAAAAACTATATTCAAATAACGCTTAACGGAGTATTATTTGCGAAAATAAAAATTAAGTAAAAAGTTTTGTTTCTAAATACAAGAAGTCCCTTAAATCCTTGACTTGAACGGCAAGGTAATTCCATCTTTAATCTCCACTATTCACTATATATACACCGAGCCTCAATAATATTAAACCTCGCCTCATACAAACCTAAATATCAATCAATCCACGAAAACAAATTACGATCATAAGGTATCTCCAAAAGAGAGGCTACACATTCACGACTACCAATGACCTCCATGGAGACCAAAAACATGGATGAGGAAGATGCCTTGAAAATCGTGAAATTGTGGGTTGAAAGTCAACTTAATGTCAAAAAGGCTTTTCGTAAGTCTCTTTTTCATGCTCTTGAACGATTTTTGTTTTATAAAAAGTTGGAGGAACCAAATGCTGCTTTGTACGACTATGGAGCTTCTGGAGATCGCGTACACAGTAATGTCTCGTCCTTCTGGTATAAGGTAAATCTCTACCAGTACTACTATTTTCATCATCCATTTTGTTATTACTTCTATTTGGGGGTGTTGGTGGTAGCTTATTTATCTCAAATATGTGGTTCAAACTATTGACAAGCTAATAAAGTCGGCTGTTTAAGCTTATGGCTTATTTAAGTTCATAAGCTCGAGTTTATCAACTTTTAAAAAGCTTATGAGCTTATCAACTTGAGCTTATAAACTTCAATATGTCATAAACTCACATTAATAAGCTCATACAAAATTTTGAGCTTATGAGCTTTTCAAAATTCAATAAGGTCATAAGCCAGCAAAATAAGCTTAAAACAAACTCCCAAACCTTAATAATAACATGTTGTTGAGATTTGTTGATTTCCCATCTTATTAGACCATACAAATTAAAGTGAGTTTGTGTATGGCATGAGAATTATTCATCAGTCTAGCCGAGTTTTATCACTTTATGCTTATAGTTTTAGTAAATTGATGTTACGGACAATAATGTTTTTGGTTAAATTTTCTCAGCATTTTGTTTTGGAGGATGGTAAAACCGTACTGATGTGCCCAGATTCCGTCTTGAAAGCTTCAAGTCAAGTTGATGATACTGATCATATGTTTAAAGATGACAAGACTCGTGAACTTAAACACATTCTTGCAGTTCTCAACGATCTTTGTCCTGAAAAACTTGGTGCCAAGAATGAGTATGACATAGTGGAAGCCCATACCAGGAATCCTCTCTTGGAGGCTCAACTTGATGTGAACTATGAGTTAGTATTTATTTTATTTCTTATATATCTATCACATGTCTTGCAAAAGATGAGGTGTGCATTATATGATCTGATATTCTTTCAGATATGTTTTGTATGCCTCGCCAGAATTACAACGACAATGATTTCAAAACTTTTATATTTATGAAACCAATCTATCACAATGATAATCTATTTATTTGTACAACACAAATTGGGATAATTATGATGATGTATGGAAAATACTATTGTGGTTCGTTGCCCCTCTAATATTTTTTCTCGATATAAGAATTTTTGTTATACATATGAGAAAATTTTGATGTTTTTGTCTAAAGCCCTTGCCTCTAACTCCTACATGTAGCATTGACTTGTGGTTGCAATGCTTTTCATTTGATATAATACAGGTACAAGTGCCTTGTAACAGCAACACAACGCATATGTGATCTCTTTGACCGCTCAAGCAATATGGATGGGATCAAGTTCCCATGTACTTGTGGTATAATAGGCAAGGCAAACAGATATGAGGTAATGTGTTTTTCTTCAAAACTTAAGATAGCTAAAGAGGTGCTTTTTCACGCATGTTTTATGTATGTTTTCAAATTTCTTAATTGAAAGCCGTGGCTTCTTTTGCTTGCATCGTCTTCTGCTAAATAGCACGCTCGTCATTTTTTCATATGCATCGTATATGGATGGGCTGAGTCACTTGCATACTCTATAGATGTTTCTTACCATTCAGATATTGGTACGGGTTCGGCTATTAATTTAAAGATCACCTTTCAGATATCTCGTCGGAAAAATCTACTCAGCCGATTCACATTTGCACTGATAGGCCACTTTTTCGATCCTGAGAACAAGTCACATAAAAAGTATTCCAAAGTTTCAAACCTAGAGTTTCTTATGTTCCCAAGGGACAAACAAATGTCAGGGCAGTTTGCAACAAGACTTTGTCTCGGTGAAGCAGTTTATAAGGTTAGTTTTCATTTGATATTATATCCACGTTTTTCTAATTATTATATCGTATAAACATACTGTGTGTGACTATCAAACATTGTATTTATAGGGGATAGTAAAGAATGAGTCACTTGCATACTTCATTGGGAGAGTATATCTATACTTGACAAGTCTAGGGATAGATGAAAAAAGTTTACGGTTCAGACAAAATCTCCCAAATATGATTGATCACTATGCTGAAGATTGTTGGATGGCTGAAATCGAGACTTCTTGCGGTTGGAGTGAGTGTGTTTGGATTGCCGAAAGATCTTATGTAAGCTTATTAGTTAATTAACATGTGAAGTTAGTAATATCGATCTTTTTATTGAAGTTTTAGATACATGTTTTTGCCTAGGATAAAGTTGGAGCGTCTCTTGAAAAAAAAGAGAAACTGGCACAACCAAAAAAACTGGAGGTAACTTTTCTACATGTGAAGTTGTTGCTTACACTTATAAATTGAGCAAGTTGCTAATAAGTCATGTATTTGTAGAAAATGGTTATAAAACCCATTCACAAGGAGCTTCGTCCTGCATTTGAAGGTGACCGTATCAGGGTTGTTGAAGCACTTAAGGTAAAGCAATTCTTTCTCACGTTACCTCTAGCAAAACTAATGTGAATACCAGTTACATTGAAGGTTGCGTGGTAGTAGCAGTCCATGGTTTTGGAATTATCAACAGCATAATATTGTCAGAATTTGGCGCGTTTCGTTGAATAAAAGAAAATACTTATTAATGATGTTGATAAGGGGAATACGTATTATTTTACTAGAATATGATCTGTTTTCCGGGTCAAAACTGGTGACCCTTTGACACTTTTTAGTAAAAATTCGTAGTTAACTGATATATTGAATTTGAATCTACCAAAAAAGCAATTTAGTCTATATTGTTAAGGAAATGTAATCTCTTTGTCCATAGTTGTATTCATACTGGGAATGCTTTGGTGTTGAATTAAGCACAAGTTATGATCTATCCAATGAAGTGATTAGAAAGTTTAATGGGGATGTTTGGTTGGTGCTGCCTTTAGCCAACCGTGTGAGGTTTATTAGTCAGCTCGCAATGTTAGAGGAAATGCAGTCTTACTGTCGTGTGATTAAACTTTGGGATTAATATATACAATCAAGTATGCTAATTTTGTGTTTTTAACAATAATATCAAGTCAAGTTGACCCACTTTCACCTGAACGGGTTGTAACAATTACTGTTTTCCTGCTATTTTTCTTAGACGATGAATGAAAAAGATGCTATGAAAATGAAGGCTGCTTTAGAGTGTAAAGGGGAGGTGGAATTTGAAGTTAGCACGCTTAAGAAGACCGTCACAATAAAGAAAAGCATGGTATCGATATCAAAGGAAACACAAAAAGTGAACGATAGGACTTTTAAAGCTGCTGTGATTGAATCCTCATTTGTAATGGAGCGGATCATCTATTGTCTCTTTGAACATTCTTTCTACACAAGACCAAGCAAAGCTGGAGAAGAAGAGATATATGTATTCCGTTTCAACCCTCTTGTTGCACCCATACAATGTGCAATCTTCTCATTGTTTCCCGATCAGCAATATGTGGAAGTTGCTAAACAAATTAACCATTCGCTAACAGCAGCTGAAGTTTCAAGAGTGGTCTATCCTTTGGGTATGATTTTTGACTATTAATAACCGACATGAATCTTTTTTGCTACCTCTGGTGATTTTAAACCTTTTGACCTTATCAATGCACTAATCTGTTAAACAAATAGGGTTTTGTCAGACATAATAAGATCAAATTGTATAGAGTAGTAAACACGCCCCTTTTGTATATTCAAATTACACCTATAAAGGTTTCAATGAACTCGTATATCTGAATTTGAAAAACTTGAACATTTATGTGAAATTGACATGATTGCACTAACGATAAGAGCCTAATATCTTAATATACAGATAATTCAACAATATATGAACACTACACCAGAGCAGATGAAAATGGTGTGCCATTCAGTGTGACTGTGGTTTCAACATCATCAGTGTTAATTCGTGAGCGGGATACTAAGGAACATATATTTGTGAGCGTGGAGGAAGTGGCAGCAGTAGTGAAGGAGCTTTGTGAAGGACGCAGCACATGGGTGGATGTTTCAAAGAAACGCCCTTCTCTGCAGGAAGTGGCAGCAGTGCTATTAGCTTCCAAACATGAGTGAAGAGTAGTAAATTTTTTGTAATTCTCTGCCTTAGTTGTGTTGAGCAACGAACCGGCTTACTTTTGTTTAGAGCAATGAAATGTATGAACGCAACAAATGCTGATTGAGTCTGTCCAATTAGCCATTTTGTCAATGTCTTTGTACTGTGATAGTGGTGAAAAGAAATTTTTAGGTAAACACTGGGACCAACGGTACCCTGAAATTGCGTAGCGTTATCCATTTTAATCCTTTTATTTTGTCGTCCAGCGACCAACATCTATAACTCAAGTGTAACAATTCAAAATTTCACGAATTCTCGAAATGGGTAAAAATTAAAACATCACAAAAACAGAAATATTCTAGTTTACTTTGAAACAATTTTCTTTTATAAAAGATTAGATAGACCAAAAGACTTTTTTTCCTTTCTTACTTTGTTGTTTTTAAATCAAAAGAAATTTGTCACTAATTAGACGGGGAACTTGACAAGTATTATTGGAGATGTCAAACTATCTTGTATTTGTTTTAAATAGATATAGCATAAAAAGGTAGCATTATGAATGTTATTTGTCAATGTAAAATATAAACAAGACATATATTTACTAAAATGAATGTTGTCATTCCTTATAAATTCACATAGCATACATGCGTTTTAAAAATATATATTCACAAGGCGCGCATACCCGTGCGTTGCACACGAGACTTTTCCAGTTGTTCAAATGCATGGTATTTCATTCACGGGACTTTTCTCGTTGTTCAAATGCATGATGTTCATTCATAATGATGTTCATTCAGAGGACTTTTCCCGTTATTCAAATGCATGATGTTTCATTCTAATTTATGAAATGCATGATGTTTGATTCTATTATATGATGTGATTTTTCATGAATATACAATATTTTTTTCAAATGCATGATGTTAAATTCTAATTTATGAAATGCATGATTTTTTATTTTAATATATGACGTGATTTTTCATGAATGTACAACATTTTTCGTGTTGTATTCACTTTGCCTACATTTTTTTGTTAATATACGTTTATCAAGTTAGGTTAAGAATTGTTATAGTTCGTTTAATTTATTAGGTTATTTATTTGTACTTTTCTTTTTTATTAACACGGGATAAATCTAATATAACTGATAAATAATATTTGGACAAAATTTTGTAACTTAATTTTGTTCTTTTGTTCAAGCTATTAATAGTCATCAAGAGGATGTTATATCCAAGTCTCATATGATGAACGGTAGCATTCGTGTTAAAAAAAACTTTCAAATATTATATTTATATTTTGTCTTCAAGCAATAACAGACTTGGGGAAAAAAGGAATAACGAATCTACATACTCCATAATATTATATACCACGACAACATAAAAATAAATAAAAACTATTTTACAAATAGTCAAATACAGTTTTGTTGGGTGTCAATAGAGTCGGCTTGATCCGATTCGAACCCGATAAAACTTATCAAGTCATATGTTGTCGGGTTGGAAAAGATTTTTGGGTTAATTTGACCCGATCACGATAGCTTAATATTTTTATCTGATCAGGTTAGGGTGGAGTTTTTTTTATATTATTGGGGTTATCGAATCAATTAATATTTGTGTTAACTTTAACTTTTATAGGGGTTTAAGGTGTTAATATGATATAATATAAGGGTTTTTAACAAAATTTCATTTAAGTTATACTTAAGTTTGTAAAATTTATTAAAAAAAAGTTTGTTAAATTATTTACGCTAAAAAAACTTCATAAACACGTTCACACACTCTCGCTCACATCCACCCTCTTCTAGAACTCTTCCGTTTCACGATGGAACAGTAAAGGGCAAGATCAAGATTAACGAAAGGGCGTTGTGCATTAATTTGGTAATCATTTTTAACCACAAATTTCTTTAATCTTTTCTCTATATAATGATTAGTTGGGTTTATCTAGTTTCATCATCGCATTTAAAATTAATATTGACTTTTCTGCTCATCTTGAATTTCTTTTTCATCAATGGAAAATTCAAGCTCGTCTGATGTAGTTTTGAAAGAAATTAAGCATGTTAGTGGTCTTACAGAAACTGGAAAATGTATGGCTTTTTATTTTAATCAAATGGCTGTTAATGAGGATAGCTTTGCTACTGTCTTAAAGGGTCAAGCTGAAAATGTGAAAACTAATTTGAATAGTGTGGGTTTATTAATTGTTGAGTTTGAGGAAAAAGAAGAATTGGAAGTTAATATGGAAAGCTTGGAGTATTTAAAGAAGCTTTGTGATACTGAGAATCAAAAACTTGCTACTCTTTATGGACTGTTGGCTTAATGCTAGGAATCGAATCAATGAGCTCTATTTTGAAGCTGATATGATGTACCTCTCTGATTAGGCTTAAATCTTTAGTGCTTATTTTGGGGTTGTTTAAATCATGATGATGTAGTTTCTTTTATTTTTAGTTAATGTTTTAATCTTTTGGGATGGATTTGTAAGCCTTTAATGGTTATGGTTAATATTTTAATCTTTTTGTTATGAACTTGTAAGCTTTTAATGGTTATAAAATATGAAATCTATTTGCTCCATATGTTATGTATATTGTGTTCTTGTGATTTTAATTTGTGTGTTATGATTATTGAAAGTAATAGTTATTCCAAACAGCATGTACAATGGATTATATGTAGTTTATATTCATCGAAACAAACACTCCAAGTTAAATGGACATTGAGTTTTCGTAGATGTGAGGGTTATTCTATGAATAAGAACCCTTTCCCCCACGTTTGATCCCGTTAGAATCTGGGCGCGAATCACAAATTGACCTAAATCAGTTATGATCAGTCGTGTCCCATTGCATAATCCAATGCTTGGATTTACATTACGCAAAGGCATAATAGGCAATATTTTTTTAAATTCGATTCATGAGGTGGCATGCCTGGAAACTTTAAAGAGTTTAGAAACTCAACAGTGTATTGTTGGTGTTGATCTAAGGTGTCTGTAGATCCTTTACACACTTAATTGGCACTATTATAAGTAACGGTTTCATCTGCCAGCTTTTTGAACATATAATTGTTTATCTCGTTGGCATCATCGTTCCTAGAAGTTAGAAATGAACGCTCCCTTAGATAGTTTCCATCACTTTTCCTAGCTTCAAAATCAGGATACGATTGATTGACAATCTGTTCCAAAGGAGAACTGCAAGCTTTGATAATGAAATCCTTCGAAATTTCTATCCACGTTCCTTCATCTTCCTTTTTATTGCTGGCACAATCCCATCACCTGCATCTAAAACCCCTTTACTGACCTGTTGTTTGCTTCTATCTATCTCGCCTGATGCAGAATATTCATTTACTCGCATATTGCGTGTAAGAGTAAACACTTTGCAAGAATTACATAAAGCTGACCGGTTTATGCATGCTTGCACTACTTCAGGCCTAGTTGCTCCTATTGAATATGAAATCTAGTTTCTCCTTATGTTATACAGTTGGGGCATTGTATTGTGTTGTAGATTTGCGCTCAGAAAGAAGGTGTAACTCAAAATTCACAAATCCATGAGAATGGCACCAATCGCATGCCATCTGGAATGCTTTTGCAATAGAACTAAATCTGTCCAACATGGAGATTAAGCCTGCTATAATTGTTGCATTCAACTCATCACCTGTCTTGTTATTTAGAAAAGCAGACATCCGGTTCTTTGCTTCATTTTGTGTATCAAAAAAATAAAGTTGTGCATATCTCGATTGGTGGACTTCTTGTTGAAGAAGAAAACCAATACGATGATAATTTTGCCCATTTATCCTAAATGTATACAGCCCCCTTCCGTTATTTATTGCATGATCTATTCTAGCTCCAAATGATGTAAAGCAGAACATGTAGTTATATATCCTAATTTGTTCTCTAAATTTTGATGTAGCAGGATTAGCAAAGTCAAGGAGGCAGTCTAAAGTTGGTGGTGTTGCTTTGAATTTGGGTAAGATAATTTTTCCCTATTGGCAACATAAATAAAATATTGGATTGACAGCTCGATGACTTTTATTATTTCTTTCTTCATACCACATACTGGCATGGCAGTTTCAACATTGATAGGACGGAGATCCAAGGTTACTATAGGAAACGGAAACTCCTGGTTGATGTATAGTGAAGGTTAGACTCTTATTTAAATTATAAATAGATATTCTATTTGAACTTATTCACCAACTCGAATGAATCTTATTTAAATTATAAATGGATATTCAGTGTGGCAAATAATATGATGTTTGAAGTAATAGATTCAGGCATACATCTAATATATAGAGAACATATTTCTAGATTATTACATCATATAGTTTGCAAGACTGAATTTTCGTAAAAAGTTCCAAACCTTCCTGAGTTTCTTTTCATTCTCTATATACCCTTGGTACAAAGAGGCGCGTTGCTTTATAGCACTGAAGTACTTTAGTTATAGGTTTTTATACTTCTTAGTTACTATGTCAGTATAGAAATCATCGACCGGGTCAATTTGGAAACACACTTTTTTTACAAAGATATGATAGATAAATAAAATGCAACTTATTTATATCAAAAATTCATTATTGTCTATATAACTATTTCTATCTGAATTAACATAGTTTTCTTATAATTCGAATCATGAAGAGCTGATAATTTATGAAGAACGGTTATAGATGGGAGAAAATACCAAGAAGCTGCTTTATGAGCAATATTGATTTGCGGCATTATTAAATATACAACTGCGTCAACCTATGAAGGTGAGTTTTTACTATATTGAAACTCCTTCACATCTGAGTCGATGATTTATATTGTATAGAAGTTCCTCCACACATGAGTCTTTTTAGGCAGAATGTTGTTTCAACATTGTTTTAACTATTATATAGCTTAGTTACTAAGTAGACAGTCAATTTTAGCCATATTATACTTGTTTGTTTTAAGCCAAACCTTACTATATTGTTATTTGTTTCAATTTTAGCTCACATACCTGTTTTTTTTGATGATTTATCGGCGATTGTTTTTTCTAAATTGCATAACAGTATTTAACAATAAAGCTAACTGAACATCGATAGGATTACTTCAAAAACTTCTATTAACATCCATGAGACTTCGATTACATTGTTCAATAAACTACACGGTCCATTAAAGATTTAGGGCTACATCTATTATTATCTGCATAAAAAGTTCATTTCAAAAATTCAGCGTAGTATAGTCGAAGCTTTCATTCTTTTCCATCTACTTTGGCTCAATCCCTGAGTGAACAAACCACATCTAATTATTGAATTTGCTCTGAGTGTCTTCTTATGTTCTTATTGGCTTGAACATGATCAGAGTAACCATGGTATGCCCTTTTGGTTGAGCCGCCTATGTATCTTGCAGCTGAGAAAACAAAGTTAATTGAACATGGACAGGTTATTTCCAAAATCTCTCATAACATCAATGCCATGAACATCGCCAAAGATAATATAAGTCTATTACATATTCCATAAAAAACATGTCCTCCAAAACATTTAGGACAATATTTAGGATTATTCTCATAAAATTTCATCTTAAAAACTAATTGCATCATGATTGGTTCTTCTAATCTTCTGCTGAGATTGATTCATTGGTGCTTGACTGAATAAGCCTAAAAAATACAATTAAACCATAAGATTATGTTTTGTTGTTATGCTGGTTAACAGAAAGATGCTAAGTAAATTTATCAAGACCTTTTTCTCATTTTCTTTTTATCCATAGAACAACCATGGTCATCATTGTATGCCTCTTCAATTGAGTTGCCAACATATTATGCATCTGAGTCCTCAAGATCCATTCTTAAACAGTGTGTTTGTAAACAACAATTTAGTATTTAGAATTATAGGTTGCGCAGAAAGAGAGTTATGTTAAAATAAGATGTAAATCTTTTTTTATTAGTTTTAACAGGCTTCAAAGGAGTTGAGACAGATGGCTCTTTGGAAGGCCGTTTCAAGCGAGTAGGAGTCTTCTTCATACTCAGCAATCTCTTGAGGGGATGTAATATCCATTGGCATTTCAGGAGATGCGTTTTTCGCTGAAATAGATTTGTTCTTGGACAAAACTTCCATACTATTCATGCTCCCATCAATATCTTCGGTGTCTGATCCAGCACTTTCCACATATGGCTCATTATAAATGAGCCTCCAACATGTAAAACTTTCAAAAGACCCATATTCATAATAAGTGTGGGTCTTGATTTAAAAAACATAAGTATTTCTAATAAGATTCATTAGAGCTGGTGGCAAATCAACATTCCCATCATTTTCAACATCGGCAATGGTATCAGCTGCAAAGCCAACTATTTCAGTCGCTACTTCATCAAATACAACAACCACAGTATACCCAGTTTCATCTGCCACGCCCAATTCAAGCCTATTTCTGCAAGGTAACCGTGAGGAAATAAGTTGTTTGTTTTTTTAATTTAAATCATTTAAATTAAGAAGAACCAATAGACCTTAACACTGGGTATTCAAATCTCTTATTACATCCTTCGCAATAGAAATAGCCATCCTTCCTCGTTGCACCTTTCTTGCATGTAGCAGACCCACACGATGGATAATGCCAACCTCGTCTTGTCCTTATGTTGCCGATGTTCAGCCTACAATGGAAGGTCACAGACTGCACACACAATAATGTAGATTAAATTGTAGCAAGCTGACATTAGAAGAAGGAGTAATCAAAACGAAAAGAACATACATCATTTTTTCTTTTTCGAGCCCATATAAGGAGATTTTCCATCGTTCCTTCCCTTGCTTCAGATTGATCGGTTGGCCCAACTCTTTTTTCGGATTGAACAGCACACCTGACATCGTGCAAGGTATATGTAAGAATACAGCTAACTTTTCAAACTTGATAGAAATACACATATACTTTCTAACTTGTTTGCCTTTTTCATGTCCTGGATAATGGGCATTTCCATATCATCATAAATTTTGTTCGAGGTGGTGCTTGACAAATATAGCTTATCTGAAAGGTAATAAGACTACTTGATTTAACATGGGCACATACATTATTTGAATACACATAAAAGTTACTTGCACTTACTATTGTAAATCTTGGGACACACGGATGACAAAACAATGGGGGCATAAACCAACTTTTTTAGTTTTTTTCTCGATGAGAATATCACCAAGGTTCCCCATAGAGTGACCCGCATTGACTGCCCACTGATTTAATAAAAGGAAGAAATTAAAATATAGCACCAAAGACAAAATAGTCATAAATAACAGTATCTGCCTCTCATTTTCCAGATAGAAATCTAAATTCTTGGACCCTGTTTTCTTTATCTCATTTGTCCTACCAACATTTGTAACATACCCTGCAGCATCTGCAGGTTTCTTACATGAATGTTAGCAGCTATTTATTATGCACCAATTATTTTATTACACATATCTTACCAATTAAATATTTTCCATCTGTAGCCACAATATGGTCCCAAGGGATAAAATTAAAGGGATATCTGATGAAGCCATCAGGGCTGACAAGAACTTTTCTGATTGTTGTCGCTCCATCAAACTCCAACATGTAGGTATCATCTTTCTTCACTCAATACTCTGCCTTATTCTGGTGCACAATAAATTCTTGATTAAGTATATATCCCCCTCTCTTACCCGAATAAAATTGTGAGACACACTCCCTTTTGCAGTGCAATGAACGGTATTACCCTGAGAATATGCAAGCATTAGCATAATCATAGAAAACCATATTATTTAAAACAGTAGTTAATCTATTATGCAAATATACCTTTGCATCAGAGAGTACAAAATCAGTACTCAAATAAGTCCCTTTTATAGCATTGACATCCCAAACTCTACCAACCATAACAATAATAGAGGCAGTAGTATTCATCTCCAGTTGATCTAAATACAAAGGCTCATCTACATATGTTTCATTAGTGGAAACCTCCTTACCAACATCTTTTTTTGTGATTGCTAGGGTATTGTCAGAAACCTTTTTAGTCCTCTTGCTGGTTGGACGTTTAGAGGCAGGCTTTGCAACCCCACCATTTTTGGAGGCACTTACACCTTTGCTGGTACACCCAGAAGCCTTGCTATTCACCACAAGTTGTACAGAATTAGTCTCAAACATCATAGCCAAATCTTTGTGTTCAAAATTACTTGACATTTGGTATTTACTTTGATGTGCAGTTACAATACTAAGGATACTGGACCATTGCACAACCTCTTTATAGTGAGGCAGAGATTGTAACTGCATAATGATTGAGATACCGGATCAGGAGGCTATTAACATGCCTGCAGCCCATTAATGGAGGATCTCATTAACTTGAAAATAAATTGCAGCAACCCTTGGATGAACTTGTCAATAGTTGTTCTTTCCCGTGGCAACTCAATATTCTTCCAAACACATTTAGTGTCCTCTGCATTCAATTGGAGGGCTCTTACACGCATAAAATTGTGAGCCACACTCCCTTTTGCAGTGCAATGAATGGTATTACCCTGAGAATATGCAAGCATTAGCATAATAATAGAAAACCATATTATTTAAAACAATATTTAATCTATTATGCAAATATACCTTTGCATCAGAGAGTACAAAATCAGTACTCAAATAAGTCCCTTTTATAGCATTGACATCCCAAACTCTACCAACCATAACTATAAAATCCGCATGCTTTTACCATGAACAGTACACTTATAATTGTACGTACAAGATTAAAAGTTTCCTTTTATAACATGAATATGGTTCACGGATATAAATTACAAGAACTACGTACGTGTTATTACACGATAAGTATTAAGTATGTATTAATGCACGATAATTATTATCAATAATTATTAGAATCACGAACATGAAATCATGAACGTAAGAATCACGAACGTATAATTATGTATTTACGTAATTATTATTACGACTACGTACAAGTATTTATAATAACACGAATATTTAATAATAACGTAACGTAGTTACGAGCACACGAACACGCAAATAATTAGAACACGAAAAAGATACGGGTTTCCCTTGGTGGGCCCTACAAGACGCGACAACAAGGAGTAAGGGGAGCCAGCCCATTTGTTTCTACTAAATAAACAAATAATGTAAAACATTATTCATTCACAGAAATTTTTTTAGAAAAATCAAAAACCTTAATCCTTCTCCTTGCTCTCTTGGCCGGCGGCTACATCAAGAAAAGTGGGTGATTGGTTGATTTTGATTAAAAAATAATAAGAACGTGTTCGTGTATTCATTCTCCATTTATTCTACGTGTTTGGTAATCCGAAAACCTTTCTTTTTATTTTTTTATATTTTTATGAACATGTGATCATGGGGGTTTAAAAACAAGATTAATAACATGCTAAAAATCATGGTGGGGAAAATTAATTGGGATGTTTTCGGGTTTGGTTGTCTGGCCGCCACATAATTCGAGAGTCCTATTACTCTCGGCGCCGTTTGGTTCGCAACACCAACAAAGACCTAAATCTTGGTGGTGTTTGACTCGGTCAACAGCAGGGACATGAGACCCCGACGTGCATCGGGGGTGTCTTGTGGTTCGTTTGGTCTTGGCAGCCACACAGCCTCACCACCGGCTAAAGCTGGTGGCTATTTTTAGTAAGCAGGGGGAACCACAACAAGCAGGGGGACTAGCGGCAACTGCTGGTGGGAACCCCTTTTGTGTGTCAGCGGCTGGCCGAGAAGGACAAGACCACCGGTAGCAGCCGGTGGCAGTTGGCCGAGAGTAGGGGCAACCGGCTTAGGCCGGTTTGCCACTGTTTTTGGTTGGGTTTGGTTCGACCGGTTCACGGGCCGGTTCACAACATGTTTTAATAAAAATAATACATGGGTTTGGTTTATTATTTTTACAAGTTTAATAGTTTTACAACTATATTTATTTTACAAGTTAATAATTTAATGTAACATGACACATAATTAATTGAATTAAAACATGGACTTAGGTTTATTATTAATATTTAATAATACATGATTTTAACCTAAGTATTTATTTAGGTAATTTAGACTATAGTACTTAATTAATTATTAAAACATGACATATAATTAATTAATTATTATGACTTAGGTTATATTAATATAAATATTAATACATGTTTTAATCTAAGTATTATATACACTTTAATTTAATTAAATCATGATTATATTTAATTAAATCGTATAACATATAGTTTATTTAATTAACATGTTATAATTAATAAACTATACTATTAATCATGACTTGGTGTATTTAATCAGTAAAACTTAAGCTTATCTTATTAGCTTATTTATCTAGCTTATTTCTAATTATGGAAACTTTCTATTTCAGGAAACTTACTATTTTTAGAAACTTTCTATTTTTGGAAACTTATCTATTTTAAGCAATTAATCTATTTTTGGAAACTTTCGATTTTTGGAAACTTTCTATTTTAGGAAATCTGCTATTTTTAGAAAGTTACTTATTATTACACAACAAGTATAATAATACAAGAAATACAAGTAATACTTAATCAGAATATCCAGAATACATGATAAACACAACATAACGTTAAAATCAGTAAAACAAGGCATGAACATATAAAACAAGCTAAGTCATGATATAAAACCGGTTACGTACTCAGTAATCAGAATACTTATACACGTATAATATTTATGTAGCATTAGTGAGATTGAAGTAGGACTCTCTTCCGTTCGTCTTCTTCGTTCACTGGGCATAAGGTACGGATTCTCCGTCCTTTCAGTATGGACATTTTTTCCTTATTAGGATTCCTCGTATGCAGCCAACTGTTTTCCCAGTATATGTTTTATTGTTTTGATTTGCTTATGTTTAATTTAAATGCCTGATCCATATACATGCATGACCAGTTTCACCTAGTTATGGAGGTACCGTAACCATAACAATGAAGGCACCAGTGTAATGACTTCACCACGGCGGAGTGATAGCTCGTGGCGTCCCTTTTAGCTTTTGGCCATATTATTATGTTATCATGTGGGGCGTATGGGTGCATCCTAGGTTACATGTTTTAGCAGATTATTCAAGTGAATGTAGTGTGTGCCTTGCATCCTTCACAAGGAGCTGATCACTCCTACCCAAACTAATATTAATTAGAGGCAACCCCTCTAATTGCATGATGAGGTCACCCCTCCAAGTATTTATGCACGTTGATATTTCATGACCTATATTGGCTTAATGGTTAACATGTTAAACAGTTTTTATAAGATAAACATAAGGCTTTTCAAACTATAAAACCAGTTTTACTAAGTTATACCAGGTTTTCCAGGACTTAATCAATTCCGCTGCTATATGTTGTATATGCTTATATTATTCATTCTATTCTTGTGTATCCGTGCACTGAGCGTTATGCTCAACCGTTTTCCTTTCATGTTCCCAAAACGACAAGTACTCAAGGGCGCTGGTAGACTCTAAGCGTATGTGCATATGGATTGGAAGCTTTCTAGCCTTTATTACTTTATGCTTTTCATCATACATTTTGCTAGTTGTTTTATGGACATTGTTTAGTCCTTTTCCTTTACAGTACTTATGTTTGTGTGTGATGAGCTTATACTTTGGGGTACCGATGTTTGTTTCTGGTATTTCTTTTATGGTCATGTAATGCTTAAGACATTTTTCCTTGTATGCTTTGATGACACGCCATAATCACGTATGACATTCCATTTACCAAAATAGGGTGTTACAATTATGGTATCAGAGACAAGGCTTCGACCTGTAGGATCTCAAAACACGACCTGTGATTAGTGGGTAGTCACTATGGTCTTCCTAGAACTGACAGTCGGTTTTCATGCATTCATTGTTTTCATGCATTCATATATATGTCATTGTCGCAGGTTTATGACTAAGTAATGGTTGGTACAAGACTGACGCTATTTAGTCGCATGTGCTTTTATCGAAACTTTTAACTTTGGGGCTGACCCATTGGCGTTCCCTCGCCATGTCTTTTGTTTTGAGTGAACTGACCATAGGCGTTCACTCTCGCGCATATAAAAGTTTTCATAAAACTACATCATGCATTCATGTACTAGTTTTCCTGCATAAATTTTTTCTCATGATTTATTTTTATAAATATTTTTCATGTATATATTTTATGTTGGATCAGTTAATCAGGTATTTTGTTTTATACTGTCAGATGGTTCTCACACGCGAGCAAGAACAACTCAATGCAGCAGTCCAAGCTGTGATGCAAGTTTGGCTTCCTTAACTGAGGAACGAAATTAGGGCTGAGGTGCAGGCTGCCAACAATCAGCAACAACACCTAGTACCTCCTCCTCCTCCAGCAACATTGGTCACATGGTTGGAGAGATTCAACAAGCAACGTCCTCGATCCTTCGAGAGAACTGATAGCCCCAGTGAAGTTGAAAGTTGGTTGGCTCACATTGAGAAGATATTCGATGCAATGGGCTGTGACCCCGTCTTCAAGTCGAGGTTGGCCTGTTACAAGTTCGAAGGTGATGTGCTAGGATGGTGGAAGGCAGTCAAGCAGTCTGAGGGAGGTGACAATTGGGTGGTTGGTTTGACTTGGACTCAGTTTAGGGAGTTAGTGATGGGACAGTTCTTCTCCAAGGCTGAGCAAGACAAGCTGAAAAGAGAGTACCACAGAATCAGGCAGAGAGCTGGGGAGAACAGCAACGAGTTCATGCAGCGCTTTCTTCGATTGGCTGGTTTTCTTGGTGCAGCAGCAGGTACTGCCGAATAGCAAACATACCACTTCTGGTGGGCTCTTCGTACATCGGTCACCAACAACTTGGTGTGTGCTACTTTCAACACGGTGGCACAAGTTGTCGATGCAGCACGTAAGCTGGAGATGCTGCAAGAAAGAGAAAAGTTCGGGGAATCAGAGAGACCCAAGAAGAGGTAAATATTCGTTATTCAGCGGTGACCATTCCGAATTCTTTCAGTATTATCCAATATTTATATCTCTCTTTAAACTGCATCTTTCAGGCAGAAGACTGGGGACCGGTCTTAGCCGGCTACTCAGCAACAGCCTACTCAGCCCAAAGGAAACGGTCAGACACAAGACCGTTCTGCTACGGATAGGCGTGGCGGTAATGATAATTACCGTAACAACGCTGGAAACTCCAACAGTAGCAGGTCCTTACACATACTCATTTCCTTATGTTACATGCGATATTTCATATTCTGACACATTAGCAATCTTCTACCAGGAATCATGGTAACGGGAGGGACCAGAACCAAAGAGGTTCACAGCCTAACCGTCCAGCTATCACTAGTATTACATCTTATGATTTTTCCGCATTGTCCTTTTGTACCTATAAACCATGTCTCATGTATACTGTTCTTAACAGGCTCCCAGCCAGCAAGGGCACCTGCTGGAGGGTATACTCACCCTCTTTGCACTACCTGCAACCGTAGGCACCCAGGGCCATGTCACCGCGACAGCAGCGCATGCTACAAGTGTGGCCTTACTGGTCATCGCATGAAGCGCAAGGGAGAGATGGAGGGCACATCTGGACATGCTGATTCCAAGCTGCCTCCTACTAGTGGACGCGTTTATACGAGTTCTCGCGACCAGGCCAACAAGTCTACAGGTACCATCAATGGAATCTTGTATATGTATGGTCAAGCTGCATGTGTTCTCTTTGACGCGGGTGCTACTCACTCGGTCATTTCTACTGCTTATGCTAAGAATGTTAGGATATCCCCTATCCCATTAGAGAATGTACTAAATATTTCCACGCCTTTAAGAGACTTTGTACGCATAACCCATGTGTACAAGAGCCTTCCCCTAGAGTTTGACGACAAGATTCGTCCTGTTGACGCACTTCCTCTGGATATGAGTGATTTTGACATGATATTAGGCATGGACTGGCTATCCAAACATCATGCCACCATAGACTGCCATACATATCGAGTCATCTTCGGTGATGCAAATGCACCAGAGTACATTCACAACGGGTTTGTACCCAGAAGGTCTGCACAAATCATATCGACCTTGCAAGCACGTGCATTCCTATCACATGGTTATGAGGGCTATCTTGCTACTGTTCATGATTTGGAGGCTGAAGCTCCATCTATCCAGAATCAGCCAATAGTGTCAGAATTCCCAGACGTATTTCCAGAAGAACTTCCGGGCATACCACCTGCACGTGAAGTAGAGTTTAATATCGAGCTCATCCGAGGAGCTGAGCCGATTCCCAAGGCTCCATATCGCATGGCTCCCATCGAGCTGAAGGATTTGAAGGATCAATTGCAAGAACTTCTGGAATGAGGCTTCATTCGACCGATCGCATCTCCATGAGGCGCACCGGTCTTATTCGTGAAGAAGAAGAACGGCAGTATGCGTCTTTGCATAGATTATCGCGAGCTCAACAAGATCACTATCAGGAACAGATATCCTTTACCACACATTGACGATCTGTTTGACCAACTCCATGGGGCCAAACATTTCTCCAAAATTGATTTGAGGTCGAGCTATCATCAGTTACGGGTTAAAGAGCAGGACATCGCCAAGACTGCTTTCCGTACACGTTATGAACACTACGAATTTGTAGTCATGTCATTTGGCCTTACGAATGCTCCTGCTGTTTTCATGGATTTGATGAACAGAATCTTCCATGAATTTTTGGACAAGTTCGTCATTGTCTTCATTGACGACATCCTGATATTCTCTAAGTCCAAGGAGGAACACGAAGAGCATCTTCGTACAGTATTACAGATTCTTCGCCAGAAGCAGTTGTATGCTAAATTCTCCAAGTGTGAGTTCTGGTTAGATAAGGTGGCGTTCTTAGGTCACATTGTATCAGCAGAAGGAATCACCACAGATCCAGCAAAGGTTAAGTCTATTACCAAGTGGCCAAGACCGACATTAGAGACTGAAGTTCGTAGTTTCCTGGGCTTAGCTGGTTACTACCGTAGGTTCGTAGAGAACTTTTCCAGTTTAGCACTACCATTGATCAAACTGATGCGGAAAGAGGAGAAATTCGTCTGGACCGAAGAAAGAGAGAAGAGCTTTGAAGACTTGAAGCAGAAGTTAGTATCTGCACCGATTCTTACTCTCCCATCTTGTACAGGTGGATTTCAAATCTACAGTGATGCTTCCTGGAAGGGACTTGGTTGTGTTCTCATGCAACATAGGAAAGTGATTGAGTATGCTTCACGGCAGCTTAAGCCTTATGAGGAAAATTACCCTACGCATGACTTGGAACTCGAAACAGTCGTGTTTGCATTGAATATATGGAGGCACTACTTGTATAGAGGATCATGTGACATCTTCACAGACCACAAGAGCCTGAAGTACATCTTCACTCAACGTGAACTGAACATGAGACAGATGAGATGGTTAGTGTTGTTGAAGGATTATGACATTAATCTACAGTATCATCCCGACAAGGTGAATGTAGTGGCAGATGCACTTAGTAGAAAGTCCGGTATGATAAACGGCATTAAAATTGAGGAGGAAATTATAAGAGACTTGGAGCGACTAGACATCGAGATCATGGTACGTGGACAGCACAGTTACTAGGCTAATCTTAGAGTGGAACCTGAGTTACTCTCTAGGATCAAGGAAGCTCAAAAGGATGATGGTGAAATCTGGGCGATAATTCAGAACTTGGAGAAGCAGACAGAATTTCGTGTAGACGAAGACGGTATCTTATGGCAGGGCACGAGACTTTGTGTTCCTGATGATCAAGAACTCCCGGAAGCATTGTTAGCTGAAGCTCATAGCTCCCCATTATCCATTCATCCTGGTTCAACCAAGATGTACCACGACATCAAGCAATACTTTTGGTGGAGCGGTATGAAACAGGATGTTGCCACTTACGATTCCAAATGTCTTACCTGCCAGCAGGTTAAGATCGAGCATCAGCGATCTAGCGGTCTTCTAAAACCGTTAGATATTCCAGAGTGGAAGTGGGACAAGATCACCATGGATTTTGTTACCGGTCTTCCGCAGACAAAGAGGAGGCACGATGCGATTTGGGTTATCGTTGATCGACTTACTAAGTCAGCTCATTTCTTACCGATCCGCAAGGATGATCTGGCCAGTAAACTCGCCGATACTTACAAGAAGGAGATCATGAGACTTCATGGTGCTCCATCCAGCATTGTCTCGGACAGAGATCCTCGTTTCACTTCGCGATTCTGGAAGAGTCTGCAGAAAGCTTGGGGTAAAAAACTTAAGCTTAGCACGGCTTTTCATCCCCAAACAGACGGGCAATCAGAGCGAACGATTCAGACATTAGAAGACATGTTGAGGTCATGTGCGTTGGAATGGACAGGAGATTGGGACGATTACATATGTTTGGTAGAGTTTGCATACAACAACAGATGGCAAGCTAGCATTTAGTGTGCTCCATTCGAGATGTTGTATGGCAAAAAGTGTCGCGACCCAATCTTCTGGGATCAGGTTGGTGAGCGAACACTTGAAGGACCAGAAATGATAGAGTTGACCAACGAGAAGGTCGTTGTAGCTAAGAAAAAATTGCAAGAAGCACGATCACGTCAAAAGATTTATGCCGACAAGCATCGTAGGGACTTACATTTTAACGTAGGAAATCACGTCTTTCTTTAGGTGTCGCCGGCACGTGGCGTTAAACGTTTTGGAATCAAAGGGAAGCTCAGTCCTCGATTCATCGGACCGTTTGATTTCATTGAGCGAGTCGGTGAAGTATCTTATCGTTTAGCGTTACCTCCGCAGCTTTATCACGTTCACGACGTTTTCCATGTGTCCTTACTCAGAGGGTACAAGTATCATCCCCTTCACATGGTTCAGTATCCAATGGAACAGATTCGTGAATATCTTACCTTCATAGAGGAACCCGAACGAGTTCTTGACAGGCAAGAACGAGTCATGAGGAAGAAGACGATCCCATTCGTCAAAATCCTTTGGAGGGACCATACCGAGCAGGAAGCCACTTGGGAGACCGAGGAGTCTATCCGGACTTCTTACCCTCGTTTCAAATTTTGAATTCGGGTATGTTCCTCTTTTTCAGTTTACTTTATCTATAATTCGGGGACGAATTATTCTTTTTAGGGGGAAGAGTTGTAAAACCCGCATGCTTTTACCATGAACAGTACACTTATAATCGTACGTACAAGATTAAAAGTTTCCTTTTATAACATGAATATGGTTCACGGATATAAATTACAAGAACGACGTACGTGTTATTACACGATAAGTATTAAGTATGTATTAATGCACGATAATTATTATCAATAATTATTAGAATCACGAACATGAAATCATGAACGTAAGAATCACGAACGTATAATTATGTATTTACGTAATTATTATTACGACTACGTACACATATTTATAATAACACGAATATTTAATAATAACGTAACGTAGTTACGAGCACACGAACACGTAAATAATTAGAACACAGAAAAGATACTGGTTTCCCTTGGTGGGCCCGACAAGCCGCGACAACAAGGAGGAAGGGGGCCCAACCCATTTGTTTTTACTAAATAAACACATAATGTAAAACATTATTCATTCACAGAATAATTTTAGAAAAAGCAAAAACCCTAATCCTTCTCCTTGCTCTCTTGGCCGGCGGCTACATCAAGAAAAGTGGGTGATTGGTTGATTTTGATTAAACAAATCATAAGAACGTGTTCGTGTATTCATCCTCCATTTATTCCACGTGTTTGGTAATCCGAAAACCTTTCTTTTCATTTTTTTTAAGTTTTTATGAACATGTGATCATGGGGGTTTTAAAAACAAGATTAATTACATGCTAAAAATCATAGTGGGGAAAATTAATTGGGATGTTTTCGGGTTTGGTTGTCCGGCCGCCAAACAAACCGAGAGTCCTATGACTCTCGGTGCCGTTTGGTTTGCAACATAAACCAAGACCTAGATCTTGGTGGTGTTTGGCTCGGTCAACAGCAGGGACAAGACATCCCGACGTGCGTCGGGGGTGTCTTGTGGTTCGTTTGGTCTCGGCAGCCACACAGCCCCACCACCGGTTAAAGCTGGTGGCTATTTTTGGTAAGCAGGGGGAACCGCAACAAGGAGGGGGACCACCGGCAACTGCCGGTGGGAACCTTTTGTGTGTCAGCGGCTGGCCGAGAAGGACAAGACCACCGGCAGCAGCCGGTGGCAGTTGGCCGAGAGCAGGGGCAACCGTCTTAGGCCGGTTTGCCACTATTTTTGGTTGGGTTTGGTTCGACCGGTTCACAGGTTCACGGGCCGGTTCACGACATGATTTAATAAAAAAAATACATGGGTTCGGTTTATTATTTTTACAAGTTTAATAGTTTTACAAGTATGTTTATTTAATAAGTTAATTAAATTAATTTAACATTTCACATAATTATTTTAATTAAAACATTGACTTAGGTTTATTATTATTATTTAATAATACATGATTTTAACCTAAGTATTTATTTATGTAATTTAGACTATAGTAATTAATTAATTATTAAAACATGACATATAATTAATTAATTTTCATGACGTATGTTATATTAATATAAATATTAATACATGTTTTAACCTAAGTATTATATACACTTTAATTTAATTAAATCATGATTATATTTAATTAAATCGTATAACATATAGTTTATTTAATTAAAATGTTATAATTAATAAACTATACTATTAATCACATGACTTGGTGTATTTAATCAGTAAAACTTAAGCTTATCTTATTAGCTTATTAATCCAGCTTATTTCTAATTATGGAAACTTTCTATTTCAGGAAACTTACTGTTTTTAGAAACTTTCTATTTTTAGAAAGTTATCTATTTTAAGAAGTTAATCTATTTTTGGAAACTTTCTATTTTTGAAAACTTTCTATTTTTGAAAACTTTCTATTTTTGGAAACTTTCTATTTTAGGAAACCTGCTATTTTTAGAAAATACTTATTATTACACAAAAAGAATAATAATACAAGAAATACAAGTAATACTTAATCAGAATATCCAGAATACATGATAAACACAACATAACGTTGAAATCAGTAAAACAAGGCATGAACATATAAAACAAGCTAAGTCATGATATAAAACCGGTTACATACTCAGTAATCTGAATACTTATACACGTATACTATTTATGTAGAAGTGAGATCAAAGTAGGACTCTCTTCCGTTCGTCTTCTTCGTTCACTGGACATAAGGTACGGATTCTCCGTCCTTTCAGTATGGACATTCTTTCCTTATTAGGATTCCCCATATGCAGCCATCTGTTTTCCCAGTATATGTTTTATATGTTTTGATTTGCTTATGTTTAATTTAAATGCCTAAGCCATATACATGCATGACCAGCTTTACCTAGTTATGGAAGTACCATAACCATAACACTAGAGGCACCAGTGTTATGACTTCACCACGGCAGAGTGATAGCTCGTGGCGTCCCTTTTAGCTTTTGGACATATTATTATGTTATCATGCGTGGCGTATGGGTGCATCCTAGGTTACATGTTTTAGAAGATTATTCAAGTGAATGTGGTGTGTGCCTTGCATCCTTCACAAGGAGCTGATCCCTCCTACCCAAACTAATATTAATTAGAGTCAACCCCTCTAATTGCATGATGAGGTCACCCCTCTAAGTATTCATGCACGTTGATATTTCATGACCTATATTGGCTTAATGGTTAACATGTTAAACAGTTTTTATAAGATAAACATAAGGCTTTTTAAACTATTAAACCAGTTTTACTAAGTTATACCAGGTTTTCTAGGACTTAATCAGTTCCGCTGCTATATGTTGTATATGCTTATGTTATTCATTCTATGCTTGTATATCCGTGCACTGAGCGTTATGCTCAGCTGTTTTCCTTTCATGTTCCCAAAACGGCAGGTACTCAAGGGCACTCGTAGACTCTAAGCGTACGTGCATATGAATTGGAAGCTTTCTAGCCTTCATTACTTTATGCTTTTCATCATACATTTTGCTACTTGTTTCTATGGACATTGTTTAGTCCTTTTCCTTCACAGTACTTATGAAAGTCCCTTAATATGACAATTGTTGATAAACTATAACTCTTGTATCCACGAAACACAATGAAATACTTTTCAAACGCGTAATGCTTTATTAAGTATTATAAACAAAGTATTACAAAGTGCTATGAATACACTCGTTGAATGACAACAAGAAATGAACCCTAGAACAAGTAAACTAGACTCGAGACTCAAGTTTACAAGGGAACCAATGAGACGCTGGTAGACAGCCGAGGGCTCAGCAGTTCCAAGGTGAGAAAGAACTTAGATAAATTATCCAAGAACAAGGGTTGATTTAATTCTCCTTTCTCACTCCTATTTATAGTGTATGAGGTTGCTTCCTTAGTGGGAGTAGTTGATACGTGTCACCTTCTGAATGGAAGAGTACAACGTATTAAATGCATGTCCAAATCGAGACATACCTTTAAACAACTTTAGGTGAACAGTTCTGCCAACTGTTCACCTTTTGTCCCACTAGGTCGTACTAGGCTTTATCTTGAATCTCTTCTTTTGTCCCGCTCAAAACACTTGGTAGATTCTCCCGCCTAATCTATAAAAGGATTGGACAAGCTTTGCTTGTCGCAGACTTCTAGGGTTCTTAAGTGATCTCTGAGTGTTGTCAACTTAGAGATCCTTGAACACCAGCACATTCCTTCAACATCCCAGCTATCTATAATCGCTAGTGAGTATGACTTCAGATTGTCTTCGACCTCTCTGACGTTGTCTTTGACTTGAATGTTCCTGGTGTGCCAGCTGAGGCTTTGCCTTCTACTGGTCTAGTCTCTGTCGATGGTCCTCTCAGCGATCAGTAAACACTTAGTCTAATTAAACAAATCTAGACTGGGCCATAGTTAAAACTTTCATTGGCCCAACAATCTCCCCCTATTTGTTTATAAATTATACTAATTCTGATTTTTTTGTAAGTGAGTACACAACTTCTTCTTACACATAATTTAAGAAACATACCTCAGAGTTCTATTAAACATAAAGAACCTAGTCTATTACAAGAACACCCAGTGGTGTAAACATAAAAAAATAAAAAGGTTCTTCAGCGATCAAGGCCTTGATCACAGATTCTCTGGGCTTCAACTTTGTCGCTTCTAGAGTTGATGACTAGCTCAACTTCAAACTCAAAATCCTCAGCTGATTTGATATTCCTTAGGATGACCTGTTTGAGTCTGATGAGCTGGATGGTTGATGCCAGATGCAGTTCATTCATCCGCTGAAAGCACTACTCACAATTACCATTCATGAAGACCATACCTGTCTCTGGTTCTGAGTATACTTGGCCCCTACTGGTTTTGTGATCTCTTTGGGCAGTACCAAGTTTCTGTGCATCCCATCTACAACAATTTTTTCAGTGACCAACTTCTCCACCAGAGGCCCCATTTGGGTTTTTCTTTTCCTTTGTCCTTGAGAAGGTTGTTGTTGTGAAAGTTGAGGAGGCAGAGATACCTTCAGCTTCTTTGCCGTTTCTCTTACCCAATTTAGCTTTGCTTGAATGTTTTTCATCATTTGGGCAACACCAGGCCCAGTCTTCTTTGGGCAAGAGACAACATTTCTAACCATTCAGAGAGGCCCAGATCTCTGAGTTTAAAGTCATTGAAGACTTTGTAGTTGGTTAGTTGGTTCTCTCTGTAAAGGGTCATCACCACTCTTTTGTCTTTGTCAGTGTAACATGCATACTTGGTGATTTGACCAGGTTCAACTCTTTGGTTCATAAGTCTTTCATATTCCTTTTGAAGGTTGCTCCTTTTAACTTCCAGTTCTTTGAGCTTAACCAACTGAGCTTCCTTTATAGCAGGAGAGAGTTTGTTCAGAGCTTCTTTGCTCTTGAGTTCAGCTGCTCTAATGCTTGTAAGCCTTTGATGTTCCATGATTTGAGCCTTTTCCTGCTCTGGGGTAAGTGGTGGTTCATCAGCACTCTTAAATTTGTTTAGGTCAGAGTGTTTGGAGAGCTTGGCTGTAGGTCCGCCTTCTTCTTGGAGGGAGTGCAGGGTTATTTCAGGTTGTTCAATGGCAATTCCTTTTCCCTTGTCCTTTACTGCTTCAGTGCTGGGGTTGAAGGATCTGATAGGTTTTGGTGTTGGAATCCCTGTTGAAGGTGTTGGTTGTTTAAGTGATTGCTCCCCCTTAGGTGGAGCGGTGTCTGCTTCTTCTTCAGAGGTGGAGGTTGCTGAATTCTCCCCCTCAGACATAGCGCCGGTAGTAGCTGTGCCTGATCCAGGCTTGAGGAACTTAACAAATTCTTGATGGACAAATAAGCAGATTTCTTTAAGTTCCTCTTGTAACAGCTCTTGAAGAAGTTTTCTTGAAGGCTCAGACGTCTTGGCAATAGCTGCAACATTTGCTTTGACAGCTATTGTGAGGACAAATGGTATGTATTGCTGGAGGCTCTGGTCTAGAACAGCTGGGAGGTGAGTTTGCAAGGTATTTCCCAGTAGTTGCGGAAGCAATGCAGTCATAGAGGACTCCACTGATGAAGTTAGTGAAGTCTCTAGTGTGGTGGTGAGTTCCTCAGCAGCATGGGTGAGTGTTTGCAATTCAGAGAGGATGACATCATTTATGACTTTGGGCTTGGTTTTACTGATGTCACCCCTCTTAACCCAGAGAACCTCAGCGGCGAGTTCCGGAACATCTTTCATTCGAGGAACATGGACAGGCTTGAGGTTTTGTAAGTGTTCTAAGTGTTGCTTCGCCCCCAATTCCATGACATTTGGTAAATTTGGGAAGGGAACTGGGGTTGGTGTACAGAGTCTCTGGTCCAATAGCTGCTTAGCAGCCAGTTCTTGCACATTTGGCATTGATGAGAAGGAGATGGGTTTTAACTCTGATGTAACTTGGTCATCATCAGCATCCATATCAGCATAATCTGAAATGGTCAAGTCATCTTCAATAATGAAGACCTCATCCTCTGGCATGGAATCAATGTTTGACATGGCATCGAGATCTATGTGGGGGGCTTCAGCATTTTCATCACCAGCATAGGAATAGGCATCATTATTTTGTTGTTCTTCATGAAGATTATGAGCCTGTTATGATATTTGTTAGTAACCAATTGTGAAAAATATATGAAGTTATAGATCGCCATTAGCTGCCCCTAGGAAAGCTGAGTGTGATTATCCAGCCCCCCCTAAGGATTTCTCCTTGGGACTCTTTTAAGTGTGAAACAGTTATGTTGAAGGGTCGCCATTCGCTGCCCCTAGGATAGCTGGGTGTGATTATCCAGCTCCCCCATAAGGATTACCCCTTGGGACTCTTTTGATTTGTGAAAATTAGGTGGTGAATGGTCGCTGTTCGCTGCCCCTAGGATAGCTGGGTGTGATTATCCAGCTCCCCCTGAAGGATTGCTCCTTGGGACTCTTTTAGTTGTGAATTCATGGAAGTTAAAGGTCGCCATTTATCGCTGCCCCTAGGAAGACTGAGGGTGATTATTCAGTCCCCCCAAAAGAATAAATTCTTTGGGACTCTTTTAGTTGTGACATATTTGAAGGTAATGGTCGCCTTTTATCGTTGTCCCTAAGAAGACTGAGGGTGATTATTCAGTCCCCCCAAAAGAATAAATTCTTTGGGACTCTTTTCATATGAGGGGACCCAGAGACTACGTGAAGTGCAGAGACTCTGGGTCGGGACCTATAGCATGCTCAAGTTGTTATGGACAAGAGCACATTCCAGAGGGTAAAGGATCATGTGCGTTATAAGCACAAATGAATCATATCCTTGTGTTAAGACAGAGTGTACAGATAATCCTAAGAGTTCTAGGTGCTGACATAGACATTCTATGGGTTGAGGTAGACCCTAAGTGTAACACCCCCAAATTTATACAACTCAATACAGTGGAAGACTCGTTGGTGTTACGGGATAGCACATTACTCACATCATAGAAAACGCTTAAAAATCGCGTTGTTTAATAATAAAGCATCTCCATTCATAAGTATAAAATTTACATAGGTCCCAAGTCATTGTATTTAATACAGGTTTTACAAAGCATTTGAATGGAAATAAGTATTTAGGTGTGGGCCATGAATTCTTGTTGTCTTCCCGAGAATTACCTTCAAGTACCTGAGATAAAACATGTTGAAAGAAAAGGTCAGCGATAACGCCGAGTGAATTGATAGAGTTTATTAAAATCCATCAATATAACATCGGTATAAAATTATTACCGAAATCAT
The DNA here is from genome assembly GCA_025667525.1 of Glebionis coronaria. Taxonomy (NCBI): domain Eukaryota; kingdom Viridiplantae; phylum Streptophyta; class Magnoliopsida; order Asterales; family Asteraceae; genus Glebionis; species Glebionis coronaria. Next base: position 524,274,201 of record CM046874.1, on the reverse strand, counting down.
TTTGTACAAATCTTTGTAATAGCCAAAGTCATTTTATACAAACCCTTATCCAAAATCATAATATAGGCTTTCGCCTTCAAAATCATTATACGAACCATTGTCGTTAAAAACATCATACAATACGTTTTATAACGCTGTATAGATTAAATAAAAACCGTTATATGAATATGGTTATATAAAACCAAAACACGAACATAATATCAATAGTATGACCCCGTATTGCAAGTCAGGAAATACATCGTAATTCGGTGCGAATAGCAGTATTTCGTTAATGGGATTATTATAAGCCGCATGACATTGTTACCTTACTATAACCAACAACGGGTAGCTAACCCGATTCTCAATTTGCCCATCTAAGTTAGCGTGTCGTCACAATAATCACGCTATGGAAATCTTCTCATACATAAATTCGCTTACCAATCAATGTGGCACGACGGGGATCAACCGTCAAGGCGCGAACTGGGGTGATCGTCCCCAACTAGTACTACTATATGCATAAGCGTCTACCAAATCCCGGTAGTTCACAATTCATGCTAATGGGACTTTTAGTGACATAACCTAACTTTAATAATCCATTTCATTTCATCTATCGGGTCATTTAATCATTAATCGGGTCATACAATCATTCGGGTCCAAATAAATAAACAGACAATCGGGACAACTAGTGTCATATTTTATAAAAACTAACATGTTATCTCCCTCGCGGGTTTATAAAACATTTCATAAAAACATTTAAAAGAGTGCGAGGCTATGAACTCACGTTGATGCGGGAAGGCGGTTATCGGCGATTCGGATGTACGGTACGTGCTTCAATCACGGAAACCTAGACAAATAATACTCGTCTTAGACTCATGTCCAATGACTTTATAAAAATAACAATTATGTATACATATGATGATTATATATATATATATGATGATCAAGTGGGTTTATATATTCTCATTCACTCATTTTTGTGTTTATGTATTGGTAACTTCTTACTAGTTTACTAGTTTTACCTATTTACGTGTTTTTGGTCCAATAAGCCTATTATAAGTTTATTAACTTGTATTAATCCATTTCATACTTGTATTATCAGTATTTATACTTTACATTTTGGGCCCAAATGGGTTAAGCCCAATAAATAAGTTTATAATGTTTTAGCCCATTTTGTTGTATTATTAGTCCAATAATGTTAACTTAGTCCGTTAATGTCCGTATGTTATATAGTTCGGGTTTTATCGGTTTTTACTTGTTATATATGTTTATATATCAGTATGTGAGTTTATAACAACCGTCTAAGTTTTATTTAACAAAAACGTTAATCTTTCGGTTTTAGCCGAAAAGACGTAAAACTTAGTATATAGTTTTTATAACTTATAAAACTTACCAAACTACCATTTTTATATAATGTCCATTTATTTATCCTTATAAATATCTATATAAATGTATTATATAAGTTAGTGGGTTTTAGTTCACATTTTATACTATTTTTATTTGAGTGCTTATATAATACTATTATACTTTAATTTCCAAAATCTGATTTTTACTTTCATGTTCACCAAAACTGCCATATCTAGAGTTCTATATGGAGATAGAAGCTCAAATTTTTATGACATAAACTAAATGATATGTGCTCCATTTAACTCATCTATAGCTACTGTTGAATCAGCCTCTAAGTATTTCTAAAAATCGTCCAAAACAGTGAACTCAGATTTGCATTCTAAACTTGTTTTGATCATATCTCACTCATCCTAATGATTCCATTGCATGGCCAACTCTCACATGTGTACAAGACATATTACTTAATGTATATCCATTAATCTATGCCATTTTATCAGTTCATCACATGGTTCTTTACTGTTTTATACAGCCAACAATTTAAACAAGATTTTAGCCTTGTTTCTTATAGTTTTTCATCTTTTTAACCATGTTTATCAACACCAAATCCCCACAAAATAGTTTTTAATCATCATTCATCATCATATACATATAAATAAGTAAAAGAAATACAACATTACATAATCAAAAATAACAAGAGGATGGGAAGAACTATCTTTATACCACCATGATGATGTAGGTTGTGATCAAAACATGGATTTTGATGGAGAAACTTGTGATAAACCAAGACCATCTTCAAGACCATCATTCTTCAAGAACTCCTTGTAGAAAATCAGCCCTAAGACACCAAAAAAAACTTCTCCTTGGATGTTAAAACTTGCACCAATCTTCATCTCTTTTGAAGGAGATTAACATATGTAAGTTATAACAATAGTTTGTGGTTAAATTTAGATCAAATGGGGTGTTTTGTGTGAGAGTGGGACGAAATCATAGAGAGAGGAAGAGAGAAAATGAGTTGTTTTGCATGGAGGAAATGAATGTAAATGGTGATGGCTAGTGGTTTTGGTGGAAAGTATGCTTACTTTGTAAGCTTGGGACAAGTGTAAGTAACTAAGTTACTTACAACTTGACACCTCTTTGGTGTTGGTAGCTTGTACTTGCCTTCCATATAGTGGGGTGGGGCAAGTGTAAACTTGTCTCATCCCACTAATCTACGGGTATTCCTCGATTCTAGTTTCCTCGATTTGTGTGCCCTCGGGTCATTTTACGAAAACGTTTTTATAAATTATGAATCAACGGCACAAAACGAATCTAATAAAAATTGTCTCATCAAAAACGGAGTTCAAAAACGTAAATACGTAATCCTAAGGTTTCCGGTTTAGTCGTAAAGGACGTTAAAATAAAATCGTAAGTCCTAATCTCTTCTCGTAAATTCGTGAGTTTATGAACCAACACAAATTTAAAATCTCAAAATAACATTTCAGGTCTCGCGGGTCGAGTATTTTGCAAGGTTAGGTTCGCCATCATAGGAAACCTTAAACCTAAAAGACATGTCCAACTCACAATGGGTGTATGTCGGGTGTCTTCATCTCAACTCCTGCTTACAGATACCCTAATATATAAATCTTAACAAGATTCGATCTCGATCCTAATACGATAATTATCAATGATAATCTCTCCAAAGGAAAACGATTATACGGTTTATTACCAAAGGTCAATCATTCAAACATAAAACAGCACTTATAGTATTTTGTATCGCTACTTTACCTCGTCCTTTCGATTTGGGGTGGTAAACAGTACTCTCTTCAAGATTCGTTCCCAACGACTTCTGAGCAAATCTCTAGAAATTCAATGCGAAGCGAGGGTCTTGATAGAGATGATCGATACAGGCACACCATGTTTACACAACTCCTTTAAATACAAAAGCGTCAATTTCTTCATCAAGAATCTATCATTAACAGGAATGATATTAGCAGATTTGGTCAGTCTGTCGACGATGACCCAAATAAAATCAAATTCAGATGATGAACTTTGCAATAGCTAGACGTTTACTAATGTATGAGGCGATGTCTGCCTTCATAATTTGCCATTAGTACGACTTCTTCAGACAAAGATACATTTAATCATAAATGTCATGAATAAAATACTTATACTTACAAGATTCCAACATAACTATATCTCAAAATCTCCATATTTAGACAATAACAAGTGGACTTTTAAAACATTTAACGCCCTCGGCTTCTCAATTATAATGGTTCATATTAGCCGCGAACCCCTTTTTATTATTTATATTATCCTTCTTACAAGCATTGTTTATTTTTATATTGTTCGGCAATTTATTTTGCACCTTCATTATTAAGAAATACATCGTAATTGATTCTTCATATTTTCTACATAATGTGTCAGTAATTACGTTCATTAAAAATTTCTTTATTCACATTTTCTAAGTTTTAGTTTCTTCTCAATTATCATTTTTATCCGTTTTACTCAATCCGACGTTTTAAAAGCGTCGATAATTATCACAAGTAAATTAATAAAAATTATTAAATTTTTATGAAACGTAAACGTTAAAAGTTTTAAATTTCTTAGTTCGGCCAATTATAATAAAATGTTCAAAACAAATTTGAATTTAATTAACCACGATTTTTTCTTATTTATCGAAAATAATTAATAAGATTCGTAAGTGTTGAAAAATCTTTGGTTATACTTTGGTCCAAATTTTTTTTTTAGTTGAAAAGCAAAAATTGTCGTTTCAAATTTCAAGTTATGGTTTAAATGGTTGTCTTAAGGTATGCAAAAACATTTACCCCTAAACAGGAGTTTAGTTAAATGTTTTGGTTATAAGGGAATAATCCCTCAGAAGTTCTTTGTTAAAACATTTGTCAAAACACATTTGTACTTCCTTTTTGGTAAAACCCAAAGTCTTAAAAGGGCTCTTAATTTTTGAAGAGTCAATATAGATTCCATTATTTATTAATCACGGTCAAATAATGTAAAGGATTTAGTCTTTAATCACATGTTAAATATTTAAGGTACAGGTTTTTATCGTTCGGCCAATTCAGGGCAATCTATAAATAATTATTAACTCATTCATATTCTTATAAACAAATAAATGGTCCTTGTTGATCGCAAGCATGAATTTATCAAATTACAGCCTACACACGTGATCCACCAAATTTATGAATGCTACATGTGCATTGGTCAATCCAAACGACATCACGTGAAACTCATAATGTTCATTACAAGTACCGGATGTAGTGATTGGAATAGATAATCTTCTTCGCAGATGCGAAGTTGATGATAACCATGCCATGGATCAAATCTTTAAAACATACGCTAGAACCTTGTAAATGATCGAACAAATCTTCCATTTCGAGTTATGGATATTGTTTTCGATTGTCAATTTACTCAGTTCAGAGTAATCTATAAATATAAGGAATGATAACACCATAGCTCTTCATGATGACGAGCTCGGTAGAATAAAATCTTTCTCCGACATCTCTCTCAGTTGTATGGTAATTCCTTTAATTCAGATGGTGCTGACGTACAGTGCACAAGCCACAGGTGCAGCATCAGAAATATAATCAATACCAATTTCAACTTGCCTTACTGGCGAAAGTCTAGGTAACTCACCAGCAAATACCTCCTAAAGTTTCAGATAACATAAACATCTTTTAATACATTTATTTTAAGTTCTTTCTAGGTTATAATATTTATAACTAATTCACAACCATTCATGGTATAATTTCAAGTCTAAATGCAGGATATGGTCATCCATCAAGAATTATTTAGACCACTTTTGATAATCAACATCTTATCTTTTTAGGGGATTTCTACTCGAGTTCCCATCAGTTAAGATAATGTCGTCATGTCATAATCAATCAATCCATTCTATTGGCACTATCAACTTTCCAGTTTCGTTGCCGTCGATAAGATGTGAACTTCTCAAAAGACTAATAATAACTCATAATCCTTCACAAATTCAAGGATATCTGGATACATAACTAACCTTAAAAGAGTAAGGTCAACGCATAATCTACGCGAGAGAATTTCAAATCAGATACAGATGAAAACATTAACGAATATGAATATATCCCATGTTTTCATAATTTGAGTACGCATTCGAAAGCTCCTCGGATCGTTACACAGGTCATTCAAATGAAATCAAATCAAAAGAAATGATAGGAACGTCGATACATCCATTCGGGTATCAACACTCGGTAATCAGATACTTTTTCAAAGAATCTCGCCACAGGAGAATTAGACAAGAAGGGAATATCAATTGTCAAATAAGACAAGTTCCACAGATGAGTAAATTCGACTCAGAAGAATAAATAGTACGGGCACATATGTAGGTGTCCCTATCAATATGTCCCTATTTTTCACTTCTTGTAGATCTCATAAAATTTAATCTTTCACAATCTTTAAAGAAAATGTAGTGTTCATTAATCAGTTTTATGGTGACTACTAATTAGCCTTGCATGGTCCATTCTAAATTGTATGTAGGCACGCAACTATATACAATTTCAAGATTAACGATGCAATACTCAGTTCGTCAAAATTTTATCATCATGTTTATAATAAAAACATTTTCATGCTTAATTCTTAAAGAAGAATCAAATAATAAATTTACCAAGATTTTCTTTGTTATGAAAACAATTAAGTTTTCCAACGTGTTTTATAAACAACTTCATTTCGATAATGATCACTTATAAATCTCACTTTGAATAATCCTTATAGTGATGAAAATTCAATTTTTCTCAAGGGATACTGTTTTATCTTATAAAAACAATGAGTGATCTGCAAAAGAGTGATGAAAAGTTGTTCACCAAGAACTAACTACAATATGATAGGAAATGAGCTTTAGCCAATTTATCATGAGGTTCATGACCTCGATGGCACTCAGGAAGAATAATCCACAACGTAACTCAAATCGAGATGAGTACTTGTTCAATGGTTGCATCACTAATGCGAACATTAGGATGAAGCAATAAAAGATAGATAACACCGATACATGTAGGATTTATCAATCAAAGGTAGTCTTTTCATTAATCACAAACAAGTCAAAATTGTACCGTAACACATTACGTGTTGCCATGTCATACAATTCCAAAAACTCATCCTACCAACTGATGTCTCAGTTAAGTTAGGGATTTTAAAAGATACCATAATGAATACTAATCTACAAGAGTCATTAGGTGTTCCACATGTCCCGAAAGATCCATCGGTCTCAATTCAGAAGAAGATTTCTTCAATTTATTTATTGGACACTGGGCATCCTCATTAGTGGACAATGGCCTAGGAACAACCCTTGACACGAATCAATAATCAATTAAAACCTTATAATTCAATCAAAGAACTTAACGACTTCCTCTTAACAATTTCTTATTCCATACAAGTTAAATTTTACTTTATTCAAGTTTCGACCAAATTATACTCAATTCGATATCCTACCTCATTCTCCAATACTTTCAACCTTATTTATAAACCTTAAAAGGGCAATAAAAGCTCGATATAAACAACACTTAATTTTCAATCCTATAGCTCTTTCATCAATAGTTATCAAATGAGTCACTAGTATGATACGACTCACACATTCAATTAGACTTCTCGGAAAGGTACTAGTGGCATGAGGCTTTTGGGAAATGGTTCCAATGACAGCCTCAAGTGCGAAATTTACCTTTTCGATTTCAGTATAAGAATTGGATGACAACGAATCAGATGACATCTTTCTAGGTGGTAACGTTTTGTCAAACTCCACTCTATAAGAAAAGATCGTCATGACATCGATATCAGTTTTAATCTCGCCAATTCTTCTTCAATATCACAATCAGCTAATATCTACATTTCTTACGAATATCAACCATTTGTTGGGATCATAAATATCCACAACTTGGTTTAGATCTAGGATAGCTAGAATTCCTACGAGAATAGCTTCGATTAATTTACTAGGGGATTTAGGGTTCCTTGTGACAATCTACGTCGTATAAATACCTCGTATAAATATCAAAATAATTATCAAACAATCATGTAATAAAATTACATCATATATATATATATATATATATATATATATATATATATATATATATATATATATATATATATATATGTATATATATATATATATATATATATATATATATATATATATATATATATATATATATATATATATATATATATATATATATATATATATATATATATATATATATATATATATATATATATATACTAGTTGCGTAACCCGCCCAACGGGCGGGTTCGGTTCGTAATCTTTTCTAAAAGTACGTTTGTGTATTAATTATATATATTGATAGTTGGACTCGTTTTTATTAAACGAAAACTAAAAGGAAACTAACCTTTGTTATCTTTTGGGCCTTGGCACACCCAACAGACTTATTTAGTCCTTTGCCAATTTTGTTTGTGTAGACATAGGTAGTTTGTTCCTATACTTTTTAGTACAGTTCATAGATGGATATATAACTGTTCATGTGAGAATAATGTTTTTGGTTTTATTGTTCAATAAAGATACAAAATCGCAATCAAACTTAGTTTCTAAGTACTTTGGCACAAATTGATATTTTAAATATTCTTATAGCGATGGTATGTTACTGATTAAAAACACAAAAAAAGATATACATGCAATATTTGTTTATTAAGTAAATGTACGTTTAAGTGTTAAAGATCAAAACTAAACCCAATGAACTTATCTTTTAATGTATTTTCTCTAACATAAGATAAGTTTTTTTTATGTATAAACATATTTAGATAGTTAATGGCCACTAAAAAACACACTTAAAACAAAATTGGTTCATTTGTTATACAAATGTTAAATAAAGTAATATTAGATGTTTTTATCATTGTTATAAATAACGTGAGACGTGACGTGACGACATACATGCTTTAGCGATTAAGACGAATGTTAGCGATAATAAAGCGTGGCTTATGGCGGCACAACATATAAAAATATTTATTTGTTTTATCATATTTCAATATTATATTTATATTTAAGTCACAATAAATATTGTGAATAATAATTAAAGTTAGAAAGATCTCATTACATGCGCTTTTTGTTTCTCCTTGAAAAATATTAAGTAACGATGTATCAATTATGAAGAATGTTAAGTTATAATAAAGTGAATAACGAACAAAAAATACATCAATAGTAATCAGTTAAGACCAATAAAACAAATGAATCCTATTTTTAAAAAAATAGTCATTACAAAAAGGCTAATGAAAATGATTAAACTCACTTGATGAAGGATTTAACAATGTTGGTTATATAATTTCAACAATTGTCATTTTTGTCGCTAAGTAAAATTGATTTTTTTTATATTTGAGCATAGTGTTAGCGTTAATTTTTTTTCAATTCTTTTTCCTTTGCAATCGTATCTCATCTTAAAGCAACACAGTTACGTCAACTTAAAAAAATTGTGATGTGCAAAAGATATTTCCATTTGTTTCACAACCGGTATGACTACATTATGGTGCTCAAGGTCGTAGAGATTTGTTATTCCCCTAGCTAAATCTGTAATAATGACGATTTATAATGCGATGCTACCTAGAATTATTTTTTATTTCAACCCAGTACAAATATTATAGTAACCCAATCAGCTAAAGTTTCTGATGTGAAAAACTAAAATCCTTTATTATATGATCCACTTCAACATTACAACAGTACAATATAGAAGAGATTTAAAACTCACATGAAAGCTTTCAAACGTTTATAACAAACTGCTAAAAATGTCTCAAAAAGCTAAATCAAAATTATTGAGTCTATGTGCATGAGTCATTTATACTCAAACCTCGTGACTGAGGTTCCTGCTAGAAGTTCAAAGCCTCATTTACTGTGTAACCGCATACTTATTTAAGATATGGAAGCAACACCACTTAAGTTAACTATCCATCTTTTTTTCATGTCTAAAATAGACCAACGCAATTGTGACTCTTTATTACTTAAATATTTATAATCTAATTTTACTATGATGCTACAAAATTCTGTTCTTGTAAAGTCATTTACGATATACAACTGAACGACGGTGAGTATGCGCTTACATTGTTTGAGATGGTCAAAAGAATCATAGGTATCACAGAGATTTAGAGTTGACTTCTCAAGTGTATATATAATCTGGGTCCAAAATGTAAAAAACACACAATTTAAACTCAAGCTCTACTGATGTAGTGCTTCAATCTTGTCGAGTGACGATTTGGCGATATCCTATATGATTTAAACTCAAACCAAAGTTATGGTTTTAGTAAATAAACGCTCTTGAATGTGTATCACAATCCTAAGTTGTATGTACCTTTAATTATTGTTATGACGACATGAGGTGTATGCAAAACAATGATAATGCAGTCTGTCAACGTACCTGTTTGTAACATCTTACTATAAAAGAAGAAATTCTAAGTCGACCACGCAAAAAATACATTATTCAACCACGTAATACAGACCCGAAGTAGATAATGACTTAGAAGTGACAAAACCTCTTGTTACACTAAGATTAGCAACTCATGTTGCAACTTATTGGAAGTCTCCGTTGAGCTCTGCATTTTATTCGTTTGTTCTTGAAGCCTAACCACCATCTCAATTCACATGCCAATTATGATTTCCCATTACTACAGATCAAAAGTGAGTTAGTTCCAACCAATAATAAAATATCTAACAAATCAATACATTTATTTCCTAATAAGATTAAACATCTATACTTATTTTACAAAAGAAAAACCTATCCATGCCAGTTGTACTAATTCATATTAACTTAGGGTGATCATAAGAACCAAAAAATTGAAACTCGAGAATCGAACCAGAAATTAAAGAGAGGAACCTATCCAGATCTGTTTTGGTGAGACGCCATGATTAGTATGAAAAGATATTGCAATCGTTTGTGAAGAGTCCTGCGGGCAGGTAGAAGAGGCTTGTTTTACCTGTCTACTTATATATATAAGACTAAAAATCGTAAATTAGTAATTTGTTCTTGGCTGTAATAAGACATGTTTTAAACATGTTAGGTGGTGCTTGTTATTTGGTGAAATTTAATGAATGAATTCAAGAAAGAGAGGGAGGAAGTTACAATTAGAAAGTGACAATTAAAAATCCTGTGTTCAAAACAGCCAATATTTAGTAAAAGTAACAGAAAATTGAAATATGGTTGTAGTGTAAAGAAAAAACCACAAAGAGGCATCTGGTGTTAATAAACACAAAATGAACGCTCAAACAGTTACAAGTTTTACCATATTAAGCAACGCGTTCCTATTTGCCTGAACCTATCCTTTGGAATGATTATGAGGAGCATCCACTCACCACCTTAACAGAAACTGGAGGACATCCACAACCTGCATAAGTACACCCAACCTGGGTCAGCCCTACCCGACTAACTTGTTGTTTGCTTAGATTCCTGGTACATTTCTACTATAAAGCACATCTGTCCCCCAATTCGAGTGACGATTTTCCAAGAAGATACCATGTTCGACGTTCCTTTTTTGATATTTGTGCCACTTTCCCTAGTAGAAGACAAAGTGAAGGTGAGATATAGTTGTCAAATCAAACTCAAGTGACACAAAATTGGACTTGTTAAAACTCTACACTTCTGTCCAACACCGCTGCAAGATATAGTTGTCGAATCAAAATTAAGTGATACAAAATTGGAAAATCAGTGACGATCTTAAAAGAAATAGCAAGACAAATGGTTACATAGATCATAATAATAACATATTGGTTTTAGGACCTGACATCACATATCAAAAGAAGCTACAATGAACTCGAACTGAGAAGGGCTCAAGAAATGATTAATAGTGCAGAGAAGTTGAATGTTACTTTCTCGACGGAATGACCACATTATCTAAAATAAAAGCCTTATATTTTACCTTAGCCGTTAGCCGACCGGAAAGAAAGTGAGTAAAACGTAATATAATAATCTGTCACAACAAATTTTATTTAATACTACATTTTTATATAATAAGTGTTCATTTTTTTATTCTTTTATATTTAACTTTAATTATAAATATTTTTATTTGTGTTATACTATATATAATATAAGATGAGAAATATTCGAATGGTACACAATTTTAAATGTATTTTATCCATATAATTTTTCATTTTATTACCAAAAAGAATCGGCATGAGAATATTTTGATTAATTCTATAGGTGATGGACATGTACCTGGGGTAACAGTAGTAGTAGCAGCAACAACCATGATCGAATGAGCCATATCATAATATCACTTATAATGTTTTAAATATAATCCTCAGTTTACAAAAAATTTTATATGTATAATTTTGAGTGCGAGTACAGTGGGTTTACTCTCACTTGAAGTGAAGTTTTCGTTAAGAAATGAAGGGCCATTACTTACAGAATCATTATTTCTTAAGAAATAAGTGTGATTGAACTTAGAAGCATATGCTAAAGTCAATTACACTCATGTGTTAGTAACCATACCGCCAATAGATTTAGGGGCATTACGAAATGTATGTAGCAAAGTCAACAATGACTATCTGAGAGATACTTGCCTTGATCTCAACTTTCCTCAGCGCTCTTACAATTCCCTTAAAGCGAGTGTCAACATTAGACATAATAGAATACGCCAATCACAATCATAAGGTATCCAAAAGTATATACAGTAAAATGGACGAAAATATGCGATGAGGTGAATAGAATACATATTCTATGATGTTTCTTTTCGACAAATAGTCTGAAAGTGATTCCGTAGATGTATAATCTAATGTGCTGCAGAAAATATTTCAGGAAACGAAGTCAGATTTATATGCCTTTAGAACTAATTTAAAAAACAAAACCAGCAAGTTCACATGAATGTAGTGTACCTAATACTCAAACTTCTGATTACTAAATCGTCCAGGAAGCACTTAATTTGTTCTTCACCATCTGCAAACATATATTCTCAATTAGATCACCAAAAGTATAAATTTATTCTACCCATCATACATCTGAAATGCCTTGCTTACCTATGTTTGGGATAAGTTACCTCGTACGCATTCCCATCTATCTGGATTTTTTTATTTATGATTGATTATTACAAATCTGAATATTGGCCTATTTGCTAGAAGAAACATGATTTTGAATATTTTAATTGTTGATCGTATATGCAAGTTTATGTAGAATGATAAAATGGCTATTCTATCTTAGTGCGTTGGGTTGTGTGTGTGTCGGTGTAGTTGTTTGTATAGTAAAATATTCCACGTATGAGTAACATGTGGATTGTAACCTGATAAGTTTTTTGTTTTAAAGAACCCATATATGCAGAGTATTCCACTGGAAAAAAGCCTGGTGGGAGTTCAAAAAGCACCATGAAGATGCTAAAATTGTATGTATAAGATGCTTACCTTGCATAAAACCAATTTTACTACATAAAAAGGAGTTGAAATTATCGACATTGATTCCCGATCTCCTTTCCGTAAAATATTATTCGTATGCATCAATGCATTACCTGTTCACACAAAACCCATATCACAACACCAATTATAATAAAGTTAAATTCAATTTCCGACTACTAAATGTAAATTATATTAAACTGTCTCTCTATTCCGTTGAATTGTATTTACGTAGGCTTAGGCTGGCATTTTCACGTGGACGTTCAAATGTCAAAACCAAGAAAAACTATAATGTCGCAAACTATCAGGTTTTATTTTCATGTCCAAATCGTAATAGAAGCAAACTGCTAACTGACTCAAGCAAATAAGTTTAAATAATTTAGGTAAATCTTGCGCTGATTAATTAAATTGTCCTTGGTATTATAAGATAAAATAAGACCCGTATGACCCTATTTCTTTATTGGAAGTGATGTCATCTTCCAGCATTTTCTCGGCCGTTTCTAGGTAAGCCAGCAGTATCGATCAAAGGCATGTAGATATTCTATTAAAAGGTGCACAACTAATTGAAGAGACCAAATAAACAACGATAGCTTTTAAAAATGACAGAAAAAGTGTAAGAGAATGAAATAAAAAGAAAGCAGAATAATAAAAACCTTCGATCCTTACAGCTGATGAAGAAAGAACCATGAAATTAACTTATATCCCTTAATAAACAATAGAAATATCAACATATTCCACAACGATACTCCCTTCCTCACACAATTTCTCATGCCCACGACATATTGCCAAAGTATCATGTTAGTATTTGTAAAAAAAAGTATCATATTAGTTTTGGTGGATTAACATACTTGGAGTCACCAACGATGGGCTAGTTAGCGTTTGGGAAACTAAATTGCAATTTCATGACTTCGGTTCAAAGAAACTGATAGACTTGACTAAGAAATTTCAGGGACTTCGTACTGTAACTAAGAAGCCTTACCCATCATAAAAGAAAGCCCAAAAATATCATTTAGTACTTCAAATAGGCAGAAATATATCAAAACAAACAAAGCAGTTTGTCTTCATCATTTTTGGAAACACATTTTGGATTAGCAATCTCAAACACCCTCCAAAACATGAAGTCTCAACTCAAAAAACAATCGACTTAAATTTGAAACCAGTAATGATCTACTAATAACATATTCAAAACTTTTAGTCCGACATAATTGCTACTAACACCAACCTGATTTTCAAGGTTTAAGGAAAGCAGAGTGGATATGGTCCCCAAACAACCCGATACGATTATTAGAGGTATCATCAATGGAGAGTCCTGTTCCTTTCTGTAAAAATGAAAGCAGGTGAGTGGTTGTAGTATTATCAACGGCTCGAGCATCCAAGTTTTCTGGACCAGCAACATCCCAATCAGGAAGTGGTGACTGCAATGTTAAACTTTTCTGACTATATTCCGATAGTATAGTCTCTTCAAGGTCCTCACAGGTAAGAACAACAACAGCAATAGGTGTAGACTCCTGCTTCATATTGTTGAATAACTTTTTCGAGTCTGAGGGTGTTTTAGTAATTCTAAACCCCTTCTATGATAAGTCGGGTGTAATGGGTTTGCCAGATATGATATTAGTAGGGTGAAGGCCACAGTCACCAATTAGTGAAAGCAATTCATTTGATCTGCTATAAGAGAGATTATCTATAGGTTTTGTATCTGCGAACAGAAAAAAAAATCAAAAGGGAAATGTCACGAATAAGAGCATAGAGCCGAAGTAATTCAATTTATTAGCTCAGAACTTTTATGAAACAATTTACATTAAAAAACAATAGGAATTTGTAAGTAGAATGGTAAGCTACTTATGGATTAATTCCATTGAGTTCAAATTTGATCGATTAATTTAAACTCTTTTCTTCTGTTGAGACCCATATTCTATAAAAGACGCCTTCGGTGGTCAGTGATCGATTCAGGTGCCACCATCCACATGTCATATTACAGTCTCATATACTATAACCGGAATAATAGAGAACTTATCATTCATTTGCAGCATACAGTTGGGCGTGATCTTTCGACATATTACATATATATTAAAAGAATTTAAATGTTCTATTACAGTCTCATATGAGATGACTATAATAACAGAGAACTTACAGCTCATTTGCAGCATACATCGATTCAATCCATTTAACGAACACCCCTGACTTTACTGTAATTTGTAAGTGGGATACCGCTGGTCAATAACTGATATAAAGTTAACACAATAACTGATTTGAAGTCCAAATTCTATGGCACTGGATAAATAGTCATACCTTGACCCGATATTAAGCTTTATGGAATGAGTCGAGATTAGTTGTATCATACACAATAACTACAACTGGCGCACCTAGGTAGTAACTTGGGGCTAGTGCTGCATACCTGAACAATACACACAGACAATACAAGTCTATCATGTAGGTGCGAAGCAGTAAAGATAGAAATCTATGTTGACAAAGTCAACAATAGCAAAGCATATAATAAACTTTATCTTGCAACAGTACCTCTCTTAACTCCTACCTTATAATAAAACCGAATGTAAAAAAAGCAAGGAGGCACAACTAAAAATTTGCATAAGTATGACAGATAAGTATTACCTGTTGTAACTGATTCAAAAAACAATCTAAGTAGCTCCTTCTGGTCCAGGCAGTTCATACCGCTTCATACCGAAGTAGGTTCAGCCTGGTTCTTCTTTCTCTATCATCACGTTGTTGCTGTTAAGAAATTGATTATACTATCATTTTTTAATAACTCAGGATAAATAATAGAGTGAGGTGGAACTAATCAGACAGATGACGCTAAGTAAAGAAAATATCGATACAATTATACCTTAGCACGCATAACATTATCAATCACTAATAAATATGATATGCTTATGAGAACGATTAAAAGACTCACATTACATTATCAATCACATCGGAACTGATCAAAGCAGGCATCCAGATGGATAACCCTTCCATCAATACCTTAATCAACATCCTACATAAAATAACATAAGCTCAAATTGTCAATAATAAACTCATTATAAGTACAGACATCAAGAGTCCTTCAGGTTTGTTCTAGGATCCGTTTTCATAGACACTTGTCTCCAAGCAATGATGACTTGCTGTGAATAATTAGGGAAAATTGAACAATGAACAATGATAATACAAAATTACGATTGAAAGATATAGGGTCTATAATGAATATTAGATGATCAATGATATTAAAGTTTTGGGAGGAATGATATTACAGAAACTTACGAATGGTAATAATAAATTAGGGTTTTATGAGATATACGAATGGATGGTTTGTTGATTAGGTTAATAATAGCCCATCTCCGCATCTACTAAATTTTTATATGAATATAAGAATGAATGAAAAAATTATGAATGAGAAAGATACACAGATTAGGGTTTAAGGATATTAGGGTTTCGTAAATATACAGATTTTTATTTAAGATTTTCGTAGAATATATTAAAATCTACTTTCTAAAATAAACAAAATATAATGTGCCGATTTAAAAAATCTATTTTCTAAAATAAACTAAATATAATCCTATAGCCAATGAAATAATGCCACATAGGATATAACATGGCGCCTTTTATTTTCCTATGTCAAACTTAGCCCCATATATATATTATAGATATATATATATATATATATATATATATATATATATATATATATATATATATATATAATCCAAGTTATATATATATTAAAATAATACTTCTCAGTCTGGCCTTGTCGGTAACTCGGGAATTCTTCAGCACCGTTATAGTCAAAAGATTTTTAGACATTTTTAGAAAAATGTTTATAGTTAAAAGATTTTGAAATGTTTTATTCAAAACCTAAATTTTAAAAATCTTTCGTTCTCTATAACGAGAGCTCTGGTACCAAACTATAACACCCCCAAATTTATACAACTCAATATAGCGGAAGACTTGTTGGTGTTACAGGATAGCACATTACTCACATCATAGACGACGCTTAAAAATCGCGTCGTTTAATAATAAAGCATCTCCATTCATAAGTATAAAATTTACATAGGTCCCAAGTCATTGTATTTAATACAGGTTTTACAAAGCATTTAAATGGAAATAAGTATTTAGGTGCGGGCCATGAATTCTTGTTGTCTTCTCGAGAATTACCTTCAAGTACCTGAGATAAAACATGTTGAAAGAAAAGGTCAGCGATAACGCCGAGTGAATTCCTAGAGTTTATTAAAATCCATCAATATAACATCGGTATAAAATTATTACCGAAAATCATTTTGTACAAATCTTTGTAATCGCCAAAGTCATTTTATACAAATCCTTATCGAAAATCATAATATAGGATTTCGCCTTCAATATCATTATACGAACCATTGTCGTTAAAAACATCATACAATACGTTTTATAACGTTGTATAGATTAAATAAAAACCGTTATATGAATATGGTTATATAAAACCAAAACACGAACATAATATCAATAGTATGACCCCGTATTGCTAGTCAGGCAATACATCGTAATTCGGTGCGAATAGTAGTATTTCGTTAATTGGATTATTATAAGCCGCATGACATTGTTACCTTACTATAACCAACAACGGGTAGTTAACCCGATTCTCAATTTGCCCATCTAAGTTAGCGTGTCGTCACAATAATCACGCTATGGAAATCTTCTCATACATAAATTCGCTTACTAATCAATGTGGCACGACGGGGATCAACCGTCAAGGCGCGAACTGGGGTGATCGTCCCCAAATAGTACTATTATATGCATAAGCTTCTACCAAATCCCGGTAGTTCACAATTCATGCTAATGGGACTTTTAGTGACATAACCTAACTTTAATAATCAATTTCTTTTAATCTATCGGGTCATTTAATCATTCATCGGGTCATACAATCATTCGGGTCCAAATAAATAAAAAGACAATCGGGACAACTAGTGTCATATTTTATAAAAACTAACATGTTATCTCCCTCGCGGGTTTATAAAACATTTCATAAAAACATTTAAAAGAGTGCGAGGCTATGAACTCGCGTTGATGTGGGAAGGCGGTTATCAGCGATTCGGATTTACGGTACGTGCTTCAATCACGGAAACCTAGACAAATAATACTCGTCTTAGACTCATGTCCAAGGACTTTATAAAAATAACAATTATGTATACATATGATGATTATATATATATGATGATCAAGTGGGTTTATATATTCTCATTTACTCATTTTTGTGTTTATGTATTGGTAACTTCTTACTAGTTTACTAGTTTTACCTATTTACGTGTTTTAGGTCCAATAAGCCTATTATAAGTTTATTAACTTGTATTAATCCATTTCATACTTGTATTATCAGTATTTATACTTTACATGTTGGGCCCAAATGGGTTAAGCCCAATAAATAAGTTTATAAGTGTTTTAGCCCATTTTGTTGTATTATTAGTCCAATAATGTTAACTTAGTCCGTTAATGTCCGTATGTTATATAGTTCGGATTTTATCGGTTTTTACTTGTTATATATGTTTATATATCAGTATGTGAGTTTATAAAAGTTTACATTAGACGGGTCCAACCGTCTAACTTTTATTTAATAAAAAAGTTAATCTTTCGGTTTTAGCCGAAAAGACGTAAAACTTAGTATATAGTTTTTATAACTTATAAAACTTACCAAACTACCATTTTTATATAATGTACATTTATTTATCCTTATAAATATATATACATATGTATTATATAAGTTAGTGGGTTTTAGTTCACATTTTATACTATTTTTATTTGAGTGCTTATATAATATTATTATACTTTAATTTCCAAAATCTGATTTTTACTTTCATGTTCACCAAAACTGCCATATCTAGAGTTCTATATGGAGATAGAAGCTCAAATTTTTATGACATAAACTAAATGATATTTGCTCCATTTAACTCACCTATAGCTACTGTTGAATCAGCCTCTAAGTATTTTCTAAAAATCGTCCAAAACAGTGAACTCAGATTTGCATTCTAAACTTGTTTTGATCATATCTCACTCATCCTAATGATTCCATTGCATGGCCAACTCTCACATGTGTACAAGACATATTACTTACTCTATATCCATTAATCTATGCCATTTTATCAGTTCATCACATGGTTCTTTACTGTTTTATACAGCCAACAATTTAAACAAGATTTTAGCCTTGTTTCTTATAGTTTTTCATCTTTTTAACCATGTTTATCAACACCAAATCCCCACACAATATTTTTAATCATCATTCATCATCATATACATATACATAAGTAAAAGAAATACAAAATTACATAATCAAAAATAACAAGAGGATGGGAAGAACTATCTTTATACCACCATGATGATGTAGGTTGTGATCAAAACATGGATTTTGATGGAGAAACTTGTGATAAACCAAGACCATCTTCAAGACCATCATTCTTCAAGAACTCCTTATAGAAAATCAGCCCCAAGACACCAACAAAACTTCTCCTTGGATGTTAAAACTTGCACCAATCTTCATCTCTTTTGAAGGAGATTAACATATGTAAGTTATAACAATAGTTTGTGGTTAAATTTAGATCAAATGGGGGTGTTTTGTGTGAGAGTGGGACGAAATCATAGAGAGAGGAAGAGAGAAAATGAGTTGTTTTGCATGGAGGAAATGAATGGAAATGGTAATGGCTAGTGGTTTTGGTGGAAAGTATGCTTACTTTATAAGCTTGGGACAAATGTAAGTAACTAAGTTACTTACAACTTGACACCTCTTTGGTGTTGGTAGCTTGCACTTGCCTTCCGTATAGTAGGGTGGGGCAAGTGTAAACTTGTCTCATCCCACTAATTTACGGGTATTCCTCGATTCTAGTTTCCTCGATTTACGTGCCCTCGGGTCGTTTTACGAAAAACGTTTTTATAAATTATGAATCAACGGCACAAAACGAATCTAATAAAAATTGTCTCATCAAAAACGGAGTTCAAAAACGTAAATACGTAATCCTAAGGTTTCCGGTTTAGTCGTAAAGGACGTTAAAATAAAATCGTAAGTCCTAATCTCTTCTCGTAAATTTATGAGTTTATGAACCAACACAAATTTAAAATCTCAAAATAATATTTACGGATAAATTTATTTTCTGAAATATCGAACTGTCACCAAAACGGTATATGTAAACGTAAGCACGTAACGTTGAATCCTCCGGTTTAGACGTAGTCGATGCTACTTCAAGATGTAAATCCAAATTACTTCCCAAAAATAAGTGAGTTCATAATATAACATCAAAATAATATTTTCAATTAAATATTGAGAATAAAAATATCAACCATAAATTGACGGATTGTCACACTAAGACTTCATCACTCTCTCCTACAGAATGTTGATAGTGATTGTATGTGAACCTCCAAGAGAATAAAATGGCAAACTAATACCTGAGAGATATCAGCGTTGAGAAGGTTCTTAGTCGTCTCTGCTGACTGGGAGACGCTAGACTCAGGTTGTTTGTTAGCGGTGGGCTCTTCAACCACATCCTCCAGAGAAGGGGATGGGTTCTTCTTAGTCTTCTTGGTCTTGGAAGGATTAACAGAAGGGGTTTCAGAGGAAAGGGGGATGTCTTTCCTCTTCTTCTTCTTTTCTTTGGGCACCTTGGGCTGAGAAGAAGACTGCACAGAGGTCTTTAACAGAGACTTGTCAGTTAGTCTTTTAGCATTCACCTCATTGTGAGGGATCAAGGGCTCTCCATCAACGACCAGTAGCCCATCGACCTGCATCATGTGCCTGCTGAGAGGCACTTCATCTTCCAAAGGAGTCTTTAGTGAAGCTGCAGTGATGTGATAAGGAGAGAAGGAGAGAAGTTCATCATTTGTGTAGCCTTCACCCAACATATCTTCTAAGAGAAGAGAGAGATATCTTGTGTAGCAGATGGTGGCTAGTCTGTTCTTCTTCCCTTTGTTTTCTAGCTTAGCAATGAGGTCAGAGTAAAGTATGTAAGTGATCCCTATATCTTGCCCCCAGATTAAGCTGTAAGCAATTGCTTGTTGGGCTCCATTAAGTTGATCATGAGACCCCTGGTTTCCACCCAGACATTTCACAATGTATCATCAGCGTCCTCCAGATGGGTGAAAAGTAGTTCACTTTGATCAGTGATTTGTTCTGGAAACCTTGGGTGGTGAAAGGTTTATCATTGGCGTCATGAGGACGAAGGGTAGCCAGAGCCTTCTTTACCGTGGCGCTGGCAGGCACAGCGGACATGCCTTCATTGACTGGAAGTCCAATAACTTTGGCAAAGGTGTGTAGATCAAAAGTGAGAGGTTGGGGATGTGTGGAAAGGTTGAAGGTGATGTGTGAAGAGGTTTGAACAACTTCGGCGCTATACCAGAACTCCTTCAAGTATTGGTGGTAGCATGTGGAAGGTACTCTGGTTATGGCTTCAAAAAGGGTGGAGTTCTTGAGGAAGGAGAACAATGGTTGGTAGAGGGAATTGTTGTGTTCCAAGAGAGCTACACAATTGTTCAAGGCAATCTTACCATCGTGTATCCCAAAATCAACGTTTAAGGCGGCCAGGACGGTGAAAGCAGTGTTTGTTGATGAAGACGCCATTGTTGATGTGAGGAAGAAATGAAGGTTTTGGAGAAGATGAATAGTGTGTGTGTGTGTGTGAAAGTAATGAGTAATGTGAAATTTGAAAAATGAGTCAAGGGTTTTGATAAAAGGTTTAGCCATTTTACAATTAAAGCATTTAATGCAAAAAATTACCTTTTAAGAAAAGTGGGACCCTTGACTCTTCATGTGATTTTTATGTCCCTTGGAAAGCGAGAAAGTTGTTGAAAATAAAGGTTAATCATTTGAATTAAATATGAGAATATATTAAGTCCCATTGGAATGTAACTACCTCGTTACATTCAATTCCCTTTAATGCCCAAAGACAGAGATCAGAGATCATTTATCAGATTTGTTTACCAATATTGAGCATACCCAACTCAACAACCAACCTAGTAAAACTTGGCTCAGCCAGAGGCTTGGTGAATATATCAACAAGCTGGTATTCAGTGGGTATAAAATGAAGCTCAATATCACCTTTTAAAATATGGTCTCTGATAAAGTGATACCTGATCTCAATATGCTTAGTTCTGGAATGAAGTACCGGGTTATTAGAGATGGCTATAGCACTTGTGTTGTCATAGAATATGGGAACCTTTTCATAAATGATCCAATAATCAGCCAGCTGACTTTTCATCCAGAGAACTTGAGCACAACAACCAGCGGCCGCTACGTATTTAGCTTTAGCTGATGACATGGTCACAGAGTTTTGTTTCTTGTCACTCCAGTATACTAACTTTCCTCCAAGGATTTGACAACTCCCAGATGTGCTCTTTCTATCAAGACAACACCCAGCATAGTCAGAGTCTGAGTAGGCTTTGAGGTCGAAGCCTGATCCATTAAGATACCAGAGACCCAATGTGGGAGATCCTTTTAAGTACCTGAAAATTCTTTTGACAGCTACACGGTGGGATTCCTTGGGGTTAGCTTGGTACCTAGCACAGAGACATGTGGCAAATTGTATGTGTTGTCTGCTTGCTGTGAGGTACATCAGTGACCCAATCATGCCTCTATATAAGGTCTCATTAACAGAGACCCCTAAGTCATCAGCTCCCAATTTGTTGGGAGGAAGCATGTGGCATTTCACTGATGCACAATCAGACAGATCATACTTCTTGAGTAAATCCTTAACATCTTTTTCTTGACAAATGGAAATTCCTTTTGAATGTTCTTTAATTTGAAATCCCAAGAAAAAAGTTAATTCCCCCATCATGCTCATTTCATATTTTTTGGTCATTAGTTTGGCAAACTGTTTGCTCAATGTAATATTGGCTGAACCAAAAATTATATCATCCACATAAATCTGTACTAAAATGACATCATCCTTGGACCTATAAGTGAACAGGGTTTGATCAATGGTACCTCTGACAAATTTATTTTCAAGTAAGAGTTTTGATAGGGTTTCATACCAGGCTCTAGGCGCTTGTTTCAGCCCATATTGTGCTTTGTGAAGTCTGCAGACGTGATCAGGATACTCACTGCTTTCAAACCCTGGGGGTTGATAGACATATACTTCCTCTGAAAGCTTCCCATTTAAGAAAGCACTCTTCACATCCATCTGGTATACAGTAAACCCCATATAAGCTACAAAGGCTAGGAAGATTCTAATAGCTTCCAATCTGGCTATTGGTGCAAACATTTCATCATAGCCAATCCCCTCAGATTTATTATATCCCAGCACCACAAGCCTAGCCTTGTTTTTGACAATCATGTCAGCTTCATCCCTCTTGTTTCTATAGATCCATTTAGTTCCAACCACTTGCTTCCCAGCTGGAGCTTTTACTAGAGTCCACACCTTGTTCCTCTCGATCTGATTCAACTCATATTGCATGGCAACAACCCACCCTTCATCTAGAAGCGCAGCAGCCACATTCTTAGGTTCATCCTCAGAGAGAAAATCAGCGAAAAGGCATTCATTCGCTGAGGCGGTTTCCAGAGATCTCAATTTACCTCTGGTGGTAACTCCCTCAGATGGTTCACCAAGAATATTTACTAGAAGAATATCTTGGTTCCTACTCCATTTGGATTGAGGAGCAGGAGTCTTTGTGGGTTCAGGAGTCACAGCAGGTTCAATGAATGCTGAGGGATCTTCACATATTATTTCTTCATCAATAATCTCTTCATCAAGAGGAGAGATTGGGTCGATGAGATCAACATTCACTGTAGTGGGTGGAGTGATTGGTTCAGCATTTTCAACCTCTGGAGTGATGTCAGAGATTGAATGAGGATCAAATGCATGAACATAAGGGAAGTCCTTGTGACAGCCCTTAGATGATTCCTTGAGATTTGGGAAATCATCCTATGGATATGATTTAACTTCATTGAAGTCAATGTCACATTCTTCTGAGTTGGTGTGGTTGATGACAACATCTGCTTCATTGAAGGTGACATGGATAGATTCTTATAGTTCTTGTCTGTGGATGTTGAATACTCTATAAGCTCTGGAGGTGGGAGAGTAGCCAACGAATAATCCATCATCAGACTTTTCATCAAATTTTCCCAGGTGATCTCTGTAGTTGTGAATGAAAATAGGGCAACCAAAGACATGGAAGTAGCTTACATCAGGGGCTCTCTTCCTATACACTTCATAAGAGGTCTTGCCGTGTCTCTTCACTATAATGGATCTGTTTTGTGTATGACAGGTTGTGGTCACAGCTTCACCCCAAAATTGTTTAGGAAGTCTTGACTCGCTGAGCATAGTTCTAGCAGCCTCTATGAGCGTTCTGTTTCTTCTTTCAGGGACACCATTTTGTTTAGGGGTGCCTGGGTTAGAAAAGTTCTGTGATATTCCCTTTTCATCACAAAAGGCTTCCATGGCATGATTCTTGAATTCAGTGCCATTGTCACTTCTGATAGCCTTAACTCTGCAGTCATTGAGATTCTCTATTTCTTTGATGAAGGACATTATTCTTTCAGCAACATCACTCTTTCTTTTGAGAAAGAATACCCATGTGAATCTGGAGAATTCATCTACAATGACTAGTGTATACTTATTGTGATTAAGGGATTAAGGTTTTACTGGTCCAAATAAGTCCATGTGAACAAGATGGAGGCACTTATTTATGGAGAATGATTGTTTTGTCTTGAATGAGGCTCTGTGGTGCTTCCCTTTCTCGCAGGCTGAGCAGGGTCTGTCTTTGGTGAAGGTCAGAGAGGGAAGCCCAGCTACTAAATCATTCTTGTCCAGTTTGTTAATGTTTTTGAAGTTGAGATGGAGAGTCTCTTATGCTATAGCCAATTTTCACTATCAGATGCTTTGGCATAGAGACAAGTGTTTGTCCCTTCTGGACAAGATGTCATGTCGATGACATACACATCCCTTTTCCTGGGTGCAATTAGAAAAACATCATCATTTTGATTGAAGATTGTTCCTTGGGTCTTAGTGAACAGAACTTTGAAGCCAGCATCGTAGAGTTGACTAATGCTAATTAAGTTATGCTTTAGTCCATTGACATAAGCGACCCTTGTGAAGGTTATTCCATTACAATACACTGAGCCATAACCCTCAGCGGCCCCTGAGGAGTCATCTCTAAAGATTACTTTTGGACCAGACTCCTTTTTATATCTATGCAGATATTGTTTAACCCCTGTCATGTGTCTGGAGCACCCACTATCCAGATACCAAACAGATTTCTTCAGATATTCCTGCATAGATATAACAAAGCCATATTAGTTTCTATGATGAACCCACTTTCCAGTGGGTCCATGCTGTCGCAGACCAGCGACATTGGTCCTTCTTTGGTTTCCTCCCCCTCTTTGGTTACAGTCCCTGGGTTCATGACGCATGCTTCCACAAATGTCACATCCGGGATAATGCTCGCACTCATCAGAGTGATGGTCGAAGAAGCCGTAGTACTTGCAGGGGGGATTAGGTCTGTAACCCTGAGAGTTATCTCTGGGTTTAGGCTCAGCCTGTCTTGAGGGCCTATGAGGAATTTTTTTATCTCAATTGAGTTCTGGTTCTTTGAACCGCAATGACCTCTAATAAGTGTGTAAACACTTATCCTTTTGCCACTAAAAACAAGGAAAAACAAGACCTAATCATGTGTTTAATATCGTAAAAGTCGGAATTACGCGTGGTTTTGTGTTTTGTGTGAAATAGGTACAAAAGATCAAAAGGGAAGAAAACACGGGATTTCGCGGTCAAATGTTGAAGAAAAGTCCAAGAAAGAGACAAAGATAAAGTCAAGGAACCAAAAGTGAACCAAAGACAACGAAAGCCGACAAAATCGACACGGGTTTAGAAGAAATGATCAACGAAGCCAAAATCGAGTTCGTTTTTAGCGGATTTGATATTTATGAAGACATTTGTGCCAAGTGGGTCCCATATTTAGGTATTGGGCCCAAAAAGCCCAAAAGTGAAAACTTATTTTCCATTTTTCACAACAAAAGCCCAAGTGGCCCAAAGAACGAATGGGAGTTTAAGGCCCAAGCCCATTTGCAAAAAGAAAAGGAGATACGGTTGAAAATTGTTTTGGGCCAAGCCCATTTGCTAAATAAGGGACGGTAAAAAAAACAAAGTTATAAACTTTGTTTTGTGTTTACCCTGGTCAACCGTCACCACACACATTTATTAAACCTCACCCACACACTCTTTATTATTTTTCCTTCGATACATTCTATGTATCATCTTCTCTCCCACACCAAAAAAAAATAAACGCAGCCATTTTAACCTAACCCGAAATTCACTTTTGGGGATTTTTGATTCTAGGCGCATGATAATACACGCTCCCTAATTAATTCACCATCAAAACCGGATCAAGAAGGTGGTCCTCAAATCAAACGTGGCTCCTTCTCCCCTATTCTGATTGGGTGAAACACCTCATCCATCATAATTCTCCAATAATCTATTGCCACCTATACACCAAATAAACACAACTAGCACAAAATTGCCACGAGGGCAATCCGTGTGATGAGAGGTGTATTTTCCACCGTTGATTCAAGAAAGAGAAGAGAGGAGAAGAATGGACGGCCTAGATTACAAGACTTGCTCACCAAGTTCATCAAGAAAAGTTTTCTAGGGTTTTCCTATAAAAATCCTCATCCTGTAATTCATGTAGTGCCATTTTTTTACTTTAATTTTATTTTTGCAAAATTAGATGATAGGTTAAATGTAATTTTCTTTTTTCCAGTAAATGTAATTTCCTTTTATTATTAATGAAATTTATTTTCAGTTTAAGCTTGTCTCTTTAATTATTTAAATTTATTTGCAATTAACTTTTAAATCTGTTTTCAATTAATAAAAGTAAAAAAAAAGTGGATATAAATCTTCCCTACTGGAAGTTTATAAAAACTGGTTCGAAGAGTTGATTATTTGGTTCGAGAGATATAGCTTTGGGTTCGTGATTCGGGGGTGTTGATGGTTAAGGTGGTCTCGTTTTGTTCATAAGGAGGCTCAGCGCCTTACCTTCGGCCCAGCGATTTCGTCTCCAGGTTCTAGTTCTTTATTTTTTCAAGTTTTAGATTAAATTGTTTATCTATTAAAATCTGCTTATGTTATTGATCTGTTATGTTTATGTGGTTTGAGTTTTATTTGTTTAGTTAAGTTTCTGTTTGGATATTTAGTTTGTTTGGATCTGCTTAGTTTACTTATTTGGATTTGAATTTGTTTAAGTTTTGCGTAGATTAGCTTATTTTGGTTATTGTTATGCTATTTTGATTTGCTTATTTTCTATCTCCTTATTGTGCTTATCTGCTTGAGTTGGATTTGTTTATAAGCTTTTTAGATCTTACCTGCTGGTTAAGATTAGACCTGCTTTAGGACTTTTTAGTTTATTTGATTTTGTTTAGTTACTGATTTGCTTGTTTTAAGTTTAAGTCTATTGCTTAATTTCATTTGATTATTTAGTTTTGTTTAAATAGTTTAAGTTTGATTTGCTTATTTTTAGTTTTAGTGTATTTGCTTATTTCTTGTTTTAAGTTGTTATGCTTATTTGGGTCTATTTGATTTGCTGATTTTTGGTTCTTATTTTTAGCTGATAGTATAAGTCACAGACCCATTTGGTCTGAGAATTCATAAGTCCAAAAAAAAAATACATTAATATAGCAAAAAATTGTCCATCTCCAGACTCGAACCCTTGACCCTTCGTCCAACAGCCCAACGTGTTAACCAGTAGTGCTAGTTACTTCTTTGAGTTTATTTACAGCCCTTTTAATCAATATAGGTTTATTTAGTTAGCTGTGAGATTTTAAATAGATTTTAATTACAAGTTTTTGTTTAATTAATATAAAAGTTTTTATTAATTTATCTTTTATATAGTTTTAAATATATATATATATATATATATATATATATATATATATATATATATATATATATATATATATATATATATATATATATATATATATATATATATATATATAATAAAAATATTTTAATTTCTTTTAAAAAAATTTAAATTGCTTTTATAAATTAGTTTTTTTTTCTTATTTAGTTTTATTTAAAATTAATATGTCTTATTTAAATTTAAATTAGTTTTCAATTAGTTTTAATTTTAAATAGTTCACATTAGATTTTTTTTAATAGTTTAGTTTAAATTAGTTTTAATTAAGATTTTTTTTAATAAGTAGAAAAGTAGTTTTTATTAAATATTTCCTTTTACATAAATTAGCTTTTTATTAAATAGTTTTTAGTTTTTCAAATACCAAAAAGAGTTTTAATTACCAAGAACAATTAATCTTACGTTTAATTAGAAATCAATTCGAGTGAGTCGATGAGAGAACGATAATCACAACAAAAATCCTTACATTAAATTGGCGCCGCTTCCGCTTCGCTCGTTACGATTGAAGATTTCGTGAGACGATTTGGATTTTGGGATCCGTTCAATTTTGTACGTTACTTTCTTGCTAAAAAAATCAAAAACATAAAAAAAATCAAAAAGATAAAAATTAAAAAATTAAAAAAATCACAAAAGCAAACTCTTTCCTAAGATTTGCACCAAAAAAATTAAAAAATCCAAAATTAATACTTTTCCTAAAGTATTACACCAAAAAAAATTACGTATTATTGTTATTTTTCTTATTTCGATTTCTTTCGCTTTTTATTGTGAATATATATTTTTCTTAAAAAAATACAAAAAGATTTTTCTTTTACTATATTATATTACGTAGAACAATCAGTTTAACTACTTTCAAATAAGACCTTAGTTGAGATTTCATCACCTAACTATTGTATTCGAATCCCAAACGAGAAAAAAGGGCAAAATAGATAAATACTAGTAAGAAGTTTGAAATCGATTTATACAAACTATAAGGTGGGTATAAGGCGACGCGCTATAAAAGGCCGTCTAAGGAAAAAGGTTTTTAAGTGCTCTGTGCCACCTCGTTTCCCCGCTTGCTTGTGCGTATATTGAGAGGGACGACCGATTATTGGTTTGCCAACTCAAGTAGTATTAAGTATATATTTTTGTAGCTTTTTAATATTGCACCTCGAGAGGGATAATCCCTTTCCTCTCAAAGTCGACTGAGGTTTCCTACCTCATTCCTCAAAGTTTTAATTGTATGCGCACTCGCGCGCGTACATACATACCGATTGGTGTACCAAATACTTCTAATTCTTCCAAAAAGACGAAGAAGAAAAACAAAAAGACCGTCAATCAAGCCAATCCCGAGAATCGAGCTTTGAACAACACGATGGCAACGGATAATCGACCAATGACTGAGATTCTACAATCTCACGTTGAAGGAAACGATGACGCGATTGTGGTGCCGGATATTGGAGCTAATAAATTTGAACTTAAAACGGGTTTTATTCTAATGATGACCCACACGCTCATATCAAACGTTTCATACAATTGGCAAACACCATCAAATACAATGGGGTGCCACAAGAGGCCATTCATTTGCAACTCTTTCCTTTTTCCCTCGAGGGACAAGCCCGGATTTGGCTTGATAAGGAACCACCCCAAAGTATTACTACATGGATTGATTTAGAGACCAAGTTCATTAACTACTTTTTCCCACCATCACGGGCCACCTCTTTAAGGAATGACATCATTAACTTTGAACAAAAATATGGGGAAACGTTTAGTGAGTCTTGGGATCGTTTTAAGGAGCTTTTACGAAAATTTCCACAACATGGTTTCACTAAAGTACATCAAATCAATACGTTTTACAATGGTTTAACTCTTAATGACCAAGACTCACTTAATAGTGCTGCGGGGGCAATATTCTTGTGAAATCCATGAACGAGGCTTGGAAAATTATTGAAAACAAGGCAAAAGTACAAACCAAGAGTGTTAGGGCTACTATGGCAAGTGCTAATTCTAGTGAGAGCGACAAGAGAATTGATAAGCTTACTTCGCTTGTTGAATCAATTGCTCTACAAACCGCTAACAATACCAAAGCCATCAATGGTCAAGTAAATGCCTTAAAAGAGACTTGTGAAACGTGTGAGACTTGTGGTGGACCACATTAATATTTTAATTGTGACAAGGTCTACAATCAACAACAACAAGTTTATGCTTATAATAACAATGAAAATGAGCGGGTTCAATTCAAACCAAATGTTGATGTTAACCATTTGTCTTATAAGAGTACTAACTATTTGGCTCCCCCGGGTTTTGTAGCTCCACAAAGACCACCCCCACCCGCCCAAAACAGGAACCAAGCTCATCAAAGAGGGAATTTTCAAAGGAATGCAAATCAAGGGAATTTTAATGGTCAAAATCAAGGGTTTCAAACTAATAACTTCAACCAAGGTTTTTATAATAACAACGGTTTTCAACCTCAATATCAAAACCAAGGTTTTCCTAATCAAGGGTTTAATCAAATGAACATGCATAATCCTCAAATGGACTTGGTTCTCCAAAAATTGACCGAACATGAGAGAACTATGAAACAAATACAAGAGTCCACCGATAGGAAGTTCGTGCAAATGTTGCAAGCCCTTACACCCCAAGGAGCCTTACCTTCTAATACCGAGATTAACCCTCGTGCTAATGTGAGTGCTATCACTACTCGAAGTGGAGCCACTTTAGTGGAACCTTCCATATCTTTGCCCATAAATGAGAGACAAGGCCCGGAGGTCATAATGAGTAATCCTACTCCCCCTTCGGTGATTCCTCCCACTACCACTCCTAGTACTAGTGCTCCATTGCCTAATGAGCCTATCCCTAAGGTTGTTCAAGAAGCGAGTCCTTCTCCTTCTCAAAATTCAAAGTCTAAGCCCAATATCCCTTATCCCTCTAGATTGGACAAGGCTAAAGTGCTCACCAAAGATGACGTTCATGTTTCCAACTTTTTGAAAATGATTTCCAACGTGAATGTTAACATTAGCCTTATTGAAGCACTTGCTCAAATGCCAAAATTTGTGAAGATGTTCAAAGATTTGCTTAATAAGAAAGAAAAAATGGTTGAGCTCGTGAACACTCGTTTAAATAAGAATTGTTCCGCGATCCTTCTCAAAGAGCTTCCCGAAAAGATAGGAGATCCCGGACGATTCGTGTTACCTTGCTCGTTTCCTCTAATTGATGATTGTATGGCTTTAGCGGATCTCGGCGCTAGCATCAATCTTATGCCACTCTCGGTATGGAAACAATTATCATTACCCGACCTTGTACCGACTCGCAAGACTCTCGAGTTAGCTAATAGAACTCTCGCATACCCCGTTGGTATTGCCGAGGATGTTTTTGTTCGAGTTGGTACATTCACTTTTCCCGTAGACTTTTTCGTCGTCGACTATGAGATGGATCCTCGTATTTCGTTAATACTTGGTAGACCATTCTTACGATCCGGAAGAGCCTTAGTTGATGTGGCCGAAGGGGAGTTAATTCTTAGGGTTAGGGATGAACAACAAGTTTTTAAAATGGGAAAAATCACAACAAAATCAAATGGAAAAGAGTCGGTCAATATGATTGATGTTCTTAATTATGATAATGAAGAGATTTTTATTAATCCTTTCGTAATTCAAAAGTCTAATCAAAATGATTTTGTGATAACTTCATCCCTTCCCTTAGAGCCTCAAATTTTTGAAACTCCTATTTATGATACCTATAGTGATGACACTTCTTCAAGTGATCACACTATCTTCGGTTTAGACGACCTATCTTTTGACCCACCCACTTTTGACCCACCCATTTTTGATCCACCAATCTTTGATGATTACGATGATGACACTTATTTAAGTGATCTCATTAACTTTGATGAACCACCCCATGATCTTAATGCACCTCATATCTCTATGAGTGATTCTTCCATGGAGACTCCTTTTGACTTTTATACCCCAATTTTAGAAGTCATGACTTTTGAGGAGGATCCTCCACTCTTAGAGATCATTCCTACTTTAGAGGACATTCCATTTGAGGAGGATTTAGATATCTTTCTAAATACCTATTTTCCTCAAGAGGAAGAGTTTTCCTATGACTCCGATGATACTTATGTTTTCACATCGAGTTTGGAAGAGGACGACTTTCCCACTTTGGATTATGATGACATTTTGAGCTTTAATGTCAACACCTCTTGCTATTTTCCGGTTAAGGAACCGGTGTTTGATCCCGGAATAGAGACTTTAGTGCTTTCATTGCAATATCACCATAACACCTTTCCTCGTAAGAAATTTTTGACTAAGGGTACTCCACTTTTCTTTACCTTGTGTGATTTTACCACCTTGGGGTTTATTTCCTTTTGTGATGGAAATTATGTGTTTGACCCGGGTGGATTTTCATGGGGTATTCCTTATATGACTTTGTTTCACCCTTTATCATGGAGAGATTTTCCTCTCTTAGAAATCTCGGTTTTTCCATGATTTTCCCATTTCAATGATGATATTCGGAAATCGAGTCGAGCTAGAGACTCGTTATAAATAACTCAAGCATCGTATAACTAGGTTAGATTTTTACCTTTTTCCATCCTTTCCACCCTTTTTCTCCTTCACCCATTTCCACCAATAAGTGTAGGGGGGAGCCAAGTAGGTTGTTTGTGTTTTGTGATGTTGTGCAGGGACATGTGCTTTAATGATCCACTTTTGGTGTTTTTGACGCGACCCGTGATCCCGTGTTCCCGTGTACTCGGTTTCTTCGATAAGTTTTTGCTATTGTGATTCATACATGTTTATAAATAAGTTGAATAAATGTAATCACTTTAGTTGTCTCTTCCTTAGCTCGATTTAAACAACGTACTCAATGTCCTAAGTGTAGGGGAGTTTATTCTCCCACATGCTTAAACATTGAGGGCAATGTTTATCTTAAGTGTAGGGGGACTTCTATCGAATTTTAGTGGGCTTTTCCATGAATTTGACCCCATTTAACCGGAAAATTAAAAATTTTCAACGTTTTTCATTTTTTTGATCTATTTTGGCCTAGTAGTATTTCCATTTATTTTCTTTCCTTTTTTAATCGCATCGTATGAATAAATTCCATTTCAAGAATAAAGTAAAAAAAAAATAAATGAATAAAATTGTTTTAACAAGTTTAGATATCTTTGATATATTAGGCCCGTCGTGAATATTTTGACTCAACCCGAGTTTACTTATCCAAGTTTACTCTAGCTAGTATCCTTAACCATATGGACCTTAATTGGTTTATTAGGCTAAGCATCCACGAGTCTCATTCCTTGAGATTTTAAATTGTGGATAACGAGAGATGATAGAGTTGATAATAAGTTTAAGGGTTAAGTCTTGCTTATATGAGTTTTTGTGGCTCTTTCTTCTAGCTTGTATATTTAATTGCTTAATAAATGAGGATTTTTGCGGTGTAGATTCGATATCTTAGCTCTTAGCCAAATATTTTATCTCCTTGTAATTAAAGCATGAACACATTGAGGGTGCCAGCATTGTGGACTTCCGACTAAGGTGGCTCATAACCACTAAGTAGGAGGTATTCAGACCATGGGACCGCAGAATTTGGCCTACTATATATATCATAAATAAGAAAGAATAAGATTTAAACATGACCTCAAGGAGCCTTAGGGTGTGGGGCATGTAGCACGAACCTTGTCATTATAGCCTTAGGGTGTATGGCATGGTAAGTGTTGAATAAAAATTGATCAAAAAAATCAATTCCCTTGTTTATCGTTCAAGGAGCCTTAAGGTGTGGACAATAGATGAGGAGCATTTTTACATCTTAAAGAGCCTATGGGTATATGATGTGAACTTGCTAAACTCCACATAAAGTCTACATGACTTTGGAGGAATAATTAATAAGTAGTACTATTGGCCAAATTTTGGATCCGGGAATTTATTCCGCAAATCGTGTTAAATCATTCTTGATGTGGGCTTGCTTTAGTGACAACGTTTTTTAGGACAAGGTTAGGTTTTGAGTGTCGGGTTTGCACCGTTTTGCCTTCATTTTTAGATTAATAATTATCAAATAAGTCAAATGAGCCTACGGGTGAATCACAATCGTTAAAAGCTAGAGATACAACTTAGGAATTGGAGAAAGAGTATTACACAATTGTCTTATATAAGTGGTTTTAAGTTGAGGACTTATGGTAAACAATGATCTCGTTTTTAAACTTGGTATGAGGAACGTGAAACTTGAGGATGATTAATATTCATGACACCAAAGCCCTAATTTAAATCTTAGATTTCTTTACAAGTTTCTTCCATCAAATAATTTCTAAGTTAATAAAATTGTTATAACTTTTGTTTCCTTTTAAGTTTTTATCTTTATCGTAGTAGTAATAGTATATCTTAATAAAGGCCAAGATGGGTTAATTATGAGAAAAATGTAACTTTATGCTTTAAAACTATGCATTGCATGGGGTCATTGCAATGGTCAAGTGTAGGGCATTTAATAAGTGTGTACACACTTATCCTTTTGCCACTAAAAACAAGGAAAAACAAGATCTAATCATTTGTTTAATATCGTAAAAGTCGGAATTACGCGTGGTTTTGTGTTTTTGTGTGAAACAGGTACAAAAGATCAAAAGGGAAGAAAACACGGGATTTCGCGGTCAAATGTTGAAGAAAAGTCCAAGAAAGAGACAAAGACAAATTCAAGGAACCAAAAGTGAACAAAGACCACGAAAGCCGACAAAATCGACACGGGTTTAAAAGAAATGATCAACGAAGCCAAAATCGAGTTCGTTTTTAGCGGATTTGATATTTATGAAGACATTTGGGCCAAGTGGGTCCCACATTTAGGTATTGGGCCCAAAAAGCCCAAAGTGAAAACTTGTTTTCCATTTTTCACAACAAAAGCCCAAATGGCCCAAAGAACGAATGGGAGTTTAAGGCCCAAGCCCATTTGCAAAAAGAAAAGGAGATACGGTTGAAAATTGTTTTGGGCCAAGCCCATTTGCTAAATAAGGGACGGAAAAAAAAAGTTATAAACTTTGTTTTGTGTTTACCCTGGTCAACCCTCACCACACACATTTATTAAACCTCACCCACACACTCTTTATTATTTTTCCTTCGATACATTCTATGTATCATCTTCTCTCCCACGCCAAAAAAAAATAAACACAGCCATTTTTACCCTAACCCTAAATTCACTTTTGGGGATTTTTGATTCTAGGCCTGTGATAATGCACGCTCCCTAATTAATTCACCATCAAAACTGGATCAAGAAGATGGTCCTCAAATCAAATGTGGCTCCTTCTCCCCTATTCTGATTGGGTGAAACACCTCATCCATCATAATTCTCCAATCATATATTGCCACCTATACACCAAACAAACACAAACTAGCACAAAACTACCACGAGGGCAATCCGTGTGATGAGAGGTGTATTTTCCACCGTTGATTCAAGAAAGAGAAGAGAGGAGAAGAATGGACGGCCTAGATTACAAGACTTGCTCACCAAGTTCATCAAGAAAAGTTTTCTAGGGTTTTCCTATAAAAACCCCTCATCCTGTAATTCATGTAGTTCCATTTTTTACTTTAATTTTATTTTTGCAAAATTAGATGATAGGTTAAATGTAATTTTCTTTTTTCCAGTAAATGTAATTTCCTTTTATTATTAATGAAATTTATTTCAGTTTAAGCTTTTCTCTTTCATTATTTAAATTTATTTGCAATTTACTTTTAAATCTGTTTTCAATTAATAAAAGTAAAAAAAAGTGGATATAAATCTTCCCTACTGGAAGCTAATAAAAACTGGTTCGAAGAGTTGATTATTTGGTTCGAGAGACATAGCTTTGGGTTCGTGATTCGAGGGTGTTGATGGTTAAGGTGGTCTCGTTTTGTTCATAAGGAGGCTCAGCGCCTTACCTTCGGCCCAACGGTTTCGTCTCCAGGTTCTAGTTCTTTATTTTTTCAAGTTTTAGATTAAATTGTTTATCTATTATAATCTGCTTATGTTATTGATCTGTTATGTTTATGTGGTTCGAGTTTTATTTTTTTAGTTAAGTTTCTGTTTGGATATTGAGTTTGTTTGGATCTGCTTTTGACACCCCACGGAGAATAGTACCGGGATTGGCGGGATTTTGAAATCAAAGATCTTGAAATCACCGCTAAGCTAATAAAGACACTTAGATGAAAAACAACGACGGTAATTAGAGATTGAAGATTCAAAGGAGAGATCACTCCATGTAGCAACTTTCTTCTCAGCTTGTCCTTTAGCAAAGATTAGGAGGCTAGGTTTTTACACCCTCGAGAATAGTATCGGAGCTCATGGGACTTTTGACTTCTACACTCTCTATTACCGTCTAAACTCTTATAAAAAAATTGACGAATTCTAGTTCAACTTCGGATTTAAATTTAAGAAAAAGAAAGTTTCTCACAATTATAATAAAGCAACAAAAAACACTTATTTATTCACTCGACTCTTCTAACTCTATTGAACACTCTTTTTTTTCAAAAAAAAAATTTCGATTTTTTTTCGTCTCTTTTTTTTCTCTTTTTTACGATTCAATTTTTTTTTTTACATATTTATTCACGCAACATTATTTAAATTTTTAAGAAAGTATGCTTTCACTCAAATTTAAATAAAAAGTTGAACTAGGATTCTATATCAAAATTGCATAAGAATTTTTTTTGCATAACAACACAATTTTTAACGTTCAAAGGCTTGAAAGAAAACACACTTATTTAGTCTAGTTATAATCTAGGAGGAAAAGCCACAGGTTACTCATATAAGCTCTAAAGAGAACCAACTACTCCACGTTTAGCATTTTTATTTGCACAATTCCTAAAAGCTTAGTCTAAAAGTAAAGGGAGCAGCCAGATCAACACTCTGGCAGAGTCAGGATCCCCTTTGTTCTAGCCTACGGGACAAGTCAATCACGCACAGTAAAAAACGTTTTATTATTATTTAATAAAATAAATAAAAACAAACACATATTTGATCAAAATAGGATGCAAGAGGGCAAACAAGTAGGCATGAATATGATCAATATGATATAAACCCCCTACACTTAGAACCAAACATTGGCCTCAATATTCAAAAGTGATAAGGTGTTACCCCTACACTTAAGAACACAAAAGGCTAATGCTAGAATTCTAAGTGTAAGAAGGAGAACACAATCAGATATGTATGGATAAAGATGAGAAATGAGTACTCCCCTGATATAGACATGAAGATCGATCGAAGACTGAATGAAGAAGATGATGGAAAACAGCAACATCAGCCCTCTGGAAGTCTTCTCGATCCAAGGGAATCCTGCACACAAAAACATATACCAACAAGCACACATGGAGAGAAGCACGCCCCTACACTTATGTTAGAAAAAAATAAAAAGGATAGATCATCGGGTTGCCTCCCGAGAAGCGCTTGTTTTTGTTAACCGAGTCACAAGCCTGATTCGACCCCGAATTAAATGGTCCATGGGGGAGCAAGAGAATCAACACTGGCTCAAAACAAATATGCTAGGGTCAAAAATCTTATCCTCATTACCGGATGAGAATAAAGAAGAAGAATCCACAGTATAAGTGAAGAAAAGCAAAAGGATTCTTATAACATATGAGAAATAGGTATAAAGGCGATCCTTAAGAATACTCGTCTTCGCCAAGGGCGGAAGGGTGGGAGAAAAAGATATCAAAGTGTCACCTGAGGGCACTTGATAGAAACTCAAAGCAAGAGTCGATGGGGTAACTGGTAATACATCACAAGTAATAGCAACATCAACGTCTCCTTCAGGATCAAAACACTGATCCTCATTTCCCGGTATGAAATGAGGCGAGTAAAAGCGATACATCACCCCTTTGGGCGTGCACGTGGTAGGACGGGGTGGCAACATAATATGAGAAATATCAGAAGAAATATCTACCACCCGCGTCACCTCTCCAGACCGAATAAAACGGAAGGTAGGGTCAAATCTCTCCACCTCCTCTACGATGGGAGGTGGCATGGCTAACAAAGAATGCTCATTAATAGCAACAGAGTTAGGGGTATCAATGCCCTCAATCCCCTCTTCAAAGAGAGGATTCACCTCACTAGAGATGTAGGCGTCATCAAAATCAAATAAAGGGTTCGAATAAATCTTGAAAGTTTCCTTCTGAACGTCTTCATCGGATAGTGACACGTCATCACTAGAAGTAAAATCATCATCGAGATCAAAAAAAGGATTAGAGAAAGCCAAAGAATCATCTCCCAAGATGTCGGTGGGAGGTAATGAATCATCACTAGAAAGAGATTCACACTCACTGTCACTATCGGAAGCAATCGTAAGCTCATTTTAGATTGGAATAAGAGTCTCGTCACAAGGAATAGTGATAAGACCCTCATCCCCCATGATGAGAGAGGCATCGGTCTCCGTAGTGGAAGAATCGAGAATAGGAGTGGCAGTCTCACATGATGGATTGAGATCGTAAATATTATCCTCATCATCATCATAACAATAAGGAATCACACGAGGTGTAGAGGTATAAGCACTAAGATTAGATACTTGCTCTTGTCGCTGTCGCTTTCCCTCCTCCCATGTTTCTTTTAGTCGAATTACACCGTCATGAAGTTTCAAAAGAAGTGCTTGTGTTACGTCATTCGGATTCAAAGAAGGTTGATGATCGAGGGTGTATTGTGGGGGCTCAAAATTATGAAAACCGGAATTATAGCACGGATCGGGCTCATAATAATTCATCGATTGACAAGAAAAAGTGTCATGAGGGCCCTTAAAATTGTTGCAAAACGGGTATAGAGAAAACTCCGGTGCATTTTGCGGATACGGATCGTCATATATGGAAGAGGGTGAGATAGTGTCATTAGAGGTGAAGTATCGAATTGCAAAATGAACAATGTCCGAATTCGTAATTAGGGATATCCATTTCGCATTGCTCGCATGAACACAATGACATGATTGACTACCAGACGATGGTCTCCCACACCCTATACAATACGAATCCATGAAGAATTAAAAATAAGAGGGGTAGAGAAAAAGAATTAAACACAATAGAGGATAAAGAGGAATATTTTTGAAACTTTTTTTAATAATAAAATAATAATAAAAAGAAAATATTATAATATAATATACAATATAAAACTATATATCATAAAAAATATATAGCTAAAGAAAAACAAATGAAAAGAAAATATTTTTGGATTTTTTAAATGATATATATAGTAATAAAAAAAACAAGATAAAATAAGAAAATATTTTGGGTTTTTATTGGTTTTTTTATTATTATATATTTTTTTTATTGCAATGAAAAATAACTAATAAAAATGGTTTTGATTTTTATAATTAAACTACTAATATTAATAACTAAATATTAAAATATATAAAAGCGATAAGGATGAAAATTAAACTATAATTATAAAGCGAGAGATATCTAAAATAATAATAATGACAATAAAGATGCTACTAAACAACTATAATCAAAACTACTCAAATCACGACATTAAAGTTAAACATTAAAAAGTCAACAATAACAATTAAAAACAAGGAAAAAGATAAGAGAATAGAACCTGTATTGACGAACCGGAGACGAAAAACTAATCACCCGATCAAATAGCTAAATTAGATCTAAAGTTTATAAATTTTCAAAGTTATTATAAAACTAATTAGTCGATAAAGTTGTCAATTTTATCAACTAACTACCAAGATAAAACAAATCAAATTTTAAACTTTAAATTTTAATCTAGCTAAAAGACCCGTAAAAATCATCACCAAAAGTGATGGACCGATTCGTCGAAATCAAAAGACATAAAACGGTTAACGGCAACAAAGCTAAACGACATTTTAAAAATCTTATAAAAACTATTATCTTGGAAACAATATTTTAAGTAAAACTATTTTAAAAAGATCTATTTCTAGACTAATACAAAACTGATTTGAAAAATATAAACTAATTAAAACATATAAGCCATTTATTTAAAAAAATCATTTTAGTTAGACTAAAACGTAAACTAAACAACCTATATTTAAAACAATTTGTGATTATTTAACAAAAAACTAGCTATAGCATAGTGGTAAGTTGTGTTATGTTTGAGACAAAATGACGTAGGATCAAATCCCATTCCCATCATCTTTTTGTTTTATTTCAATGCAGCAACATATTAACACAAACTGTATACTACTATTTTAACTACACTACTAAAAAGAAAACAAATAAAAGTAGAAAGCTATGATGGTGCACCAACCAAAACTACAAATCCTACATTTACCAAATCGAATCCACTGTATCTTCCTATCCTCCTAACGAAATAAAAATTGGAGTAAAATGATGCGTATTATTTTAAGATACATCTACGCTGCTCTTTTAAAGAGAAAAGAAAAACAGATAAATAATAATACTGCCTCACATATAAGCTATTACAAACAAAACGCAGGTAGAAATATATTCAAAGAAGTGAGGATAATGAATTAATAATGGAATGTTGATATTGCTAATATCTATTTAAACAAAAACGCAGCCAAGAAATTAAAAAAGTGAGGATGTTTTAAAAATAGAATTTATCTATTCTATTGCTACTTCTCAAAATGAAGACATAAAAAATACAGGGAAAGTAAATCTGCAGGTAATAAACAAACGCAATAAGACAAAAAAAATAGAAGCACATATCTCGTTATTTTCTTATCCTGTATCTACACTACTTGCAAATATATAAAATAAATAAAGAGCTGAAAAAAAATCTTATCCTAAAACTAATTATCTGTATAAAATGCAGGGGAAAAGGTTGCTAAATGTGAGGAGTAGCCATGTCATGTCTGCGTAGGTTAGAAGCTATATCTGATCTTCATTTTTTTGGGTTGCGCCAATTTTTGGGCCTGCTTTTCTTCTTTTGGGCCTTGGTTTTTTTGTTTGTTCTTTATTGCTGTTGGGCCTTGGTTGTGTTGTATTAATGGGTCGGTCCGACCCATTTAAATGTGTCGGGCCGGCCCAATAAAACATGAATGCACCGTCAACTCGATTTTCCGTGCTCTTTCTATATCTTGTGCTCGATTTTGACTCTTTAGCTTCGTTTTTTGCTCATTTTCTTTGATATCCGTACCTACAATAATAAATAACACATATAAACGATAAATGCACTAAAATTACACGTTTTGCTATTTATTATGCCATAAACGAAGGGAGATTAGCACTAAAACCACGAATAATTACGTGTTCAACAAGCATCTAAGGGAAATGGTCAGACCAACGACCGTTATGGTTCTGAGAGGCGTGGCGGTAATGATAGTTACCGTAACAATGCTAACAACTCGAACAACAGCGGGTCCCTACATTAACCTTCTTTCATGTTAGACTATCTTATGTTATGGTATTCTGACACTCCAACAATTGTTAATTCAGGAACAATGTTAACGACAGGGATCAAGACCGTAGGGGTTCACAGCCTAACCGTTCTACCTCATCTGGTAAGATTTTACACCTTCTATGTAATCATGTTTATGTTCCACGATCATGTCTCATGCATGTAATCCTTAAACAGGCTCTCAGCTAACTAGGACGCCTGTTGGAGGATTCACGCATCCTGTCTGTCCTACTTGTTCGCGCAGACATTCTGGTATTTGTCGCCGAGGTACTAGTGGTTGTTTCAAATGTGGCCAACAAGGCCATCAGTAGAAGGAGTGTCGCTAGGGTGAGATAGAAGGCACCTCTGGGCACACCGATACCAAGCCACCTCCTACTTCTGGTCGCGTGTTCACTACTACTAGATATCAGGCGAATAAGACTTCATGTACCATCACCGGAAATCTCTTTATGAATGGTTTGGCAACATGTGTTCTGTTTGATACTGGAGCGACGCATTCAGTCGTATCCACTACTTTTGTTGTACGTGTTAGTATTTCCCCGATGCCATTAGATAGTGCCTTATGCATTTCCACGCCACTTAGGGACTCTGTACGAATCACTTAGGTGTACAGAGATCTTCCCCTAGAAGTTGACGATACGATCCACAGAGTTGACGCACTTCCTTTGGACATGTGTGATTTTGACTTGATTTTGGGCATGGACTGGTTATCCAAACACCAGGCTATGATTGACTGCCATACTTATCGGGTTATATTCGGTGATGTTAAATCTCCAGAGTACATACACCATGGTTTTCAACCAGGGAGGTCCATACAAATTATTTCATCCAGGGAGGCGCGTGCATTGCTATCACACGGCTGTCAGGGCTTCATAGCCAATATTCATGACATTACTTCCGAGTCTCCATCGATCCAAGATCAGCCTATTGTGTCAGAGTTTTCTGCGTATTTCCAGATGAACTTCCGGGCATACCACCTGTTCGTGAAGTCAAGTTTGGAATCGAGCTCATACAAGGTGCAGAGCCGATTTCCAAAGCTCCTTACCGTATGGATCCTATAGAGCTTAAGGAACTAAAAGATCAGTTGCAGGAACTTCTGGAACGAGGTTTCATCCATCCCAGTACATCACCATGGGGTGCACCGGTACTGTTCGTAAAGAAGAAAGATGGCAGCATGCGTTTGTGTATAGGCTATCGTGAGCTGGACAAGATTACGGTCAGGAATCATTATCCTTTGCCGCGTATTGATGTCTTGTTCGATCAACTTCAGGGTGTCAAGTATTTCTCTAAGATCGATTTGAGGTCCGGCTACCATCAGTTATGGGTTAAAGAGCAGGACATCCCGACTGCTTTCCGTACATGTTATGGGCACTACGAGTTCGTAGTCATGCCATTCGGACTCACTAATGCTCCAGCTGTCTTCATGGATTTGATGAACTGTGTCTTCCATGAGTTTCTGGACAAGTTCGTTATCCTGTTCATTGATGACATCCTGATATTATCCAAATCCAAGGAGGAACATGAGGAACACCTTCGTACAGTCTTACAGATTCTTCGTTAGAAGCAGTTGTATGCCAAGTTCTCTAAGTGTGAGTTCTGGTTAAGCAAGGTGGCATTTATGGGCCATATAGTATCTGCAGAAGGGATCACCATGGATCCAACAAAGGTCAAAGCTATCACCAAATGGTCGAGACCTACGTCTGCAACTGGAGTTAGAAGTTTTCTGGGTTTAGAAGGCTACTACCGCAGGTTTGTAGAGAACTTTTCACGGTTAGCCTTGAAATTGACTAAGCTGATGAGGAAAGGAGAGAAATTCGTCCGGAGGGAAGAGCGAGATAAGAGCTTTGAAAATCTGAAGCAAAAGTTAGTGACTACACCTATTCTTACTCTCCCATCTGGCTCAAGTGGATTTCAGATATATAGTGACGCTTCAAGAAAGGGTTTAGGTTGCGTTCTCATGCAACATGGGAAGGTTATTGCATACGCATCACGACAGCTGAAACCTTATGAAGAAAACTATCCTACTCACGATTTAGAGCTTGTAATAGTGGTTTTCGCGTTGAAGATCTGGAGACATTTTTTTATGGTGAATCATGTGACATATTCACCGAACACAAGAGTCTCAAGTACATCTTCACCCAGAAGGAACTGAACATGAGACAGAGGAGATGGTTAGAGTTATTGAAGGACTACGACACCAATATTCAGTACCATCCTGGTATGGCGAATGTGGTGGCAGATGCTCTAAGCAGAAGGTCGGGTATGATTGCTGGCATCTGGATTGCAAAGGAGATCATTTGTGACCTAGAGATGACTGATATTAAGTTTTGTGTACGAGGACAGCACGGTTACTGGGCTAATCTTAGAGTAGAACCAGGCTTACATTCTAGGATCAAGGAAGCTCAGAAGGACGATGGTGAGATTTGGGCTATCATTTAGAACCTTGATCAACAGACGGAGTTTCGTGTTGACGACGACGGTATCTTATGGCAGGGAACTAGACTAGTGGTTCCTGATGACTCTACACTCAGGAAAGCTGTGATGACTGAAGCTCACAGTTCTCCATTTACCATACATCCTGGGTCTACCTAAATGCACCTTCGTTTCTAAATGTATGATCTGCCAACAGGTGAAGATCGAACACCAGCGAGCTAGTGGTTTACTACAACCATTAGATATTCCAGCATTGAAGTGGGACAAAATCTCCATGGATTTTGTTACTGGTATTACGGTTACTCGGAAGAAGAACAACGCTATCTGGGTTATTGTGGATAGGTTGACTAAATCTGCTCATTTTCTGCCGATTCACAAGGAGCATCCGGTTAGCAAATTAGCATACATTTTCGAGAAGGAGATCATGAGACTACATGGTACTCCATCAGAAATCATCTCTGACATAGATCCCCATTTCACATCACGTTTATGGCAGAGTTTGCAGAAAGCTTAGGGCACCAGACTTAAGCTCAGCACTGCTTGTCATCCTCAGACCGACGGACAGTCAGAGCGTACCATTCAGACATTGGAGGACATGCTACGATCATGTGCTCTAG
Organism: Glebionis coronaria; assembly: GCA_025667525.1. Lineage (NCBI taxonomy): Eukaryota > Viridiplantae > Streptophyta > Magnoliopsida > Asterales > Asteraceae > Glebionis > Glebionis coronaria. Next base: position 524,230,365 of record CM046874.1, on the reverse strand, counting down.
AGTGGTCAGGAAGCTGCGATGATTATATATTCCTAGTAGAATTTGCATACAACAATAGCTGACACGCTAGCATCAAGTGTGCTCCTTTTGAGATGTTGTATGGTAGAAAGTATCGCGCCCCAATCTGCTGGGATCAGGTGGGCGAACGACTGCTCGAGGGTCCAAGATGATTGAAGTGACCAATGAGAAGGTCGCAGTCGCCAAGGCGAAGATTCAGGAAGCTCGTGCTCGTTAGAAGAGCTATGCTGACAAACGTCGTAGAGATGTATCTTTCAACGTAGGTGATCATGTTTTCCTCAAGGCATCACCTGCACGAGGAGTTAAACGTTTTGGAATCAGAGGGAAGCTCAGTCCTCGCTTCATCGGACCGTTCGACATCATAGAACGCGTTGGTGAAGTCTCATACCGTTTAGGGTTATCGCCTCAGCTATCACACGTTCACAACGTGTTCTGATATGTGTGAAAACACCCATCCTTTTACCACATAATTATAATAATAACCAAGCCTGAACGTGTATTTATTGTCGTAAAAGTCGGAATTATGCGTGGTTTGTGTTGTTGTTGTGATTTAGGACCAAAATGTGAAAAGGGAAGAAAACACGGGCTTTCACAGGCTTTTATCGAAGAAAAAGACAAAAGACGAAGTCAAAAGATCAAGAGTGCAAAAAAGAACGGAATTCAAAGGCCTATTCTGAAGATTTATCGAAGAAAAAAATCTAAAGACGAAAGTTTAAACGAAGTCGAAGAACCAAGTCTAATAAAAGAAGAAAATTATAAGACGAGTTCATTTCATATCGACAAATCCCGAGACAACGTCGAGAAAGACGAAGAATTTAAAAGACGAAAAGACTAGAAAGAAAGAAGGAAGCAACACACTCCTTCCATTTCCTCCTATAAATACCTTCCTTATGTAATTAGGAAGGGTGTTAGCTAAAAATTCATTTTTAGTTCTCCACTTTATTTTCTAGCACTTTTCATATTGTCATTTCATTATTGTCTTTCTTTCAAGTAAGTCTTTAATTTTGTGTTGAATCTTAATCTTTAATTTCAAGCTTTTTACAATCATCTCATTCTTCCTTTCTTGTTTGTCTTAATCTTGAGTTTTATTTGATTTAATCTGGAAAATTGTTCATCTTTATAATTATTTGATTAAAGTTCTTATCTTTTTGTTCTTATCATTTTCATGCGGTTAATGGTCTTAGCTTATTGTGCTTTTTGCTTATTTCGTGTTTAGCTTATTTGCATTTAAGTGTTCTAAAAAATTTAATCTTTTTAAAGTTTACTTTATAAATCTTGCTTATTCGGTGTTTAAAAGTTTTTATTAGTGGCTTATTTAGTTCTTTTTATTATTGAATTGGTTAAGTTTTAGTAAGTGCTTATTTGTTTTTGCTTATTTACCTTTTCCATTCCATCGTAATGTCTAAGGGTTTTAATGGTTCCGATCGGGTATTGTGATCACATAAGCCTTAGGGTTTCTACTTGCGATCCAATACTGCGATCACTACTCACGATCCAGACTTTGATCTGTGGTTACGATCTAAGACTAAGATCAAAGACTAAGATCAAAGGCTAAGATCTAAGACTAAGATTTAGACTATGATCTAAGACTAAGATCTAGACTAAGATCTAAGACTAAGATCTAGACTAAGATCTAGACTAAGATCTAAGACTAAGATCTAGACTAAGATCTAAGACTAAGATCAAAGGCTAAGATCTAAGACTAAGATCTAGACTAAGATCTAAGACTAAGATCTAGACTAAGATCTAAGACTAAGATCTAGACTAAGATCTAGACTAAGATCTAAGACTAAGATCTAGACTAAGATCAAAGGCTAAGATCTAAGACTAAGATCTAGACTAAGATCTAAGACTAAGATCTAGACTAAGATCTAAGACTAAGATCTAAGACTAAGATCTAAGACTAAGATCTAGACTAAGATCAAAGACTAAGATCAAAGACTAAGATCAAAGGCTAAGATCTAAGATACGATCTGGACTACGATCGCTTGTTGCGATCGAGAATGCGATCCAAGTTACGATCGGAACGCATTTTTCGGTTTTTATTTCTTGTTTTAATTTTTAAATTCAAATTTAACTTTTCCCGCCATATTTACTTAGAATTATTTTAAACTTGTTTTGTCTTAGTTTTATTTTTAAGTTTGCAAATTTTACTTTTTATCGAGTTTTAATTTTTCGTCATTTGTTTTTTAAGTCTTATTTTTTTAGTTTAATCTTTTCAAGCTTTTATCTATATTTCGTTTAAGTCTTTATTAGTTTTTATTTTTTTTATTTTGCCATTTACTTTAAAGTTTGCATTTTTATTTTGTTACACAACGACAACCTTTTCTTTTATCCACCAAAGACGACTGAGTCACACTTCAAACTATAATCAATTCGATTAGACGCCGTGAAAAACGAACTTTTAACCTAGCAAAGCCCCACTTTCAAATGGCGCCGCTGCCGGTTCTTTTTGTGAAGATTAACGGTTTTTGTGAGAGACGCGTTGGATTTTGGGATCCGTTCATTTTTTAACGTTATTTTTCTTGTCAAAATTTTCAAAAATATTCAAAAAGTCCTAAAAATCCAAAATTTCAAAAATCCAAAAACATTTAAAAAAATCATAAAAAGCATTTCTTTTTCCAAGAGTTTTGCACCAAAAATAATCCTCTTCATCCTCTATTCTGTTTAATTCTTTTTCTCAACCCCTCTAATTTTTAATTCTGCATAGATTCATATGTTTATTGCGTAGGGTGTGGGAGACCATTGTATGGTTTTCAAACATGTCAATGGTGTACATGTGAGCGGTGCGGAAATGATATCGACAATACACAATTTGGATTTTGTCCATTTTGCAATTCAACCAATTCATACTTCACCTCCACTGACACTATGTCACCCTCTCCCATATATGACGATCCATATCCGCAAAATGCACCGGGTTTTTCTCAATACCCATGTTGCAACAATTGTGGGGGCCCTCACGACACCTTTTCTTGTCAACCGATGAATTATTATGAGCCAAATTCGTGTTCTCGTTCTTCGCAGCCGATGAATTATTATGAGCCACATCCGTGCTATAATTCCGGTTTTCAAAATTTTGAGCCCCCACAATACTCCCTCGATCATCAACCCTCTTTTGCAATTCCTAAAGAGTCACTAGCCACTCTTTTGAATCAAGTTCTTAACATTAATGAATGTTTCACTAAATATCTCGAAACACGTCAAGAGAGAATTCAACAAGAGCAAATATCTAATCTTAGTGATTATACTCCTCCTCTTGTGCGTCCATACTATTATGATAATGATGATGATGATGAGAATACTATTTCTTGGAATGATCTTGTTGCTCAACATCCTAGTGCAATAGTAGTTCCTTCTCTCGATATCCCAAATGCGTCTAAGGATTGTGATACATCGAGTGAATTTAGAGAATTTGGTCTCGACAACTTATTTGATGAGGTTTGTGATGTACCGACTTTTGCTGAGCTTACGGACGAGGTCGCTCTTAATGATGATTTTTCTCCATGCTATGAGAATTTCACCTTTGAGATTTCTCAATCTCCTCCGGGAGATGAGGGCGATGTTGATTTATTCTCTCCGACTAACGAGAAGTTCACCACTGAACTTGGTCTTGTAGATGAGGTGGAAGACGTTATTCTTTGCGATAAATTAATGAAAGTTTATCTTCTTATTGCTAAAATTGAAGTGTTGAATTCTGCTCCTAATACCGAGTCTTTGCCCCCGTCTATTATTCCCGTTGAGAATAATGACACATTAATGGAAGAAATAGACATTCACTCAATACCTCCGGGTATTGATGATGATGACACGGAGGAGGATATTCTTTTTGATACTTTAATGCCTGAAGCTATTGTCCCAAGTCCCCCTCCTGAGCACCTCTTATCCCATACTTTGGAGACCATTACTAAAGATGAGTGCTTTGACCCGGGAGGTGACATTGACCATTCTATGATTGACACCTTTACGGCTTTGCCGCTCAGTGATTATCATATGTCTTTTGGGGATGACATTTTGATTCCTTTACCCACCCCACCTCCCGTGGATCAATACTTCACTTATTTTTCTTTTATTGAGAGGACTTTTTTGTCGTTCAAGACTTATCCGCCGGCCTCTCCTGTTTTATTTTCCTCCGGGAACGAGGACAAGGTCTTTGATCCCGGTATTACATTAGAGGCTTTCCCATGGACCATTTAATTCGGGGACGAGTCAGGCTCGTGACTCGGTGAACAAAAACTAGCGCTTCTCGGGAGGCAACCCGAGTATCTATCATTTTTATCCGTTTCATAATAAGTGTAGGGGGAGAACCTCGTATGTGTTTGTTGTTTTTTTCTTATGATGTGCAGGGATTCGAGCTTTCAAAGATCCATTCTTGATGACTTTTGACGACCCGTGATTCCGTGTACCCGTCTTCCCGGTTTTATCCTAAACTCTTTTGATTCACTATTTTATATTCTTCAATATTAAAATAGGAGTCACTTTAGTTGTCTTTTCCTTAGCAAGATTTAAACAACATGCACAATGTCCTAAGTGTAGGGGAGTTTACTCCCACATGCTTAAACATTGAGGACAATGTTTATCTTAAGTGTAGGGGGGACTTCTATCGAAGTTAAGTGGGCTTTTCCTTGTATTTGTCCTCATTTTAACCAGAAAATTGATTTTTCGACATTTTTCAAAAAATTTCATCTAATTTGGCCTAGTAGTTTTTCCTTTGTTAACGTTAATTTTCTTTTAGTAGAATAAATTTTAATAAATGGTTTCAATAAGTTTAGATGTCTTTGATATATTAGGCCCGTCATGAATCTTTTGACTTAACCCGAGTTTACTTATCCAAGTTTACTCTTGCTAGTATCCTTAACGTGTTTAAATCAAGTTTTGTTAGGCTTTTATATAGGGAACTTTAAAACGCTAAAGTCTTAACTCATACGGGTTAAGAACAAGAACTTTTCGCAAGTTCCTATAGTTGATCCGAGAAAGTCGTTTATCAAGGGAACTTTAAAATGCGAATTCTAAACTTGAAAAAGTCTAAGAAGTTGCAAGATCCTATAGATGACTTGAAAACCCAACACTTTGATTTAGTTGGCTAAGCATCCACGAGTCTCGTTCCTTGAGATTTTAAATTGTGAAGAAAGAGAGATGATAGAGTCAATTATAAGTTTGGTATTCTTTCATGAATTTGTGTGAGTTAATTATGAGCTTTTTCTCCCATCGCTTGTTAATAAATATAATTTCAATAAGTAAGGTTGTACGATTTGAAAAGTTACTTAGCTTCTAGCACAAGATCGTTTAAAAGTTGCTCGGTATTAATTAGAATTCATAGCCAAGGCATAACTTATTGAAGCGGGATGCAAAGATTGGCGAGTCTGAAAAGGCCCTAACAAGGCATGAGGGCTACATTTTGTTGATAAAGATCCAAAGTGATGTGAATAATCATTTATCAAAAATCAATATGAAGGATCGAGAGACACGACGAAAAGCAAATACTCCGCTAAAGATCATGGATAAGTCTATCCGAAAAGACCCTAACAAGGTATGAGGATAAATAGATCCAAGTCCTAAAAGGAGGCGAATCGTTTTATATCAAAATCCCAAATAAAGATTGGAGAAAAATGAAGAAGTCGTGGTCCAAGTATGAAGAATCTCTCAAAACCTTCAAGTGAAGAAATTCCTATTATGAAGAGAAGACCATTATTTCATGAGCGTCTCTCAAGATTTGAAGTATGAAGTCAGTGCCAAATATCGGTCCGAGAAAGGTCTCAAATCATGAAGCGAGTTATGCCAAGATATGAACTTTATGAGGTTTCGAGAAGCAGTTTTAAAAGATTTTGTCCTTTAGCTAACTATTGATTAAACCGTCCTACTTTATTTTTAGCCTAATAAACTATCGAAATAAGTCAATAATGCATCCTCGTGATCATTCAAGATAACAATTAAATATAAGAGATACACCTAGGAATAAGGGAGTCTAAGTGAATAATTGGGCACATGAGTTTGTGTTAGTTTGCTAACTGATGTTGTGTTTTTACTACCCTTTAGGAAAAGGATGGCAAAAGTGGCAAGTATTAAGTGTCGGTTTAGGAAAACCAAGCACTAATGACCAATTAAGTTCAAGTTCGTTTCCCAAGGAGGCTAGTGTGTTATGTGTGTAATGATATGGATTTGATTTGTGATTATATTTTTGAAAGAGAAAAATAGAAAGGGAATTAGAAGAGAATGACGGTTATGAAGACGGATTAAACTAAGTCGAAAAAGGTATACACCTAAAACCGTAAAAGTGCTAAAATTAAAATTTTAACCTAAAAATTCCTAAAAATTACCAAAAATCCTTAATAATATTCTAGGAGTTTACAAAAAATCCAAACTTGCTAAAACCTTTTAATTAATTAGATAATGACTTTTTAATGCTAATTAAAGCCCTAAAAATCAAAATTAATTATTAAAAAGCCCTAAACAAGATTTTAAAGTTTGTAAACCTTAAAAATACTCTAATTAAGCTAAAAAGTATTTTTCAAAATTTTAAAACCAATTAAAACTATTTTTAAACAATTAAAAACTCCTAAAATCAATTAAATCTTAAATTAATCCTAGAAAATAATTAAAAGACCTAAAAAATATTTAGAAAGTTGCAAAATTCCTAATTAAGTGTTTAGAACCTAGGAAAAATATAAAAACTTAGAAATTAGACTTTTAATTTTTAATAATAAAATAATATTAAAATAATATTAAAAATCCAAAAATTATAAAAAATTCTAAAAACTTGCATACTAGCTTAATTTAACCTAAATAACTCAGAAATGAAAGTGAAATTACCTAAATACCCCTATTGGGCCTAGAAAATGGGCTAAACCCAAAACAGACCCTTATTGGGCTAAAATAAGGCCCAATAAGAAAAAGTGTTTAAAATAAGCCCAAAAAGCATAGGTTGACTCAAAATTTGATTTTAAACAACTTTTTCCAAAGGCCCAAAAGCTGAAAATGTGAAATAAGCTAGCTTATAACAAGCAGCTTATTCTTAATGGGCTTTTTGGCCCATTAAGCCATAAGCTAATGCCATAAGCTAAAATTTGACACACAAGCTTCTTTTGACCTAAAAAAGACTTCTGCAAAAAGAAATTTGAAATAAGCCCAAGGAATAAGCCTGAAAATGCAATAAGCAATCTAAACAAAACGACAAAATAGTCGTTTTTGAGTTCTAGGCCACCCTAGGTGCTGATTCAAGTTACAAAAGCTTTTAAATGACTTAATTAAGCAAAATCAACAAAGAGTTTTCAAATAAGCTGACTCAATAAGCTGGAAAAAGCAAATAAGCACTTATGTAAAAGTCATATAAGTTGGTTTTCTAGTAAAAAGTCAAAGTCAAAGTCCAATAAGCTTCAGTCTACTTAAATGGGTCAAATAAGGAAGACCTATCACAAAAAATAAGTTGTTGCAAGTCTGAATAAGCTAGAATAGCTTATTGATAAGCTGATGACAAAATTGCACTAGCAGGGGCTAGTTTTGGATGTTGAGCAGTGGAAACTTTTTCCACTGTTTGACTATTTTGGCTTTTTGTCTTTAGTGACTTTTTTGGAGATTCAGATTTCACAAAGGCACCCGAATGATCTTTGGATCAAAAGGAGTCAATCACAATCAAAATAACACAATCACTAACACCCAATTGATACAGTTTAATCAATCAATCATCAGACATTGCACAGACATGAAACAATAAGCAGTTTAGGTTCAAAAAGCAATTTAAGCACAATTCAGCCAATCAAATTCAACCAAATGCATACACAAGCTATATTAAACTTAAATAAGCAAATCTAAACAAGTTTCATGCACTGATTCAAAGAATTAAGCAAGATTAAAGCCCTTAAAGTTACTGATGAACACTAACAGGTTAATGATAAACACTAACCAAAACTGATTTTTACTTTTGTTGATGTATTTGACACACAAGCCAAATTCAACACTTCAAATCTATCAAATAGGTTATATTGATGATGTTTTAACAGCTTTTATCCCTAAACATGCATAAACTCTAGGTTTTCCCAAAATTCTAGGTCAAAAAGCAGTCAACTCAACAAGATATAGCAATTTGTTTGATTCAAGGTTTCAAACTCAGAAACTTGCAGCAAAACACTCTCAAACAAAGGAATAACAGAAACCAAGCATAAACACAAACTTCCCTTAACACAATATCAAGTTACAAGCATAAACAGATAGTCCCAAACACCCCTTAATCTTTTCAAAATCAAATTTTTCAAAGGCAAAGTGAGATTTAAGGCTACCCAAGCATCAATTAACACTAAAACAGGTAAGATAAACAGATTCAAGCAAGATCAAGCCACAAAATTAACAAGAACACAAGTTTCATACAAATATCACCAAAAATCAAGTGTTAAGCAGATTTTAGGATTAAGTATGCAAACCTCATGGATGTACATCCACACCCACGAATTTTGAGCTTATGTGCTAGCAAGAACAAGCACAAGCTTCCACAATAAGCCTGCTAAGATTGAACAAGGTTAAAGCACAAGAACATAAAAATCAGAAACTTAGAAAATCTTGATTGATGCAACCTTGTTACCCCACACTTGATTATCCCCAAGTTATAAGCCTCACAACACCTTAACCAACTCAGTTAGGATGCTATGACAGCCCTATAGCCCAAGAATTCCAAGATTGGAACAAGACTTAGCAAAATATCAAGAATGAGGAAAATTGCAAACTTTTGCAACCTCCAAGTGAAAACAGGTTTTAACTTCTAAAACTAACAAGCATATAACAATATCAAGCAGTAAATAAGATTGGCCAATGACTTTTCTTCAATGCTTCAAACACAATTTCATTAAAACTGATATGGGATCTACAGAAGTTGAATAAGGGAAAAATCAAAAGCAAACTGAAATGTTGTGGCCTAAATGGCTTTATATAGAGCCTTACAAGTTCTACAAAGCTAAAAAACGTATAAACCCTAACTACTGAAGTCCCAATTTTGCCCTTGAGAATTTTTTGCATCTTCTTGAATCATGTGACTTGTTTTGGCTGTTTGTTGAAGCTGGCATGTGTGAGTGTATCCAAGGGCTCCCATTAAGCTTAAAAAGTAAGCTTCAATCTCAAACGTTGGATTGCTGGTGGTTTTTGGCAGTATCTCCCTTTTGTGTAGCAGGGGAATCTCATGTGGGGCTTCTCAAAGGTGTAGCATGTGTTTTGGGTGTTGGGTTATGATTAAGGGATGCTTAATCAACATTCTGGAGGGTTTTATCACTTAATTGTTAATGATGAAGAAAAACCCAATTTGTGTGAAGAACACTAAGAACAGGTTTTTAATATGTTTTTGGGGGTGGATTAAGTTTAAAAACATGTTTAGACGCCAAGATTAATTTAGTCCTAAACCGGTTTGAGTGGATGATGACATGGAAGAATGGTGAGGTTTCATTGGTGGAGAGAGTGAGTGGGGCACGTGTCACCCCACCACTGGTCTAGGTTACTATGTTGTCTTCCAGCATTACACCCCTATCTTTCATAAACTTGTCAAATGCTTTCCAAACTTCTATCAACGCCTAATTCAGCTTTGTCAACTTTTGCCTTTTTACATTTTTGGCCCAAAAACTTTTACAAAGTAAATTCATGGGTACTTCTTGCCAATTTGTGAATTTTGAGGGACTGTTTTGGCAATTTCTTGATGGATAATGGTCTTGACTTGTTTGTTGAGCATTTTGGGGGACTGAAATTGCCAAGTCATGTTTGATGAGGGACCATTTTTGCCAAATGTTGAAAGTTGAGGGTCCTTTTTGTAATTTTGAAATTTTCAAAGGACCAAACTTGTGTTTTCTTGTTCTTTGAAGGACTTCATGATATTTTTGACTTTGTGGATGATATTGGTTGACAATTTAGCTTTGTTGAGGGGCTAAACTTGCCAAGTCTTCAAAGTGGAGGGTCCTTTTTGTAATTTTGACAAACTTTAGGGACCAAACTTGTAATTATGAGGATACAAGGGTATAAAGTGTCAATTCTTCCATATTGGAGGACCCTTCTTCATAATTCTTCAAACCTTCAAGGGTTGATCTTGGGAAAGTCTTCATTAGGGCTTGGTTCATTGTGCGGCTTCGTTTCCTGTGTTCGTTTTTGCATGATTCTTGTGATCTTTTGTCATTTTCTCAATATCCGTACCTAAAATACACAAGTAACAAACACAAGCATATATATGGGTATTTTGATGATATTTAATGCATTTTAAGCCCTATTTGGAAGATGAGACTATGTATAAAAGCAGTCTCATCACTCCCCCATACTAAACCATTGTCGTGCCCTCACGCAATGCTAGAATAAAGTATCGTAGCATCTCCAAAATTTAATTTTATTAACTTTATTGAACGATAAACTAGCTACACTACTACTATTGCTACTACTACTTGTGTTTTAGACATAATGTATGATTTTCATCGCAAAATGGGACGTTTAGGTTCACAGAATAAGAACACGTGAATGCTTTGTTAGAAATAATTTCATTGTCCTCGATTTTCACCCCAATTCCATGCCAAGCGTGCAACGAGATCATTGTCATTATAAGTTAGTAATGCTAACACTACTCATATGCCCTAATCACATACTTATCCTCCCATTATTCCTAAGTTGTATCTCTTATATTTTATATTGTCTTGAATGTTTCACGAGGATACATTGTTTGACTTATGCGATAATAGAGATTTAGGTCTAAAAATAGAGTCCTAACGGTGTAACCAAGACCATCAAATCAATAACCCCTCCTAATAGACAACGATGTCAAAAAATTAAGTTGACAAGAAGAATCGATAAACACGGTTTTATAACGGTTTTGAACATGAGACTTATTACCAAGACTTTTATACGCCCCCTAACGGAAGGGCCTTATTATCTTTGGTTTACCTCCATCTTTTATTCAACTTCGCCATGAAGCTTTTATTATGACTTTGGTCTTGCCTTGCCTTTTATTATCCACCTCATCGGTAGTTTTATTAGCCAAAGACGTATATCCTCACGCTAAGGCGAATTTTGGATCTTTAAAGCTTCGAAGATTAAGGCTTGATTCACTTTCAATTTTGCATAGATTTTTCGGCCTTGTGGGGCTTCAAATTGTTTGCTTGATTTAGGTGAGCACTTGAAATCTTATTATTGGGTGAAGCTTTTGATTATTCGGGTTGCCAATACTTCAAAACCGTGACGCTGACGATACCTTAATGTCTTCCCAATTTAACTACACGGAAGCTACTAGAAAAGACTAGAAACCCAACAATCCCAACTAAACCGCTAAGTCAATATTTATTAAGCAAAAAATATTTACATGCGAAGGGAGAATAAGCAAACAACGAGAACACATGAGTTTTTGAAAGAATACGAGTACTCTACGTTTAGCATAGTAACTTATAATTAACCCTATCATTTCTCGTCCTCATTTAAGAGACTTAGCCTAATGTGTAGTTAAGGAATCAAAGCTAAGTGCTCAACACGCACGGTCGAGTCAAAAATTACTCTTATTCTCGCCATCGGAAAATCTACATTCGTGTCTTCAAACACTTATAAAACATGAGAAAAGTTTTAAAATTTGGCCATTTTTAGCCTTATTTTGCAACAAAACGATAAACAAAAAGATAAACTTTGGAAAGCGTGAAGGTTTGGAAAGGCAAGTATCTATTCACCCCCCCATACTAAAGTTAAACATTGTCCTCAATGTTTCGAGTCTAGGGGTGCAAACACCCCTATACTAGAGACGTAGTCGAATGCCTAATCTAGCATGGAAAGGGTGTAACCAATAAATTAATAGCCGTTTATGAGGTGTGCTAAAAACCTAAGGTTAGAACATCAAAGGATATATCATGGATATTGAGAAAGTCTTCAAAGCAAACGATCGAGTGTTCCTATAAAACGAATACGAGAGGCTCCAATCGTGAAGATCATGATCATCTAAAGTCCACAATTCACAAACAACCACGGAACAAAGGTTGGAAGGGCACAAATCCCCACACATAAACTACATTAGAAAGCGATAACATGTACATAGGATAAGCATGGGACTCCCCCACGAGGCACCTCGTTTTTGATTACCGAGTCATGAGCTCGACTCGATCCCCTCAATACTAATTATCATTGGGGAAGGTGACTTGGTCGAGGTAGTTCAAGGATGGAACTTCCCCGCCAAAGTAGTGCTTCAACCTATGTCCATTCAGCTTGAAGTTAGGACCATCATCTTGAGCTAGCTCGATGGTCCCATACGGAAACACTTGAGTCACGGTGAATGGACCGGACCAACGGGATTTCAACTTACTGGAAAAGATTTTTAATCTTGAATTAAAAAGCAAAACTTGATCCCCAATGTTAAAAACCCGGTTTTTAATTTTTGAATCATGCAACTTTTTAGTTTTTTCTTTGTAAATCAATGAATTTTCATAAGCAATATCCCTCAATTCATCTAATTCATTCAATTGCATCTTTCGGTGTTTTCCCGCGGTCTTCATATCATCATTACAATGCTTTAGGGCCCAATAAGCCTTGTGTTCTAATTCGATAGGTAAATGACAATTCTTTCCATACACAAGCTTATAGGGAGTGCACCCAATGGGCGTCTTATGAGCGGTCCTAAAGGCCCATAAAGCATCGTCCAACTTATCCGACCACAATTGTCGGTTTTCCCCAACGGATCTCTCCAAGATCTTCTTCAACGCTCGGTTTAAAACCTCGACTTGCCCACTCGTTTGTGGGTGATAAGCCGTAGAAAGCCGATGTGTAACCCCATATTTCCTTAGGACCCTTTCGAATTGGTCGTTACAAAAATGGGTTCCACGATCGCTTATGATCGCACGAGGGGTTCCAAACCGAGAAAACAATTGCTTCAAAAACTTGGCTACCACACGAGCATCATTGGTGGGCAAGGCTTTGGCCTCCACCCACTTAGATAGGTAGTCAACCGCAACGAGAATGTACTTATTACCACGAGATGATGGGAACGGCCCCATAAAGTCTATACCCCAAACGTCAAAGATCTCACACACTTGGATGATATTTTGTGGCATTTCATCTTTTTGTGAGGCTTTTCCTTGTCGTTGGCATGAATCACATGACTTCACAATATCTTGTGCATCTCGGTAAATAGTAGGCCAAAAGAAGCCGGCATCAAACACTTTCTTAGCCGTGAGATTAGCACCGTGGTGACCACCCGTGGGTCCCTCATGGCAAGCTCTAAGGATGTTAGAAGCTTCGGTGCCAAATACACAACGTCGGATGATTTGATCCGCACAAGTTCGAAACAAGTAAGGGTCGTTCCAAAAGTAGAACTTGATGTCACGAAAGAATTTTCGTTTTTCTTGAGTCGTCATACCCTTAACGATGAAGTTACCCGCATGGTAATTTGCAAAGTCCGCAAACCATGGGGTGGAAGGATCAAGCTTGGAATTCACTACACCAAGTGTTTCAAGCGGAAATGTTCCGGTGATTTCCTTGGGCTCGTAAACACTTTGGTGAGGATCTTCCAAACGAGAAAGATGATCGGCCGCTAGATTCTCGGCTCCTTTTTTGTCAACGATGGTGTGATCAAATTCTTAAAGGAGTAGAATCCAACGAAGTAATCTAGGCTTAGCATCTTGCTTTGCCATGAGATACTTGATAGCCGAATGGTCCGTATACACTATGCATTTAGTCAAGACGAGATAAGGTCGGAATTTCTCAAATGCATACACCACGGCAAAGAATTCCTTTTCCGTTGTAGTGTATTTAAGTTGAGCCTCGGTCATCGTCTTGCTAGCATAGTGAATAGGCAAGAAGTGCTTATCATGACGTTGCCCCAAAACGGCCCCAATAGCGTAATCACTAGCATCACACATGAGCTCAAAGGGGAGGTTCCAATTGGGAGCAACAAGAATGGGAGCTTTGGTAAGTTTCCTCTTAAGGATTTCAAAGGCTCGTACACAATCTTTGTCAAAGACAACACGAGACTCTTTTTCGAGAAGATGTGTAATGGGTCGAGAAATCTTCGAAAAATCCTTGATGAATCGACGATAAAAGCCCGCGTGGCCTAGGAAACTCCTAACTCCTTTAACGGTTTTGGGATGAGGTAATTTGGCGATGACGTCTACCTTAGCTTGATCTACCTCAATCCCCGCTTTCGAGACCTTGTGCCCTATGACGATTCTACTCTTGACCATAAAATGACATTTTTCCCAATTGAGCACAAGGTTGGTTTCCTCACAACGTTTTAACATTCTCTCAAGGTTCGACAAACACGAAGTGAACGAATTACCAAACACGGAAAAGTCATCCATGAAGACTTCCATCGTCTTCTCGATCATGTCATGAAAAATAGCCATCATGCACCTTTGAAAGGTTCCCGGTGCATTGCAAAGTCCGAATGGCATTCTACGATAGGCAAACGTTCCATATGGACACGTAAATGTAGTTTTTTCTTGATCACGAGGATCGATGGGAATTTGGAAGTAACCGGAAAAACCATCTAAAAAGCAATAGAAATCGTTTCCCGCAAGACGCTCCAACATTTGGTCCATGAAGGGCAAGGGAAAATGGTCTTTTCGAGTGGCTTCATTCAACTTTCGATAGTCAATGCACACTCTCCATCCGGTCACGAGTCTAGTGGGAATCAACTCGTTGGCATCGTTTGGCACAACGGTCATCCCTCCCTTTTTAGGGACACAATGAATAGGACTCACCCAAGGGCTATCAGAAATAGGGTAAATCATTCCCGCGTCAAGGAGTTTAAGGACCTCCTTTTTGATGGCGTCGTGAATTTTGGGGTTCACCCTCCTTTGACTTTGGATTGCGGGCTTGTAATCCTCCTCCATTAATATTTTGTGGGTACAAAACTTGGGATCGATTCCCTTAATGTCGGATAACTTCCACGCAATTGCCCCTTTGTGATCCTTTAGAACATCGACAAGTGCGGTTTTTTCATCATTCGAAAGTTCCTTCGCAATAATAACCGGCAACTTGTCGTCCTCCTCCAAATAGACATATTCGAGGTGAGGAGGTAAATCTTTCAACTCAAGGATAGGTGGTTCCTCAAGTGAAGATTTGGGCTCGATACTCATAACCTCCTCGGGTGGAGGAAATGGGAAATCGTTAAGAAAATCCTTGATAATCGAGAAGTCCTCATCGTTGTCGAGGTCTTCGTCACAAGTACGTGGAACATTGCATTCTTCCAACGTAAAACCACCACCTTCAAATGGAGTGAAGGTTGGTGTCGAATTATCAAGAATTGGATCTAACATAGTGGGATTGCCACTAGTCTCTTCATCACCAAAACCTAGAACTTCTTGTGAAAATTCCTCGCAAACCACGTCAATCATATCAACTAGGTTTATGGTTGCAACGGAATAAACATGAAAAATTTGAGAGTTTTGAGTTGCGTTTATAACAAGTTCCTCGTCGTTGAAACGTAAGGTGATCTTTCTAGCATGAACATCAATCAAAGCCATAGACGTATCTAAAAACGAACGACCTAAAATGAGAGGAACTTGAGGATCCGTGGGGATATCAGCAACGATAAAGTCTACGGGATAGTAGAACTTCCCCAGTTTCACAAAAACGTCTTCCGCCAAACCACATGCGGGAATCGTGGAATGGTCGGCCAACTCGATAGACATTAGTGAAGGAGTAAGATTAGGAAGATTGAGCGACTTGAAGATTGCAAGTGGCATCAAGTTAATGCTAGCACCAAGATCGGCCAAGGCGAAGCATTCCTCCATTTCTTGGATTGCACAAGGAATCAAAAATTTACCGGGATCACCGACTTTTTGAGGTATGCGATTAAGATAAACCGACGAACAACTAGACAATTGGTGCAATTTCTCCTTGTTGTTCAACATACTCTTAAAGTTAGCGGCAAATCGAGGCATCATGACCAAAGCATCGGCGAAACTCACATTAAGGTGCAAATCACGAAACATTTTCATAAAAAGCTCAAATTGGTAATTGTCGCGTTCTTGACGTTTCTCCTTCCTAAGTCTCGATGGATAGGGCAAAGGTGGTGTGGGTTGAGGCATAATAGGCATAGCCTTTGGAATCTCGGGTTCCAATGATGGTAATGGGTCAACCGTAGGTGTGGCATGAGCGGTACTTCATGGGATTGGGACATGCTCCTTTTGGACCACCACCTCGGGTTCTTCCTCAATTGCTTCCTCCGTAGGAGCAATTGGTTGAGGAGTCGGTTCCTTAAGTGTCTTACCACTACGTGTGGTAATCACTTTCATCTCTCCCTTAAGGTTGGATATGGTGTTGCTAGGAAGACTACTCGAAGACGGTTTACACATTATTGCCTCAAACATAGACGAGATTTTATCTTCAAAATTAGATTGCCTCAATATGGCTTTGGTTTGCCTTTTCTCGGCCTTAATCATCTCTTGTTTAATCTCATGTTGCCCTTGTTCCATCTTTTGTTGGTTTTGTTGCAACCTAGTGACATTTCCTTCCATCTTGTTGGTGTGGATTTTAAGTTCATTAGCTAACTCATTTTTCAACTCTTTCTTCAAGTCGTTCTTAAACTCGGATCTTAGGCTAATGATTTCTCTTTGAATATTGTCAAACTAGCATCATTCCCACTAGCATATTCAACAAACTCACTTGGAAGATCTTTCAATGTTTGCAAACTTTTGTTGTTGTTTTAAAAATCATTTTTGTTTGAAACTTGATTATTAGCCCCTTGATTCCCATAGTTTCCCTTGTTGTAATTGTTTTTGAAACCAACTTGATTGTTGCGATAGTTGTTGTTAGCATTTTGATTTGAACCAAAACCCGGTGGAGTCATTTGATTAGAGCGGGAAACTTGACCGTTTTGGTTGTAATTTCCCGTGGCCGCGAAGGCACTCGAAGTGTTACCACCGTTGGTAATGCACTTGGAGAAATCATGACCTCCACCACAATACATGCAAGAAACCTCAACCGCTTTAGCCATAGCGGGAGCACTTTGTTCACCAACTTTAAACTCAATCAAAAGTCCTTTCAACTTATCAAAAATCTTATTTTCCAAGTTCGCCTCAATTTGGCAAGCATCGATGGTAGTAGACAAAGAAGGTGAAGCCGAAGACGAAGCCTTACGAACACTAGACGTGCTACGAGGACTATACACCTTAGATCTATTTTCAATTATCACCAAAGGTTCCTCAACCATTTTACACAAAAACTTACCACCCGCGGCGGCATTAAAATAATCCCTTTCATGATCATTAAGTCCATTGTAAAACGTGTCAATTTGATGCAAGTCGGAAAAACCGTGATGAGGACATTCATGTAACATTTCCTTAAACCTATTCCAAGCCGTTGAAAAACTTTCATTAAATTCTTGTGAAAACTTTGAAATCTCGTTTTTCAAATGCGTAGTCTTAGAGGGCGGAAAAAATTGGTTCACAAACTTAGATACGAGATCCTTCCACGTCAATATAGAATTGGGTGGCTCTTTCTCTAACCAAATTTTAGCGGGCCCCGCTAAGGTATACGGAAAAAGCATCATCTTAATCGAGTCATTCGAGACATCCTTAAACTTGCAAGTAGCGGTAATACGATTGAATTGGCGGATATGGTTGTGGGGATTGTCCTTCTCATCACCACGGAATTTGTTGTTTTGGATCATCGACAACAAACCCGTTTTCACCTCAAAATTCTCCGCAAGGATAGCGGGAATCACAATAGCCTCTCCATAACCCTCGGTGGGTGCTTGAAGTAACTCCATCATAGTTCGATTCGCCATGGTTGGTGCTTCTCTTACAATGGGTTCGTCAATAGGAGACTCCTCACTAGAATTGTTTGGAGTGGGAGTTTTGTTCTTTCATTTACGTGCACGTCTTGCTTGATTACGAGTTAGCATAAACGTCACGTACAACGAGGGGACGAGCAAAGAAGATTCTTTTTGGTGTTTTGTATTTTTCAATTTTTTTGTGGTTTTTGATTGTATTAACCTTTTTGGAAATTGGTGAATGTATTAAGTAGACAAAAATCTACAAATCTCCTCCTTAATCAAATCTCTTGATTAAAGAAGCCTCAAGGAATGAAAACGATCACGTGAAGTGAACGCCTTCGATGACTTTAGAACGTTGGTGGAACACCAAAACGTTCAAGAGGGTTTAATCAATGGAAACCAAGAAAATATATGATACTTAATAATACTTTGGGCGGCAAAACCCTCGATTAGCTCTCACAATCAAATACTCACAAGCAAGCGGGGAAACGAGGCGGCGCGAAGCACTTAAGAGCCTTTTTCCTTAGGATATATTTTATAATATCCGCCTTATACCCACCTTATAGTTTGTATTTTCAAGATTAAGCTTCACGAAAGTATTTATCTATTTTTGCCTTTTTTCTTTGGTTTGAGATTCGAATACAATGATTGGGTAATGACCTCCCAAGTCAAGGTTGTGATTTCTCACGTATTTGGAGTACTTGTGAATTTTTTGTTCTACGTATACAATATAGTAATAGTATTCACACAAAAACCCAAAACCGATAATACGTATTAGTAGAGTGCTACTAATACAAATACTAATTATGGTTAGTATATAAAAACAACAATGCCAAATCAAAACACAACACGCCTCCCCGGTAGCGGCGCCAAAATTGATGTAGTGTTTTTACTACCCTTTAGGAAAAGGATGGCAAAAGTGGCAAGTATTAAGTGTCGGTTTAGGAAAACCAAGCACTAATGACCAATTAAGTTCAAGTTCGTTTCCCAAGGAGACTAGTGTGTTATGTGTGTAATGATATGGATTAGATTTGTGATTATATTTTTGAAAGAGAAAAATAGAAAGGGAATTAGAAGAGAATGACGGTTATGAAGACGGATTAAACTAAGTCGAAAAAGGTATACACGTAAAACCGTAAAAGTGCTAAAATTAAAATTTAATCTAAAAATTCTTAAAAATTACCAAAAATCCTTAATAATATTCTAAGAGTTTACAGAAAATCCAAACTTGCTAAAACCTTTTAATTAATTAGATAATGACTTTTTAATGCTAATTAAAGCCCTAAAAATCAAAATTAATTATTAAAAAGCCCTAAACAAGATTTTAAAGTTTGTAAACCTCAAAAATACTCTAATTAAGCTAAAAAGTATTTTTCAAAATTTTAAAACCAATTAAAACTATTTTTAAACAATTAAAAACTCCTAAAATCAATTAAATCTTAAATTAATCCTAGAAAATAATTAAAAGACCTAAAAATGTTTAGAAAGTTGCAAAATTCCTAATTAAGTGTTTAGAACCTAGGAAAAATATAAAAACTTAGAAAATCAGACTTTCAATTTTTAATAATAAAATAATATTAAAATAATACTAAAAATCCAAAAATTATAAAAAATTCTAAAAACTTGCAAACTAGCTTAATTTAACCTAAGTAACTCAGAAATGAAAGTGAAATTACCTAAATACCCCTATTTGGCCTAGAAAATGGGCTAAACCCAAAACAGACCCTTATTGGGCTAAAATAAGGCCCAATAAGAAAAAGTGTTTAAAATAAGCCCAAAAAGCACAGGTTGACTCAAAATTTGATTTTAAACAACTTTTTCCAAAGGCCCAAAAGCTGAAAATGTGAAATAAGCTAGCTTATAACAAGCAGCTTATTCTTAATGGGCTTTTTGGCCCATTAAGCCATAAGCTAATGCCATAAGCTAAAATTTGACACACAAGCTTCTTTTGACCTAACAAAGACTTCTGCAAAAAGAAATTTGAAATAAGCCCAAGGAATAAGCCTGAAAATGCAATAAGCAATCTACACAAAATGACAAAATAGTCGTTTTTTAGTTCTAGGCCACCCCAAGTGCTGATTCAAGTTCCAAAAGCTTTTAAATGACTTAATTAAGCAAAATCAACAAAGAGTTTTCAAATAAGCTGACTCAATAAGCTGGAAAAAGCAAATAAGCACTTATGTAAAAGTCAAATTAGTTGGTTTTCTAGTAAAAAGTCAAAGTCAAAGTCCAATAAGCTCCAGTCTACTTAAATGGGTCAAATAAGGAAGACCTATCACAAAAAATAAGTTGTTGCAAGTCTGAATAAGCTAGAATAGCTTATTGATAAGCTGATGACAAAATTGCACTAGCAGGGGCTAGTTTTGGATGTTGAGCAGTGGAAACTTTTTCCACTGCTTGACTATTTTGGCTTTTTGTCTTTAGTGACTTTTTTGGAGATTCAGATTTCTCAAAGGCACCCAAATGATCTTTGGATCAAAAGGAGTCAATCACAATCAAAATAACACAATCACTAACACCCAATTGATACAGTTTAATCAATCAATCATCAGACATTGCACAGACATGAAACAATAAGCAGTTTAGGTTCAAAAAGCAATTTAAGCACAATTCAGCCAATCAAATTCAACCAAATGCATACACAAGCTATATTAAACTTAAATAAGCAAATCTAAACAAGTTTCATGCACTGATTCAAAGAATTAAGCAAGAATAAAGCCCTTAAAGTTACTGATGAACACTAACAGGTTAATGATGAACACTAACCAAAACTGATTTTTACTTTTGCTGATGTATTTGACACACAAGCCAAATTCAACACTTCAAATCTATCAAATAGGTTATATTGATGATGTTTTAACAGCTTTTATCCCTAAACATGCATAAACTCTAGGTTTTCCCAAAAGTCTAGGTCAAAAAACAGTCAACTCAACAAGATATAGCAATTTGCTTGATTCAAGGTTTCAAACTCAGAAACTTGCAGCGAAACACTCTCAAACAAAGGAATAACAGAAACCAAGCATAAACACAAACTTCCCTTAACACAATATCAAGTTACAAGCATAAACAGATAGTCCTAAACACCCCTTAATCTTTTCAAAATCAAATTTTTCAAAGGCAAAGTGAGATTTAAGGCTACCCAAGCATCAATTAACACTAAAACAGGTAAGATAAACAGATTCAAGCAAGATCAAGCCACAAAATTCACAAGAACACAAGTTTCATACAAATATCACCAAAAATCAAGTGTTAAGCAGATTTTAGGATTAAGTATGCAAACCTCATGGATGTACATCCACACCCACGAATTTTGAGCTTATGTGCTAGCAAGAACAAGCACAAGCTTCCACAATAAGCCTGCTAAGATTGAACAAGGTTAAAGCACAAGAACATAAAAATCAGAAACTTAGAAAATCTTGATTGATGCAACCTTGTTACCCCACACTTGATTATCCCCAAGTTATAAGCCTCACAACACCTTAACCAACTCAGTTAGGATGCTATGATCAGCCCTATAGCCCAAGAATTCCAAGATTGGAACAAGACTTAGCAAAAATATCAAGAATGAGGAAAATTGCAAACTTTTGCAACCTCCAAGTGAAAACAGGTTTTAACTTCTAAAACTAACAAGCATATAACAATATCAAGCAGTAAATAAGATTGGCCAATGACTTTTCTTCAATGCTTCAAACACAATTTCATTAAAACTGAAATGGGATTTACAGAAGTTGAATAAGGGAAAAATCAAAAGCAAACTGAAATGTTGTGGCCTAAATGGCTTTATATAGAGCCTTACAAGTTCTACAAAGCTAAAAAACGTGTAAACCCTAACTACTGAAGTCCCAATTTTGCCCTTGAGAATTTTTGGCATCTTCTTGAATCATGTGACTTGTTTTGGCTGTTTGTTGAAGCTGGCATGTGTGAGTGTATCCAAGGGCTCCCATTAAGCTTAAAAAGTAAGCTTCAATCTCAAACGTTGGATTGCTGGTGGTTTTTGGCAGTATCTCCCTTTTGTGTAGCAGGGGAATCTCATGTGGGGCTTCTCAAAGGTGTAGCATGTGTTTTGGGTGTTGGGTTATGATTAAGGGATGCTTAATCAACATTCTGGAGGGTTTTATCACTTAATTGTTAATGATGAAGAAAAACCCAATTTGTGTGAAGAACACTAAGAACAGGTTTTTAATCTGTTTTTGGGGGTGGATTAAGTTTAAAAACATGTTTAGGCGCCAAGATTAATTTAATCTTAAACCGGTTTGATTGGATGATGACATGGAAGAATGGTGTGGTTTCATTGGTGGAGAGAGTGAGTGGGGCACGTGTCACCCCACCACTGGTCTAGGTTACTATGTTGTCTGCCAGCATTACACCCCTATCTTTCATAAACTTGTCAAATGCTTTCCAAACTTCTATCAACGCCTAATTCAGCTTTGTCAACTTTTGCCTTTTTACATTGTTGGCCCAAAAACTTTTACAAAGTAAATTCAGGGGTACTTCTTGCCAATTTGTGAATTTTGAGGGACTGTTTTGGCAATTTCTTGATGGATAATGGTCTTGACTTGTTTGTTGAGCATTTTGGGGGACTGAAATTGCCAAGTCATGTTTGACGAGGGACCATTTTTGCCAAATG
The DNA here is from genome assembly GCA_025667525.1 of Glebionis coronaria. NCBI lineage: Eukaryota > Viridiplantae > Streptophyta > Magnoliopsida > Asterales > Asteraceae > Glebionis > Glebionis coronaria. The sequence continues at coordinate 524,208,019 of CM046874.1, read as the reverse complement.
TTGAAAGTTGAGGGTCCTTTTTGTAATTTTGAAATTTTCAAAGGACTAATACAAGGCTTTTACCTCGTAAGAAAATTTTATCGTTCTCGTGGTCTAATCGAATTGATCTAGGTTCCAAGTGCGATTCTATTGTTCTTTGGTGAAACAAAAGTGTGTCGTTGTAGTATATTAAAAGTGCAAAAACAATTAAAGTAAATGACTTAAAAAGGCGTTAATTTAAAATGGCGTTTAAAATAAATCTAAGTCTAATTAAATGTAAAGGGTGCAATATTAAAAACTTTGAAAAGTAAATTAATTTAATGACTTAAAATTAAAGCGTGACGAGAATTAAAATTAGACTAAGTATTAAAATGAAAACGTAAAAATTAAACAAGACAAAACATAAACATAAACCTACCATCGGAATGTATTTCGATCGGACTCACCATCGGAATGAACTCAAACCTCTCAATCGGAATGTTTATCGAAACCCCCAGATCGGAATATGTCACCTACCTCTGATCGGAATAACCAACTTACCTTTGATCGGAATATTGTTCAGATCGCAATGCTTCAGATCGCAATCCCCAGATCGGAATGTTGCTTAGAAAAATTGGGCAGCACTTCGTTTTAGTGAAGCCTTAAGAGCCGTCGCAATCCCGATCGCAATGTGCGATCGGAATCTTGATCGGAATAAGGGATATTTCACTCTATCGCAATCCCGGATCGGAATGCAAACCTTAGTCCTAATACTGTCACTATCGGAAAGTGGAGAATGCACCCCGTCGCAATGTGGAATCCCTAGATCGGAATATGGAGAAGTCGAGCTATCGCAATGCCAAATCCCTTACTTTTCGATGGAGCACAATTCGTAGTAAGCTCAAATCCAAATAAGCTAATTCTAATAAGCAGTAACAAAGAACTTTAATGAAATGAAAACAAGGCGAGACAAAAAGCTAAAAAGTTAAAATCTTTCAAAATTTAAAAGACGAAACTTAATGAAAATAACTTGATAAGTAAAACTTTTAAGAAAACTTTGAAATCAATTAAGCCAAATACCAAATAAGCACATAAGATTGTCAAACTTATGGCTACTTCGTATGAAGACTTAAAAGTAAAAAGAAAAGACAAGACTTTTAATCAAATAAGCAAATGATTAAGCTAAAACTTGCTTAATCCAAACTTTAAAACCGAATCAAAAAGAAGTGTAGAGTGAGATTGGTAAAAGTAAACTTGATCAAAGATAAATGAATATTAAAGCAACAAAATTAAGAACACTTACTTGGAATAAAAAGATAATTAAGGTGCAAGACAAGTATTTAAAATGACATGAAAAGTAAAGTGCAAGAAAAATAAAATGGAAGAGCTAATTGTCACACTTAGCCAACAAAATGAAATGATAATACTAATGTTCTATATATAGGGGAGGATTAGGAAGCTTCCTCCCCTCCTTCATTTTCTCTTAATTGCAATTAGGCCCTTCCTTCTTAATCTCTTTGTTAATTGCACCATTAGTCCTTAAGTCTTTGAATCTTCTTTAATCTTGGACTTTAATGACTTATGGCACGGGATTTCTTTAAACTCGTCTTTTAATTCTTCAATAAATAAGAGTCGAGTTCTTCGGCTTTTGGTAAACTTCTGTCTTTCGACTTTTTCTTCGATAAATCTTCAGAATTGGTCTTGGACTTCCGTTCTTTTTCCACTCTTGACTTCTCTACTTCATCTTTCATCTTTTTCTTCAATAAAAGCCTGTCAATGCCATGTTTTCCCCACTTTTCACAATTTCGTCCTAAATCACAACAAAAACACAAACCACGCATAATTATGACATAAAAGACATAAAATACACGTTTTGGCTCGGTTATTATTGTAATTAAGTGGTAAAAAGGATGGGTGTTTACACACCTATCAAGGACCAAACTTGTATTTTCTTGTTCTTTGAAGGACTTCATGATATATTTGACTTTGTGGATGATATTGGTTGACAATTTAGCTTTGTTAAGGGGCTAAACTTGCCAAGTCTTCAAAGTGGAGGGTCCTTTTTGTAATTTTGACAAACTTTAGGGACCAAACTTGTTAAGGGGCATTACGCTGAGTAACCTCTGGGAAGGATAATTTTACGAGAATGAGAATTGGTATTCTTGCAATTGATATCCTAGTAGGGGCACTGGTAATTTTTCTAGTCATGCCGGCATTTGGCGTGGTTGACTAAGTTAAGGGGTCGGTGTCATGAGCTTAATACAATTCATTAGCTATTGCTATAAGATGAAATGCCTGATTAATAGATTGTATGGCCACAATTCTATTAAACAATTGTGAATGATTTTTACGATGTGTTCAATTATGTTTTGTTAAACCTTTAGACTTGCTCAACCTTTGTGTTGATGATTTTAAGCATGTATTTCAGGTACTTGAAGTTGTTGAGTTGCGGAGCTTGCTGGAGAAGGATTACGGGATTGCTTTTGTAGTAATTTGGTCTAAAACATATTTCTTTCCCGTTTGTCATAAATTTATGGTATATGGTCAAGTATTTTGGTAAAAGGTTTGTCGTTTTGTTAAGATCCTAGGGGAACCTGAACGCTACTCTGATATATTTTTAAACTGGTTTTACTTGGGATTGAAGGTTTTAGACACTGATTTAAATTATTTCCTTATTTATTCCTAAATATACTGTTGTAAGGTCATATAAAGAGTGTTGAAAAATGAAGTTTTTGAATAGCACCCAATTGTGTATTTCCGCTGCGCAATTTAATTTGGGGGTGTTAAAAACACGCATCCTTTTACCACTTAATTATAATAATAACCAAGACTGAACGTGTATTTATTGTCGTAAAAGTCAGAATTATGCGTGGTTTGTGTTTTTGTTGTGATATAGGACCAAAATGTGAAAAGGGAAGAAAACACGGGCTTTCACGGGCTTTTATCGAAGAAAAAGACAAAAGACGAAGTCAAAAGATCAAGAGTGCAAAAAGAACGGAAGTCAAAGGCCTATTCTGAAGATTTATCGAAGAAAAAGTCTAAAGACGAAAGTTTAAACGAAGTCGAAGAACCAAGTCTAATAAAAGAAGAAAATTATAAGACGAGTTCATTTCATATCGACAAATCCCGAGACAACGTCGAGAAAGACGAAGAATTTAAAAGACGAAAAGACGAGAAAGAAAGAAGGAAGCAACACACTCCTTCCATTTCCTCCTATAAATACCTTCCTTATGTCATTAGGAAGGGTGTTAGCTAAAAATTCATTTTTACTTCTTCACTTTATTTTCCAGCACTTTTCATATTGTCATTTCATTATTGTCTTTCTTTCAAGGAAGTCTTTAATTTTGTGTGGAATCTTAATCTTTAATTTCAAGCTTTTTACAATCATCTCATTCTTCCTTTCTTGTTTGTTTTAATCTTGAGTTTTATTTGATTTAATCTTGAAAATTGTTCATCTTTATAATTATTTGATTAAAGTTCTTATCTTTTTGTTCTTATCATTTTCATGCGATTAATGGTCTTAGCTTATTGTGCTTTTTGCTAATTTCGTGTTTAGCTTATGATAGGTGTGAAAGCACACATCCTTTTACCACTTAATTACAATAATAACCAAGCCAAAACGTGTATTTTATGTCGTAAATGTCAGAATTATGCGTGGTTTGTGTTTTCGTTGTGATTTAGGACCAAAACGTGAAAAGGGAGGAAAACACGGGCTTTCACGGGCTTTTATCGAAGAAAAAGACAAAAGACGAAGTCAAAAGATCAAGAGTGCAAAAAGAACGGAAGTCCAAGGCCTATTCTGAAGATTTATCGAAGAACAAGTCTAAAGACGGAAGTTTAATTAAGCCGAAGAACTCAAGTCTAATAAATGAAGAAATTATAAGACGAGTTTAAATTAATCCCGAGACAAAGTCGAAAAAGTCGAAGAACTTAAAGACGAAAAGACTTGAAGAAAGAAAGAAAGAAAAGAGCAACACAAGCATCCCCTCCTTTCCTATAAATACCCTTCATTTCACCACATGAAAGGGTGTTAGTCATTTAGGAGTAGTTAGATTAGTTTAGGAGTAGGTAATTTTAGAGAGAGAAAGTGACAGTTTCTCTCACTAGGATCTTAATCTTTTATCTTCCTTTCTTGTTTTTAATCAAGTCTTTACTTTTGTAAGCTTAATTCTTCTTTTAATCTTAATCTTATTCTACCTTTCTTAGTTTTTATATATTTTTATGCTTTTTTTGTTTAATCTTGATGTTTGATTGATCAAAAAGTTTATCTTTTGGTTTTAATCTAAGCTATTGTACAAATTAAGCTATAAGTTTGACAATCTTATTGGCTTATTTGGTATTTAGCTTATTTGTTTTTAAGTTTTCTTAAAAGCTTTATCTTTTTAAAAGTTTATCTTATTAAGTTTGCTTATTTTTGTGTTTTTAAAAGTCTTTAAATTCTAGCTTATTATCTTTTTCTTATACGTGTTATTATTGAGTTTTGGGTTGTGTGCTTATTTGAGTAATAGCTTATAGATTTAGCTTATTTGCCTCTTTCCTTACTTCATTCCGATCATCTTGATTGGAAAAGGGTTTTACATTCCTTTTTACATTCCTTTTGCATCACCTTCATTCCTTTCATCTTGATTGGAAAAAGGGTTTTACATTCCTTTTATACATTCCTTTTACATTCCGATCATCTTGATTGGAAAAGGGTTTTACATTCCTTTTAACATTCCTTTCTGCATTCCTTTTACATTCCTTTTGCATTCCTTTTAGCATTCCTTTTAGCATTCCTTTTACATTCCTTTCAACATTCGTTTTAGCATTCCTTTTACATTCCTTTTGCATTCCTTTTACATTCCTTTTACATTCCTTTCAGCATTCCTTTTAGCATTCCTTTGCATTCCTTTTACATTCCTTTTAGCATTCCTTTCAGCATTCCTTTTAGCATTCCTTTTTCATTCCTTTTACATTCCTTTTAGCATTCCTTTTGCATTCCTTTTACATTCCTTTTAGCATTCCTTTCAGCATTCCTTTTACATTCCTTTCAGCATTCCTTTCAGCATTCCTTTTAGCATTCCTTTTACATTTCTTTTGCATTCCTTTTACATTCCTTTTAGCATTCCTTTCAGCATTCCTTTTACACTCCTTTCAGCATTCCTTTTACATTCCTTTTACATTCCTTTTGCATTCCTTTTACATTCCTTTCAGCATTCCTTTTAGCATTCCTTTTGCATTCCTTTTACATTCCTTTTTGCATTCCTTTCAACATTCCTTTTACATTCCTTTCAGCATTCCTTTTACATTCCTTTTACATTCCTTTTACATTCCTTTTACATTCCTTTTACATTCCTTTCAGCATTCCTTTCAGCATTCCTATTACATACCTTTCAGCATTCCTTTTACATTCCTTTCAGCATTCATTTTACATTCCTTTTGCATTCCTTTTACATTCCTTTTAGCATTCCTTTCAGCATTCCTTTTACATTCCTTTCAGCATTCCTTTTACATTCCTTTTACATTCCTTTTTACATTCCTTTTGCATTCCTTTTGCATTCCTTTTGCATTCATTTTATTTATCGCAATTTACATTTTCATTTTACTTAGTAATAGATAACCAAACCATTTTCATTTCCACCAAGAACAATTGAGTCGCACTTTCTACCAATAATCAATTCGAATTGAATCGGGACGATAAACTCTTTTATACTTGGCCTAAAAACCAGTTATTAAATGGCGCTGCTGCCGGCTCTTTTCGTGAAGATTAACGGTTTATTGTGAGAGACGCGTTGGATTTTGGGATCCGTTCTCTTTTGAACGTTATTTTTCTTGTCAAATTTTCAAAAAAAAAACAATTTTAAAAAAGATTAAAAAAAAATTATATTAAAAAATTTCAAAAATCCCAAAAACATTTTAAAAAACCATAAAATGCATTTCTTTTCTAAGTTTTGCAACCAAAAATATTCCTCTTAACCCTGTATTGTGTTTAATTCTTTTTCCCAACCCCTCTAATTTTAATTCTTCATGGATTCGTCTTGCGTACGGTGTGGGAGACCATGGCATGGTTATCAAACATGTCAATGGTGTACTTGTGAGCGGTGTGGCTCTGATATTGACGATACACAACTTGGATTTTGTCCATTTCGCAATTCAACAAATTCATACTTCTTTTCTTACAATATTTTCTCACCCTCTCCCGTATATGACAATCCTTATCCTAACAATGCACCGAGTTTTTCTCCATACCCGTGGTGCAATATTTGTGGGGGCCCTCACGATGCTTCTTCTTGTCAACCGATGAATATCTTTGAGCCAATTCCATGCTATGATTCTGGTTTGTATAACTTTGAGCCCCCACATCACACCTTCAATCATCAATCCTCTCAGGGAATTAGTCTTGACCAACAACTCACTACTTTGAATGACATTCTTGAAAGTTTAGCTCAACTCCGAGCTGACTTGCATCAGGAAAGGCAACCTTTGCTTGATGGTGACCAAATCTTGAAATCCACCTACACCTTTTTGAGCCAATTTGTTCATTTTCCCTTCTTTTCTACACCAAAATGTTTACTTACAGCATGGGATAGAATGGGTTTAATTGAACATACCCAGGGAGATGATCAACAGAAATTGCTTCATGAGCTTCTTAAAGATGTGGAGGTTATCAAGGAGGAGTTAGTGGACTATATCACTCCTAACCGGAATGGTCCAGTCTATTATAATGATGATGACGAGGATGATATCTACAATCTCAACCCATCTTCTGAGATTACTACTCCTACTCTTGATATCCCTAATGCGCCTAAGGATTGTGATACATTGAGTGAGATTAGTGATTTTGGTCTTGATAAATTTTTTGATGAGGTTTGTGATGCATCGAATTTTGAGGAGCTTACGGAAGAGGTCGCTCTTAATGATGATGATTTTTCTCCATGCTATGAGAATTTCACTTTTGAAATTTCTCCTTCTCCTCCGGGCGATGAAGGCGATGTTGATTTATTCTCTCCGACTTATGAGAAGTTCGCCCCTGAACTTGGTCTTTTAGATGAGGTGGAAGACGTTATTCTTCGCGACAAATTACTGAAAGTTCATCTTCTTATTTCTAAGATTGAAGCGTTGAATTCTGCTCCTATTAAAGAATCTTCACCTCCATCTATTACTTCAGTTGAGAATAATGATACAGCTATGGAGGAAATCGACATTCACTCAATGCCTCCTGGTATTGATGATGATGACACGGAGGGGGAAATTATTTTTGATAATTTGCTGCAGGAAGGTATTGTCCCAAGTCCCCCTCCCGAGCACCTTTCATCCACTCCTTTTAACACCATTACGGAGGATGAGTGCTTTGAACCGGGAGGTAACATTGACCATTCCATGATTGACACCTTTACGGCTTTACCGCTTCTGAACATCAATTGTCTTTGGGGGATGACAATTTGCTTACTTTACCCACCCCACCTCCCGTGGATCATGACCTCACATACTTCTCGTATGTTGAGCGGAATTTTCTCCCATTCAAGACTTATCCTCCTGCCTCTCCTTTATTCATGTCCTCCGGGAACGAGGACAAGGTCTTTGATCCCGGTATTACATTTGAGGCTTCCACATGGACCATTTAATTCGGGGACGAGTCAGGCTCGTGACTCGGTTAACAAAAACAAGCGCTTCTCGGGAGGCAACCCGATTATCTATCTATCTTTATCTGTTTTTATAATAAGTGTAGGGGGAGACCCTTGTATGTGTTTGTTGTCTTCTTTCTTATCATGTGCAGGGATTAGAGCTTTCAAATATCCATTCTTGATGAATTTTGACGACCCGTGATTCCGTGTTCCCGTCTTCCCGGTTCTATCCTAAACTCTTTTGATTCTCTATTTTATATTCTTCAATATTAAAATAAGAATCACTTTAGTTGTCTCTTCCTTAGCAAGATAAAAACAACGTGCACAATGTCCTAAGTGTAGGGGAGTTTACTCCCACATGCTTAAACATTGAGGACAATGTTTATATTAAGTGTAGGGGGGACTTCTATCAAAGTTAAGTGGTCTTTTCCTTGTATTTGTCCTTATTTTAACCGGAAAATTGATTTTTCGACATTTTTCAAAATTTTTGATCTATTTTGGCCTAGTAGTTTTTCCTTTGTTAGCGTTATTTACTTTCTTTGCTAGAATAAATTTTCAATAAAGTGGTTTTAAATTTTTCAAATTCGTGAATATTTTGACTCAACCCGAGTTTACTTATCTAAGTTTACTCTAGCTAGTATCCTTAACGTGTTTAAGTCAAGTTTTGCTAGGCTTTTATATAGGGAGCTTTAAAACGCGAAAGTCTTAACTCTCACGGGTTAAGAACAAGAACTTTTCGCAAGTTCCTATAATTGATCCTAGAGAGTTGTTTATCAAGGGAACTTTAAAATTCGAATTCTAAACTTGAAAAGGTCTAAGAGTTTGCAAGATCCTATAGATGACTCGAAAACCCAAAACTTGGATTTAATTGGCTAAGCATCCACGAGTCTCATTCTTTAAGATTTTAAACTGTGGAGAACGAGAGATGATAGAGTCAATTATAAGTTTGGTACTCTTTCATGAATTTATGTGAGTTGATTATGAGTTTTTTCTCTCATCGCTTGTTAATAAATTTAATTGCAACAAATAAGGTTGTACGATTTGAAAAGTTACTTAGCTTCTAGCCCACGATCGTTTAAAAGTTGCTCGGTATTAATTAGAGTTCATAGCCAAGGCATAACTTATTGAAGCGGGATGCGAAGATTGGCGAGTCCGAAAAGGCCCTAACAAGGCATGAGGGCTACATTTTGTTGCTAAAGATCCAAAGTGATGTGGAGAATCATTCATCAAAAATCATTATGATGGATCGAGACACACGACGAAAAGCAAAAACTCCCCAAAAGATCATGGAGAATTCTATCCAAAAAGGCCCTAACAAGGTATGAGGATAAATAGATCCAAGTCCTAAAAGGAGGCGGATCGTTGTATATCAAAGTCCAAAATAAAGATTCGAGAAAAATGAAGAAGTCGGGGTCCAAGTATGAAGAATCTCTCAAAAACATCAAGTGAAGAAATTCCTATTATGAAGAGAAGACCATAATTTCAAGAACGTCTCTCAAGATTTGAAGTATGAAGTCGCTGCCAAATATCGGTCCGATAAAGGTCTCAAATCGTTAAGCGAGTTATGCCAAGATATGAACTTTACGAGGTCTCGAGAAGCAGTTTTACAAGATTTTGTCCTTTAGCTAACTATTGATTAAATCGTCCCACTTTATTTTCATCCTAAATAACTATCGAAATAAGTCAACATTGCATCCTTGTGATCATTCAAGACAAAAATAAAATGTAAGAGATACACCTAGGAATAAGGGAGTCTAAGTAAATAATTGGCCCACATGAGTTCGTGTTAGTTTGCTAACTTATAATAACAATGATCTCGTTTTTAAGCTTGGTTTGGGGAACGTGAAACTTGAGGGTGATAATCATTCATGACATTTCCAAAACCCTAAGGTAAGTTTTTGATCTCTTTACTTGTTTTCTTATTTTTGCAATTTTCTATCATTTTAATAAAGGCCAATGTGGATTGATTATGATGGAAAATGTAAAACTTGCTTTGTAACTAATGCATTGCATGAGGACATTTCAATGGTCAAGTGTAGGGGATTTGATAGGTGTGAAAACACCCATCCTTTTACCACTTAATTACAATAATAACCAAGCCAAAACGTGTATTTTATGTCGTAAATGTCAGAATTATGCGTGGTTTGTGTTTTTGTTGTGATTTAGGACCAAAACGTGAAAAGGGAGGAAAACACGGGCTTTCACGGGCTTTTATCGAAGAAAAAGACAAAAGAAGAAGTCAAAAGATCAAGAGTGCAAAAAGAACGGAAGTCCAAGGCCTATTCTGAAGATTTATCGTAGAACAAGTCTAAAGACTGAAGTTTAATTAAGCCGAAGAACTCAAGTCTAATAAATGAAGAAATTATAAGACGAGTTTAAATTAATCCCGAGACAAAGTCGAAAAAGTCGAAGAACTTAAAGACGAAAAGACGTGAAGAAAGAAAGAAAGAAAAGAGCAACACAAGCATCCCCTCCTTTCCTATAAATACCCTTCATTTCACCACATGAAAGGGTGTTAGTCATTTAGGAGTAGTTAGATTAGTTTAGGAGTAGGTAATTTTAGAGAGAGAAAGTGAAAGTTTCTCTCACTAGGATCTTAATCTTTTATCTTCCTTTCTTGTTTTTAATCAAGTCTTTACTTTTGATAGCTTAATTCTTCTTTTAATCTTAATCTTATTCTACCTTTCTTAGTTTTTATATATTTTTAATCCGAAATTTTTATGCTTTTTTTGTTTAATCTTGATGTTTGATTGATCAAAAAGTTTATCTTTTGGTTTTAATCTAAGCTGTTTTACAAATTAAGCTATAAGTTTGACAATCTTATTGGCTTATTTGGTATTTAGTTTATTTGTTTTTAAGTTTTCTTAAAAGCTTTATCTTTTTAAAAGTTTATCTTATTAAGTTTGCTTATTTTTGTGTTTTTAAAAGTCTTTAAATTCTAGCTTATTAGCTTTTTCTCATGCGTGTTATTATTGAGTTTTGGGTTGTGTGCTTATTTGAGTAATAGCTTATAGATTTAGCATATTTGCCTCTTTCCTTACTTCATTCTGATCATCTTGATTGGAAAAGGGTTTTACATTCCTTTTGCATCACCTTCATTCCTTTCATCTTGATTGGAAAAGGGTTTTACATTCCTTTTATACATTCCTTTTACATTCCGATCATCTTGATTGGAAAAGGGTTTTACATTCCTTTTAACATTCCTTTCAGCATTCCTTTTACATTCCTTTTGCATTCCTTTTAGCATTCCTTTCAACATTCCTTTTACATTCCATTCAGCATTCCTTTTAGCATTCCTTTTACATTCCTTTTGCATTCCTTTTACATTCCTTTTACATTCCTTTCAGCATTCCTTTTAGCATTCCTTTGCATTCCTTTTACATTCCTTTTAGCATTCCTTTCAGCATTCCTTTTAGCATTCCTTTTTCATTCCTTTTACATTCCTTTTAGCATTCCTTTTGCATTCCTTTTACATTCCTTTTAGCATTCCTTTCAGCATTCCTTTTACATTCCTTTCAGCATTCCTTTCAACATTCCTTTTAGCATTCCTTTTACATTCCTTTTGCATTCCTTTTACATTCCTTTTGCATTCCTTTTACATTCCTTTCAGCATTCCTTTTAGCATTCCTTTTGCATTCCTTTTGCATTCCTTTTTGCATTCCTTTCAGCATTCCTTTTACATTCCTTTCAGCATTCCTTTTACATTCCTTTTACATTCCTTTTACATTCCTTTCAGCATTCCTTTCAACATTCCTTTTACATTCCTTTTACATTCCTTTCAGCATTCCGTTCAGCATTCCTTTTACATTCCTTTTGCATTCCTTTTACATTCCTTTTAGCATTCCTTTCAGCATTCCTTTTACATTCCTTTCAGCATTCCTTTTACATTCCTTTTACATTCCTTTTTACATTCCTTTTGCATTCCTTTTATTTATCGCAATTTACATTTTCATTTTACTTAGTAATAGATAACCAAACCATTTTCATTTCCACCAAGAATAAATGAGTCACACTTTCTACCAATAATCAATTCGAATTGAATCGGGACGATAAACTCTTTTATACTTGGCCTAAAAACCAGTTATTATCTTATTTGCATTTAAGTGTTCTAAAAAGTTTAATCTTTTTAAAGTTTAGTTTATAAATCTTGCTTATTCGGTGTTTTAAAAGTTTTTCATTAGTGGCTTATTTAGTTCTTTTTATTAATTAATTGGTTAAGTTTTGGTAAGTGCTTATTAGAAAAGTATTTATTTGGTTTTGCTTATTTACCTTTTCCATTCCATCGTAATGTCTAAGGGTTTTAATGGTTCCGATCGGGTATTGTGATCGCATAAGCCTTAGGGTTTCTACTTGCGGTCCAATACTGCGATCACTACTCACGATCCAGACTTTGATATGTGGTTACGATCTAAGACTAAGATCAAATACTAAGATCAAAGGCTAAGATCTAAGACTAAGATCTAGACTAAGATCTAAGACTAAGATCTAAACTAAGATCTAAGACTAAGATCTAGACTAAGATCTAGACTAAGATCTAAGACTACGATCTAGACTAAGATCTAAGACTAAGATCAAAGGCTAAGATCTAAGACTAAGATCTAGACTAAGATCTAAGACTAAGATCTAGACTAAGATCTAAGACTAAGATCTAGACTAAGATCTAAGACTATGATCTAGACTAAGATCAAAGGCTAAGATCTAAGACTAAGATCTAGACTAAGATCTAAGACTAAGATCTAGACTAAGATCTAAGACTAAGATCTAGACTAAGATCTAAGACTAAGATCTAGGCTAAGATCAAAGACTAAGATCAAAGACTAAGATCAAAGGCTAAGATCTAAGATATGAGCTGGACTACGATCGCTTGTTGTGATCGAGACTGTGATCCGAGTTACGATCGGAACGCATTTTTCAGTTTTTATTTCTTGTTTTTATTTTTAAATTCAAATTTAACTTTTCTCGCCATTTTTACTTAGAATTATTTTAAACTTGTTTTGTCTTAGTTTTATTCTTAAGTTTGCAAATTTTACTTTTTGTCGAGTTTTAATTTTTCGTCATTTATTTTTAAAGTCTTATTTTTTTAGTTTAATATTTTCAAGATTTTATCTATATTTCGTTTAAGTCTTTATTAGTTTATCTTTTTTTTTATTTTGCCATTTACTTTAAAGTTTGCATTTTTATTTTGTTACACAACGACAACCTTTTCTTTTATCCACCAAAGACGACTGAGTCACACTTCAAACTGTAATCAATTCGATTAGACGCCGTGAACAACGAACTTTTAACCTAGCAAAACCCCACTTTCAAATGGCGCCGCTGCCGGTTCTTTTCGTGAAGATTAACGGTTTTTGTGAGAGACACGTTGGATTTTGGGATCCGTTCATTTTTGAACGTTACTTTTCTTGTCAAAGTTTTGAAATTTTCAAAAAATCCTAAAAATCAAAAATTTCAAAAATCCAAAAACATTTTAAAAAATCATAAAAATCATTTCTTTTTCCAAGGGTTTTGCAACAAAAATATTCCTCTTCATCCTCTATTATGTTTAATTCTTTTTCTCAACCCCTCTAATTTTTAATTCTGCATGGATTCGTATGTTTATTGCGTATGGTGTGGGAGACCATTGTATGGTTTTCAAACATGTCAATGGTGTACATGTGAGCGGTGCGGAAATGATATCGACAATACACAATTTGGATTCTGTTCATTTTGCAATTCAACCAATTCATACTTCACCTCCAGTGACACTATCTCACCCTCTCCCATATATGCCGATCCATATGCGCAAAATGCACCGGGTTTTTCTCAATACCCGTGTTGCAACAATTGTGGGGGCCCTCACGATACCTTTTCTTGTCAACCGATGAATTATTATGAGCCAAATCCCTGTTCTCGTTCTTCTTAGCCGATGAATTATTATGAGCCACCTCCGTGCTATAATTCCAGTTTTCAAAATTTTGAGCCCCCACAATACTCCCTCTATCATCAACCCTCTTTTGCAATTCCTAATGAGTCACTAGCCACTCTTTTGAATCAAGTTCTTAACATTAATTAATCACAAAATATCTCGAAAAACGTCAAGAGAGAATTTAACAAGAGCAAGTATCTAATCTTAGTGATTATACTCCTCCTCTTGTGCGTCCATACTATTATGATGATGATTAGAATACTATTTCCTGGAATGATCTTGTTGCTCAACATCCTAGTGCAATTGTAGTTCCTTCTCTCGATATCCCAAATGCGTCTAAGGATTGTGATACATCGAGTGAACTTAGTGAATTTGGTCTCGACAACTTATTTGACGAGGTTTGTGATGTACCGACTTTTGCTGAGCTTATGGACGAGGTCGCTCTTAATGATGATTTTTCTCCATGCTATGAGAATTTCACCTTTAAAATTTCTCAATCTCCTCCGGGAGATGAGGGCGATGTTGATTTATTCTCTCCGATTTACGAGAAGTTCACCACTGAACTTGGTCATGTAGATGAGGTGGAAGACGTTATTCTTCGCGACAAATTACTGAAAGTTCATCTTCTTATTGCTAAAATTGAAGTGTTGAATTCTGCTCCTAATACCGAGTCTTTGCCCCCGTCTATTATTCCCGTTGACAATAATGACACATTTATAGAAGAATTCGACATTCACTCAATACCTCCGGGTATTGATGATGATGACACGGAGGAGGATATTCTTTTTAATACTTTAATGCCTGAAGCTATTGTCCCAAGTCCCCCTCCCGAGCATCTCTTATCCCATACTTTCGAGACCATTACTAAATATGAGTGATTTGACCCGGGAGGTGACATTGACCATTCTATGATTGACACCTTTACGGCTTTGCCGCTCAGTGATAATCATATGTATTTTGGGGATGACATTTTGATTCCTTTACCCACCCCACCTCCCGTGGATCAAGACTTCACTTATTTTTATTTTATTGAGAGGACTTTTTTGCCGTTCAAGACTTATCCTCCGGCCTCTCCTGTTTTATTTTCCTCCGGGAACGAGGACAAGGTCTTTGATCCCGGTTTTACATTAGAGGCTTCCCCATGGACCATTTAATTCGGGAACGAGTCAGGCTCGTGACTCGGTGAACAAAAACAAGCGCTTCTCGGGAGGCAACCCGAAAGATCATGGATAAGTCTATCCGAAAAGACCCTAGCAAGGTATGAGGATAAATAGATCCAATTCCTAAAAGGAGGCGGATCGTTGTATATCAAAATCTGAAATAAAGATTGGAAAAAAAATGAAGAAGTCGTGGTCCAAGTATGAAGAATCTCTCAAAACCTTCAAGTGAAGAAATTCCTATTATGAAGAGAAGACCATTATTTCATGAGCGTCTCTCAAGATTTGAAGTATGAAGTCAATGCCAAATATCGGTCCGAGAAAGGTCTCAAATCGTGAAGCGAGTTATGCCAAGATATGAACTTTATGAGGTTTCAAGAAGCAGTTTTAAAAGATTTTGTCCTTTAGCTAACTATTGATTAAATCGTCCTACTTTATTTTCACCCTAATAAACTATCGAAATAATCAATAATGCATCCTCGTGATCATTCAAGAAAACAATAAAATATAAGAGATACACCTAGGAATAACGGAGTCTAAGTGAATATTCGGGCCACATGAGTTTGTGTTAGTTTGCTAACTTATAATAACAATGATCTCGTTTTTAAGCTTGGTATTGGGGAACGTGAAACTTGAGGGTGATAAACATTCATGACAACCAAAGCCCTAATGTAAGTCTTCGATCTCTTTACTTATTTTTTTCGTTCAAATATTTTGTAATTTTCTATCTATTTAAGTTTTCTTAATGTCTTATGTTTAATAAAGGCCAAGGTGGGTTAATTATGATGGAGAATGTAAATCTTTCTTTGTAACTAATGTATTGCATGAGGGCATTGCAATGGTCAAGTGTAGGGGATTTGATAGGTGTGAAAACTGTGACAACCCAAAACCGTGGTCATTATTTAATTATATTTTTACGTATATATTTTTGAAATCTTTGACGAGATTGATTATTATGACGATTGGTGATTTGATTTGGATGAATGATTGGAAATTATATTTTTACGTATTGACGAGTTGCGAGGATTATTAGTGATGACGATATCAACGGATGCCCAAAAATTTTACGTTTTATTTTAGACATGTCGATGTTTAATAATTTGACGTTTTTATTTTTACTGTCGTATTAAGTCGTGCCGAGACTATATAATATCATATTTTGTGTGCGTTTTAAGTTTTGAGAAGTATTTTTATGAAACCCGAGACCCGTAAATATTTTCAAAAGTGAATAATAGTCATTTCCCGATTTTTAACAAAGTATTTGCATTTTGGTCCACAAGAATCACAATTGGCAAAAACTACCCTAAACATTTCCCATATAAAAGGAAAATTAAACACAAAATAACACACAAATTCCACCACCACCAACTTTCTTCTCTCTCTCTCTCTCTCCCTCCTCCCTTTCTTTCGCGTCCACCCCAAAGCATCAAACACCCTAGATTTTTAAAAATCTAGCTTGAATCCACAAAAACCAATTGAAGACCCATTCTAGTTTCTTGATTCTCATCACATTGGTATAAAAATTTCCTACATGCAAGAACATTTTTGTAAAACCCATTTTTGGTGAAAAATCATATGTTTTGATCTTAAATTGTTGTTGTATGTAGGTGTTTATGTGCTTATATATTAATTTTGATGATTGCATGTTGAAAATTTTTAGTTGGGTTTTTATGATTTGATCATCTAGGATGATTTAGTGTGTTATGATTGAAAGTAGTAATATAGGGATGATTATAGTGGTAAAAATGATGTAAAAATGTGGTGAAAAATTGATTTTGAATGATCTTTAAGAAGGTATTTTATAACAGATTATTAAAGGTAATTTTCTTAAAATATGAGTTTGAGTTTGAGATGAACTAATTATATATTGTTGTAGAGGATGTCTTAAGCTTCGATTTGGTATAAGGTAGAGCTACTAGCTCCAAACGAGCGAAAAGTTACGTTAGTTTGATTATTCGTGTACCGGGAGACGAGTATCGTCACAATATATAATTGTTGTCGATATTTGGATCGAATCTCGGGGACTATAAAAAGGATTTTGAAATGAGTCATGTACTGATGTTAAGTGTTAAGTATGAGGATTTTGAGTTTATTTTCAAAGTCGAGTGTCGGTTTTGTAAACGGAGAAAAATAAATGAGTTAAAAAGACTATATGAGTTGTTGACGTAAAACTGTCCGGTTTTTGTAATTCGAAGACGAGTCGGGCAGAGAACTTTAAAAGTAAAATCTTTTAACCAACTTTTGGGAGGTCTTTCTATATATAGTAAGTGAAGTTACTGATTAGTATCGTAAGCTATTGACGTGTTTAAGTAAGCAAAACAGTTTGGACGATTAACATATATTTATCGACAGTTTTTGAAAGAATAAAAGTATAAAAGTGTACGTAAGAAGGATTTATTAATTTAAGTATGGTGTGAGTTTGATTTTGACTTTGAGATATTTATTTCATTTTATTAAGTATGAAATATTACTTGGATGTATTATTAAAGGCACGCGTTTTGTTTTGATAGATTGTGAATTTCGTGTTCGCCGGGCATCATCGATCGTTGAAAGTCGTCATACTACTGTTAATACTTCAGGTGAGTCTATAGCCTCGCATTCTACTTGTTTTAATGATTTTAAAACCTGCGAGGGGAATACATGCTATTTGAAGAAAAATGAACACATGTCATGAGTAATTGTTGGACCCGATGTTGCCTTTGATGATATGAATTGTATTAGTACCTAATTGAAAAAGTCCCTAAATTCATGAGTCGTTAAGTATCTTCTGACTTGATGTTGTGAGTTGAGAATAGCCGCTTATTCTAATAATAGTACTATTGGACTGACAACCTTATCTGAGACCAGGGCATTACGCTGAGTAACCTTTGGGAAGGATAATTTTACGAGAATGAGAATTGGTATTCTTGCAATTGATACCCTAGTAGGGGAACTGGTAATTTTTCTAGTCATGCCGGCATTTGGCGTGGGTGACTAAGTTAAGGGGTCGGTGTCATGAGCTTAATACAATTCATTAGCTATTGCTATAAGATGAAATGCCTGATTAATAGATTGTATGGCCACATTTCTATTAAACAATTGTGAATGGTTTTTACGATGTGTTCAATTAT
This sequence comes from Glebionis coronaria, assembly GCA_025667525.1. Classification (NCBI taxonomy): domain Eukaryota; kingdom Viridiplantae; phylum Streptophyta; class Magnoliopsida; order Asterales; family Asteraceae; genus Glebionis; species Glebionis coronaria. The sequence goes on along the minus strand of CM046874.1, from coordinate 524,190,285 downwards.
GTTTTGTTAAACCTATAGACTTGCTCAACCTTTGTGTTGATGATTTTAAGCATGTATTTAAGGTACTTGAAGTTGTTGAGTTACGGAGCTTGCTGGAGAAGGATTGCGGGATTGCTTTTGTAGTAATTTGGTATAAAACAGATTTCTTTCCCGTTTGTCATAAATTTATGGTATATGGTCAAGTATTTTGGTAAAAGGTTTGTCGTTTTGTTAAGATCCTACGGGAACCTGAACGCTACTCTGATATATTTTTAAACTAGTTTTACTTGGGATTGAAGGTTTTAGACACTGATTTAAATTATTTCCTTATTTATTCCTAAATATACTGTTGTAAGGTCATATAAAGAGTGTTGAAAAATGAAGTTTTTGAATAGCACCCAATTGTGTATTTCCGCTGCGTAATTTAATTTGGGGGTGTTAAAAAAACACGCATCCTTTTACCACTTAGTTATAATAATAACCAAGACTGAACATGTATTTATTGTCGTAAAAGTCAGAATTATGCGTGGTTTGTGTTTTTGTTGTGATTTAGGACCAAAATGTAAAAAGGGAAGAAAACACGGGCTTTTATCGAAGAAAAAGACAAAAGACGAAGTCAAAAGATCAAGAGTGCAAAAAGAACGGAAGTCAAAGGCCTATTCTGAAGATTTATCGAAGAAAAAGTCTAAAGACGAAAGTTTAAACGAAGTCGAAGAACCAAGTCTAATAAAAGAAGAAAGTTATAAGACGAGTTCATTTCATATCGACAAATCCCGAGACAAAGTCGAGAAAGACGAAGAATTTAAAAGAGGAAAAGACGAGAAAGAAAGAAGGAATCAACACACTCCTTCCATTTCCTCCTATAAATACCTTCCTTATGTCATTAGGAAGGGTGTTAGCTAAAAATTCATTTTTACTTCTTCACTTTATTTTCTAGCACTTTTCATATTGTCATTTCATTATTGTCTTTCTTTCAAGGAAGTCTTTAATTTTGTGTTGAATCTTAATCTTTAATTTCAAACTTTTTACAATCATCTCATTCTTCCTTTCTTGTTTGTTTTAATCTTGAGTTTTATTTGATTTAATCTCGAAAATTGTTCATTTTTATAATTATTTGATTAAAGTTCTTATCTTTTTGTTCTTATCATTTTCATGCGATTAATGGTCTTAGCTTATTGTGCTTTTTGCTTATTTCGTGTTTAGCTTATTTGCATTTAAGTGTTCTAAAAAGTTTAATCTTTTTAAAGTTTATTTTATAAATCTTGCTTATTCGGTGTTTTAAAAGTTTTTCATTAGTGGCTAATTTAGTTCTTTTTATTATTGAATTGGTTAAGTTTTAGTAAGTGCTTATTAGAAAAGTGCTTATTTGGTTTTGCTTATTTACCTTTTCCATTCCATCGTAATGTCTAACGGTTTTAATGGTTCCGATCGGGTATTGTGATCGTATAAGCCTTAGGGTTTCTACTTGCGATCCAATACTGCGATCACTACTCACAATCCAGACTTTGATCTGTGGTTACGATCTAAGACTAAGATCAAAGACTAAGATCAAAGGCTAAGATCTAAGACTAAGATCTAGACTAAGATCTAAGACTAAGATCTAGACTAAGATCTAAGACTAAGATCTAGACTAAGATCTAAGACTAAGATCTAGACTAGGATCTAAGACTAAGATCAAAGGCTAAGATCTAAGACAAAGATCTAGACTAAGATCTAAGACTAAGATCTAGACTAAGATCTAAGACTAAGATCTAGACTAAGATCTATGACTATGATCTAGACTAAGATCAAAGGCTAAGATCTAAGACTAAGATCTAGACTAAGATCTAAGACTAAGATCTAGACTAAGATCTAAGACTAAGATCTAGACTAAGATCTAAGACTAAGATCTAGACTAAGATCAAAGACTAAGATCAAAGGCTAAGATCTAAGATACGATATGGACTACGATCGCTTGTTGCGATCGAGACTGCGATCCAAGTTACGATCGGAACGCATTTTTCAGTTTTTATTTCCTGTTTTTATTTTTAAATTCAAATTTAACTTTTCCCGCCATTTTTACTTAGAATTATTTTAAACTTGTTTTGTCTTATTTTTATTTTTAAGTTTGCAAATTTTACTTTTTGTCGAGTTTTAATTTTTCGTCATTTATTTTTAAAGTCTTATTTTTTTTAGTTTAATCTTTTCAAGCTTTTATCTATATTTTGTTTAAGTCTTTATTAGTTTATCTTTTTTTTATTTTGCCATTTAATTTAAAGTTTGCATTTTTATTTTGTTACACAACGACAACCTTTTCTTTTATCCACCAAAGACGATTGAGTCACACTTCAAACTGTAATCAATTCAATTCGACGCCGTGAACAACGAACTTTTAACCTAGCAAAACCCCACTTTCAAATGGCGCCGTTGCCGGTTCTTTTCGTGAAGATTAACGGTTTTTGTGAGAGACACGTTGGATTTTGGGATCCGTTCATTTTTTAACGTTATTTTTCTTGTAAAAATTTTCAAAATTTTTCAAAAAAAATCCTAAAAATCAAAAATTTCAAAAATCTAAAAACATTTAAAAAATCATAAAAAGCATTTCTTTTTCCAAGGGTTTTGCACCAAAAATATTCCTCTTTATCCTCTATTCTATTTAATTCTTTTTCTCAACCCCTCTAATTTTTAATTATGCATGGATTCGTATGTTTATTGCGTAGGGTGTGGGAGACCATTGTATAGTGATATCGACAATACACAATTTGGATTTTGTCCATTTTGCAATTCAACCAATTCATACTTCACCTCCACTGACACTATCTCACCCTCTCCCATATATGCCGATCCATATGCGCAAAATGCACCGGGTTTTCTCAATACCCGTGTTGCAACAATTGTGGGGGCCCTCACGATACCTTTTCTTGTCAACCGATGAATTATTATGAGCCAAATCCGTGTTCTCGTTCTTCTCAGCCGATGAATTATTATGAGCCACATCCGTGCTATAATTCCAGTTTTCAAAATTTTGAGCCCCCACAATACTCCCTCGATCATCAACCCTCTTTTGCAATTCCTAATGAGTCACTAGCCACTCTTTTAAATCAAGTTCTTAACATTAATGAATGTTTCACTAAATATCTCAAAAAACGTCAAGAGAGAATTCAACAAGAGCAAGTATCTAATCTTTGTGATTATACTCCTCCTCTTGTGTGTCCATACTATTATGATGATGATGATGATGATGAGAATACTATTTCTTGGAATGATCTTGTTACTCAACATCCTAGTGCAATTGTAGTTCCTTCTCTCGATATCCCAAATGCGTCTAAGGATTGTGATACATCGAGTGAACTTAGTGAATTTGGTCTCGACAACTTATTTGACGAGGTTTGTGATGTACCGACTTTTGCTGAGCTTACGGACGAGGTCGCTCTTAATGATGATTTTTCTCCATGCTATGAGAATTTCACCTTCAAAATTTCTCAATCTCCTCCGGGAGATGAGGGCGATGTTGATTTATTCTCTCCGACTTACGAGAAGTTCACCACTGAACTTGGTCATGTAGATGACGTGGAAGACGTTATTCTTCGCGACAAATTACTGAAAGTTCATCTTCTTATTGCTAAAATTGAAGTGTTGAATTCTGCTCCTAATACCGAGTCTTTGCCCCCGTCTATTATTCCCGTTGAGAATAATGACACATTTATAGAAGAAATCGACATTCACTCAATACCTCTGGGTATTGATGATGATGACACGGAGGAGGATATTCTTTTTGATACTTTAATGCTTGAAGCTATTGTCCCAACTCCCCCTCCCGAGCACCTCTTATCCCATACTTTGGAGACCATTACTAAAGATGAGTGATTTGGCCCGGGAGGTGACATTGACCATTCTATGATTGACACCTTTACGGATTTGCCGCTCAGTGATAATCATATGACTTTTGGGGATGACATTTTGATTCCTTTACCCACCCCACCTCTCGTGGATCAAGACTTCACTTATTTTTATTTTATTGAGAGGACTTTTTTGCCGTTCAAAGACTTATCCTCCGGCCTCTCCTGTTTTATTTTCCTCCGGGAACGAGGACAAGGACTTTGATCCCGGTATTACATTAGAGGCTTCCCCATGGACCATTTAATTCGGGGACGAGTCAGGCTCGTGACTCGGTGAACAAAAACAAGCGCTTCTCGGGAGGCAACCCGAGTATCTATCATTTTTATCCGTTTTTATAATAAGTGTAGGGGAGAACCTCGTATGTGTTTGCTGTTTTTTTCTTATGATGTGCAGGGATTCAAGCTTTCAAACATTCATTCTTGATGACTTTTGACGACCCGTGATTCCGTGTACCCGTCTTCTCGGTTTTATCCTAAACTCTTTTGATTTACTATTTTATATTCTTCAATATTAAAATAGGAGTCACTTTAGTTGTCTTTTTCTTAGCAAGATTTAAGAAACATGCACAATGTCCTAAGTGTAGGGGAGTTTACTCCCACATGCTTAAACATTGATGACAATGTTTATCTTAAGTGTAGGGGGACTTCTATCGAAATTAAGTGGGCTTTTCCTTGTATTTGTCCTCATTTTAACCGGAAAATTGATTTTTCGACATTTTTCAAAATTTTTCATCTATTTTGGCCTAGTAGTTTTTCCTTTGTTATCGTTAATTTTCTTTCAGTAGGATAAATTTTAATAAATGGTTTCAATAAGTTTAGATGTCTTTGATATATTAGGTCCGTCATGAATCTTTTGACTTAACCCGAGTTTACTTATCCAAGTTTACTCTTGCTAGTATCCTTAACGTGTTTAAATCAAGTTTTGCTAGGCTTTTATATAGGGAACTTTAAAACGAGAAAGTCTTAACTCATACGGGTTAAGAACAAGAACTTTTCGCAAGTTCCTATAATTGATCTGAGAAATTCGTTTATCAAGGGAACTTTAAAATGCGAATTCTAAACTTGAAAAAGTCTAAGAAGTTGCAAGATCCTATAGATGACTTGAAAACCCAACACTTTGATATAATTGGCTAAGCATCCACGAGTCTCGTTCCTTGAGATTTTAAATTGTGAAGAACGAGAGATGATAGAGTCAATTATAAGTTTGGTATTCTTTCATGAATTTATGTGAATTAATTATGAGCTTTTTCTCCTATCGCTTGTTAATAAATATAATTTCAATAAGTAAGGTTGTACGATTTGAAAAGTTACTTAGCTTCTAGCACAAGATCGTTTAAAAGTTGTTCGGTATTAATTAGAGTTCATAGCCAAGGCATAACTTATTGAAGCGGGATGCAAAGATTGGCGAGTCCGAAAAGACCCTAACAAGGCATGAAGGCTACATTTTGTTGCTAAAGATCCAAAGTGATGTGAATAATCATTTATCAAAAATCAATATGAAGGATCTTGAGACACGACGAAAAGCAAATACTCCCCTAAAGATCATGGATAAGTCTATCCGAAAAGACCCTAGCAAGGTATGAGGATAAATAGATCCAAGTCCTAAAAGGAGGCGGATCGTTGTATATCAAAATCCCAAATAAGGATTGGAGAAAAATGAAGAAGTCGTGGTCCAATTATGAAGAATCTCTCAAAACCTTCAAGTGAAGAAATTCCTATTATGAAGAGAAGACCATTATTTCATGAGCGTCTCTCAAGATTTGAAGTATGAAGTCAATGCCAAATATCAGTCCGAGAAAGGTCTCAAATCGTGAAGCGAGTTATGCCAAGATATGAACTTTATGAGGTTTCGAGAAGCAGTTTTAAAAGATTTTGTCCTTTAGCTAACTATTGATTAAATCGTCCTACTTTATTTTCAGCCTAATAAACAATCGAAATAAGTCAATAATGCATCCTCGTGATCATTCAAGATAACAATAAAATATAAGAGATACACCTAGGAATAAGGGAGTCTAAGTAAATAATTGGGCCCCATGAGTTTGTGTTAGTTTGCTAACTTATAATAACAATGATCTCGTTTTTAAGCTTGGTATTAGGGAACGTGAAACTTGAGAGTGATAAACATTCATGACAACCAAAGCCCTAATGTAAGTCTTCGATCTATTTACTTATTTTCTTCCTTCAAATATTTTGTAATTTTCTATCTATTTAAGTTTTCTTAATGTCTTATGTTTAATAAAGGCCAAGGTAGGTTAATTATGATGGAGAATGTAAATCTAGCTTCGTAACTAATGCATTCCATGAGGGCATTGCAATGGTCAAGTGTATGGGATTTGATAGGTGTGGAAACACCCATCCTTTTACCACTTAATTATAATAATAACCAAGCCTGAACGTGTATTTATTGTCGTAAAAGTCAAAATTATGTGTGGTTTGTGTTTTTGTTGTGATTTAGGACCAAAATGTGAAAAGGTAAGAAAGCACGGGCTTTCATGGGCTTTTATCGAAGAAAAAGACAAAAGACGAAGTCAAAAGATCAAGAGTGCAAAAAGAACGGAAGTCAAAGGCCTATTCTGAAGATTTATCGAAGAAAAAGTCTAAAGACGAAAGTTTAAACGAAGTCGAAGAACCAAGTCTAATAAAAGAAGAAAATTATAAGACGAGTTCATTTCATATCGACAAATCCCGAGACAACGTCGAGAAAGACGAAAAATTTAAAAGATGAAAAGACGAGAAAGAAAGAAGGAAGCAACACACTCCTTCCATTTCCTCCTATAAATACCTTTCTTATGTCATTAGGAAGGGTGTTAGCTAAAAATTCATTTTTACTTCTCCACTTTATTTTCTAGCACTTTTCATATTGTCATTTCATTATTGTCTTTCTTTCAAGTAAGACTTTAATTTTGTGTTGAATCTTAATCTTTAATTTCAAGCTTTTTACAATCATCTCATTCTTCCTTTCTTGTTTGTTTTAATCTTAAGTTTTATTTGATTTAATCTCGAAAATTGTTCATCTTTATAATTATTTGATTAAAGTTCTTATCTTTTTTTTCTTATCATTTTCATGCGATTAATGGTCTTAGCTTATTGTGTTTTTTTGCTTATTTCGTGTTTAGCTTATTTGCATTTAAGTGTTCTAAAAAGTTTAATCTTTTTAAAGTTTATTTTATAAATCTTGCTTATTCGGTGGTTTAAAAGTTTTTCATTAGTGGCTTATATAGTTCTTTTTATTAATGAATTGGTTAAGTTTTAGTAAGTGCTTATTAGAAAAGTGCTTATTTGGTTTTGCTTATTTTCCTTTTCCATTCCATCATAATGTCTAAGGGTTTTAATGGTTCCGATCGGGTATTCTGATCGCATAAGCCTTAGGGTTTCTACTTGTGATCCAATACTGCGATCACTACTCACGATCCAGACTTCGATCTATGGTTACGATCTAAGACTAAGATCAAAGACTAAGATCAAAGGCTAAGATCTAAGACTAAGATCTAGACTAAAATCTAAGACTAAGATTTAGACTAAGATCTAAGACTAAGATCTAGACTATGATCTAGACTAAGATCTAAGACTAATATTTAGACTAAGATCTAAGACTAAGATCAAAGGCTAAGATCTAAGACTAAGATCTAGACTAAGATCTAAGACTAAGATCTAGACTAAGATCTAAGACTAAGATCTAGACTAAGATCTAAACTAAGATCTAAGACTAAGATCTAGACTAAGATCAAAGGCTAAGATCTAAGACTAAGATCTAGACTAAGATCTAAGACTAAGATCTAGACTAAGATCTAAGACTAAGATCTAGACTAAGATCTAAGACTAAGATCTAGACTAAGATCAAAGACTAAGATCAAAGGCTAAGATCTAAGATACGATCTGGACTACGATCGCTTGTTGCGATCGAGACTGCGATCCAAGTTACGATCGGAACGCATTTTTCAGTTTTTTTTCCTGTTTTTATTTTTAAATTCAAATTTAACTTTTCCCGCCATTTTTACTTAGAATTATTTTAAACTTGTTTTGTCTTAGTTTTATTTTTAAGTTTGCAAATTTTACTTTTTGTCGAGTTTTAATTTTTCTTCATTTATTTTTAAAGTCTTATTTTTTTTAGTTTAATCTTTTCAAGCTTTTATCTATATTTCGTTTAAGTCTTTATTAGTTTGTATTTTTTTTTATTTTGCCATTTACTTTAAAGTTTGCATTTTTATTTTGTTACACAACGACAACCTTTTCTTTTATCCACCAAAGACGACTGAGTCACACTTCAAACTGTAATCAATTCGATTAGACGCCGTGAACAACGAACTTTTAACCTAGCAAAACCTCACTTTCATGTTCCATGTGTCCTTCCTCAGAGGATACAACTATCATCCAGTTCATGTTGTCCAGCATCCACTTGATCAGATTCGAGAGGATCTTTCATATGTCGAAGAACCCGAGAGAGTTCTTGAGCGACAAGATCGTGTCATGCGGAGGAAGACGATCCCTTTCGTCAAAATCCTCTGGAGGGATCATCCTGAGCAGGAAGCCACTTGGGAGACTGAGCAGTCTATACGGACTTTTACCCTCATTTCCAGTTCTGATTCAGGTATGTTTTCTTTCAGTTTACGTTTCTCAAATTCGAGGACGAATTATTCTTTTAGAGGGGAAGAGTTGTAAAACCCGCATTTAAAATACCATGAACAGTACACATGAACAGTACACACATGAAAATACGGTAAAATTAAAACTTTCCATTTATAATATAATTCACGTGTCACGATATTTAATAACATGTAGTTACGTAAATATTATAAATGTGTTAAGTACACGACGTATAATAATCACGACATTTAAAACATAAAAGATCACGAAATTATTTGAACATGGAAAAGCTACGGGTTCCCCGTGGGCTTCCTTTAGGCCGCGGCTACGCAAGAGACAAAGGAGAAGATGGGCTTTGGCCCATAACCCATATTAAACCCATGTAAATAACAAAACACAGGAAACCTAAAACATAATTTAGGTTACAGGAAAAAGTTTGCCTCTTGCCTCCTTCTTGCTCTTGCCGCCGGCCACCATAGACCACAAGGACAAACCGGACGAATTTTCTTTTTGATTATTTGCGTGTACGTAATCGTGTCATAACATTTTCCTTTCCACGTGTTCGGTAAATTAAATACTCTCTTTTCTTTTCAATTCCTTATGAATTCATGTTAGTTATATAATTAATCATTAAAACAAGTAAACAAAACACATGGGATTAATTAAATCATGTTAAAAGGTGTGTTTGGTGTTGTTTTGGGCTAGCCGAGACACAACCGAGAGTCGGGGGACTCTCGGCTTGTTTGATCCGACGCCACCGAGACCCACAAGGGGCTCGGTTTGGTTTGTTGTTCGGGCGCAGCGAAGGGAAAAACCCCGACCACATGTCGTGGTGGGTTTTGGTTTGGACCGAGAGCCAACCGAGACCTTAGGGTCTCGGTGGGGTTCTTTTGGGCTAACAGTGGGAACTGAACAAAAGCAGGGGGAACCGGTCCACTACCGGTATGACCGGTGTGAACCGACTACCGCCGGTGGGAACCACGACTTGGGCAGCTGGTAACCACTCGGACAGTGGCAACCGGCTAGGCCGGGTTAGCCACTGTCAAGGGTGAATGTTTCTGCTTATATGTGGGACCTGGCTTCGAGCTCGGGTTAATTTTAAAACACGGGTTCGGGTCTCGGGTTAACTTTTAAAATTAGAAAAAAAATATGTTAATTAAATTAATTACTAGACTTTTTAATTTAATTAATTTCATGACTTAGGTTAAATATTAAAATAATATTATATGTATAACCTAAGGTATTTAACTTAGCTTAATTTAATTAAAACATGTATTTTTAATTAAATTCTATATAACATATAGTTTAATTAATTAACCTGTTATTTAATTAATAAGCTATAACCATGACTTGTATTGTACTATTTAAACTTTAATTATTATTTATAATCCAGCTTATTTCTAATTATGGAAACATACTATTTATGAAAACTTTCTATTTTTAGAAACTTACTATTTATGGAAACCTGCTATTTTTAGAAAGTTACTTAGTATTACAATACAAGTATTATAATACACTAATACATGAATTATACACAACAGAACATCAGAATGACTACAGTTAACACAGTAAATAGTAAAACATGACAGAATATGTATAACAAGCTAATAACACACGGAACCAGTAAAACACACATATTTCAGATAACTCATACACATCCATATTTATTATGTACTGTTATCCGTCGAGGCGGATTAGTCTTCGTCGTTTTCATTAGCTTCTACTAGACATAAGGTACGGATTTCCTGTCCTTTAGTAAGGACAATCTCTTCCTTCATTAGGATTTCCCGTATGCAGCCAACTGTTTTCCCCAGTAGTTACAGATTAAATGCTTATGTTTTATTAGTTACCTTAGCTATATACATGCATGACCAGTTTTACCTAGTTATGGAGGTACCATAACCATAACACTAGAGGCACTAGTGTTATGACTTCACCACGGCGGAGTGATAGCTCGTGGCGTCCCTTTTAGTTATTTGGCCATTTTATTTATTATATTATCATGTGGGGCGTATGAGTGAATCCTAGTTACATGTTTCAGTCAGGATTTCATGGTGAATGTGGTGTGTGCCTTGCATCCTTCACAAGGAGCTGATCCCTCCTACCCATTACCAATTAATTAGAGGCATCCCCTCTTAATTTGCATGACGAGGTCACCCCTCCAAGTATTCATGCACGTTGTTGACCTCATGACCTATATTGGCTTTTGGTATATTAACTAATACAGATTTTCATAAGTAACATAAGCTATGTTTTCAGAACTAAAATCAGTTAACATGACAAACAACTAGGTTTTCCAAGACTTATTCATTTTTGCTGCTATTCATGCTTTATGCTTGTTATATGCTTCCATATTCTATGTTTCCATGCTTTATTGTATATCCGTTCACCGAGCGTTATGCTCAGCCGTCTACTTTTCCATGTTCCCAAACGGCAGGTACTCAAGGTCGCAAGTAGGAACTCCAGAGTATGTGCATTCGGATTGGAAGCTATCCAGCCTCTTTTACCTTATGCATTTATTCCTACTTTATCATACTTTACTTCATTTGGACATTGTTTAGTCCTTGCATTTATAGTACTTAATATTGCTTGTGTGTGAGTTACTAGACTACTGATGTTTGATTCTGGTATTTCTATTTATGGTCATGAATGTTTAGACATTTACCTTGCATGCTTTGATGACACGCCATAATTTACCGTAGCATTCCATCTTAAAAAATGGGGTGTTACACAACTGCAAATGATGTCTCGCTCAGCTAGATTGATGCATGGGTTATAGTCCTTATGTGGGTGATGGTCAGGAGTTCAACTCCTGGCTGAAGCACATATGGGGGATTTTTCCTTGAACGGATACCGGGTTCGACTCCCAGCTGATGCCTTGAAGTCCTATATGGAAACTGGATGGCTAAGTTGGGTGTGGTTATTCTCTTTGGACAGGTTTCGAATTTGGGGCGTCGTGCCTTGGTGCACAAGGTGGCACGATGGAACTCCGTTGCACCAACAGCCGTTCAAAAATAAGAAAAATAAAAAATATAATGAGTTCTCAAATGTAGTGGACTACCGAAGAGGCGGTAGCTTTGTGTAAAGTTTGGGTGCACGTTTCGGAGAATTCCCGTGGTCGATATCATAAGTCGAAAGGGTTTTGAGAGGAGGTATGTGAGTTCTTTTATCAAGAAACAGGTGAGCGTAAAAGAGGTTATAACTCAATCAACAGATGGAAAAATTTGATTCGTTCTAAAGTTGGTTAATTTACTGCAATTTACGATAACGTCGTACGTAGGCATCCGGTTGGGACTTCTGAAGATACTCTTTATCAAGAAGCCGCACTTGAATATCGCACTTTTGTCATATGGTTTTCCATTCTTCGAATGTTGGAAATTTTGAAACAAAGTCTCACATGGAGCACTAGTGAAATGCCACGTTTCGATAATCTAGCAGTTTAAGTTTTTATGTTTTAATATTTTTTATTATTATATCTCGTAATGTTTTTTATTTTACCTAAAGTTTTTTTATGTAATGTTTTTATTTTATGTAATGTTTTTTATTTAATGTAATGTGTTTTTTATTGAATAAAATGGTTTTTTATTGTATGAAATGTTTTTTTGAATAAAATGTTATTTTTATTGAATATAATTTTTTTTTAAATAAATAAATAAAATCTTACTATATCGTCTTGTTGGAGGCAAATAGGTCGCATTAGGTCGCAGTAGAAGAGAAAGCTGAAAAATCATTGTCGCAACAGTTAAATATACCCGAAGGTGCTCCAAAAGTAAAGTACTCCTTCACTACTACCAACCAAAACCACCCATCAGGGAGACAAACAACCGTCATGTAGACTAAGAACCAGGGCCTGATTTAAGCATGTGCGGCATAGGCGACTGCACAAAGCCTCCGTTTTTTGGGGGCCTCCAAATGTTAAAACTTTTGTATAAGTATATACTCATTTTGGGAGGATTTAGCATTGTTTACATATGATATAGTATGAAACTAGAAGATTTATGTAGTATAAAAAATAAGATCAACTTACTTATCAATGGAGGAACTAAACCTGTGTTTTGTTTTGGAGAAGACAACCCATAGTGATTGTGTGTGGGCCCTACGTTTTTCTTTTGTTTTTTACTTGTACTATTTTCTGTTTTAATCTTTGACTTTATAATATTTCTTTTTAACCCATATCTCTACCTGATATTCTTGATTTAAAAACAAAAATCTTATGTTGGAGTAAAACCAAAGCTGTATCTTTTCAAGGCTATATCTTTTGTTCTCAATATGTTCGCGTCATAATAAAAATAAAAATGTAACATTATCACTCCATCGTACCATAAAAAATATCGTGTGACATCTGAAAGTTAGTCAATACATTCAGAAACAAAAGTATTGTTATAAACATAACAAAAATTTAGTAAGTTGTTAATTGATTGATTTCAATAAACTTGAAGCGAAAATTTAAGCCTTCTCGAAAAATGGAAAGCTATGCTTCTTGAAGCCTATAAAGGTGGTTTGGGTATTGGTAGTCTTCTTGCAAAAGCCTTCTCGGAAAATGGAAATGGCGGTTTCATACGAAAACAAATGCGATATGGCGTGTTGTTATCAAAGATTTTTATGGAGATGATGGTGGGTTTAGACTGCCTCAAAATGCTTCCCTGATTGGGGGTGTCTGGTGTGATATTGTTAAAGCCACTTTAGATATTGATCGTATCGATTTATCTTTTAAGAATTCTTTTATTATGAAGGTGTCGAGTGGCGCTAATGTCTCATTCTGGAAGGATGTTCGGTGCACTACTGGTGTTCGTCACATAGACGCCTATCCTAGGCTCTATGCGCTTGAATCTCAAAAAGACTGCTTGATATCTGATCAATGGCATTTTGAGAATGGGTCATGGGGTAGTAATTGGGCTTGGTGCTCCAGGCCACGTGGATGGGCCTTAAGTGATATCTCGTCTCTCTCATCGGCAATTGCTAATCTTTCCATATCTCCTGATGGCATTGATAAATGGTATTGGGCTCTTGATGTTTTAGGTAAGTTCAAAGTTAGAATATTTACTAAAGCCATCCAAAAAAATATGCTTGCGTAAGAGGTTCTCGACGAGGTTCATTGATAACTGGTTTTTGGCCAGGTAAAAAGATTCGTTGTGTTGGTCTAATCGAATTGATCCTGGTTAACTATGCGACTCAGTCGTTCTTTGGTGGAACAAATAGTTGTGTCGTTGTAGTAATTAAAATGTGCGAAACTTTAAAGTAAAGGGCTGGTAAAATAAATCTAACTCTAATTTAAAATAAAAGACGAGAATTTAAAAGCGTGACGAAAAGTAAATAGGCACTAAACGTAAATAACGCAAACTTAAAACTATCTAAGGCAAACTTAAAACGCAACTAAAACTTAAACTAAGGCAAATAAACTTAAAGTGCGACTAAGGAAAAAGGCGGGAAAAGTAAAGCTTGAAAATTAAAGAATTAAAAGCTGAAATTAAAAAGAACCTGAAAACAGCTCATCCAGAATAATCCTTCGTTCGGAATAATCACTCATCCGGAATGTCACCTTCGTTCGGAATGATTCTTCTTCACTCGGAATATTTCTTCAAAACCCTTCGTTCGGAATATTGGATGTTCCGAATGAACACCCTTGTCTAAACCCTTGATTCGGAACAATCAGCAGAAGACCTTCATTCGGAATCTTTGATGTTCCGAATGAGCACCTTGATCCGGAATATTTAATATTCTGAATAAAGGACTCTTGATCCAGAATATCTTGTTGGTTCGGAACTTCTACTGGTTCGGAATATTTCGAAGGAAACTTGATTCAGAAAATTTTCCGAATGAATACCTTCACTCGGAATGTTTTCTTCAAATAGCCTTGATCCGGAATATTTTATATTCCGAATGAACGACTTTGGTTCGGAATATCCACTGACCCGGAACACTTTCCTTGATTCGGAATGTTTTGGCTTGATCCGGAATAAAAGCTTTATCCGGAATATGTCACCTATCCTGAACAAATTCTTTGATTCGGAACAATCACAACATACCTTCACTCGGAATAAATCCTTGGTTCGGAATATACCTGGGAAAAGAATAGTAACGAAGAACAAGGGATACAAAAGAATACGAATCTAATCCAAAACTAAATCAAAATCAAACCAAAAGATTAAACAAGATTAACCAAAAACATCTACTAATGATAATCAAACAAACCAAATCAATAAAACTAACAATACTAATCACAATAATCAAAACCCACTTAAATCAAATCAATAAAACATCAAAAACATAAACATGAACATAAAGATTAAAGATTAAAGAAAGGAAGATAGGAGATTGACAAGAAAAGTAAAGATTGACAAGAATTAAATGGAAACTTACTTGAAATTAAATGTATTGAAGGTGCAAGACAATGTATTTAAATGGACATGAATTTAAATGACAAGGTAAATAAAATAGAAGAACTAATTGTCACTATTAGCCAACAAAGGAAAATGAATACACTAATGAACTATTTATAGGGGAGATTAGGGAGGTGCTTAGGAAGCTTCCTCCCATCTTTCTTCTTTCCTTAATTACGTCATTAAGTCCTTGCTCTTCTTAATTCTTTGTTAATCTTCTTAATTCTTTGACTTTAACGACTTTGTCTCGGGATTTCTTTGAACTCGTCTTGTAATTCTTCAATAAATTAGACTTGAGTTCTTCGGCTTTTAGTAAACTTCCATCTTTTGACTTTTTCTTCGATAAATCTTCAGAATTGGTCTTGGACATCCGTTCTTTTTGCACTCTTGACTTCTTGACTTCGTCTTTCGTCTTTTTCTTCGATAAAAGCCCGTGAATGCCCGTGTTTTCTCCCCTTTTCACATTTTCGTCCTAAATCACAACAAAACACAAACCACGCATAATTCCGACATTTACGACATAAAATACACGTTTTGGCTCGGTTATTATTGTAGTTAAGTGGTAAAAAGGATGGGTGTTTACACACCTATCATTCATAAATGGAATTCTTTTATCCCCCGTAAGGTTAACGTTTGTGTTCGTAGGGCCTCCCTTTAATAGGCTCCCCCTTGTGAAAACTTGCTCTCTCGTGGAATGAATATTCCACCTAATTTGTGCCCTTTTTGTGAGAACGTGGTTGAAGATATTGAGCTTTCTCTTCTATTGTGTCATGTTGTAAAGAGTGTTTGGAGGAAGATCCGAGGGTGGTGGCATTTAGGCCCTTCGGTCGAGTTCCCTTCATTCTCTATCCGCGACATTGCTATAGGTAATTTGAAAAAGTCTGGTTGTAATCGCGTTAATAAAATGTTTCAGGGGGTTCTGCAATGCTCTTTATGAGCAATATGGAATTGGAGAAACAAGCTCATTAATGAAATTATGGAAGCGGTCGCAAACATTAGGAAGGAGGATATCTTCCCTTCGATTCAATCTCTTTCCAAAACATGGGTTTCGGCTCGGTTTATCAAATTCCAAAACAGATGGATCTCGAGGCCTTTTGATATCTTGGATTCTAGCTGATGATGTCTTTTTGCTTTTTTTAGGAGTGTTTTGGTTTAGAAAGCTTCTTAACTGCTTAGTTGTAATTTGGTTATTTTCTTCTCTTTGTTTTAAATTTTTGTAGTTTTTGTTCCTTTTAGTCTCCATCTTGGAGCCTTTTTATGCAATTTTCTGCCTTTCAATTTTTTGGAGCATTTACATTTATATCCTTCCGAAAATTGAATATTACGTCAATGTCCTTCTCACTTTTTTAGTTACGTCAATATCCTTCACAAACTTTTTTGATTACATTAATATCCTTCGCTATATTTTGTTACTACATAAACATATTTAACAATTTTTTTCATGTATATCCAAAAATCAACATGTTATTTCATCCCTCGATGTTAATATATATATATATATATATATATATATATATATATATATATATATATATATATATATATATATATATATATATATATATATATATATATATATATATATATATATATATATGTATATATATATATATATATATATATATATATATAATGGTAGGTGGAGAGATTAAACTTGCCAAGTGTGTAATCTTTTGGACTTAAAAGCAATTAGATAGTTTAAAGGGTAGAAAATGACTATTAGTCAATTTTGAAAATATTTACAAGACTCGGGTTTCGTAAAAATACTTTTCAAAAGTTAAAATGCATCATAAACGTGATAATATAGTCTCCTGACACGACTTAACACGTCATTAAAAAGAAGACATCCAAAACGTCAAACCTTGAAACAATCGACAATGAAATGTAAAATATCGGGCATCCGTCGGCATCGCGATCATTAATAGTTCTCGTTATTCATTGATTTTGAGTAAACTCTTTGTAAAATGCACGCGAGTGATTTTAAATCAAACACTTTGATTTAAATAAATATGGAAAAATTAAATAAGAAATTTTATAATTCTGAATAAAGTATTATCAATGATCAGTAAATACTTAAAAAGTATAATTTATTAAAATTGTCATGCTCTCAGGATTTACGTATAAAGAATACAAGAAAACGTAATACGTTAGAAAATTCAAGAAGCACGAATAAAAGAATAAAATAATACCGGGAAAATACGGGTTCTCACAGTCGACCCCCCTAAAGGAACTCTGGTCCCTCAGAGTTCAACTGGAGACAAAAGACGATGCAAACAAAAGGAGATACATAGTTTTGTACTCATCTTCGCTTTCCCATGTAACTTTTGTATCACGGCGAACCTTAACTATTTAAAATCCAACTATGCTTCAGTTCCTTAACTTCCTTTCGAAATTATCTCAACTCGGATTAAAATAATGACCTTTCAGTTCAGAGAAATATCAAGAGATAGAATGAACACAAGAATTGCTTAATCGGACAAGGTGCGCTAAAATGAATCAAGATTGTTAATCAACAAGGAATCACAATTCACGCAACTGTAGAACATGACAATTTACTTATTAGAAAAATAGAGGGGTAATATGAATTACATATAGACATTTAAAATACAAGTTGTCACAATTATCTATCTAAGATTTGGTATTACTTTCAAACTCAGCTTTAGTATTTTCTTGATAATAATTTCAAAGAAAAAGTAACTCAGTTCAAATAATTATTTCAATCACCTTAAGAGTTATTGGATAACTGTATGAAATTATTGTTAAAAACTCAGGTTTATTGTTACCTTTAGAGAAAATCAAATTTCCAAATTATTTAGAATCATTGTTAGAAATTATAAATTAAATCAATAATTTCATTAGATTGAAAATGTATGATATAATCAAATACTTTAAAAGATAAAGCATGAAATCCTTTTAAACACTAGTTATAAGTCTATCAAAGAGGATGTATAGATCTGACATTTAACTTGAAACGGTTATTTTGGTAATTTAACCACTTGATATAGCGTGTAAAACGTTCTTAAATATTTATAATAATTCTTATAAATCCAATAAGGTGTTTAAGGTATCAAATGGTAAACATAGGACATATTCGAATTTTTCAAAAGGTGACAAGATAACAAACGAATATGATACACATAGTAGTCAACAATTAGTATGCAAGCAATAGCAGGAGGGAATGAAACGAAATTTGTGCCAATTTCTTAACGAACATGATAGAATAGATGCATCGATGGCAAGGACAATAAGAAACAAAGGATTTAGCAAGATTACTTCACGAGTGTGGTTGGCGTCACCAACAATGGCTTATTAAGTTCTCGGTGGTCGATACACGATCGAAAGAGAAAAGCCATACAATAAATTTTCAAATCAAAGAAAATTTTTAAGAAGTCACTTGAGGGTAATTCCAGCAAAATGAACAACATTAGCAATGAGAGAGCGAAGTCAACACATGGTTCACATGAATAAATTTCAAGAAGACAGAGTCTAACACACACATCATGCCAAAATACGAAATTATAATTCGCGTCCAGTCATAAATCATTATTCGCGTCAAGAGACGTTTCAAGGGTCTACCAAAGTAGATAAAAAGTTTGGTCAATGAAGAATCATAAAACATTGATACTTTCAAGTCTGGTATCACAAGTCGGTAATTAGACAAGTGGTAACGAGAATTATTTCACGAAGTAAGATGAGGTAACAAGTAAAACAAAGATCGTTGAGCAAGGAAATATGTGCTTGAGGCATGTTCTTTGTTCAAGAAAAGATAAGGATTCATATGTGTATGTCGCGAAATGGTGCTACTCGCATAAGATGAAAAAAAATTTTAAACTTTATTTTATCTAACTTTTTAAAAAACATATGTAAAAAGTTGGTTCTTGGCCAAATATTTAAGGTGACTACTATTCGGCCTCGCATGGATTCTTCTAAATTACGCATAGGTGATCAGGCCATGCATAATTTTAGGACTAGCAATGCGATGCTCAGCTTCGTCAAACCAGTATTACATGTCATATGATTTAAAATATGTATATAATGACATTTGTAAAACACGAATCAAAATAACTTATGAAACTGTTCGCCAGTAACTAATTGGCTAGATGTTTAAATCAACCATTTTATTGTTACGAGGATTCTTTACAATACTAATTGTTGAACAATTTGTGAAATTATATCGTAAAACAATGACCAATGTAAAACATTTTGTAAAACGTTTCGCAAACTATAAGAGTTTAAATTCATATGGTGACATGATGATAGTTTACAAAATAGCGAGTGGGTTACATGAGGGTAATAAAGAGTAGTTCAAGACAATCAATGAAATGGTTACAAGTTGATAAATTTCAAAAGGTTTAGCCGGAATTGTCATGAGACACGTGCCAAAATGATAACGAAAGATATGAAAACAAGAACTTCAAACCTTGGCCCAAACTAGTGTTACGTTAGAAGTAGAAGAAAATAAGACAAATTGACAAATACGTCATTTATGAAAGATAAGATAAAGGAATCCATATGCGCTCATGTCGTAATTTATTTGAAATAAATATACTTTTAAGAAAGTAGGGCATCAGTTCTCAAATAGTATAACTACTCCGAAAAGTTTCTATTTTTGGGAAAGTTTAGGAATTTAACATGTAAATAGTAATGCATAAAAATATACACATTTTTCGAAACATATATTTCATGATCGGTTTATCAAATCACTTGGTTCCAAAAGTTCAAGATATATGTATGTATGACCGGACTCAAAGTTACTATTTTTAAACGTTTTCGAACGCAATCAATGTTTTTTGTTGTAAAATACCAGTCGTTAAAGTTTTCTGAGCTCAAACGAACTTAACGACGCTTCAAACCATATTTTTAAAGTCTATCAGCTTTGACTTTTAAGTTTGACTTTTGAGGTCTGACCAGACAAATTGGCTCGCTAAATGATATTTCTAAGACTCGAAGTCTAAAGAAATTGAGTGTAAAACGATGTTTTGAACAACTTTCTAGTTTTACTCGAGACTTGAAACGGATCAAAAATGGACGAAAATGCCCTCGCATCAAATCTGTCAACAAAATGATATTTTAGAAATATACAGAAAATAAGTTCTTAAATTTTTCCATTTCAAATGAGCGTAACTTTCTCGTTTTTAAGATTTACGGGTCAAATTTTATGTCCTAAACGAATGTCTCAACAAGTAGAAACATATTTTATGTCTAGTTTATAAAAATATTTTCTCGACATCGTTAAATTACATGTAATTTTTTTGCAGAAAGTATATTTTCAACACACCTCGAAATTTAATAAACTTCATAACGACCCGGAATTTATGTACACACATGACTTGTGGATTTCATAAAAACGAAAAAGAATAAATTGAATAATTAGGCATATAAAGGAAAACATGGTATAAAAATGGTTCAAGAATACCAACGATAATTTAAGAAATCAAAAACGACGCATGACATCCATGTATTAGATTTCAAGAGGCAATGTAGGAAGGTCTCTTGGCGGTGTGATTTTCCAAAAACACGAGTCATATCGAGAAAGAAACGGAACATTATCAAGTCGCACTCCTGGTGTCAGGAGGTTTAATGAAAGGGGAGGATACAAGTTTATAGGAGTAAAATCATATTCCAAACAAGCGTCACATTATAGAGGATGAATTACAAGATAACGATGGTGTTTTAAAGGTACAGACGGACGTTGAAATTCGAAGTCGAAACGTAGAATGGTCAATGAAATAAAATGTAATCGATATACAATTGTCGTGTAAACCGGTGACATAAAGGTCAATCAAGGTTACGAAAACTCACGATATTATTCAACACGGATTCAAGGAATGCTTCAAGAGGTGTGACTCACACGATGTCCTTTAATCTTTTTCGGAGACACGTTGAGCTACACAATGGTCTGTGCACCATTTTTCAGGACATTTAATCATAAATGGTCGGAACGCAATCTGTATATTTAAATAGATATCTTAAAGTGGTTTAACAATGGAAGTAACGCACATGGTAGAAAAATGAAAATTGGAAGTTTCATCGAAAGCAACAATTACTTAACCTCGTTCAATGGTATCATGAGAGTATGTACAACATATAAAGGTAAGTCGAGGAAACAAGTGATCCAAAACGAACGAGTATATGAGGTCAGTCGTATCACGCATAAACGAAATAGCAATAGTACTCAGAAAAGTGAGTATGAACAGTCGGCAGCATACGAGCTCCGAATACAAGTATGTAACGTCATAACAAATTAAAATCATGGTAACAAGATCAAGTTTACATGAACACGAATTCAAGAAATACAGTAAGGGCAGATGTAATCGCAATAATATCCAATGATAATTCATTGAGCGCAAAGGCTTTGAAAAGAGATAGTAATTATCGTCATTAGGGTAAGGTAATATTTCAAAATGAAATCAAGTGATGAAATACTACAACGATAATTAAAAGTAAACAATAAGGATTATAGAGTTACCCGCGCTGATATCGAACAACAATGGCAGATTCTATGTTTGACACTTAGAAACATGAAGTATTTGAACTTTTCGGTTATAAAATAAGTTTTGAAAACGACTCAGTTCCCTATAACCATCGCTCTGATACCAATCTGTGAGACCCCCAGAATCTGGCAAGAAACACGTAGGCATCAAGGGGGTTCCACGTCATGGTACAAGAAACAATGAAATACCGTTGACGCAAAGTTGACGTAATAAAAACATATACATCACATCATAAAAGATCAGAGTTTTTAAACAAAGGTCCCAGAGTTTTATAAGCGGAAAAAAATCTATTATTTCATCATGATTTATAACATATAGTTACCAAAATACAGAATAAACTTCTGAAAATTTTTACCAAAACCAAACTTTAAAAAGTATCACAGAAATCTACAAGCTGCGATAATATCATGCGGGCTCCCATCCAAGCAAAACTAAGCATTATACCTGAGATTAAACATGAAAAATCATCAACACAAAGTTGAGTGATATTCATAAGATTAGCATTAGAGGTGTGGAACACAAGCATTCATTTGTAAAACAAGAAAATAGGGAAAATGGTTATAATCATTAACCATAGTCCGAAACCATTATTATTGCTATTTAGTTCATGAACCGAAGCTTAACAATCATTGTAAGTTCCTCTATGGAGAATTAAGCCCTAATACTGAAGTAACAAATCAAATGTTAAGTGCGTCAATGGTTAAACAACCGCAGCATGGGACGGGGATAGTCAATCCTTGTGGATCCACCCACAACATTCGCGCCTAGCTACACAAGTAAATTAGCGGTTCATGATCAAGAGAGGTAACTTAAGGGCTATAGACTAAAAGCAATAATATCAATGAAAATTGTTGGAAAGCATATAAGTTCTAGATAGCATACAGTTTTTAAATGGATGTGTTCCACCATGTAAAATCCCACCCCGCGTTTAGAAACAATGTGCAAGTAAAAAGGGGCTATGAAATCACCTTAGCCACGAGGTAAGTGAATCATTGAACTCAGAAGCTAAGTAGAAACAGTAGTGGTAAGACAATCGTCGACGATATGGATGCCCAGTAAATACGAAATCCACAACCTACCAAATAAGGCGCGCACTTTATTAATATGTGACTCAAGTATAAACCATACTTAAAAACATAAAACTCAACATTACAAAACCATGACAAACCCGAAAGAACAACAATGCAAGTGGTACTACAGTACCCTTCTATATGTTCACTTTACTAAACTACTTGCTCGATAAAAATCTTCCGGCACATACCAAATGTACAAGCTCATTTCCCTTACTTAGACAACTCGGATTTTTGTGAAACTTGGGGAAAAACTCAATCATAACCTGAATAAAACTCAGTTTAAATTTCATCCAATGATTTAACTTTTAGAACCACCTGCTCAACACATTTCTAGACTTGAAAAACCGGACAGATTTGAACACTTGACTCGTGAAACCATTTTGACCTTTCTAAACAATTTCGTTTGCAAAATCGCCACTTGACTTTGAAAATAGACTCATAAACCTAGGTTTAGAGCCTGAGAACAGCCCTTGATCGTTTGTAAAACTCATTTTATAGTCCCTGGTATTCGATCCAAATATCAACGACAACTTCGAATTGTGTCGATACTCGTCTCCCGATACACGAATAATCAAACTATCGCAACTTCGTCCTCGTTTTGAGTTAGAAGCTCTAGTTTATATCAAAACGAAGGTAATGAAAATCTATACAACACTATCTCATTTGTACAACAATAATTCAAGCTTAAGACACCCAAAATCAACCTCAAACCTACTGCCCTAAACCACCTCATCAAAACTCATACCAAATCACTTTTTCAACTCAATTTACCCATTTTTCTACCAAACCTGACATCTTATAATTACCCCATATCAATATTAACACTTTCATGTTACATGTACAAAAAACAAAATCTAAAACTCAAACTTTTATCATCAAAACTTCATGATCATCACATGCATGATCATCAAAACCTTTTACCAACCATAAATCATAAGAAACTTGAAACTTGATGCATGTGTGAAATTTTTGGTACCAATGGAATCACCTTTTGATTTCTAACATGGGTCTTGTTTTAGTTTTAAAGGATTCAAACTTAAAATCAGAAAAATTTGGTGGTTTGGGGTGTGCTAGCTCACGATAGAAAAAGGGAAGAAAGAAGGTGATGGAATTTTTTTATCAAAGTTGTATCTATGTGTTTTTAGTGGAAATATATATATATATATATATATATATATATATATATATATATATATATATATATATATATATATATATATATATATATATATATATATATATATATATATATATATATATATATATATATATATATATATATATATATATATATATATATATATATATATATATATATATATATATATATATATATATATATATATATATATATATATATATATATATATATATATATATATATATATATATATATATATATATATATATATATATATATATATATATATATATATATATATATATATATATATATATATATATATATATATAGTGAAACTTTATTTACAGAACCCATCTTAGTGACAGAACTTGCAGAACTCTTGTTTTTGAAGGTAAACATGTATGTCTACAGAAGTACATGTATGTTTTTAGAGAATATTTGTTTCGCGAAGCATATTTGAAGTTCTTTTTGTAAAAACTAAGTAAAATAAAAAAAAAGATATCCAAAAACATACATGTTTGAGGGCGTGCATGCATGTATGTGCACACATTCAAAAATATACATTTTTGAAATCGCACATGAATGTATGTGCGCCGATCCAAAAACATACATGTCCGCTTTAAAAAACATACATGTACTCCTTCAGACATACATGTTTTCCTTCAAAAACAAGAGTTCTGCATGTTCTGTCACTAAGATGGGTTCTGTAAAGAAAGTCCCCCTGTATATATATATATATATATATATATATATATATATATATATATATATATATATATATATATATATATATATATATATATATATATATATATATATATATATATATATATATATATATATATATATATATATATATATATATATATATATATATATATGTGTATATATATATATATATATAGTGGTAGGTGGAGGGATTAAACTTGCTAAGTGTGTAATCTTTTGGACTTAAAAGCAGTTAGATAGTTTAAAGGGTAGAAAATGACTATTAGTCAATTTTGAAAATATTTACGGGACTCGGGTTTCGTAAAAAAACTTTTCAAAAGTTAAAATGCATCATAAATGTGATAATATAGTCTCCCGACACGACTTAACACGTCATTAAAAAGAAGACAGCGAAAACGTCAAACGTTGAAACAATCGACAATGAAATGTAAAATATCAGGCATCCGTCGACATCACGATCATTAATAGTTCTCGTTATTGATTGATTTTAAGTAAACTCTTTGTAAAATGCACGTGGGTACTTTTAAATCAAAAGCTTTTATTTAAATAAATATGGAAAAATAAAATAAGAAATTTTCTAATTCTAAATAAAGTATTATCAATGATCAGTAAATACTTAAACAGTATAATTTATTAAAATTATCATGATCTTAGAATTTACGTATAAATAATACAGGAAAACGTAATACGTTGGAAAATTCAAGAAGCACGAATAAAAGAATAAAATAATACTGGGAAAATATGGGTTCTCACAATAGAGTCGAGCAGGCGGCTTCAAAACTTGGATGTTTAACTCTTACTTTGCCTTTCTCTTATTTATGTACTAAAGTAGAAGGGTCAATGTCTCGTATTCAAGCTTGGAAGGAGGTTGTGGACAAGGTCAAAGCGATATTATCAAAGTGGAAATTGAAGTCTCTTTCAATTGAAGGTCGTCTTACATTATTGAAATCGGTACTTGGCTTTATTCCTATTTTTCATATGTCTGTCTTTAAAGTTCCGACGAAAGTTCTTCAGGCTTTGGAATTGATACGTGCGCATTTTTTTAATGGTCATGTGATCAGTAGTAATAAAGCGTCGTGGGTTAAGTGGGATAGTGTTTTGGCGGGTAAAGATAGAGGGGGGGCTCGGGGTGTCTAATCTCTTTACGTTGAATAGAAGCCTAATGTTTAAGTGGATGTGCCGATTCTATACTCAAATATCTTCGCTATGGGCGAACGTTATTCATGCAATTCATGGTAAGGATGGTAACGTGAACATGAAGAACAGATTTGTGACGAATTCATGTTGGAGCAATATATTGAAGGAAGTGGGCCTGATGGCAGGTAGTGGATTGGACATGTTCGAGTTTCTTAAACTCAGATTGGGTAACGGTGAGGGTACCAAATTCTGGACAGATCCTTGGTTCAATGGGGGGGGGGGGGTTAATAAAGATATTTTTCCTCGTCTTTTTATGTTAGAAAATTCCAAACAGATTAGTGTGAGAAGTAAATTGACGGAGTCTACTTTGGAATACTCTTTTCGACGGTATGTTAGGGGAGGGGCTGAAATGGCACAGCTGGAGCGCTTACAATAGGTGGCTAAGTCGACTAAGCTCGTCCTCGTGGAAGATCGATGGGTGTGGACTTTGGAAAACTCGGGTATGTTTACTCTGCCGTCTCTACGTAAGAAAATTGATGAGTTGAAACTTGCGAAGGTAGCAGAGAGAACGATGTGGAATAAGTTCATTCCATTTAAAGTCAATATTATTGCATGGAAAGTTACGGTTAACGGGTTTCCCACTCGGCTGCACATGTCTTGTAGAGGCATTGGAATTCAATCTCTTGACTGCCTTATATGTGATGGTGGGGTTGAATCTACGATTCACTTATTTTTCAAGTGTAGTTTGATTAAACATCTGGAGCGCAAGATTATGGTTTGATGGAATCTCCCACTGGCTGACTTTGAATCGTACGAAGAATGGAAAGCTTGGTTAGTGTCTCTGCGCATCTCGAATAAGACCAATCTTCTGATTGAAGGCGTTTGGGGTGTGATATGGTGGTACATTTGGAATTATCGTAATAAACTCTTATTTGATGTGAAACCACCCAAGAAGTCGTTTTTATTTGATGTTATTGTTTCGTCCTCTTTAATTGGTGTAAACCTAGATGTAAAGCTGAATTTGGTTAGAATGAGTGGCTTAAAAGTCCTTCTTTTATTTCTTTGTAAATTCTAGTTTCTTACTAGCGTTTTTTTGAAATAAAATTTGCTGTTAAAAAAATTAAAAAAATAATCACTACATAACTTTTTTTATATATTTGTTAAGTTTTACATAAATTATTTTTATGTTATAAAAAAATTATACCATCGAGTCCAATATCTAACAAATATTTTGATCTCATTACTTCCAATTGTTTTGAAAACATTATCTTGATACAAACATTTTAAAACGTGTGGAGGATAAGTACAAAATAAAAAACGTTATTTGATTTTCTCCCAAAACTATATATAAAAACCACAAAAGACTTTCATATATTAAAAATATAAATTATTACCAACTAATATAATATGTAAAAATAAAATTTCGTCTCAAATACGTAAAATTTACATAACTTTTTTTAAAAATATTTAAAAAATCAAAACCCGGCCTGGTCTCACAAACCGGGTGACCCAGGTCACCTCAAACCCAATGGGTCTAGCCGGGTTTGAAAATATAAAACTCGAGTCAATATGACCCTTTTTTCTACTGAAACCAGGTCAACCGGTTGAGTGGCTATCTAAAAGATTTGGGTTGGTAATTCTCCTCAGCAAAATCAATATCCAAGGCTGTTTCGTCTGGCTCTGAATAAGGAATGCACGATAAGAGAATGTTGGAATAATGGTTGGTCTTTATGCTGGATCCGGCCTATATTAGGAGGTACCAACGCCGATCATATTTTCACACTTTACCATACTCTGGAAAATTATACTCTAAATGATGTGGAAGATAAATGGTCGTGCAATATTGGTGGATCCTTTATGGCGAAATCCACTTATACTCACATCGATCATCTCTATCTCCTCGCGGATGAATTGGCAACAAGATGGAATCATTTTATTCCCAAAAAGATCAATATTTTCATATGGAGGGCTCGTCGTGATCGTCTGCCCACCAGGTGGAATCTTAGTAGAAAAGGGATCGATATTGACTCTCTTAACTGTCCAATTTGTGATTCTGGCATTGAGAACCATAACCACATTTTGTGGTTCTGCTCTCTCTCCACCGCGGTTTGGAATAAGATTTTTGCTTCGGTTAACATAGCTCCTCCAATTCCATCAAATATTCAGGAGGTCTTTACATGGATTGATGAGCTCCACATCTATGCGCCTCGCAAAAGTATTTTGGATACGATCTGTAGCGTTGTCCTTTGGTCTTTATGGAGTTTTCGAAATGAGTTGCTCTTTGGCATCACTCCTCTTAAACGTAGCAATTTAATTGACAAGATAGTCGATTCTTCTTATAGGTGGTATTCAACTAGAGACAAAATTTCTTCTATTTCTTGAAAAAGTTGGTTACGAAATTCTTTAAAGATTTTTATTTTGTAATTGTTATTCTAGCTCCTTGTTAGTTTTTAATAGAATCAATGATGTTCGAAAAAAAGACTTAATAAGTATCAATTTTAGGAAAGCAAGTGATAACTATTCCAAATTTATCATTTTAACTTATTACCAACAATAGACTAAAATATTAATATTAATTGATGGAGAAAAGTTATTTTGCATCATTGTTTTTTGGTGGAAACCAAGGGACAAATTCTCACCCTTCCTTTATTTTAATCTAATGGTGAAGATTAACCTAAGATTTAAAAAAAAACACGGAGGGGCTATTTTTGTCAAAATGTCCAAAAGTTGAAACAATGAGCGGAGATACCAAAGTTATAAATATGACGGAGTAATGATTTATCACTAGTGATATTCACTAGCGAAAATCAATGAAATATCACAGTTGATAAAACAATGAAATATCACTCGGATATTACGCGGTAACTATGTTAATGAAATATCACTAGTGATGTTTCATTGATTTATCTCTAGTGATATTTTATTGTTTTTATCAGTAACGAACTATCACTTGTGATAACCGATTTTCGTCATATTTATAATTTAGTCATTCCGTTGCTTTTTTGTAAATTTTGGACATTTTGGCAAAAATAATATCTCCGTGTTTTTTTAATCTTAAGTAATGAATAGTTACGATTTGTCTTAGATTCCAAAAAAACAAATTTTCAAAATAACCAGACTCTGATGTTTGAATTGATTTAATTTGTATGATAAAAAAAATCTAGAAACTTGTCCTAACCAGTGATTTTCTTTCTTGAAACAAAACCCTAAAAGCTGCTCCAAAAGTAAGGCAACATTCACTACTACCAATAAAACCTCCCAATAGGGAGACAAACAACCGCCATGGAGAACAGAAACATGGATGAGAAAAATGTTTTGAAAATCGTGAAATGTTGGATTAAAAATCAACTCGAACTCAAAAAGGCTTTTCGTAACTCTCTTTTTCATGCTCTTGAAGGATATTTGTTTTATACCAAGTTGGAGGAACAAAATGTTGCTGCTTTGTACGATTATGGACCTTCTTCACTGTCTGTCGACCGTAATCTTGTTCAGTTATGGAACGAGGTACCACCCTATTAGTATTACTTTCATCATTCTTGTTATTACTTAGTTGTTTGGAATTGCGTTTGAAATTAAATTATCTACTTATTTCATTTTCAAAATGGAAATAAGCTAAAATAAGGTTTTGGATAATAATATAAGAAAAAGTGATTATCTGCGTTTAAAAGTTTCTAAAATGGAGTTTTGCTAAAGCAAGCGAGTAATTATTTCATTTTTAAAATGAAGAAAAACTATATGAGTCTATTTTATTTTAATCATTTTACTTATCAACTAAACAAATAATCTGATTTGTCAAACACTAAAAAAAATTGATAATTTGATTATTGCGATTTCAAACAACATAATCAAATCCAAACACTATTTCTCAAAACGCATAATTTGATTATTGATAATTTGATTATGTGATTATTCATTTTCAAAACGCATAATCTATTTTCAATAAGTAATCCCAAACACCTCCTAATACTCTGTTTCCGTCCGTCTTATATTTATAGTGTCTTTTTTTTCTCAAAATTAAAAATTATTGTCTACTATTAAACATAGATAAAAAAAAGACTTACTACCATTCAGTTTTGCTTGAAATTGTTATTACAACCTTTAAATAAGAAAGTCGGATCAAGTTTACCATTTACTTTTGCTTGAAATTATTATTACAAACTTTAATTAATTCGCTAAGGATAAAACTGAGGAAAGCTATTATGCAATTTTCATAAATCGTGTGTTTTTTGTCGGGTGACAATAAATTTTTGGACAGAGGGAGCATTTGTTGTTTTACATGAAATGGTTGTGCCAACTTCAAGAAAAATTGAGGGTTTATCTTATTTTGAGTCTGTGTCGCGGTGAGTTCAAACGCTATAGGTTAGTTAAACGGCCATATGATCGGGAACCATAGTTACCAAAAAAAAATTTGTTACTATTATTTGGGGGTGTTTGGAAAAGCTTGTAGCCTTATTGTTTTCCGCTAAGGGTTAATATACACCAAATTCGCGTTTTTGTTTACTTAGGTTTTATTCAACTAATTTTTGTTTAGGTTACCTAAAAACATGAAATTTGAGTCGCCAAATACTATTATTACTTTGTATAGCTAGTTTAAATATATGATATTATCTATTTTAACTAATAAACTAAAATAATTTACAAACTATCTAAGCTTTCAAAATTAAAAACAATACTTAAAATAACCCATATGTACAACCTAATTATGCTTGAGCATTAAAAATGTAATAAAATCATTTCCTAAATTAACATGTATACATCATACGCTGTGTTTTGTAAAAATTCAAATTTTAAAAAAAAAATTCAAATTTTATAACGCATAAAATATTTTGGGTAATGTTTTTATGGCATTAAAACTGCTACGCGTATCATAATTGCAAAGACGCTCCTCTCCTACAATTTAGCAAGGTAGCCCTAAAACTCAGACCTATTTAAATCCATATTGCAAGACATTTGCAGTATGGATTGATGTCCATAATTCTCTCTTCCTGAATATTTTCAGGATCGACATTCATGTTTCTGCAAGCGCTTAGATCCAACAACTCACTTCTTAATCTCCCTTCTTTATTGTGCTGCCATAGAATGGAATGGATTGATGTCCATTCCTGCAACAGTACATGATCTAAGCGCTCCATACATGCAACAACTATGATCTATCCTATCAAAAGCATATGGATTGATGTCCATTAAGCGTTAACATGGATTGATGTCCATGTTCATGAACATGTAGCAGAAAACTTGATGTCCATTCGTTGTTGTGTTCCAGAAAACGAATAGCTTTCCTTTAATTTATATAAAAATTAGTTTCAATTCAATCTCAATCACGCTCCAATATAAAATCAAATCAGTTTCATCATATTTACCACTTTGATTTTTTCTCTAATGTGACCATCATATTCATCTCTTTTTAATAGTGACGTAATATTTTTGTTTGTTTAAATCGGTTTTGTTTAGGCAGACATAAAGCTCGGGGATGGTGATTGTGACGATGCAAAATTAGTGTTTCAGTTACTAGGTATAATTTCTTTTTCATTATCTTATAATTATATATTTATAAAATTCGTATTCACTATTATCATTTTAATATATTTGATTTAATTTGATGTGGGTAGTTACTAATTTTTGCCATGTTCGTGGAAAAACCCGAAAGAGTATTTGGGGAAAACTGATTTTATAAATTGATTTGTAGCAATCGGTATTTGTGAAAAACTAATTTTATTTATTGATTTGTAGCAATTGGTGCTTTGTAGCAATTGGGATTCATATATAACATCGGGTAAGTTTTCCATTTGTTTCTACCTATTAGTAATCCTTGGCTTTTGCTACTTAGATATGTTCTTATGTTATTCATAATGTTTTGCACACAGGGCCTGTCACCGTCGCATATGCATTCTTTAAAGGTACTCAAAGATCTAATTCGCTTTTATTTATGTTATGTCTTTTGTTTGATTTGATTTGTACATTTTTTGATCAGGTTACTATGCTTTGTTCCATAAGTATCAAGACCTTCTGAGATCTTAAACTGAATTTCTCTTTCATAAGGTATATTCTTCAAACTGATCAGGTTACTATGCTTAGTTATTGTTCATAACTGAACAATCTATCTATTCCATGTGATTAGCAATAATGTGGTCAAGAGTCTTTCTTAGGAGACATGAATACATGACTTTGTTTCATGAACATGCAATGAGTAAAATCCTATTGGGATTGTTGATCTGGTGTGAAAGTTGAAACAATGTCGGGTCAAATGGGTAATAACCATCTAATTTCAGCATTTATTTTTTTATTGTATTAAATAAGCAGTTATCAGTTGAGTTTTGGGATTATTGAAGTTTTTGATAAGAAAAAATTATAAAGTTTCTGTAAAATGTGTTACCAAACACTCCTTTAAGAAGGTGATAAGCTTGAAGAAGCTGACTTAAGCAGTATAAAATGGATCTGGGATGCTTTTCATCAATCCGGTTGGTATGTTTATCTTAAGTGTGTATATATTATCGCTTGTGCTAAAGAAGTCAAGTGCGTTGAAGTTTTTAGAGCTTTATCTAACAAAAACAAAGCACATTAAATTTAAACAGGAAATTCGATGCAAACACTATTGAGCTGATTATGACAACCTACTAGGTATCTCATGCAGAATTATCGAATCTTGAACATATCTTTGACTCGATTTTCAGAAGTTCAGATGTGAGATCAGGGTCATTGGTTTGTTTGGTTTCAAATGTTTGTACAATTATTTTTCTCAAAATAGTGATGTCTGACAACCAGAAAATGTAAATATTAACTATATATATCAAACTGAAGGTGTATATAGTGTTATAGATTGTTTCTGTTAGTAAATTTATATAGTGCAAAATGGATCTTCATTATTGGTCCCCTATAGTAAAGTTATATATGTCAAACATAAGGTGCTATAGATTGTTTCTGTTAGTGTTTCATAATGAGTTTGAGCTTTAAATTATTTGTGTCAGTGTACACAACTATGATGAGAGATTTTGATAGTATGTCGATGCAAGCTCACATTTGTGTAGTAGTGTCACTTAAGAAATCAAATGGCGACAAAAGGCTTGAAGTCCTTATGTATGGTCTAGATGCTCTAAACACTCGACATCTATAATTCTTATAAGGTTAATATATCTATCAAGACATCCCTTAGGGGTTTTTGCTTTTCTGATTTTTGTGTTGATTTTTTTGTTTGCGTTTAATGTTTATATGTTATCACATATCTAAATATTGATTGGAATCTTATCCCCATCGAGTGGTTCTAAGCTATTAATACTTTTATGAATATTTATGTAGATGACGTGATGTTAAAATTTGTTTAATTGATGATGCAATCCACCAAACTTATGTTAATATAAAGGTAGGTAGTGTGCATTCAGTTTATATCTTCAATTTCTGTACTCTGTATGTTCTCAGATTGCCAAATACTAATTGTGATGATTTTTTTTTGATAACCTAATTGTCATGATTTTTGTAGGTCAAAGTGTGTTCAAAAAACTAGAACGGGTATCGAAAAGCAGAACATGAACAAAGATACTAGAAAAAGTAAGTGCATCTTTCACGTACTATCTTAAATCAACAGTTTTAGATTAATACAACAAACCAATGAATTACACACATTACCATATACGATATAACGTATGTGCTTATAATTAATATTTATTCGATTAATATAATAATGAACCTTTTATATTAGGTGTGCCTAAATGCCTTGGTTATTTTGAATTAAATAAGGAGCACAAGCATAAAATCTATGCGTTATATCCTTCCATTGGCTAAATATTAGATTTAGGAAGGTTTATCATTTTTAATGTATACCAACCCTGCACCACCTCAATTATCGGTTGGTTTCCCATTATACATCTCACTTTTCAGTATAAAATTTAGTGTTTAACAAGTGAAGTGGTCAAAAGTCAGAATAGTTGTGAGAAGCTATTTAGAAAAGCAAAGATTAAGTGTACTTGGCTTGGCTATTCAGTGTGCCCAAAATTTTATAATCGACAACATATGGATATCAATTTACATAGTATTATGTTTGACCTTTGAAGTCCAAACAAATTATGTTTGACCTTTGAAGTCCAAACAAGTATTCTGTTAGGATCGTGGTTTTATTATTGCATTTGCAGAAGACAGATAGAAAATAGTGCTTGGAAACCATTGAAAAAGTGATGAATTTGTCCTAATTTTAAGAAGATTTTTAAGGTCGTTGAGTTTGTTATGCTGATAATACGAATAGGAATAGTGATAGAGATATTATGAAGAGGTTTAAGAGGTCGAGTAAGGGTGTTCGAACAGGGAAGGGAATGGACGTGTTAGTAAGCGTTTACGAGTTGCAAGGACTAAAGATGAGGAAGTAATGACGTTAGCTTAATTGAACAAATGTACTTAAATGAATGAAGACCGTGACGGAGATATTAGTTAGGTCGAAAAACATACGAGGAAATATCAATATTAGTTGCTATGAACATATTCCCTTTAGGTTAGTTTAATAACCTTATCAGTTTATTTTACTTTCTACGAAAAACTAGATTTCCCATTTTTATTATCTTTCCCTTATTACAAATGACAATAGCAGTGACAATCGTTTGATAAGAAACTTAAGAATATGGAATTTTTTTAATACACATAGAGCTCTAAGATTTTCCCTTCTCTCACACCAAGGTATATACTTCCTCTTATCTTCCAACAATAAGTGTTGGCTTATCTGGTGTTTCCAGTAATGGTATGTAGCGTGGATTGTTTTAGTAATTGCAAAATACCTATGATTTTCATTGCAAAATACCTATGATGTTAGTTGTTGGTTTAGTAGTGTAACAATTATTATAGCTATCTACATATTTATTTTATAAAAAAATGTTTAAATTCGGTCTACTTTTACATCTTTTAAAGTATTTTATATAAAATAGTTGCGATAAAAGAACAACATTTAAATAACAAGTAAATCACAGAACCGTCACAATGTTGTTCTATAACGCTTCCATAACCCCGTCTACTACAAAAATAAGAATAGGGTATGGTTGGATTAGGCTGTTATAGATATATGAACGAGGTACGTTTGTATTAGACTATTACACTATTGCAAAAGTGTGTTTGGACCAAACCAAGTTATTGAAGTAACATGATATTTTTGGATAACGTAAATGCATAAATAAAGTTCTTCTAATTAGGCTACTGCAACATAATGTGTTTAGTTTAGGCTGCTACAGAAAGACAATGAGCTTGAATGAGTTTATAATATGAATGAAGAGTGTTGGTTCAAGCTATTACACTATTGTAGAAGTGTGTTTGGACCAGCCCAAGTTACGGAAGTAACATGATGTTTTTGGATCAGGTAAATGCAGATTTAAAGTGATTGGAAATACACTACTGCATTATAATGCGTAGTTTAGGCTATTACACAATTGTAGAAGTGTGCTTTGACCTTACCAAGTTACTAGAGTAATACGATGTCTTTGGATCAAGTAAATGCATAAGTAAAGTGATTCGAATTAGGCTACTGCCGCATAATGTGTGTTTAGTTAGGCTGCTACAGAAATAAAATGAGCTCGGAGCAGTTTGAATATGAATTAAGAGTGTTTGGTTCAGGCTATACAAGTAAATAATAAGTATGGAGCAGGCTGCAATTGCGTTTCACAAGTGTTTATATGAGTGTGTATCTAAAAGATTTTTTTTAATAAAATTGTTATCTTTTTGTACTATCTTGGATTGGTGAAGGTATGATGGCAGGTAAGTATATCTGTTGTGTGTCAGACATGTTATTTTTGCATTAGAACTGGAATAAGTTATTGACCTGTTAAAAAGATCAAACTTCGTAATAAAAAACTCTATATAAAACCGATATGGCAATATATAGTTGTAGATGGTGGTTTTACATACATAAAACTATAAAACTGTTAAAAAAAATTTGATGTATCCTCTTCCGGTTTATAGAGTTCAAGTTAACTAATATATTATATCAAGTGGGAAACCAAACAACTTTATTAATAACCCACTTTGAGTCTTATGGGCAACTGAAGGAAAATAACTATTTGAATACGTGTTTTGAGAGACCAACAAATACATATGAGTATGCCAATTCCATTTAAGTACATGTAAACTGGTTGAAAATAAACATCAGCGGTAGTGGCTATGACAAAATCCCCTTAAAAATGATATCGTCAATAATATAGAATTTTTACCCGTGTAAGTCAATTAGTATGACTTTAATAAGTTTTTTGTTCCTTTAATTACAGATGTTTTTTACGAGAGGTTGAGTTTGTCTGGTTAACGGGTCAAAACTGATATTTTTAGAGTATGACAAAATGAGTTAGGTCATGTCGATTTGCCTAAAATGAGTTAGGCCATCAATAACTAAAATTTTTTAATCTAAAGAAGAATAATGCTATTTAGACCTAAAAAGCATGTTTAAATACATGCTTAATGCATAAATCATTTGTACATGTGTGTTGTACATTTTCTCTCTCCAAATTCCCACCAATCATAACTAATCAAATCATTAGGCACATAAACATGCATCATTATTAGACACAATTTAGCTATAAAAAACATAACAAGTGTTAACTTTCTTCTAATTATTAAATACATTTATTAAAAAATTAAAAGAAAACCCGTGTGTGCACGAGTATTACAACTGGTGTTTATTTAAAAATTAAAAATTAAATCAAATTTGTGAACATTAGTATTAATATGTTTTACTTTTATCGCCCATATAGACCCGTTAAATGGCCAAGTACAAATATGTTTCAGGATGTACTACAAAGCTGATGCCACTTTCAAGAAAGGTATTTCAGTGTAAATATCTTTAGGAATTAAACAACATTGTCCTTGCAAAAATGTGGAAGTTAAATTGATCTTCGTTTTAACAATCGCATATGAAGTATTTTCTCATAATTATGCACGGTTCAAATATTTCTCATTTAAATCTTAAGTATTGTTCACATTCATTCTAATCAATTTTATTCTTCAACTTTCAGATGTTAACGAAATGTTCAATTTCTTTTTACTTAATTGGGACTTACATACATCATGCATAAAAACTATAATGAATCGAAGGCTTTTTTTCTTTTTATTATTGTTACAAACTTTAGTAGCTTATCGAATAATATATTCTTTTTATTATTGTATTCATCTATTACGAGAACCCGTTTTTTTAAAAATAAATATCGGTTCACTTTTTTTACGAAAAAATTTCTTTAAACTACTCCCGACGTTAGACGGGTCTTTAAGCTAGTGTCGTATATATTGGGGTGTTTGCGAATCTTAATCGGATTAACCCTTTTCGCCAATGAGTTATGAAAGTTTATGGACTTAAAATTAATAGTCGTGAAATAGGGTCGAACTCGGGATCACGGGATTGCACACATAACGTAAAGGGTTAATTTATTTATTAAATATATTTTATATATATTTATTAAATCAAACCAAAGCTTAACTAACGATCGTTAATAAATAAGAGTTAAGTTATAACGACCGTTATGGAAACTAAATAGAAGCTAAAAGAAGGAGTAGGAAAAACTACACAAACATCCCTTGGGGGTGGTGTAGCCGTCGGCCAAAACCAAAGGGGGGAGAGGGAAACTTTTTGTTTCCTAATTCTTGTTTAATTGCTTGGAGCCCAAGATAACCAAGCCTATATAAACAATCCCAAGGCCTTCATAATTTTTGGTCCCTCCCCTTCTCTTCTCTTCCTGCGATCGCCACACCCTCACCATCTTAGGGTTTCGGTTGGTTTTCGATTTAGCTAAATATCTAGTCCTAATCCCTCTCTAGGATTATTGGGTAGATATTCCATAAGCGTTGAAGCTCGGTTTGCTCGTGCTAGACTCACGGTTAAAGTAGGGATAAAACATGTTTACAATGCAAATGATTTTGGCAATGTAAATCCCTAACATATCTAGAAATTGCAATTTGATTTGGCAATTATTGTTCGACAAGTTACTGTGTTGAATACATTTGTCACTAGCAGATCAACTGATGTGATAAATCTATGTCAATATGGATTCTAGTTTTTTCAAGGAAAATACTATGGTTTTATTACCGGGGTAATTTTATTTTCTTGAATTGTATTATCGAAAATACTAATGTTTGAACTTATTTCTGTAGAAATGGCTCAGCCCGAAAACAATCTGACAATAAGCTCGGCGTTCAAAGCTTTCTTTGAACGGCCTGAACTTACTAGCCCTAATTTTAATGATTGGTACCGCTCACTAAGAATTGTTCTGAGAGCAGCGGGTACTATCAATATCTTGGAAACTCCTTTTCTGGAGGATCTTGCTGAAGGAGCAACTCATGCGGAAAGGCTTCAACACGCTGCTAACGTTAAGAAGCACCATGAGGTGGCTGCTATAATGTTAGGGAGAATGGCTCCATCACTTCAAAGGAAGTATGAGCTATCTCCTCCTAAGAAAATGCTTGATGAACTCAAGGTTGTGTATGAAACGCCGCAAGCTGTAGAGATCTATGATCTGGTTGATGCTCTACATAGTTGCAAGCAAGCTCCTGGAAAGTCCGTAAGTGCTCATTATATGGAGATGAGGGGTTATATGGAACAACTCATCGCACTAGGACAACCCTTTGATCATAATATGGCTATTAACTTGATCAATAGGTCCCTTAATAAGGACTTCGGTGATTTCGTTCGTAACTATAATATGCATTGCACGGGGAAGACAGTTAATGATTTGCATGAAATGCTCATTGACTTCGAAAAGGGTTTGAAAGATAAGGCATCCACTGCTACGCCTCAAGTACTATATGTACAAAAGGGTAGAGTGTTTAAACCTAAACCGCAAGGGAATAAGAAGCAGAAAGGCAAAGGCAAGGCTGATAAGAGCAAGCAAGTTGCGACTACATCTAAGCCGAAGCAGAACTTTGCTAAGAAATCTCAAAAAGATGAGACTTGCCACTACTGCAAGATGACTGGACACTGGAAGAGGAATTGCTCTCTCTATCTCCATGAAATGGCAGAACACAAGAAGAAGGCTGAGCAAGCTGCTGCAGCACCATCTTCTGGTAACTTATTTATGATAGAGTTATTTAATCTTTCATACAAATCAAACTCCTGGGTATATGATACGGGATGTGGTATTAACATTTGTAATACCCTGCAGGGATTTGAGTTGAAAAGGAGGCTTACCTATGGGGAATAATTTCTGCAAGTGGGCAATGGCGCACAAGCAGCGGTTGAAGCTATAGGAATATTTAAATTAGTTTTACCTTCGGGTTTAGTACTGTTTTTAAATAATTGTCACTATGCACCTTCAATTGTTAGGGGTGTCATTTCCTTTTCTTGTATGTTGGATCTTGGATTTATTCACACGATTGATAATAATAGAATTTCTGTTTTCAAAGATGGTTTATTCTATTTTGATGCAATTTCTGTGAATGGTGTTTTTGAAATAAACATGCATGATAAAAATTCCAAGAGGAAAAATAATTCTGTTTTTAGCGTGAATAAGAAGAGTAAGTTAGACAAGAACTCTTCTTATCTTTGGCATTGTAGGCTTGCCCATATTGGGAAGACTCGCATACAAAAGCTACAACGTGATGGGCTTTTGGAAAGTATCAATGATGAATCATTTGATAAATGTGAATCTTGTATCTCTGGAAAGATGACCAAGAAACCTTTTAATAGCAATATTGAAAGGGCTACTGAACTACTTGGTTTGATACATACTGATGTGTGTGGACCACTTAGACATGTGTCAAGGAAAGGTGATAGCTACTTCTTAACGTTTACGGATGATTATAGTCGTTATGGTTATGTTTATTTACTTAAGCATAAACATGAGGTATTTGAAACATTCAAAACGTTTAAAGAAGAAGTAGAGTTACAATTAGGAAAGAAGACTAAAGCTCTTCGTTCTGACCGTGGTGGTGAATATTTAAGTCAAGAGTTTAAAGATTATTTAAGTGATAATGGAATTGTTCAAAAACTTACTTCTCCGTATACTCCACAACAAAATGGTGTATCTGAAAGGAGAAATCGTACATTATTGGATATGGTACGATCTATGTTTAATCTTACAACTTTACCATTATCTTTTTGGGATTGTGCTCTTGAATCTGCTGTTCAAATTGTAAATATGGTTCCCACAAAGAAGGTTGATAAAACACCATTTGAACTATGGCATGGCAAGAAGCCATATTTGTCTTATTTAAAAGTCTGGGGTTGTGAGGCGTATGTGAAACGTGACTCTGGAGATAAACTCCAACAACGCTCAGTAAAATGTATCTTTGTAGGTTACCCTAAGGAAACTATGGGTTACTACTTTTATTATCCGGCTGAGAACAAAATAGTTGTGGCTCGGTATGGAGACTTCCTTGAAAATGATCTTGTAAATCAAGAATTCAGTGGGAGAAATTATGATCTTGAAGAAATTCAAGAAGATACATTGCCTTCTGAAAATACTAGCGATGAAATTCTTGTAGAACCAGAAAGTCTGAGTGTTCCGCCGGAATTAATTCCTCCACGTAGGTCTCAAAGGACTATACGTGCGCCGGACAAACTATGTCTTTACATAGAGGATGATGAGGAGGAAGTAGGGGATCTTGGTGAACCTGCTAACTATCGGTCCGCAATGTCTGATCCAGAAAAGTCAAAATGGATAATTGCAATGAATGAGGAAATGAAATCCATGGAAATCAATGATGTTTGGATTCTTGTAGACGTACCTAAAAATGCTAAAGTAGTGAAAAATAGGTGGATCTATAAGAAGAAAACTAACATGGATGGTGATGTACAATCCTATAAAGCACGTTTAGTGGCTAAAGGTTTTACTCAAACTTTTGGCATAGACTACGAGGAGACCTTTTCTCCTGTAGCAGACTTACGAGCTATTAGGATTCTCATAGCTATAGCAGCATATTATGACTATGAGATATGGCAAATGGATGTTAAAACTACCTTCTTGAACGGTCGCTTAGATGAAGATATCTATATGCAACAACCGGAAGGGTATGTTGATCCTAAATATCCAAAGCGCGTGTGCAAACTTCAAAGATCTATTTACAGTTTGAAGCAAGCATCACGTCAATGGAATAAGCGATTTGATGAAGAAATCAAAAAGTTCGGATTTATTCAAAATCGTGATGAGCCATGTGTATATCGCAAAGCTAGTGGGAGTAATGTAGTGTTCCTAATTCTATATGTCGATGACATATTGATCATGGGAAGTAACATTCCAAGACTTAAGGAGGTTAAGGATTATCTTGGTAAATGTTTTTCTATGAAAGATTTGGGAGATGCTGCATATTTTTTGGGAATTAAAATCTATCGAGATAGGAGTAGACGGTTAATTGGTCTTAGTCAAGATGCTTATATTGATAAGATATTAAAGAAATATAACATGCATAACTCTAAGAAAGGTTTCTTACCAATGGAGGTTAAGCATGAGTTAAGTCATGAGAGAGATGCATCATCACCTGAAGAGGTGGCTTACATGAAGAAGGTGCCTTATGCTTCGGCAGTAGGATCTATTATGTATGTTGTAAGATGCACAAGGCCTGATGTGGCGTTTGCTCAGAACTTGGTCAGTAGATACCAACAGAATCCAGGAAAGTTCCACTAGACTGCTGTTAAACATATTATAAAGTATTTGAGGAGTACGAAAGATATGCTTTTGGTATTCGGGGGTAAACCAGACACAGAACTGAATGTAACAGGATTCTGTGATGCGTCCTGGCAATGTGATAAATATGATACGAAGTCTCAGACGGGTTACGTGTTTGTCATCAATGGAGAAGCAGTTGACTGGAAGAGCAGTAAGCAGAAAACCATTGCTATGCATGCGACTCAATCTGAGTACATGGCCGCTTCAGAAGCCACAATGGAAGCTGTTTGAATTAGGAAGTTTATTGGAGATCTTGGAGTGATGCCTTCAAATAAAGAACCTATTGATATATATTGCGACAATTCTGCGGCAATAATATTCGTCAATGACCCTCGAGTCATGAAGGGCGCCAGACACTTTAAACGTAGATATCACTACGTTCGAGAACAAGTAGAAGCTCGAGAAATAAAATTGATAAAAGTTCACACAGATGATAACGTAGCTGATCCTTTTACTAAGGCTTTATCTAGGCCAAAGGTAGTTAAGCATGCCAAGGCAATTGGGCTGCAACTAGCTAGCGAATTCATGCAATAAATCTGTTTATTAGTATTTGGATAAAGGATGTAAGACATTATTAAATTGATGAAATAAAGATTGGGTTTCGTTTATTTTCTGTTATTTAATTTTGTATCCTATTTTACATGTTTTAATCCGTGAGCATTTTGATGTTTCTAAATGTACGTTGTCGATTAATAATATGGGAATATTATTGAACTAAGACAATTCAAAATAGTGACAGAGTATACTTGAAAGTATATTGGTCAATTTTGGATTATATTTGATGGATCAAATATTGGACTTATCCCAACTATGTGATTTTACTTTATGGATCTTTGTCATTAAGTAAATC
The DNA here is from genome assembly GCA_025667525.1 of Glebionis coronaria. Taxonomy (NCBI): domain Eukaryota; kingdom Viridiplantae; phylum Streptophyta; class Magnoliopsida; order Asterales; family Asteraceae; genus Glebionis; species Glebionis coronaria. The sequence continues at coordinate 524,148,429 of CM046874.1, read as the reverse complement.
ATAAATAGTTATCCTTAGACCTGAGATACCAGAAAACTGCAATGAATGTAGTGCATTTCTGTGAGATAACCTAACGCTAAACATAACTGGTAGTTATAAGGGTTATTTTCAGAAGTGTTGCGAAGTTCATGTGTTTTGCTTGTAGTCAAAATAGGATTCGTTTCCTTCGAATTATGTTTGAAGTATAAATACAACTGGGCCCCTCGGGGGAGTAGTAACATGTTTGTGTGGCCACACCCAAATTTGTTTTGGTAATCTTGCTATATCCGTAAACGAGAAACAGAATAGTTAATGAAGGAATGACTAAGATCCATATCCTTATTACCAAGCGTATTTGAGATGAAAGGATAATAATAATGATGTAATCACTAAAAGGTTCTTGTCCAGGAGACCTTACCCGGTTTGTACTAGTGACATTGCTAGTGTAACTAGACGCTAGTCAATGTGATCACGATATTAGAATTTTGTCCAAGTGGGAGCTGAAAGTTTATGGACTTAAAATTAATAGTCGTGAGATAGGGTCGAACTCGGGATCACGGGATTGCACACATAACGTAAAGGGTTAATTTATTTATTAAATATATTTTATATATATTTATTAAATCAAACCAAAGCTTAACTAACGATCGTTAATAAATAAGAGTTAAGTTATAACGACCGTTATGGAAACTAAATAGAAGCTAAAAGAAGGAGTAGGAAAAACTACACAAACATCCCTTGGGGGTGGTGTAGCCGTCGGCCAAAACCAAAGGGGGGAGAGGGAAACTTTTTGTTTCTTAATTCTTGTTTAATTGCTTGGAGCCCAAGATAACCAAGCCTATATAAACAATCCCAAGGCCTTCATAATTTTTGGTCCCTCCCCTTCTCTTCTCTTCCTGCGATCGCCACACCCTCACCATCTTAGGGTTTCGGTTGGTTTTCGATTTAGCTAAATATCTAGTCCTAATCCCTCTCTAGGGTTATTGGGTAGATATTCCATAAGCGTTGAAGCTCGGTTTGCTCGTGCTAGACTCACGGTTAACTCGCCGTATTACGTGTGTACAAGAGCGTGATATAATCTTCCTTTAGATTATATTCTTGGTGGTATTCGTGATAAACCCTAGTTGTCGTTCGTTCCGTCGTCTTGTGGATCTTGCTAGGATAAAGGTATGTAACCCTAATCTTGATTAATATAATTGTGTTAAATTAATGATCTTGTTAATCGCTTCCGCTATGCGCTCTTTGATCCATATTAGGGTTTTAAATAATTGTTATGAACTCTATAAACCTACAAGTTACTCCGTAATAAACTGAGAAAAGGGATGTTTGTTTTAGCTTATTTGCTTCGCATAGGCATATTGAACTATTGAAAAGCCAATAAGATCGGTTTCTAACGCTTATGAGCTTATGGGTTCCTTTTAAGCTATAAACTATTAAGCTCCTATGTAAGCTTATCTGTCCGGCTTTTGAGCATATCTTACTTTTGAAAAGCTTGTGAGCTTATAAACTTCAATATGCCTTAAGCTCACATTGATAACTCATACTATTGTGAGCTGCTGAGCTTCACAAAAGTGCAATAAGCTCATAAGCTGGAGAAATAAGCTTAAACAAACACCTCAAACTGTGCTATGAACTTCTCAATGTTTCACAGGTTCTTGCATCGGATTTCCAGGATCGTATAATTAACAAGATTGACAAGAATTTGACATGCATTATAAACAACATAAAATGTTAGATTGTTATATGAGACACCCACTAAAAACATTATATGTACATCGTATATATAGCCACCGAACCATCCTGACTTTTCATGAAAGGGTATAACCGCCAATAACTAACTTTGTAACCGCTATTCGGTTATTAACTAGCAAACTAACAAGTTCAGTCCGATCCCTTGGCTTTCGTTTGCTGTACTTTGAACCTTGTCCAACAAGACTTTTACAATTACGGTCCAACAATTCCCCCCTAATTGTTTAAGTCTTGTTCGTCGAATCTTCACGCCTTTCTCCGTGCTTTCATCATTTCTTGTCTACTTTGATTCTGTTTTTCCCTTGTGTGTTGTTTTTTATTTCGGTTCCACAATGCTTCCAAATTCTCTACGTTGCCTTCGTTTCTTTGCTTCGAAATCTAAACTTTCCTACACACAAAACTTGGTACCACTCTCGGTAACCCACACCGAAACAAACTAAACCTTTGTTTCTAATTCTATTGCACCGAAACAAAACCTTCCTTTGTTTCTGATTCTTGTCTTCCTTTTGTGTTGGTCTTCAACGTCGTTCCCAACAAAAGTCTTCCTTTCCTTCTTGTGTGTTGACTTGCTTTCGTAACCACAATCGTTCCTAGACCCCTTCTTATTCACGGTATCCTTCCAACCATGCCAAGTTGTTCACGGTCTCCTTCCAAGTGACCTACGTTGTGTTGTCGCCCTTTTTACTTCGAAATGCAAGTTCTTTTTTTCTTTCACACAATTCTTGACACCCATCTCGGTATCTTTAACCAAAACAAACGACTTGTTTGTTTTTTTGTTCCTGTTTTTGTTGTTGTTAACCTTGTGTCGGTTCGATGCGTTTTCCACAACAACCTTCAATCCTCGCGTTTTGCCCCGCGTACTTAATCTTCCCTTTGTGTCTGTTTAAACCTGGTTTCACAAAGTTTTAACCCACTCGTCTTCTTTACCGAGACGACGTGTATCTTTTCTTTTTCCTTGTCGCGTTAACAGCAACCACTCTCGTTCCACGCTATCCTTTCAAGCGTCAAGAGTTTTCCTTCTTCCTTTGTGTCGCGTTCCAACAGCCCTCATAAAGTCCTACAACCTTGTCTTTTCTCCGTTTGTTGTCGCGTTTCAGCGGTCACCAACAAAGTCCCTTCACAATATTGTTGTTTCTTTCTTGTTTTGTTGTCGTGTTCCAAAGATCACAACAAAACGTCCACCAATTTCGTTTGATGCTTACGTTTGCTCCTTCAATCTTTTGTCCTTCAAGAGTGGATTGAATTCGTTGCTATCTGCAACTTCCGTTGGTTCTGATCGTGCACTATCGTCGCCAACAATCCTTGGTGTCTCTTCCCTTCTAGTTGTTTGTTTGATCTTCATGATCAAAATTTGGATCAAAAACATGTAATCTTGAACCTGGCTTTGATACCAATGTTTCACAGGTTCTTGCATCGGATTTCCAGGATCGTATAATTAACAAGATTGACAAGAATTTGACATGTATTATAAACAACATAAACTGTTACATTGTTATATGAGACACACACTAAAAACATCAGATGTACATCGTATATATAGCCACCGAACCATCGTGACTTTTCATGAAAGGGTATAACCGCCAATAACTAACTTTGTAACCGCTATTCGGTTATTAACTAGCATATTAACAAGTTCAGTCCCTTGGCTTTCGTTTGCTGTACTTTGAACCTTGTCCAACAAGACTTTTACAATTACGGTCCAACACTCAAAATTCAAATACGCCCATAATCCAGACAAAATAAGCTAATCTGTATGAATAAATAGCGGTTAACATACTTGTATATTTGAAGAAGAAAAAGATTACATGTAGATTGATATGTTTCAAACAAGGAGAAACCATTTTCTGTTTTTTAGAACTAATATATGATGATTTACTATAGATAAATTGTACGTTTGGATAAGCATATTTTATGTTTTATTAAAGCTAACTTGATGAGCCATTTTGGAGTACTTAGAAAAGGTTAATAATATGGGAGTACTAACTTATTTAGGAAAATAAATTGAGAGCCCTTACGGTTAGTATGTTGATGACATTTGTTGGTTTTCCCATCGTGTAGACCACCTTATGCTTATAATTTGAGTAAACTGATGTAATGCAGAAGATTCTTATATTTTTGGTAAATTTTTTCAGCATTTTGTTATGGAGGATGATATGCTACCACTGCTCATCCCAGATTCCGTCTTAAAAGCTTCAAGTCAAGATGATATAGATACTGACCATATGTTTAAAGATGACAAGACTCGTGAACTTAAACACATTCTTGCAGTTCTCAATGATCTTCTTTATCCTGAAAATTTTGGTGCCAAGAATGAGTATGACATAGTGGAAACCATTACCAGGAATCCTCTCTTTGAGACTAAACTTGATGTGAACTCTGAGTTAGTAATTTTTCTTACAATTATCTATCACATATCATGCAAATCGGGAGGTTGAATGTATCACTACTATTGTAGTGATTTCTAACTCCTTGCCCTTCTAATTATTCTCTTTATGTATCCCGCCTGAAACATAACACGTCCCAAATTTTGCCTCTAAATCCTGCACTTAATATTTACCTGTGATTGCAACGCTTTTCAATTGATATCAATATATATCATTCAGGTACAAGCGCCTTGTAACAACAGCACAAATCGTATTTGATAACTTTGAAATCCTACACTATTAGAATGCGAACAAGCTCCCATTTACTAGTGCTACAATTGGCGAGCCACACAGATATGAGGTATTGTGTTTTTATTTAAACCTTAAGTTCACGATCGAGTGTGTTTCAGTCATGCTTTGTGTATGTTTTCAAATTCATTATTTGAAAGTTGAAGCTTACTTGCATCTTCTTCCACCACTTTAGCACGATTGTCACGTTTTCAAATTGAAGAATATAGGGATGGGTTGAGTAATGGTTCAAGATAGCTAATATTGGTACATGTTCGGCTAGAAATTGATAGATGTTTCTCGCCTTTCTGATATCTCCTCAGAAACATTTACTCAGTAGATTCACACTTCCACTGATAGAGCACTTTGTGGATCCTGAAGACAAATCACATCAAAAGTATTCTCAAGTTTCAAACCTAGAATTTCTCATGTTTCCAAGGGATGAGCAAATGTCAGGGCAGTTTGCAAAAAGACTTTGTCTTAGCGTAGCAGTTTCGAAGGTTAGTTTTCATATGATATCATGTCTGTATTTTTATATACATACTGCATGTAACTATCAAACATTTGTATTTTTAGGGAATCGTAAAGAATGAGTCACTTGCATACTTCATTGGTAGAGTATATCTATATTTGACACGTCTAGGGATAGATGAAAAACGTTTACGGTTCAGACAAAATCTCCCAAATGTGATGGATCACTATGCTGAAGATTGTTGGATGGCTGAAATCGAGACTTCTTGTGGTTGGAGTGAGTGTGTTTGGATTGCTGATAGATCTAATGTAAGCTTAATACTTAATTAACATGTGAAGTTAGTAATATCAAGCTTTTTATTGAAGTTTTTAATCCATGTTCTTGCTTAGGATAAAATTGGAGCGTCTCTTGAAATAAAAGAGAACTGGCACAATCTAAAAAAGTAGAGGTAACTGTTGTACATGTGAAGTTGTTGCTTGCGCTTATAAATTAAGCAAACTGCTAATAAGTGCGCATTTGCAGAAAGTGGTTATAAAACCCATTCACGAGAAGCTTCGTCCTGCATTTGAAGGTGACCATATCAAAAAAAACAACCTGAAGCGAATCCGATTAAGACACGGTTTAAAAATGTTGGTTAACTCGGGTTCGAATCAACTCGACTGACCCATAAATTTTTTTTTTTAAATGACTTTACGAAAAATATAAACTAGTCCAACTTCATTATATATGCTCGGATCCATTAGTAAAATTAATGATATTTGTCCTTGTTAGATAAATACGTAAAGAAAACAAATTTCATTCAATTTGAGATAGAAATAACAGCACATAAACTTGCACTAGGAAGAATAGGGTGAGAAAATTAATTCTCCAACTTTTTTTTTCTTGGCATACCAAACAAGAGAAAGGAAGTGTCATGTGTTGAAGCACTTTTTTTTCTTAAAACAAGCCTTGAACATGCTGTGTTGTATGTTAAATTGCTAACTGGAAAATGCTTAGCACTAAACTTTGTTCAATTTTTTTTAACAAATATGTCATATAACTTATCGTGTCAACCCAATAGACAACCCTAGATGCAACTGAGGTAAGTTACTTATGTTATGATCGTAATGTAATTGCGATTTATGATAGCTGCTATTGGTAATAATGTTTCAAAAATGACCTTGAATTAAAGTTTAAAAAGGTATAAAAGTTGCATTAATCCAATCTTTTGAATCTGCTACTATTGTGATTTTCAGGTATGGCAGACAACATTCCTCTGACTAAAATGGGTAAAGTCAAATAGCATTGAAACTGGGTCAAAGTAACCAGAGAGTATGTTACTTTTTCTGTGGTAGTACTCTATTAAAAAATGGAGCTCTTCAGAGTATATGGATCATATCCAAAAGGTAATTCTTGATCTACCATACTTTCTATTTTGTTAAATGTATATTCGTGCATAGAAATACTCAAATACTTAACCATACTACCAACTCTTAACTAAATTGTAAATTGCAAACAATGCAATTCCTACTCAAAACATTTTCCAACATTAGGTTTTGTTTATTAAGATTGAATCCGATTAAGACACGGTTTTCTTAATAAAATTAGGTTTTGTTTATTAAGATTGAATTCTGTTCATGGCTTAGGATTGCAAGAAACTGGCAAATTACCAATGCATGTTCGGTTCAGGTTTATGTAATGAATCTTGATCTCCAGTGAGGTTCACGGAAGTGTCATTATGCATGTACTTAGAAAGGGCGAAGAAGTTAGTTTTAAATATGTAAATATGTAATTTTAGTTTAACATTCGACATTAGACGATTTTTGTTGTTAATTGTATCCAACGCCCATCATGTAGGTTCAATCACCTCATACGCCTCTCTGTTAACAGCTGACAATATTGTGATGATTCGTCAAAAATTCAAATTAAGTAGTTATTGACAAGTCCAAATTAACCAGTCCGTAGATCATATGTCTCCTTGGATCTCGGGAGACCGATCGGGGATGGACCCTAAAGATTGTTGGCTTGAATGTATGGTACGTTATTATTGTTTTGTTGACATACTACGTCTTAAATTTGAATGTATTATAACTCGAAAATGTTTGCATTAAAAGCGAGTCATCCAAAAATCCAATAATGTCGAACTGAGGGAAGAAAGTTATATGGATTGAGGTAAATGGCTCCTCCTTACATCAAAACAAGCTTACTAAAATTCAACAAATTGGAATGAAAAAGGTAGGTGATGCTACAATACCATATGAACGTGAAGAAGGCTTTGGGAATATTTGTACCCCAGTCACACAAGCTCAATGAGGGACCGAGGACCCTTTAAACGGTGGCAGGTTCTTCTGGCACAAATAATGAAGTTCCTAAACCAGACTTTACATGGTGAAAATCTTGTGTCGTTGATGAAGAGGAATGAAAATGGACAGGTTGTTTGTTAGTTTGTTACACTAAAGCATAAAACCAACACAGATCCCTTATGCACCAACACAATCAGGATCACTTCTAACTGAATTGCTGGCTACTTTGTTTTCTATAGAGGAAAGAAAAGGGGTAGCAAGGATATCAACCTAATTCAGCCTTCAGCCCACAAGGTCACGTGCACCTGAAACTTCACGATTATGGTCATTTTGTTGCGCAATTAGCAGCTTTTAGAGCGAGATCATAGTAGCATCTCTTATACAACTATCATCTCTTTGGTGTCATTTCTTACTACTATCACTAATTCATGTGTTTATGTAGTTGGTAGCTTTACCATATCTTATTGTGCCAATATTGTGCAATAAATATTACATGTAGTTTAAAAAAAGTATATAATTTGCAAAATCACAGTAACAAAATTAATACTTTATAAACCACGAGCATTAAAACTAGTTTCTTTTATAACGTGAAGAATCGATCATTGACACATAAACATGTAACCACAGAAGGCAAAATTTGAATTGCGATAACATCAATAAGTTGTAATTTTCAGTTTGGATAGAATTTAACCAGGAATCAGACTTCAAGAGTTCAAGGTTTAGTGGGAAAAGGTAAAAAAAAACTACAAAACCCTTGTTTTGTTAGTGAGGAATTATACTCGATATCAGAACAGATGGTCGATCGATTTTAGCAGATTGGAGGTTTGGTGAGAAATAAACTAATCTTGAGATCTATTATCAAAAGGCCAGTATTGTGGCTCTGTAAGTAAGCTAGTTTACTTAGATCTGAAATCATAACCGCAAAATATAGAACATGAATTTAGACCCGCCCAAGACAGACCGATAGCATACAACCACCATTACTTTTGCTAAAAGGAAGCTGGTTTAGTTAAGATATCAAAGAATTGTTGAAAAGGAAAATCAGAGATAAAAACTGCACATACTGCAACGATTCAAGATCATCCAAACTAAACAAACCATTATAGAATAAGTATGTGACAATCTATCTGGCTTTCACAAATTCTGCTTACAACGCCTAAGTTTCAGCCTTTCTACATCCAACACGAGCCACAAAACCAGCCTTGAGTTGATGCACGCCTAATTTTCAGCCTTCCTACGTCCAACACGAGCCACAAACCCGGCCTTGATTTGAGCAACGGACCGCCCAGAGCCACACTACCAAGCAAATATACAAAATAAATTTGTCAAGAACGATGTGCCCAACAGAAAACATGTAAAACTGAAAGCAGTATCATTCCCTAAATGGGTAAACTGAATGCATATCATTCTCAAGGACACTAGTCAAGCAGGTAGGGAGCATGTATCGTTCCCTGAATGGTATACATATCTAATGATACAGAACACTAGACACGAGTCAAACAGGTATGGAAACATGTAAGGTAGAAAGCAGTCAAAAGTATTTTGTGTTCAAAATGCTTAAAATTACAGACACTAGAGACATCTAACGATACAGAACCAAGTACTATAAGAACAAAAGACACAGGAATGTCAGCATATTTAACTACATGTACTCGTGGTAACATAAGTAAGAAAGAGCCTCAGAAATCTCAGATTTTCTCTTCATTGTTTATAATCAGACAATGTAGGCAAATTTTAGTCATCATAGGCCATAATAATCTATAGAAAAAAATATACATGTACATAAACAAATAGGAACGAAAATCTGTAGCTCTCTTGCTAGAATACAAACACAAATCTATCCAAAATTTCATCAAAATAAATATACAGAAAGGCCTCAGAAAGTTTCAGTTTCCTGTTCACAGTTAAACATCAGAGTTTGAGGCAAAAGTTTTAATCATCATAGGCCAATGTGATCAGATAATACAATGAGCTACATTAGGTTTTTTATTTAACTTATACACAGTAAGTACATATTTGAAATTGCCTCAGAAATGTCTAGTTTCCTCTTCATAACTAACGATCAGAATTGGAGGACAAATTTTAAGCATCATAGTCAATAATGAATAGATTTTTAACTATAGTACCTGTATATTAAAAAAATTGTATATGTACAAATTTGAAAATGCCTCAGAAAGCTCTAGTTTGAGCAGTTTCCTCTTCAAAGTTAAACATCAGAGTTTGAGGCAAAACTTTCAAGTCATCATAGGCAATGTAATTTGTCATTAGGTATTTTTTTTAACTTACTACATATTCGAAAATGCCTCAGAAATGTCTAATTTCCTCTTCATGGCTGACGATCAGAATTGGAGGACAAATATTAAGCATCATAGGCAATTACGAATAGATTTTTTTTTAGTATAATATATCTATTTATTCCAAAAAATGGATATCCAAAAATTTATCAATAAATAAACAAAATAACAGAAAGGCCTCAGAAATTTTCGGTTTCCTCTTCAAAGTTATACATCAGAGTTTGAGGCAAAAGTTTTATTCATCATAGGCCAATGTGATTAGATTAAATAGTATAGTACATTAGGTATTTTTTTAGACTTGGGACACATTGGATATTCAAAAAATGCCTCAGAAACGTCTAGTTTCATCTTCATAGCTAATGATCGGAATTGGAGGAAAAAATTTTAAACATCATAGGCAATAACGAACAGATTTTGAAGTGTAGTATAACTGTTTATTCCCCAAAAAAATGGATATGTACAAATTTGAAAATGCCTCAGAAATCTCTAGTTTGAGTGGTTTCCTCTTCAAAGTTAAACATCAGAGTTTGAGGCAAAACTTTTCATCATCATAGGCCATTGTTCTACAGAATTAACATTGTCCATTTTTTTCTAAACATGGACATGGAGCATATTCAAAAATACCTCAAAATTGTCTAGTTTCCTCTTCTAGCTAACGCCAGATATGGAGGACAATTTAATTATCATAGGCAATTACAAATATAGTCTAAAGTATAGTCCATTTATATATGCTGAATATATCTTGAAAATAATTATAATGGCATGAATCTCAAGTTGTCTCATATTTAACAATCAGTATTGGAGACACAACTTTTTTCATCACAGGTCATTAAGATTAGTTTATATAGCATAGTACATTAAAAGAAACTAGAAAAAAAAATTCCCAAATGCATATGTTAGTCAATGCCTCAGAAATCTCCATTCTTCTCATCATAAACAATCAGACAATTAGGCAAAATGTTTATTCATCACATGATTTAACTTCTAGATAACCTAATATGGTATGTGCTTTGCTTGTATATGTATGTGACCAAATCTGTAGTCAACAAGGCCTCAGAAGTCTATTGTTTTGTCTTCATATATACAATTAGACAATGTAGGCAAATATTTTATTCATCATAGGCCGTTGGTACTAGATTATATTGGGATTTCAAATGTAGCAATACTAATAAAAGTCTAAGAAGTCGTTATCACAAATGATTGCTTAGATATATGTGCGTCTTTACTGTCTTATGTATTCAAAAATACCTCAAAATTGTCTAGTTTCCTCTTCTAGCTAACACCAGATATGGAGGACAATTTAATTATCATAGGCAATTACAAATATAGTCTAAAGTATAGTCCATTTATATATGCTGAATATATCTTGAAAATAATAATAATGGCATGAATCTCAAGTTGTCTCATATTTAATAATCAGTATTGGAGACACAACTTTTTTCATCACAAGTCATTAAGATTAGTGTATACAGCATAGTACATTAAAAGAAACTAGAAAAAAAAATTCCCAAATGCATATGTTAGTCAATGCCTCAGAAATCTCCATTCGTCTCATCATAAACAATCAGACAATTAGGCAAAATGTTTATTCATCACATGATTTAACTTCTAGATAACCTAATATGGTATGTGCTTTGCTTGTATATGTATGTGACCAAATCTGTAGTCAACAAGGCCTCAGAAGTCTATTGTTTTGTCTTCATATATACAATTAGACAATGTAGGCAAATATTTTATTCATTATAAGCCGTTAGTACTAGATTATATTGGGATTTCAAATGTAGCAATACTAATAAAAGTCTAAGAAGTCGTTATCACAAATGATTGCTTAGATATATGTGCGTCTTTACTGTCTTATGTATTCCTATGTGTATATATAGAAAATCTTTGTTTACATTATACTTTAAACAGGCCTCAGAAGTGTATAGTTTTCTTTTCACCAAAAAATCAGACAATGTAGGCAAAATTGCTATTCTTTTTTTTTTGAACGACGAGTTAGTAGTTAGTGATTCGAGCTTACAGTGACATCCAATTGGGCAGTATGCAAGCCTCGAACCTTCTCCTTAGGGGATAAACCCCACTCCTGCTTCTATTTAATTCGGGGCCCTGAAGGTTCTTAGTGAGACTCGAACTCGAGACCTCTCCAAGAATACCTCCCCAAGGTTACTCTTGGTGGCCAACTGAGCTAAGTCAGTTGGTTAGGCAAAATTGTTATTCATCATAGGCCACTGACAAACCTAGATTGTATCTAAGAGTCCAACACCAGGTGACAAAAAAAAGAGAGGATTCAAACAAAAAAATACCAACAGCAGCATATACAAATACACAAATACAATTGTTTTGGTGTGTAGAATAGCTATGTCAGTACCAGATAGATTTTTGCCAGGTTTAAGATTTAAGATTTTGCAAATCAGTAATAATGAAAAAAGACTAAGCTCAAACGTAAGTCGACATAATGACATACCGGTTCGCATCTAAGAAACAAAAGACGATTCTCCCTTGAAAGAATAGTGTCCTGGCTCTTGCAACCATTGCAGATGACAATACTCATCTGTAAACATAAGCTTGTTTGTCAGCAAATGATGTATGGTACATAGGAGATGGCAATATATGAAGAAAAATTATTCAACAGTGTTTAAAACTTACTCATGTATCGCCTCAAAATCCCTTCAAAGTTTTGGGGTCCAAATCGACCTTTGATTACCAATCTTTGCTGGCCATCAAGTGACCCACTAGCACCCAATTCTGCCATCAAGAAGGCCATAACATGCTCTGGCTGCCTGTGCATGCTGATTGACGCAACAAACAGATTTTAGAATAAAAGAAAGTTTCCAGAAACGAAAAAGCAACAGAACCTCACATAAAATATAGACTTAGTGCTTTTACTTAATTTGTTTGATTTGTCCCATTTAAAATGAGACACGGCAAAATCTCACTCGCAACGAACTGATTAAGATTGTCACATCTAACAAAAGAGAAAAAAATGGTGAATAATAAGTTGGGCTGACATACAATTTGCATAGCTCCATAAAGTTGGCAAAGACGGTCTTCTTTGTTCCTTCACGAAGAACCTGTGGTGTCCTCATAACTGTTCTCCTTCTATCTCTAGCAAGATCGGGATTATGCTCAGGGAGACCATGGAAGACACGACCCAGAAGCTGAACAAATGTCAGAAAACAACCAAAGAACAATATCAGTAAAATGAACAGAAACAGTTTGAAATGCATTTAATCATTCCACTGTACTTCAAAATAATATATACCTCTTCATACTGGTAGTCACAATCAGTCACTTCCCATGGAAGTTTGTCTTCTAAAACAATCCCTTCTCCTTCCTCCTCCTGACTGGTAGAATCTAGAAAACGAGCAATGTATAGGTTCATGTAGAAAATGTTATGGACAACAAGCTAAATAAAAATTTTCTTACCTTTAGCATCTTCGGCATTATTTTCTTTATCTTCGTCCAAGGGCTCTGTATCTACCTAGAGCAATCATAAAAAGAAATTCTGAGTAATAAATCTTGATACACTTTGAGGTAACACATTGAACCCATTTATAAACATGTTTGAAATGCACCAACTTGAAAGAAAAAAAAATGCAAGATTGCAAAACTTTATTAAAAAAAAGTAATGGTATGGGTTTTATTTATGCATTATACATATATGTAGCCTTTAATCTTTTAAAACTTCATAAAAAATAGTGCAAGTGGGTTAGCACAACCAGACACATTTTGGTACATGCTTCTAACCAACAGTTTTTACCGCTCCGAATTTTTCAACACATTATGAAAAACCGATGTTACCAACCTGCTTTTTCTTCTTTTTTAAGCCAGTAAACATAGGTTCCATACCATCAGTAACTGCAAGTAAAATGTATCCTTATTAGAATCAAGATAGATATACAAACAGCTATACATATAATGCATCTATGTGTATGTCAATATGCAATGTTGTTTACCTGATAAGCTCTCGGTTTTCTCAGCCAACTGGTCAACAGAATCATTAGCAAGATCGTTAAGAACAACCTTCTTTTTCTTCTTCTTTTTTGTAGGGTCAAAAGCCCCAAGCTGCATCATATTATTAGATAAGTTATTACACTCGTTCAAAGAAGCAATATAAGATCACACACACAAAGTATATAGCATAAAAAGTCATTATTCTGAGTGTGACAATGTCCATTACTGTAGTTCCAGAAAACTGTGTACATTTATTTCAGAAAATGGTCTTGGGGAGTGTTTGTTTAGGCTTATGAAATGTAAGCCCATTTAAAAAAACTTATAGAAGCACATAAGTCTGAAAATAAGACATAAAATTGAGACTTAAGAAATATAAGCCGAAAATAGGGCTTATATTTCATAAACACCAACTTTGTGGTTTATCGTAAGACTTGTAGGCTTATATAAGTTTATCCTGATTATTTTGATATAAGAAACTTATATAAGCCCATAAGTCTCCTAACAAACCACAAAATTGATGATTAAGAGATATAAGCCGAAATTATACGACCACTTTGTGCTGATATATAATGAGGTATCATTGTGTAATAAAGTCAATCCTAATATACAAAACTAAAAAATGAAAAAATAGAACACGACAATACATACATCAGCTACTTGCTCCTTGATCTCCATCCGATTATCTTCTTCTGCCATTTTTAACAAGACTGATTTATTCGAGCTGTTACGCCTTTCTGGTATAAAAAAAACAGATTGTCAAATAAATGTACAAGTTTAATACATGTAATAAGCCGCAAAACATCATTCCAAAATTGCTTTTTTCAATAAGCAATTAGAATGCTTATTTCAATCAGAAAGAACACAATTCAAAACTTACTAAAAAGGCTCTAAACCACAAAGGGTATTGCTTATTTAAGGGGTGTTTGTTTTAGCTTATATAGTGGGCTTATTAGCTTATATAAGCTTATAAGCCAAAACCAAGTGCTTATAAGCTTATACAAGGGGGTTTTGAAAGCAAAAAATTTGTGGCTTATGTAAGAATTAAAAGACTTTTATTCTCTCATTTAATAATTACATTCTTTTATTTTTATGTATTTTTTTGTCATTTTGACTTATTAATTATATATAAGCTAAACCAAACACTTAGCAAAAACTAATAAGCTTATTATATACAAGCCGTAAATTGCTTATGTAACATATACATAAGCCCAGTGCATAAGCTTAACTAAACACCCCTTTAAAGTCCTTATATTATTATAATATCTTGTTTCAACAGCTTATGTACAACTAGCTTTTGTTTTGAAATAAGCTATACATTACGTGATATTAATTAACAACTTATTAGCTACTGTGGTGTATATACAACCAATAAAAATTTAATCAAAATTGATGTAAAAATAAGAAGGTGAAATAAATTTATACGTTTTTGAACTTGTGAAATTGTGATGGTTGATGATATTAATCGATTTGATTAGTGAGGGTTTGTATGTGAAAGTGTTGGAGTGGTGAAAACTGTATTGCGGCTGGTGTATATATAAAGAAGGAAGAGATACTTAGGGCACCCTTGGGTTTTACATTGTGTTCTCGAGTTGGTGTATGAAGGAAAAGGAAAGGAAATGCAATGATTTTTGTGTTCTCTACTTATTTTTTACTACTAGTAAAAGAAAGTGAATTGGAAAGGAAGTAAAGAGGAATTTTTCTTGAAATATCTTCCTCCCATTTTTTTAGGAAAGGGAAGGAAAAGAAATTAGAACTTAAGCTAATGTTGTTTAAAGGCTAATATACCCTTTTTAAAATATTTAATACTAACAACTAAAGGGCATTTATGTAACTTAAACAACTTCCTTTCTTTTTCCTCTCACTTAAAAACATGATTATGATTAATTTCCTTTCTCTTTCTTTTATCTCAAGAACACATAAATTACACTTACTTTTCTTTTCGTTTTCTTTTCCTTTTTCCTTTCCTTTTCCATTTCCTTTCATTCAAAACTCGAGAACTGGGCATTAGGGTTTTGGCAAAGTGATGTGTGCAGGAGTGTTTGGGTTAGGGTCGGGTCCGGGTAAAATTCGGGTCTGACTAAAAAATATATATTTGGATTTGGGTTACTTGCGTCAATTTAGGTTCGGGTTTAAATAGATGTGGTAAAAAGTAAAAAGAAATATCCTTTTTTACTTTTTTATATATAACATTGATATTTAAAAAATATTCTATTCGAGTCAATTAGATTTTCAAGCCGAATTGGAGTTAGCAAAAAAAAATTAATCTAGTACTAGTTTTATGACCCACCAGATGGGTGAGCGAGCTTCATGTAATATCTTGTTTATGATTTATAACTGATTCTCAAAAGTAGTTCAGATTACAACTATTGTTGTCATACATACCGCGTAAGAGTTAAGATCTATATAGACACTTAAATTAGCATAGACCTATTCAACCAATCATAATTACCCATTTTTAAAAAAAACTCACTTCCCACCATTTTTTAAAAATTAAATATCTCACAAACGGTAAATCGCCAAACAAAAAAAAATACACAATTGTCACGAGAATTAAATCATCTATCTATCGAGGGGCACATGTATATACTTTCGACAAACTTTTTTTTTCGACATTTTTTCCTTAAGTCATGTCTGGAGAGAATCATATATGATTCGTCACGAATCATATATGATTTGTCACGAATCATATATGATTCGTCACGAATCATATATGATTTTTAGAAAATCATATATGATTCGTGATATGAATCATATATGATTCGTGATATAAATCATATATGATTCGTGATATGAATCATATATGATTTTCTGAGAATCATATATGTTTCGTGACGAATCATATATGTTTCGTGACGAATCATATATGATTCTCTCCAGACGTGACTTAAGAAAAGAAGTCGAAAAAAAAGTTCGTCGAAAGTATATACATGTGCCCCTCGATAGATAGATGATTTAATTCTCGTCGCGGTGATATGTTTTGTTTTACGTAACGATAAACGGTTTGTGAGATATTTAATTTTTAAAAATTGAGTTTTTTTGTTACATGATAAAAATGGATGGTTGTGATTGGTTGGTTGAGTCTATGCTAAACTAAGGGTTTATGGGGATCTTTTTCCTACCGCGTAAAATGTTCCTTTCTAAGAAATTGTCACCATCTTCAAAAGAACTATCAGTTGTCACTTGTTTGTATCTTGTTTATGAGAAATTGCCACATTACTAAGACTTTAGGCAAAGTTGAACCCATTTGACCCATATCATTATTTATTTGACCTAACTATGATAGCACGGAACCCCAAATGCAGCCATCCGTAAATTAGTGGGTTACAAATTTGTAAAGTGATTGGTTATTTTGATTACTACAATTTTTCGGTAGCAATGACATACGAGAATTCGAACACCAAGTTTTTCGAAGCCATCTTGCCTAATGATTTTGACTCTAAATCTTCGGAACCAGATCCCTAAGAAGATATTATTTAATTTTCATCACCTGCACCATACTTATCTCGGCTTAACACTTCCACATTGGGCTCAGTTGGGCCTTGACCTTTTTGTTCCGTATCGACTAACTATTGCCTTGTATAATGCATAAGTTGCTCGTGCCTGAGAAACAAATACAACATGTTGTTGGTTAAAGGAGTAGAAATCAGGATAAAGGTGAAAAAGAATAAAAGTTGTGATTTATGGTGTTGAAACGGGTTAGGTCAGGTTGGGTTGACATGCATATACTATATGTACCATTTTAGATAAATCATTCAAGTATGAACTATGGTTACAGGAATAATCAAATTGCTAAGTATAACTCTTAAGGACACCACTTTAAAGCAATCTTATTGTAGCCGTTTAAATCATTTGATTGGGATCTTTTGATATAAAACTACCCAAATCGACCTAATTATAAGTAAACTGATCAAAAAATAAAATTTTCAATTAAAATACGCATGTTTTTTACTACCAAAAATTGGTTTTTACGGCCTAAACTGTAACCTTTCTGATTTTTTATCTTTTGACACGTCGTCAGTTTCATTATTATTATTTTCATCTAATATTATTTTGATAGACTACCTTTGCATGCGAGTTCATAATATAAGTAAATATTATATATTTACGTAAAGTACTTAGAAACGTGACAGTATAACCCTGGAACTACCATTTTAATTAATTTCAGTGTCCTTGGACACATTTTGATGAGCTTGATCTTATTAATTATATATTAATAATTACTAGTGATTACTGATGACGTATAGTCCCCAGCCGGGTCAGGAACTCGGCCCACGGGTACTACCCGTATCCGGCCCATCACAGATGGGTGGGAATAATGTCATTTGAGCTTATGGACTTGGATGAACAGTAACCGCGCACACGTGTGCGGCCCACGGCCCGGCATGGCCGGTACAGGCTTAGACAGAATCATATTATGTCTATGAATAGGATTTACCCCAAAGAAGAGGATATTCACTCACCATAATTAGAAGATAACAATCAATCTAATTCTGGTACTTATCCTTTCCTTGGGGCCGAAGCATCAGTGACAGCCCATTAGGGTTTCACTGCCTATAAAAGGAACCCCCAAGGGTTCCACAAAGGTATTACATTCTATACACTCTCAACTCATCCGATTCCTATAAACCCTAACCGACTTACTCTCACGCCGGAGTCTAATCGTGGGAAACATTCCCACGGTAAGCCTACCGCGTGTTGTTTAGTGTGCAGGATCCCAACCATACGATTCACTTGGTGCAGGAGCCAGAGTCCAGCCAACCCGAATTAAGCCTAATTTGGGTCTAGCAAGGGTCACCCAACTTTTGCATCAACAAGTTCGCGCCATCCGTGGGATCCATTACACTAAGCTAGAGCGAAATCTCATCTTGAATTCTCAATGACGAAGGGGCATACGCAAGCTAACCCCAGGAATACAAATCCTGGAAATCGGAAGTCCCAAGGGGAAGGGATACTCATTCCCAATCAATCCCCTAGCCGTGCAGCGGGCGGACCACACAACCGCAGTGGTTTTCAGTCCATGGGGGTAACGAGCACGATCTACATGACTCCTCCACCTAC
This sequence comes from Glebionis coronaria, assembly GCA_025667525.1. Lineage (NCBI taxonomy): Eukaryota > Viridiplantae > Streptophyta > Magnoliopsida > Asterales > Asteraceae > Glebionis > Glebionis coronaria. The sequence goes on along the minus strand of CM046874.1, from coordinate 524,129,990 downwards.
TTCAACCCTGGACAACCCTGATCCAGGGAGTGCGCCCAACCCCCCTAACAAGGAGCCGCGCAGAACGTCGATCGAGGAAGAAGTAGAAGTCCAACCACTCAGCGAGGAAGATCTCACTCGAGTTCTCACGCAGAACTTTGAGAGGATCGTCCCAGGGATCGCGTCAAGGTTGAACCTAGGGAGGGACCTCCAATCTAGGCTCAACTTTGGCCATACCGGACCAGGTACCTCTTCTATAAAATCAGAAAAAAAGAAGGCTGCGACCCTAGGAGTGGAACCTCTTCGAGGAAACTCCCCAACCCAGGAATGTGTTCGAACGCATAGGGGATAGCCTCATGCAGGAACTAATGCAGTCTCGAGAAGGGGGAGAGAAGTCCGACGGTTCACCCGAACGACCAGATCTGGAACTGACCAGAGCCACCCGCCGCACAAGTGTGTGGGATAGGATGGATACTGGGAAGAAGGCTCCTAGTTCTTCTCAAAAGAATGGTCCTCATCCAAGAGATGGGGCACTACCTCCTTCACCAGATCCACCAGGAGAGGACTCGGATGACCATCCGCCCAAGCGCCGCCGACCTATGCGTACTCCTCCACCACCACCAAACAATGATGAGTACTATGGCGGTCCCTACTATCGAGAGACGGAAGCAGAAGATCTTTCCCAACCATGGTGCGACCCTAGTCTCACCCGTCCATGGGCAGACCCTAGGGAAGATCCTTTTACTCTCCGCATACAGAATTACTTTGAGGACATAAAACGTTGCATGCCGGCGTGTGTCAAGACTTATGATGGAACTGGCGATCCGGATGATCACCTCAAGATATTTGATACGCAGGCTAAAATTGAGCGATGGCCCATGCCTATATGGTGCCAAATGTTCAATTCAACTTTGATCGGCAATGCTCGTGACTGGTTTGAAGGACTCCCTCCGCGAAGCATTGATAGCTTCACTGAACTACGCACTGCGTTCAAGAATAATTATACTCAGCGGAAGAAGTATAAAAGGGACCCGGTCTCATTGGCAACTGTCAAGCAACGGCCGGGGGAGTCTACAGAAGCCTTCACTGAACGCTTCAACGACGAGTGCACACGCACAAAGACAATGTCGGAACTCCTGAAAATTTCCGACTATATGCATGCCATAACAGACAGGGAATTAATCAGGCGCCTCAATGACAAGCGTCCAGAGAGGTATGACGACCTCATGGAAAGGGGGTTTCCGTGGCCTACCCTTCAAAAGGAAATGGCTACCGGTCGAACAACCAGTCCAAGAGACAGTCGGGAGGTCAAAGCAACCAGAACAATGGTAGGGGCTCAGATTACAAGAGCCAAAACAAGGGAGGACGGCCGGATGATAAGTTTACTCTTTTAAAGATGTCCTACCGGGAGATCTTGCTGACGGAAGGGGCTAATTTTCCGAGGCCTCCCCCAATGACGACTCCATAACGACAAGGGCCATGGCACGGAGGAGTGTATCCAGCTCAAGAAGCACATTGAGTCACTGATCAAGTCAGGTAAACTCAATCATTTAGTTAAGGATTGGAAGGATGGAAAAGACAACAAGAAGTATGACAAGAAGGATCCCCAAAAGGACAAACCTTCGACCATATACATGATCCAATCCAGACAACACCGCACGAGGCAGAAAATTGGTCAAAAATTTTCACGCGGAAGGGAAATCTCATTCCCTCCCATCACAGCAGGTGATGTGTTTGATGCACCTCTCACTATTGAGATAAGCATTGGAACACACAATGTCCGTCGCATGTATGTGGATGGAGGATCATCAGCAGAAGTACTGTACGAACACTGTTTTGTACAGTTAAGACCAGAAATAAGAAGCCAATTGGTACCGGCCACGATGCCGCTCATTGGTTTTAGTGGAGATACAATCTGGCCAATAGGGCAACTGCGTCTGCTTGTAACCATTGGGAACGAAGAACACTCCACCACGGTGTGGGTAAACTTTATGGTGATACGCTCACACTCCCCATACAATGGGATCATAGGCAGACCGGGTATCCTGGCCATATGAGCAGTGCCTTCCACGGCGCACGGAATGATCAAATTCCCGGTGGAAGGAGGAATCGTCACAATCTACAACACAATCGTACCAGCATCTGAGTGTCATGCCGTGACAACACCGGTTCCACCTGTTCCCCCCAAGGACGGATCACCACCTCCCAATTGGAAGGTGGCAATCCATCTGGATTACCCGGAACAGGAGGTGTCCATAGGGGGAACGCTCTCGGACAACGGTAAGAGGGCCATATGCTCTCTCTTGAAGGCAAACTTGGATGTATTCGCATGGGAGCCCAAGCATATGACGGGCGTACCACGCGCGATAGCAGAACATAGGCTCCAGATCCGCCAGGGATACCCACCCGTCAAGCAAAAGAAGCGCGGTCAGGCACCTGAACGCAGCCAAGTGATACTGGATGAGGTACGGAAACTAGTGGATGAAGGTATCATGCGCGAGGTATACTACCACGAGTGGTTATCCAACCCAGTCATGGTCAAAAAGCATGACGGAAGCTGGCGCATGTGCGTGGATTTCACGGATCTGAACAAAGCCTGTCCACAGGATTGTTACCCATTACCGGAGATTGATTGGAAGGTGGAATCCCTATGTGGATATAAAGGATACCACCAGATCCAGATGGCGGAAGAGGACGCAGAGAAGACGGCGTTCCATACTAGTCAGGGCGTATACTGTTATACAAAAATGCCGTTTGGACTAAAGAACGCCGGGGCAACATACCAGCGTCTTGTGGACAAAGTCTTTGACTCACAGATAGGCTGCAACCTGGAGGTCTATGTGGATGACTTAGTCATCAAAAGTCATACGGAGGATGCACTTCTCCGGGATGTCCAAGAGACGTTCGACACATTGAGGAGGATTAATATGAAGCTAAATCTAAAGAAGTGCATGTTTGGGGCAACGGAAGGAATGTTCCTTGAATATATGATTGATCCAAATGGCATCAAACCTTGCCCAGAAAAAACGGACGTAGTAATACAGCTACCATCCCCTCAGACGCGGAAAGAGGTGCAGTCCTTAAATGGGAAGCTGGCCGGGCTAAATAGGTTCTTATCGAAGTCCGCAGAGAAGTCACTCCCCCTATTCAAAACACTCAAGGAGTGCATGAAGAAGGGAGACTTCCGGTGGACAAAGGAAGCTGAGGAAGCCTTTGGTCAACTCAAGCAACACCTCGCATCTCTCCCCATGCTAGTATCTCCCCGGCCAAAGGAGGAGCTCATTATGTATCTATCAGCCACACATGGAGCAATAAGTGCGGTACTCATGACAGATAGGGACGCGGTGCAAACTCCGGTCTACTTCATAAGTAGAACATTACATGGGCCGGAGTTGAATTACTCCTCTATGGAAAAATTGGTTTTGGCACTAGTGTTTGCTACAAAACGGTTGCGCCGATACTTTCAGGCGCATCCAATTGTAGTCATTACTGACCAACCAATAAAACAAGTCATCTCTAGACCGGATGTGGCAGGTAGGCTACAAAAGTGGAGCATCCTATTGGGAGAACAAAACATATCTTACAGGCCAAGGACGGCTGTTAAAGGCCAAATCTTGGCGGATTTCTTGGTAGAAAAGCCGGATGAAGAAGGACCAATCGTAAAACAAGACGAAACTCCAGCAGAACCATGGGTGTTATTCACGGACGGATCTTCGTGTACGGATGGGTCAGGAGCTGGCCTCATCCTTACGAATCCGGAAGGAATGGAGTTTACTTACGCCCTTCGCTTTGAGTTCACAGCCACCAACAATGAGGCGGAATATGAAGCATTAATTGCGGGTTTAAAAATCGCCGCTAGAATGGGATTCCGCAACCTTGAGGCCTACGTGGACTCACGGCTTGTCGCGAACCATATTCTAGGTGGATATGTGGCTAAGGAGGATAACATGGTCCGATACTTGGAGAAAGTCAAGTCACTCATCGCGGATTTCAGCAAGTTTTCTATCAAGCAGGTACAAAGAGGCGAGAACAAGAAGGCGGACGCTCTTAGCAAGATCGCATCTACAAGTTTCGCCCACTTGTCCAAGCAAGTCTTGGTGGAAATACTCAAGGAAAAGTCTATAACAGAAGGGGAGGTCGCTACTATAGTTGAGGAGGATGGACCTACATGGATGACCCCGATCGTCAACTATTTGACTAATGAAACCCTTCCGGACGATAAAATAGCGGCACGGCGCATCAGAAGGAAGTCGCAGCACTTCGAGCTTCGAGAAGGTATCCTTTATAAGCGCGCTTTCTTGCAGCCGTGGTTGCGGTGTGTTGGACCACGTCAGGCCACTTATGTGATCAGTGAGATACATGAAGGGTTATGCGGCATGCACGCAGGTCCATGATCTGTGGTAGCTCGAGCCCTACGTACAAGATATTATTGGCCTACCATGCATAGGGACGCACGCGACATGATTCGCAAGTGCAGTGATTGCCAAGTGCACAGACCAGTGCCACGACATCCGCAGCAGGAACTTACACCTATTACATCCCCATGGCCATTCTATAAGTGGGGGATCGACATCGCAGGACCGTTTCCTGTAGCTGCGAGGGGAGTTAAGTTCTTGATTGTCGCAATGGACTACTTTACACGATGGATAGAGGCCAAGGCAGTCAAATCCATCACAGGCAAACAAGTCATAAAGTTTGTTTGGGAGAACATAGTGTGTCGTTTTGGCTTACCAGGAGAAATCATCTCGAACAACGGGAAACAGTTCGCGGATAACCCATTCAAGGACTGGTGGGCAGCATTGAATATCAAACGGCGCTTCGCGTTTGTTTAACACCCGTATACAAATGGCCTTGTGGAACGAGCAAATAGAAGCTTGGGTAACGGCATCAAGGCACGCTTGGAGGAGCAAAGTGCCAAATGGGTGGACGAACTACCACATGTTCTATGGGCGCATAGAACTATGATCAAAACAGCCAACGGGGACACTCCATTCGCATTGGCCTACGGCACTGAAGCTGTTATACCAGCAGAAATAGGAATGCCTACCATCCGTACGGCGGAGGTTAATGTCGTCACGAACGACGAGCAACTCCGGATCAATCTGGATTTGTTGGAGGAAAAAAGGGAGATAGCGGCTATCAATGAGGCCATGTCCAAGGCTAAAATGAAGGCTTATTATGACGCCAATGTTAAAGGTGTTTCTTTTCGACCGGGAGACTATGTCTATCGCGCTAACGAAGCCAGTCGAGCGGAGAATTGATAGGTGTGTAAACACCCATCCTTTTTACCACTTAATTACAATAATAACCGAGCCAAAACGTGTATTTTATGTCATTTATGTCGGAATTATGCGTGGTTTGTGTTTTTGTTGTGATTTAGGACGAAAAGGTGAAAAGTGGATAAAACACGGCTTTCACGGGCTTTTATCGAAGAAAAAAGACTAAAGACGAAGTCGAAAGACCAAAAGTGCAAAAAGAACGGAAGTCCAAGACCAATTCTGAAGATTTATCGAAGAAAAAGTCAAAAGACAGAAGTTTACTAAAAGTCGAAGAACTCAAGTCTAATTTATTGAAGAAATTACAAGACGAGTTATTAATCCCGAGACAAAAGTCGAAGAATTGGAAGATTAAGGACTTAATGATAATTAAAGAAAGAAGAAAGAGGGGAGGAAGCTTCCTTCCACTAATCCTCCTCCTCCCCTATATATTTAGATCATTTGTGTAATTTTGAGGTTGTTAGCTAATTTGACAATTAGTCTTTCCACCTTTACATTTTTGCACCATTTCCATTTCCATGTCATTTTTTATATTGTTCTTTAAATTCATGTTTTAAATTTCGTGCACTTTGATTCCAAGTAAGTTAATTTCATTGTTAATCTTTATTTCTCTTTAATCAAGCTTCATTTTATCATTCTTCTCCTACTTTTCTTATCTTTGATTTGATTTTGGTTCGGACTAAGGTTTTATTTTGCTTATTCATATTGCTTATTTGATTAAAAAGTTCACCTTTTTATTTCTATCTAAGCTTTCATACGAAATAAGCTATAAGTTTGACAATCTTATTGGCTTATTTTGTATTTAGCTTATTTACTTTTTAGTTTTCTTAAAAAGTTTTTATCTTTTTAAAGTTTGCTTATTTTGTGTCTTGAAAGTTTTCCATTCGTAGCTTATTGAGTCTCCTTAATATTGGTCTTATTGAGTTTTTGGCAAGTGTTTATTAAGTGTGCTTATTGAGTTTTTAGCTTATCTCCATTTTCGGATTATTTTTGTGTTCCATCGCAATTTTGAGCTTTTCCACATTCCGACGCCTCATCCCGATAGGTTGCTTGTTTGTATCGAAATAACCCAAAGGGGGTTCTACTTTGCGATAGCTTGTGTTCTCATTCCCTTATTCCGATCGGGATTGCGATCGCTCATTGCGATCGCATATTCCGACGGAATTTAAGGTTTATTGCGACGAAGTGTTGCCCAAATTTTGACAGCCACATTCGGATGGATTTTGGTACTTTAGTTGTTCCGACAATTTTTATTTTTTAGACACTCCGATAGTTAAAAAAATAATAAAGAAAAAAATAAAATAATAATAAAAATAAAATAAAATAATAAAATAAAACATTGCGACACAACAAAAATAATATTACGATGGAACTTTCTTTTAGTACTATATTCCGATGAAAATGAATATAACATTCCGATGGAATGTCTAATACCACATTCCGACCAAATGTGCAACATGTCTGCTTACTTCCTATCTTGGCGCCAAATTGAGCTAGCAGGTTGCTAGCTTGAGCTAGCTGCCTGCTAGCTTGTTTATTTATTATTTTTTTGTTCCGTAATCGTTTAGTTTAATCTGAAAGTTGTTCCGATTTTATTTCTGAAAGTTACGTATTTTTAGTTGAATTTTTCTTCTAATTTTAAAATTAATATTTTTTCGTGAAGTTCAAGTTTTATATTTTATTTAGTACCCGCTTTAGGTTTTGCCTCGTTTAGCTTTAAAGTACCATTTTAGTTTTATTCTCTCCTTTTTCATTAAGTAAACTTTATTTTTGAGTCGATAGTTAATTTCGTCTTTTAAATTTATTTTTATTAATTGTTTCGCTTTAAGTTTCGTTTTATTATTTGTTTTAATTTTCGTTTTAATATCGTTTTAACTTTTGGTTTTTAATATTCACCTTGTTTTACTTTTATTATTTGTACTTGTCTTTAGTTTGCTTTTAAATACTTTTCGCATTACTTTTTAATTAGTTATAGATAATCAACTTCCCTTTTTCTTAACCAAAAACAATTGAGTCGCACATTGAACCGGAAATCAATTCGTTAAGACACCGAGAAAACGAACTTTTTCAACTAGCAAAATCTTAATTTCAAATGGCGCCGCTGCCGGCTCTTTTCGTGAGGATTAACGGTTTTTTGTGAGAGACGCGTTGGCTTTTGGGATCCGTTCACTTGTGAACGTTATTTTTTGTATCAAAAATTTTCAAAAATCCCTAAAACATTTGAAAAATCATAAAAAGCATTTCCTTTTCAAAGTTTTGCACCAAAAATATTCTTCTTGCTTGTATATTTTTCTTCATGGATTCGTCTTGTGTACGGTGTGGGAGACCATGGCATGGTTTTCAAACATGTCAATGGTGTACTTGTGAGCGGTGTGGTTCTGATATCGACGATACACAATTCGGATTTTGTCCATTTTGCAATTCAACAAATTCGTACTTCTCCTCTTACAATACTTTCTCACCCTCTCCCGTCTATGACGATCCTTATCCTCAAAATGCGCCGGATTTTTCTCCATCCCCGTGGTGCTATAAGTGTGGGGGTCCTCACGAAAGTTTTCACTGTCCAACGGGGGATCAAAATTACTATAATTATACCCCTTCCAGTTTTGACCAACCCCTGCAATACCCAATTGATCATCAGCCTCGTCACGGGATGAGTTACCAAGAACCAATTGACGATCTTGCTACAGCCTTTCAAGAACAAAGAAACGATCTTGCTACAGCTTTTCAAGAACAAACGAAAGAGCTTTTACACACGCTGCAAACTTGTATGGAGTCATTTTTACAGCAGCAAGATCAGACGAGTACTCATATCCCTGAGCTTATTATTAGCCCTTCAGGTATTGAGGAGAGCGATGACGATATTGAGGTTATTTTCGACGAGGAGGAATTTCTAAAGCAACGTAAGACTTCTCCTATTCCTCCTTTGTCTATTGCTATCACACCCGAGGAGCCCGTTGGCTCTCTCATCATGGAGGATGAGCATCTTGACGTTATCTCGGCAACTGAATCGGACAAACTCCTAAAGTCTAGTGTCGAGGAACTTGTCGTCATCCCAAGTGAGCCCGCGGGTATTCCGGAAAATCTGTGTGATGGGACGACTTTTGCGGATCTTACGGACAAGTTTGCTTCGCTAGTCAATGATCACATACTCACAACTCCACATGCGATATTTGATCCTCCCAACAAGAGTTCAACATGTGGTGAGTATGATCATTTCGTCTTCGAGCCCGAGATTGAGGAAATTATCGACCGAGAGCTAGCTCTTTTACCTCTGCTTCCTCCTACAAGCGAGGTCGACTTTTCCAACATCGATGCCGAACTTGATGAGTTGGAACGTCTTATTTTTCATAATAATGACGAACCAACTCACATGCCCAAACATCCTATTCTCGAGGAGTTGCCTAATCAACACTCCTCTTATGAGAATTACGTTTACCACATTCGTGAGGATTTACCTTATCAACAATCCCCACAAATGAATGATGGTTTCGTACTTAATCGTGATCTTTTCAAACGAGTTTCTACACTCCTTATCTACGATGATATCGACAAGATCTACTTTCATGAGGATAAATGCTTTGACCCGGGAGGTGACATGGACCATTCTATGTTTGATAATTTTACGGCTTTGCCAATTGGTCTGCATCCATTGTCTTTGGAGGATGACAATGTGATTCCCTTTCCCACCCCACCTCCCGTCAATCTGGATTTCACTTGCTTTTCTTATATTGAGCAGACTTTCCTACCATTCAAGACTTATCCTCCCGTCTCTCCTTTGTTGATGTCCTCCGGGAACGAGGACAAGGTCTTTGATCCCGGTATCACATTTGAGGCTTCCCCATGGACCATTTAATTCGGGTACGAGTCAGGCTCGTGACTCGGTTAACAAAAACAAGCGCTCTTCGGGAGGCAACCCGATTATCTATCTTTATCTGTTTTCACCATAAGTGTAGGGGGAGCCCCGTGGTGTTTCTTGTTATCTTTCTTATCATATGCAGGGATTAGAGCTTCAAAGACACACTCTTGATGACTTTTGACGAACCGTGATTCCGTGTTCCCTTCTTCCCGGTTCTATCCTAAACTCTTTTCGATTCACTATTTTATATTTCTCAATATTAAAATAGGAATCTCGTTAGTTGTCTCTTCCTTAGCAAGATTTAAACAACGTGCACAATGTCCTAAGTGTAGGGGAGTTTACTCCCACATGCTTAAACATTGAGGACAATGTTTATCTTAAGTGTAGGGGAGACTTCTATCGAAGTTTTAAGTGGACTTTTCCATTAAAATGCCTTCATTTAACCAGAAAATCATATTTTTCAACATTTTTCAAATTTTTAATTAACTTTGGCCATTTAGTCGTAATTTTTAAATTTTTATCGTTGCTTTCATATGTATATATCCCGCAATAAAATCAAAAATATTAATAAAGTGGTGTAGCTAGTTTTGAAGTCTTTGACATATTAGGCCCGTTGCGATTATTTTGACTCAACCCGAATAGACTTATCCAAGTTTATTCTAGCTAGTATCCTTAACCATGTAGACCTTAATTGGTTTATTAGGCTAAGCATCCACGAGTCTCATTACTTGAGATTTTAAATTGTGGAGGACGAGAAATGATAGAGTCAATTATAAGTCGGCATTCTTGCACAAGCACACTTGGTGTGATTATCTGCCTATTCTCCCATCACTTGCTAATAATTTATCTACAATAAGTAAGGTTGTACGATTTGAAAAGTTACTTAGCTTCTAGCCCAAGATCGTTTAAAAGTTGCTCGGTAATGATAAAAGTTCATAGCCAAGGCATAACTTATGAAGCGGGGCGCGAAGATTGGCGAGTCCGAAAAGGCCCTAACAAGGCATGAGGATTCCATTTTATTGCTAAAGATCCAAGGTGATGTGAAAAGCATTATTCCCAAAATCAATATGAAGGATCAAGACTCACGACGAAAAGCAATCAACTCCTATAAAGATCATGGAGAAGTCTATCCGAAAAGACCCTAACAAGGTATGAGGATAAATAGATCCAAGTCCGAAAAGGAGGCGGATCATTGTATCTCAAAATCCCAATTAACGACTGAAGAAATAATGATGAAGTCGTGGTCAACAAAGTTGGAGTATCCCTCTAAAGTCTCCAAGTGAAGAAACTCTATTTACGAAGAGAAGACCATTATCTCAAGAACGTCTCTCGAAGATATGAAGTATGAAGTACATGCCAAATATCGGCCCGAGAAAGGTCTCAAATCGTGAAGCGAGTTATGCCAAGATATGAACTTTTTGATATCCCGAGAAGCAGTTTTAAGAGATTTTGTCCTTTAGCTAACTATTGATCAAATCGTCCTACTTTGCTTTCTGCCTAAATAAACTATCGCAATAAGTCCAAAAATGCATCTTCATGATCATTCTAAGACAAAAATAAAATATAAGAGATACACCTAGGAATAAGGGAGTTTAAGCATATAATTAAGCCATGTGTGTAAGTGTTTGTTTTGCTAACTTATAATAACAATGATCTCGTTTTTAAGCTTAGTTTGGGGAACGTGAAACTTGAGGGTGATAAATCTTCGCAGCACCGAAGCCCTAATGTAAGTCTTAGATCTCTTTGCGAGTTATTTCAATATAGCTATTTTCTAGTGAAAATGGGTTTCTATCCTTTTGTTTACTTTAAAGTTTTAATTTCTCTTAGTACTCTAATTTTTGTTTTAGTAGTATGTTAATAAGGCCAGGGTTGATTGATTATGAGAAAAGTGTAAAATTGCTTTATCACTAAGCATTGCATGAGGGCATGGCAATGGTTAAGTGTAGGGGATTTGATAGGTGTGTAAACACCCATCCTTTTTACCACTTAATTACAATAATAACCGAGCCAAAACGTGTATTTTATGTCATTTATGTCGGAATTATGCGTGGTTTGTGTTTTTGTTGTGATTTAGGACGAAAAGGTGAAAAGTGGATAAAACACGGCTTTCACGGGCTTTTATCGAAGAAAAAAGACAAAAGACGAAGTCGAAAGACCAAAAGTGCAAAAAGAACGGAAGTCCAAGACCAATTCTGAAGATTTATCGAAGAAAAAGTCAAAAGACGGAATTTTACTAAAAGCCGAAGAACTCAAGTCTAATTTATTGAAGAAATTACAAGACGAGTTATTAATCCCGAGACAAAAGTCGAAGTTAGAAGATTAAGGACTTAATGATAATTAAAGAAAGAAGAAAGAGGGGAGGAAGCTTCCTTCCACTAATCCTCCTCCTCCCCTATATATTTAGATCATTTGTGTAATTTTGAGGTTGTTAGCTAATTTGACAATTAGTCTTTCCACCTTTACATTTTTGCACCATTTCCATTTCCATGTCATTTTTTATATTGTTCTTTAAATTCATGTTTTAAATTTCGTGCACTTTGATTCCAAGTAAGTTAATTTCATTGTTAATCTTTATTTCTCTTTAATCAAGCTTTATTTTATCATTCTTCTCCTACTTTTCTTATCTTTGATTTGATTTTGGTTCGGATTAAGGTTTTATTTTGCTTATTCATATTGCTTATTTGATTAAAAAGTTCACCTTTTTATTTCTATCTAAGCTTTCATACGAAATAAGCTATAAGTTTGACAATCTTATTGGCTTATTTTGTATTTAGCTTATTTACTTTTTAGTTTTCTTAAAAAGTTTTTATCTTTTTGAAGTTTGCTTATTTTGTGTCTTGAAAGTTTTCCATTCGTAGCTTATTGAGTCTCCTTAATATTGGTCTTATTGAGTTTTTGGCAAGTGTTTATTAAGTGTGCTTATTGAGTTTTTAGCTTATCTCCATTTTCGGATTATTTTTGTGTTCCATCGCAATTTTGAGCTTTTCCACATTCCGACGCCTCATCCCGATAGGTTGCTTGTTTGTATCGCAATAACCCAAAGGGGGTTCTACTTTGCGATAGCTTGTGTTCTCATTCCCTTATTCCGATCGGGATTGCGATCGCTCATTGCGATCGCATATTCCGACGGAATTTAAGGTTTATTGCGACGAAGTGCTGCCCAAATTTTGACAGCCACATTCGGATGGATTTTGGTACTTTAGTTGTTCCGACAATTTTTATTTTTTAGACATTCCGATAGTTAAAAAAATAATAAAGAAAAAAAATAAAAATAAAAATAAAAAAATAATAAAATAAAACATTGCGACACAACAAAAATAATATTACGATGGAACTTTCTTTTAGTACTATATTCCGATGAAAATGAATATAACATTCCGATGGAATGTCTAATACCAAATTCCGACCAAATGTGCAACATGTCTGCTTACTTCCTATCTTGGCGCCAAATTGAGCTAGCAAGTTGCTAGCTTGAGCTAGCTGCCTGCTAGCTTGTTTATTTATTATTTTTTTTCGTAATCGTTTAGTTTAATCTGAAAATTGTTCTGATTTTATTTCTGAAAGTTACGTATTTTTAGTTGAATTTTTCTTCTATTTTTAAAATTAATATTTTTTCGTAAAGTTCAAGTTTTATCTTTTATTTAGTACCCGCTTTAGGTTTTGCCTCGTTTAGCTTTAAAGTACCATTTTAGTTTTATTCTCTCCTTTTTCATTACGTAAACTTTATTTTCGAGTCGATAGTTAATTTCGTCTTTTAGATTTATTTTTATTAATTGTTTCGCTTTAAGTTTCGTTTTATTATTTGTTTTAATTTTCGTTTTAATATCGTTTTAACTTTTGGTTTTTAATATTCACCTTGTTTTACTTTTATTATTTGTACTTGTCTTTAGTTTGCTTTTAAATACATTTCGCATTTGCTTTTTAATTAGTTATAGATAATCAACTTCCCTTTTTCTTAACCAAAAACAATTGAGTCGCACATTGAACCGGAAATCAATTCGTTAAGACACCGAGAAAACGAACTTTTTCAACTAGCAAAATCTTAATTTCAAGAATACAGGAAAGCTGGGCCCTAAGTGGGAAGGACCATACGAGGTCACGGAGGCTTTAGGACGGGGCGCGTACAAGTTACGTGACATGGATGACCGCGATCTAGAACGCACATGGAATATCTCCAATCTCAAAAGGTGCTATCTTTAAAAGCTACGGCTTCCACATGGACACTTCGCTATATTTGGCTTTAATGAAGATCCATGTGTTCTCTTTGTTTTGTTTCTTATCATTTTATAGGACCTTTTTTGTTTTTTAGGGTTTCCCATTCTTGTCAAAGCAAAAAATGTAAACGTTCTAATAAAATGTCGTGGTGCCTAGCTAGCTCCACGGCTAGTTTTCTATGCAAATTGTTTGGTTGTTCTTTAGATTCTATTATAGTCATATGAATTTTAGTTATTATTATAATATGCCATGTCTCATTCATATGCATTCATTCAATCACCGTACATGTACTATACGCCTCCAGGTGGGGTAAGAGGATTAAGTGAACCTACTAATTCAACTTGTCGCATAAGAGGGATGCCACCCCAACGACGCGGATCATGTATCCTTACTAGACACCTTATTCACAAGACGTTGTCATAAGTTTCCGTATGCCGTACTCACGCAGTACTTTGCATAGTAAAGACGCACGTCGCATGTCTAGTAAATTATAGACTTGAGTGTATTTCTTTTTTGAGTAAGACGGGACATGTCATGCAGTATCGGTATACGATATCCAACAAAATAAAAATACACAAGTTTCTAAATCATAACAAAATGGTCGTGGTTATCACGGACTTACATACAAAAGACAGTTATTTCACACATCAGTCTTAGCCGTGTACATGCACGGACGAATAAAAGCCACAAATGTTTACAAGATAAATTACAACGGAGGTAGGAACTCCCCTATGTCCTTCTTCCCTTCTTCGATCATGGCACGGAGGGCCTCCAAGCGAGCATTCTTCCCATCCTGCGCCTTGATTGCAGTCGCATCCAATGCCTCAGCAAGCAGTTTTTCACCTTTCATTACTTTTGACACGGAGTCGTAAGTAGGCAAGGTCAGCTGGATGGGATCCGCAGTGAGCTTGGACATTACCACCTCGTTAGGAGCATCCTTCAGCGCCTCCAGCTCGTCCAAAAGAGGGTGTTGGATTTCAGCAAGTGCATCCATTGACGCGGTCATCTTGTCCGCAGCTGAAGGGTTGTGGTAGGCATGTTGGGTAATATCTTCGTTCTCACCTATCAATTCTGCAGCCTGGACCAAGCCCTCATGCCTACCACGGTCAATCCCATCCGAAACGACCCCGGCGAATGCTTGCAGCAGGTACGGAGCCTCCATAACCTTGCTTACGGAAAGGCGCATTCCATGTCCAATCTTCCACCTGCGCCCAGCTATGGCCGATAGCAAAGGAGGACACATCCTTTCCGCACAATCCGTGGCCATCTTGCTTAGCTCCTCCTCAGTTGTTGCAGCTTGCTCGTCCAAATTGGTCCGCACTTGTGTTAGCTCATCCTTCAGCGCATCGCGCTCCTGTGCGATGTTGAATGCTTGTACGGTTACAGCTTTGGTAGAGGCTTCGGCCGCGGACACCTGCATATGGAACTTAGAGTTATCACAAGGATAATATGGTTTTTTCTGGTGTCAGAGAAAAAATATATATATATATATATATATTCTTATTGAAAGCATACCTTCTCGTTCGATGCGGCTACGAGGGCCTCAAGCTCGGCGATGCGTTTTTCCCGATTGTTGGCATGTTGGGCTTGCTCCTTCACTGTGGCCTCGGCCGTAACCAACGCCGTTTGCAAGGAAGCAATGGTCTTCTCATTCTTCACAACTAGTGCTTCACGACGAGCTATCCTCTTGTCTACACACTTCACATTCGCCAAGGCCTTGATCAGACGGCGTCTTAAGGCGGCACCCACTGTCACTTGATGTGCGGATGATACATCAAACTGCTCCAGCAAGGACTCATGGTCTAGCTTGTCCAAGTCTTGCGCAAGGGCCGGAGGAGTGATATGCTCGATAAATTCCAAACACTCAGACTCCGCCTCCAACCTTGTTAAACAAGAGAGATTCCATGCTAGGCGCAGGCTGTTCTCCGGTCCTTCAGGAAGTGGCTCCTCGGCACGTGTCGCAGGAGGGGATGGAGGTCTGATTGATGTCATGGGGGAAGGGTCCCTTTCCACCTCTCCCTCTTGAGCTACAGTCGACGGATCTGCCCTGTTATTGACATATTCAATTTTTGTTTAGGCATTCTATATTTAAAAAAAACAACAAGGCAAGGAAAGACTGAAAGACGAGAGGGTGCTTACGTGGTACCAGTTGCAGGTTCCGGGGCGGTAGGAGCTACGACACTCACGGGGGTAGCTCGCCAGACTTGTTCATCCATGTGCGGTGTGGGGTTGGCCTGGGCCGTCGCAGTACCACTTCCCTCTTGGTACTGCGGATGGTCTTTCCTTAGTCTCTTTGGGGGAGCATTCGAGGCCCCCGCCTCATCCCCTAGTGTCTTTGCCACCCTCCTGGTGGTCTTTCTCTTTCTGGATGTAGGCTTGGGGGACCCAAAGGCTTGAGTGACGTCTTCATCCTCAAGGTTGAGGAAATCACGTTCATCTTCCTGGTGCGTCACGGCGCCCTCCAACAGCAACTCTCCACCATCTTCATTATGGAAATCCAGAGGGGATTTCTCGATAATAGGCTCCTCTTCATCCGATCTTTGCTCGGAGGTCTCTTCAAGTGGAATGTTACGGTCTGCGGTAGCGTCGAGAAGGGGGAGTTCATTCTCCTTCAACGGGCAGAATCCTTCAGGCACTTTCATTGAATTCTGTTCATGGCTTAGGATTGCAAGAAACTGGCAAATTACCAATGCATGTTCGGTTCAGGTTTAAGTAATGAATCTTGATCTCCAGTGAGGTTCACGGAAGTGTCATTATGCATGTACTTAGAAAGGGCGAAGAAGTTAGTTTTAAATATGTAAATATGTAATTTTAGTTTAACATTCGACATTAGACGATTTTTGTTGTTAATTGTATCCAACGCCCATCATGTAGGTTCAATCACCTCATACGCCTCTCTGTTAACAGCTGACAATATTGTGATGATTCGTCAAAAATTCGAATTAAGTAGTTATTGACAAGTCCAAATTAACCAGTCCGTAGATCATATGTCTCCTTGGATCTCGGGAGACCGATCGGGGTTGGACCCTAAAGATTGTTGGCTTGAATGTATGGTACGTTATTATTGTTTTGTTGACATACTACGTCTTAAATTTGAATGTATTATAACTCGAAAATGTTTGCATTAAAAGCGAGTCATCCAAAAAGCCAATAATGTCGAACTGAGGGAAGAAAGTTATATGGATTGAAGTAAATGGCTCCTCCTTACATCAAAACAAGCTTACTAAAATTCAACAAATTGGAATGAAAAAGGTAGGTGATGCTACAATACCATATGAACGTGAAGAAGGCTTTGGGAATATTTGTACCCTAGGCACACAAGCTCAATGAGGGACCGAGGACCCTTTAAACCGGTGGTAGGTTCTTCTGGCATAAATAATGAAGTTCCTAAACCAGACTTTACATGGTGAAAATCTTGTGCCGTTGATGAAGAGGAATGAAAATGGACAGGTTGTTTGTTAGTTTGTTACACTAAAGCATAAAACCAACACAGATCCCTTATGCACCAACACAATCAGGATCACTTTTAACTGAATTGTTGGCTACTTTGTTTTCTATAGAGGAAAGAAAAGGGGTAGCAAGGATATCAACCTAATTCAGCCTTCAGTCCACAAGGTCACGTGCACCTGAAACACTTCACGATTATGGTCATTTTGTTGCGCAATTAGCAGCTTTTAGAGCGAGATCATAGTAGCATCTTTTATACAACTATCATCTCTTTCGTGTCATTTCTTACTACTATCACTAATTCATGTGTTTATGTAGTTGGTAGCTTTACCATATCTTATTGTGCCAATATTGTGCAATAAATATTACATGTAGTTTAAAAAAAGTATATAATTTGCAAAATCACAGTAACAAAATTAATACTTTATAAACCACGAGCATTAAAACTAGTTTCTTTTATAACGTGAAGAATCGATCATTGACACATAAACATGTAACCACAGAAGGCAAAATTTGAATTGCGATAACATCAATAAGCTGTAATTTTCAGTTTGAATAGAATTTAACCAGGAATCAGACTTCAAGAGTTCAAGGTTTAGTGGGAAAAGGTAAAAAAAACTACAAAACCCTTGTTTTGTTAGTGAGGAATTATACTCGATATCAGAACAGATGGTCGATCGATTTTAGCAGATTGGAGGTTTGGTGAGAAATAAAGTAATCTTGAGATCTATTATCAAAAGGCCAGTATTGTGGCTCTGCAAGTAAGCTAGTTTACTTAGATCTGAAATCATAACCGCAAAATATAGAACAGGAATTTAGACCCGCCCAAGACAGACCGATAGCATACAACCACCATTACTTTTGCTAAAAGGAAGCTGGTTTAGTTAAGATATCAAAGAATTGTTGAAAAGGAAAATCAGAGATAAAAACTGCACATTCTGCAACGATTCAAGATCATCCAAACTAAACAAACCATTATAGAATAAGTATGTGAGAATCTATCTGGCTTTCACAAATTCTGCTTACAACGCCTAAGTTTCAGCCTTTCTACATCCAACACGAGCCACAAAACCAGCCTTGAGTTGATGCACACCTAAGTTTCAGCCTTCCTACGTCCAACACGAGCCACAAACCCGGCCTTGATTTGAGCAACGGACCGCCCAGAGCCACACTACCAAGCAAATATACAAAATAAATTTGTCAAGAACGATGTGCCCAACAGAAAACATGTAAAAATGAAAGCAATATCATTCCCTAAATGGGTAAACTGAATGCATATCATTCTCAAGGACACTAGTCAAGCAGGTAGGGAGCATGTATTGTTCCCTGAATGGTATACACATTAATGATACAGAACACTAGACACGAGTCAAACAGGCAATAACGATCAGAATTGGAGGACAAATTTTAAAACATCATAGGCAATAACGAACAGATTTTGAAGTGTAGTATAACTGTTTATTCCCCAAAAAAAATGGATATGTACAAATTTGAAAATGCCTCAGAAATCTCTAGTTTGAGTAGTTTCCTCTTCAAAGTTAAACATCAGAGTTTGAGGCAAAACTTTTCATCGTCATAGGCCATTGTACTACAGAATTAACATTGTCCATTTTTTTCTAAACATGGACATGGAGCATATTCAAAAATACCTCAAAATTGTCTAGTTTCCTCTTCTAGCTAACCCCAGATATGGAGGACAATTTAATTATCATAGGAAATTACAAATATAGTCTAAAGTATAGTCCATTTATACATGCTGAATATATCTTGAAAATAATTATAATGGCATGAATCTCAAGTTGTCTCATATTTAACAATCAGTATTGGAGACACAACTTTTTTCATCACAGGTCATTAAGATTAGTTTATACAGCATAGTACATTAAAAGAAACTAGAAAAAAAATTCCCAAATGCATATGTTAGTCAATGCCTCAGAAATCTCCATTCTTCTCATCATAAACAATCAGACAATTAGGCAAAATGTTTATTCATCACATGATTTAACTTCTAGATAACCTAATATGGTATGTGCTTTGCTTGTATATGTATGTGACCAAATCTGTAGTCAACAAGGCCTCAGAAGTCTATTGTTTTGTCTTCATATATACAATTAGACAATGTAGGCAAATATTTTATTCATCATAGGCCGTTGGTACTAGATTATATTGGGATTTCAAATGTAGCAATACTAATAAAAGTCTAAGAAGTCGTTATCACAAATGATTGCTTAGATATATGTGCGTCTTTACTGTCTTATGTATTCAAAAATACCTCAAAATTGTCTAGTTTCCTCTTCTAGCTAACGCCAGATATGGAGGACAATTTAATTATCATAGGAAATTACAAATATAGTCTAAAGTATAGTCCATTTATATATGCTGAATATATCTTGAAAATAATAATAATGGCATGAATCTCAAGTTGTCTCATATTTAACAATCAGTATTGGAGACACAACTTTTTTCATCACAGGTCATTAAGATTAGTGTATACAGCATAGTACATTAAAAGAAACTAGAAAAAAAAATTCCCAAATGCATATGTTAGTCAATGCCTCAGAAATCTCCATTCTTCTCATCATAAACAATCAGACAATTAGGCAAAATGTTTATTCATCACATGATTTAACTTCTAGATAACCTAATATGGTATGTGCTTTTCTTGTATATGTATGTGACCAAATCTGTAGTCAACAAGGCCTCAGAAGTCTATTGTTTTGTCTTCATATATACAATTAGACAATGTAGGCAAATATTTTATTCATTATAAGCCGTTGGTAATAGATTATATTGGGATTTCAAATGTAGCAATACTAATAAAAGTCTAAGAAGTCGTTATCACAAATGATTGCTTAGATATATGTGCGTCTTTACTGTCTTATGTATTCCTATGTGTATATATAGAAAATCTTTGTTTACATTATACTTTAAACAGGCCTCAGAAGTGTATAGTTTTCTTTTCACCAAAAAATCAAACAATGTAGGCAAAATTGCTATTCTTTTTTTTTTGAACGGCGAGTTAGTAGTTAGTGATTCGAGCTTATAGTGACATCCAATTGGGCAGTATGCAAGCCTCGAACCTTTACCTTAGGGGATAAACCCCACTCCTGCTTCTATTTAATTCGGGGCCCTGAAGGTTCTTAGTGAGACTCGAACTCGAGACCTCTCCAAGAATACCTCCCCAAGGTTACTCTTGGTGGCCAACTGAGCTAAGTCAGTTGGTTAGGCAAAATTGTTATTCATCATAGGCCACTGACAAACCTAGATTGTATCTAAGAGTCCAACACCAGGTGACAAAAAAAATAGAGGATTCAAAAAAAAAATACCAACAACAGCATATACAAATACACAAATACAATTGTTTTGGTGTGTAGAATAGCTATGTCAGTACCAAATAGATTTTTTCCAGGTTTAAGATTTAAGATTTTGCAAATCAGTAATAATGAAAAAAGACTAAGCTCATACCTGTTCGCATCTAAGCTCATACCTGCTCATACCTGGTACATAGGAGATGGCAATATATGAAGAAAAATTATTCAACAGTGTTTAAAACTTACTCATGTATCGCCTCAAAATCCCTTCAAAGTTTTGGGGTCCAAATCGACCTTTGATTACCGGTCTTTGTTGGCCATCAAGTGACCCACTAGCACCCAATTCTGCCATCAAGAAGGCCATAACATGCTCTAGCTGCCTGTGCATGCTGATTGACGCAACAAACAGATTTTAGAATAAAAGAAAGTTTTCAGAAACGAAAAAGCAACAGAACCTCACATAAAATATAGACTTAGTGCTTTTACTTAATTTGTTTGATTTGTCCCATTTAAAATGAGACACGGCAAAATCTCACTCGCAATGAACTGATTAAGATTGTCACATCTAACAAAAGAGAAAAAAATGGTGAATAATAAGTTGGGCTGACATACAATTTTCATAGCTCCATAAAGTTGGCAAAGACGGTCTTCTTTGTTCCTTCACGAAGAACCTGTGGTGTCCTCATAACTGTTCTCCTTCTATCTCCAGCAAGATCGGGATTATGCTCACGGAGACCATGGAAGACACGACCCAGAAGCTGAACAAATGTCAGAAAACAACCAAAGAACAATATCAGTAAAATGAACAGAAACAGTTTGAAATGCATTTAATCATTCCACTGTACTTCAAAATAATATATACCTCTTCATACTGGTAGTCACAATCAGTCACTTCCCATGGAAGTTTGTCTTCTAAAACAATCCCTTCTCCTTCCTCCTCTTGACTGGTAGAATCTAGAAAACGAGCAATGTATAGGTTCATGTATAAAATGTTATGGACAACAAGCTAAATAAAAATTTCTTACCTTTAGCATCTTCGGCATTATTTTCTTTATCTTCGTCCAAGGGCTCTGTATCTACCTAGAGCAATCATAAAAAGAAATTCTGAGTAATAAATCTTGATACACTTTGAGGTAACACACTGAACCCATTTATAAACATGTTTGAAATGCACCAATTTGAAAGAAAAAAAAATGCAAGATTGCAAAACTTTATTAAAAAAAAGTAATGGTATGGGTTTTATTTATGCATTATACATATATGTAGCCTTTAATATTTTAAAACTTCATAAAAAATAGTGCAAGTGGGTTAGCACAACCAGACACATTTTGGTACATGCTTCTAACCAACAGTTTTTACCGCTCCGAATTTTTCAACACATTATGAAAAACCAATGTTACCAACCTGCTTTTTCTTCTTTTTTAAGCCAGTAAACATAGGTTCCATACCATCAGTAACTGCAAGTAAAATGTATCCTTATTAGAATCAAGATAGATATACAAACAGCTATACATATAATGCATCTATGTGTATGTCAATATGCAATGTTGTTTACCTGATAAGCTCTCGGTTTTCTCAGCCAACTGGTCAACAGAATCATTAGCAAGATCGTTAAGAACAACCTTCTTTTTCTTCTTCTTTTTTGTAGGGTCAAAAGCCCCAAGCTGCATCATATTATTAGATCAGTTATTACACTCGTTCAAAGAAGCAATATAAGATCACACACACAAAGTATATAGCATAAAAAGTCATTATTCTGAGTGTGACAATGTCCATTACTGTAGTTCCAGAAAACTGTGTACATTTATTTCAGAAAATGGTCTTGGGGAGTGTTTGTTTAGGCTTATGAAACGTAAGCCCATTTAAAAAAACTTATAGAAGGCCATAAGTCTGAAAATAAGACATAAAATTGAGACTTAAGAAATATAAACCGAAAATAGGGCTTATATTTCATAAACACCAACTTTGTGGTTTATCGTAAGACTTGTAGGCTTATATAAGTTTATCCTGATTATTTTGATATAAGAAACTTATATAAGCCCATAAGTCTCCTAACAAACCACAAAATTGATGATTAAGAGATATAAGCCGAAATTATACGACCACTTTGTGCTGATATATAATGAGGTATCATTGTGTAATAAAGTCAATCCTAATATACAAAACTAAAAGATGAAAAAATAGAACACGACAATACATACATCAGCTACTTGCTCCTTGATCTCCATCCGATTATCTTCTTCTGCCATTTTTAACAAGACTGATTTATTCGAGCTGTTACGCCTTTCTGGTATAAAAAAACAGAATTTGTCAAATAAATGTACAAGTTTAATACATGTAATAAGCCGCAAAACATTATTCCAAAATTGCGTTTTTCAATAAGCAATTAGAATGCTTATTTCAATCAGAAAGAACACAATTCAAAACTTACTAAAAAAGGCTCTAAACCACAAAGGGTATTGCTTATTTAAGGGGTGTTTGTTTTAGCTTATATAGTGGGCTTATTAGCTTATATAAGCTTATAAGCCAAAACCAAGTGCTTATAAGCTTATACAAGGGGGTTTTGAAAGCAAAAAATTTGTGGCTTATGTAAGAATTAAAATACTTTTATTCTCTCATTTAATAATTACATTCTTTTATTTTTATGTATTTTTTTGTCATTTTGACTTATTAATTATATATAAGCTAAACCAAACACTTAGCAAAAACTAATAAGCGTATTATATACAAGCCGTAAATTGCTTATGTGACATATACATAAGCCCAGTGCATAAGCTTAACTAAACACCCCTTTAAAGTCCTTATATTCTTATAATATCTTGTTTCAACAGCTTATGTACAACTAGCTTTTGTTTTGAAATAAGCTATACATTACATGATATTAATTAACAACTTATTAGCTACTGTGGTGTATATACAACCAATAAAATTTTAATCAAAATTGATGTAAAAATAAGAAGGTGAAATAAATTTATACGTTTTTGAACTTGTGAAATTGTGATGGTTGATGATATTAATCGATTTGATTAGTGAGGGTTTGTATGTGAAAGTGTTGGAGTGGTGAAAACTGTATTGCGGCTAGTGTATATATAAAGAAGGAAGAGATACTTAGGGCACCCTTGGGTTTTAGGGTTTTGGCAAAGTGATGTGTGCAGGAGTGTTTGGGTTAGGGTCGGGTCCGGGTAAAATTCGGGTCTGACTAAAAAAGATATATTTGGATTTGGGTTACTTGCGTCAATTTAGGTTCGGGTTTAAATAGATGTGGTAAAAAGTAAAAAGAAATATTCTCTTTTACTTTTTTTATATATAACATTGATATTTAAAAAATATTCTATTCGAGTCAATTAGATTTTCAAGCCGAATTGGAGTTAGCAAAAAAAATTTAATCTAGTACTAGTTTTATGACCCACCAGATGGGTGAGCGAGCTTCATGTAATATCTTGTTTATGATTTATAACTGATTCTCAAAAGTAGTTCAGATTACAACTATTGTTGTCATACATACCGCGTAAGAGTTAAGATCTATATAGACACTTAAATTAGCATAGACCTATTCAACCAATCATAATTACCCATTTAAAAAAAAACTCACTTCCCACTATTCAACAAAATCAGAAAAAAAGAAGGACCCGACCCCAGGAGCGGAACCTCTTCGAGGAAACTCCCCAACCCAGGAATGTGTTCGAACGCATAGGGGATCGCCTCATGCAGGAACTAATGCAGTCTCGAGAAGGGGGAGAGAAGTCCGACGGTTCACCCGAACGACCAGATCTGGAACTGACCAGAGCCACCCGCCGCACAAGTGTGTGGGATAGGATGAATACTGGGAAGAAGGCTCCTAGTTCTTCTCAAAAGAATGGTCCTCATCCAAGAGATGGGGCACCACCTCCTTCACCAGATCCATCAAGAGAGGACTCGGATGACCATCCGCCCAAGCGCCGCCGACCTATACGTACTCCTCCACCACCACCAAACAATGATGAGTACTATGGCGGTCCCTACTATCGAGAGACGGAAGCAGAAGATCTTTCCCAACCATGGTGCGACCCTAGTCTCACCCGTCCATGGGCAGACCCTAGGGAAGCTCCTTTTACTCTCCGCATACGGAATTACTCTGAGGACACAAAACGTCGCATGCCAGCGTGTGTCAAGACTTATGATGGAACTGGCGATCCAGATGATCACCTCAAGATATTTGATACGCAGGCTAAAATTGAGCGATGGCCCATTCCTATATGGTGCCAAATGTTCAATTCAACTTTGATCGGCAATGCTCGTGACTGGTTTGAAGGACTCCCTCCGCGAAGCATTGATAGCTTCACTGAACTACGCACTGCGTTCAAGAATAATTATACTCAGAAGAAGAAGTATAATAGGGACCCGGTCTCATTGGCAACTGTCAAGCAACGGCGGGGGGAGTCTACAGAAGCCTTCACTGAACGCTTCAACGACGAGTGCACACGCACAAAGACAATGCCGGAACTCCTGAAAATTCCCGACTATATGCATGCCATAACATACATGGAATTAATCAGGCGCCTCAATGACAAGCGTCCGGAGAGATATGACGACCTCATGGAAAGGGGGTTGTCGCGGCCTACCCTTTAAAAGGAAATGGCTACCGGTCGAACGACCAGTCCAGGAGACAGTCGGGAGGTCAAAGCAACCAGAACAATGGTAGGGGCTCAGATTACAAGAGCCAAAACAAGGGAGGACGGCCGGATGATAAGTTTACTCCTTTAAAGATGTCCTACCGGGAGATCTTGCTGACGGAAGGGGCTAATTTTCCAAGGCCTCCCCCAATGAAGACTCCGCTGGACCGTCGCCAAGGAAATCGCTTCTGCGAGTTCCATAACGACAAGGGCCATGGCACGGAGGAGTGTATCCAGCTCAAGAAGCACATTGAGTCACTGATCAAGTCATGTAAACTCAAGCATTTAGTTAAGGATTGGAAGGATGGAAAAGACAAAAAGAAGTATGACAAGAAGGATCCCCAAAAGGACAAACCTTCGACCATATACATGATCTAATCCAGACAACGCCGCACGAGGCTGAAAATTGGTCAAAAAATTTCACGCGGCAGGGAAATCTCATTCCCTCCCATCACAGCAGGTGATGTGATTGATGCACCTCTCACTATTGAGATAAGCATTGGAACACACAATGTCCGTCGCATGTATGTGGATGGAGGATCATCAGCAGAAGTACTGTACGAACACTGTTTTGTACAGTTAAGACCAGAAATAAGAAGCCAATTGGTACCGGCCACGACGCCGCTCATTGGTTTTAGTGGAGATACAATCTGGCCAATAGGGTAACTGTGTCTGCTTGTAACCATTGGGAACGAAGAGCACTCCACCATGGTGTGGGTGTTATGGTGATACCCTCACACTCCCCATATAATGGGATCATAGGCAGACCGGGTATCCTGGCCATACGAGCAGTGCCTTCCACGGCGTACGGAATGATCAAATTCCCGGTGGAAGGAGGAATCGTCACAATCTACAACACAATCGTACCAGCATCTGAATGTCACGCCGTGACAACACCGGTTCCACCTGTTCCCCCCAAGGACGGATCACCACCTCCCGATTGGAAGGTGGCAATCCATCCGGATTACCCGGAACAGGAGGTGTCCATAGGGGGAACGCTCTCGGACAACGGCAAGAGGGCCATGTGCTCTCTCTTGAAGGCAAACTTGGATGTATTCGCATGGGAGCCCAAGCATATGACGGGCGTACCACGCGCGATAGCAGAACATAGGCTCCAGATCCGCCAGGGATACCCACCCGTCAAGCAAAAGAAGCGCGGTCAGGCACCTGAACGCAGCCAAGTGATACTAGATAAGGTACGGAAACTAGTGGACGCAGGTATCATGCGCGAGGTATACTACCACGAGTGGTTATCCAACCCAGTCATGGTCAAAAAGCATAACGGAAGCTGGCGCATGTGCGTGGATTTCACGGATCTGAACAAAGCCTGTCCACAGGATTGTTACCCATTACCGGAGATTGACTGGAAGGTGGAATCTCTATGTGGATATAAAGGATACCACCAGATCCAGATGGCGGGAGAGGACGCAGAGAAGACGGCGTTCCATACTAGTCAGGGCGTATACTGTTATACAAAAATGCCGTTTGGACTAAAGAACGTCGGGGCAACATACCAGCGGCTTGTGGACAAACCCTTTGACTCACAGATAGGCCGCAACCTAGAGGTCTATATGGATGACTTAGTCATCAAAAGTCATACGGAGGATGCACTTCTCCGGGATGTCCAAGAGACGTTCGACACATTGAGGAGGATTAATATGAAGCTAAATCCAAAGAAACGCATGTTTGGGGCAACAGAAGGAATGTTCCTTGAATATATGATTGATCCAAATGGCATCAAACCTTGCCCAGAAAAAACGGACGTAGTAATACAGCTACCATCCCCTCAGACGCGGGAAAGAGGTGCAGTCCTTAAATGGGAAGCTGGCTGGGCTAAATAGGTTCTTATCAAAGTCCGCAGAGAAGTCACTCCCCCTATTCAAAACACTCAAGAAGTGCATGAAGAAGGGAGACTTTCGGTGGACAAAGGAAGCTGAGGAAGCCTTTGGTCAACTCAAGCAACACCTCACATCTCTCCCCATGCTAGTAGCTCCCCGGCCAAAGGAGGAGCTCATTATGTATCTATCAGCCACACATGGAGCAATAAGTGCGGTACTCATGACGGATAGGGACGCGGTGCAAACTCCGGTCTACTTCATAAGTAGAACATTACAAGGGCCGGAGTTGAATTAC
The DNA here is from genome assembly GCA_025667525.1 of Glebionis coronaria. Lineage (NCBI taxonomy): Eukaryota > Viridiplantae > Streptophyta > Magnoliopsida > Asterales > Asteraceae > Glebionis > Glebionis coronaria. Next base: position 524,103,118 of record CM046874.1, on the reverse strand, counting down.
TCCTCTATGGAAAAATTGGTTTTGGCACTAGTGTTTGCTACAAAACGGTTGCGCCGATACTTTCAGGCGCATCCAATTGTAGTCATTACTGACCAACCAATAAAACAAGTCATCTCTAGACCGGATGTGGCAGGTAGGCTACAAAAGTGGAGCATCCTATAACATATCTTACAGGCCAAGGACGGCTGTTAAAGGCCAAATCTTGGCGGATTTCTTGGTAGAAAAGCCGGATGAAGAAGGACCAATCGTAAAACAAGACGAAACTCCAGCAGAACCATAGGTGTTATTCACGGACGGATCTTCGTGTACGGATGGGTCAGGAGCTGGCCTCATCCTTACGAATCCGGAAGGAATGGAGTTTACTTACGCCCTTCGCTTTGAGTTCACAGCCACCAACAATGAGGCGGAATATGAAGCATTAATTGCGGGTTTAAAAATCGCCGCTAGAATGGGAGTCCGCAACCTTGAGGCCTACATGGACTCACGGCTTGTCGTGAACCATATTCTAGGTGGATATGTGGCTAAGGAGGATAACATGGTCCGATACTTGGAGAAATTCAAGTCACTCATCGCGATTTCAGCAAGTTTTCTATCAAGCAGGTACCAAGAGGCGAGAACAAGAAGGCGGACGCTCTTAGCAAGATCGCATCTACAAGTTTCGCCCACTTGTCCAAGCAAGTCTTGGTGGAAATACTCAAGGAAAAGTGTACAACAGAAGGGGAGGTCGCTACTATAGTTGAGGAGGATGGACCAACATGGATGACCCCGATCGTCAACTATTTGACTAATGAAACCCTTCCGGACGATGAAAAAGCGGCACGGCGCATCAGAAGGAAGTCGCAGCACTTCGAGCTTCGAGAAGGTATCCTTTATAAGTGCGCTTTCTTGCAGCCGTGGTTGCGGTGTGTTGGACCACGTCAGGCCACTTATGTGATCAGTGAGATACATGAAGGGTTATGCGGCATGCACGCAGGTCCACGATCTGTGGTAGCTCGAGCCCTACGTATAGGATATTATTGGCCTACCATGCATAGGGACGCACGCGACATGATTCGCAAGTGCAGTGATTGCCAAGTGCACAGACCAGTGCCATGACATCCGCAGCAGGAACTTACACCTATTACATCCCCATGGCCATTCTATAAGTGGGGGATCGACATCGCAGACCGTTTCCTGTAGCTGCGGAGGGAGTTAAGTTCTTGATTGTCGCAATGGATTACTTTACACGATGGATAGAGGCCAAGGCAGTCAAATCCATCACAGGCAAACAAGTTAAAAAGTTTGTTTGGGAGAACATAGTGTGCCGTTTTGGCTTACCAGGAGAAATCATCTCGGACAACGGGAAACAGTTCGCGGATAACCCATTCAAGGACTGGTGCACAGCATTGAATATCAAACGGCGCTTCGCGTTTGTTAAACACCCGCAGACAAATGGCCTTGTGGAACGAGCAAATAGAAGCTTGGGTAACGGCATCAAGGCACGCTTGGAGGAGCAAAGTGCCAAATGGGTGGACGAACTACCACATGTTCTATGGGCGCATAGAACTATGATCAAAACAGCCAACGGGGACACTCCATTCGCATTGGCCTACGGCACTGAAGCTGTTATACCAGCAGAAATAGGAATGCCTACCATCCGCACGGCGGAGGTTAATGTCGTCACGAACGACGAGCAACTCCGGATCAATCTGGATTTGTTGGAGGAAAAAAGGGAGATAGCGGCTATCAATGAGGCCATGTCCAAGGCTAAAATGAAGGCTTATTATGACGCCAATGTTAAAGGTATTTCTTTTCGACCGGGAGACTATGTCTATCACGCTAACGAAGCCAATCGAGCGGAGAATACAGGAAAGCTGGGCCCTAAGTGGGAAGGACCATACGAGGTCACGGAGGCTTTAGGACAGGGCGCATACAAGTTACGTGACATGGATGACCGCGATCTAGAACGCACATGGAATATCTCCAATCTCAAAAGGTGTTATCTTTAAAATCTACGGCTTCCACATGGACACTTCGCTATATTTGGCTTTAATGAAGATCCATGTGTTCTCTTTGTTTTGTTTCTTATCATTTTATAGGACCTTTTTTGTTTTTTAAGGTTTCCCATTCTTGTCAAAGCAAAAAATGTAAACGTTCTAATAAAATGCCGTGGTGCCTAGCTAGCTCCACGGCTAGTTTTCTGTGCAAATTGTTTGGTTGTTCTTTAGATTCTATTATAGTCATATGAATTTTAGTTATTATTATAATATGCCATGTCTCATTCATATGCATTCATTCAATCACCGTACATGTACTATACGCCTCCAGGTGGGGTAAGAGGATTAAGTGAACCTACTAATTTAACTTGTCGCATAAGAGGGATGCAACCCCAGCGACGCGGATCATGTATCCTTACTAGACACCTTATTCACAAGACGTTGTGATAAGTTTTCGTATGCAGTACTCACGCAGTACTTTACATAGTAAAGACGCACGTCGCATGTCTAGTAAATTATAGACTTGAGTGTATTTCTTTTTTGAGTAAGACGGGACATGTCATGCAGTATCGGTATACGATATCCAACAAAATAAAAATACACAAGTTTCTAAATCATAACAAAATGGTCGTGGTTATCACGGACTTACATACAAAAGACAGTTATTTCACACATCAGTCTTAGCCGTGTACATGCACGGACGAATAAAAGCCACAAATGTTTACAAGATAAATTACAACGGAGGTAGGAACTCCCCTATGTCCTTCTTCCCTTCTTCGATCATGGCACGGAGGGCCTCCCCGCGAGCATTCTTCCCATCCTACGCCTTGATTACAGTCGCATCCAATGCCTCAACAAGCAGTTTTTCACCTTTCATTACTTTTGACATGGAGTCGTAAGTAGGCAAGGTCAGTTGGATGGGATCCGAAGTGAACTTGGACATTACCACCTCGTTAGGAGAATCCTTCAGCGCCTCCAGCTCATCCAAAAGAGGGTGTTGGATTTCAGCAAGTGCATCCATTGACACGGTCATCTTGTCCGCAGCTGAAGGGTTGTGGTAGGCATGCTGGGTAATATCTTCGTTCTTACCTATCAATTCCGCAGCCTGGACCAAGCCCCCATGCCTACCACGGTCAATCCCATCCGAAACGACCCTGGCGAATGCTTGCAGCAGGTACGCAGCCTCCATAACCTTGCTTACGGCAAGGCGCATTCCCTGTCCAATCATCCACATGCGCCCAGCTATGGCCGATAGCAAAGGAGGACACATCCTTTCCGCACAATCCGTGGCCATCTTGCTTAGCTCCTCCTCAGCTGTTGCAGCTTGCTCGTCCAAATTGGTCTGCACTTGTGTTAGCTCATCCTTCAGCGCATCGCGCTCCTGTGCGATGTTGAATGCTTGTACGGTTACAGCTTTGGTAGAGGCTTCGGCCGCGGACACCTGCATATGGAACTTAGAGTTATCACAAGGATAATATGGTTTTTTCTGGTGTCAGAAAAAAAAAAAATATATATTCTTGTTGAAAGCATACCTTCTCGTTCGATGCGGCTACGAGGGCCTCAAGCTCGGCGATGCGTTTTTCCCGATTGTTGGCATGTTGGGCTTGCTCCATCACTGTGGCCTCGGCCGTAACCAACGCCGTTTGCAAGGAAGCAATGGTCTTCTCATTCTTCACAACTAGTGCTTCACGACGAGTTATCCTCTTGTCTGCACACTTCACATTCGCCAAGGCCTTGATCAGACGGCGTCTTAAGGCGGCACCCACTGTCACTTGATGTGCGGATGATACATCAAACTGCTCCAGCAAGGACTCATGGTCTAGCTCGTCCAAGTCTTGCGCAAGGGCCGGAGGAGTGATATGCTCGATAAATTTCGAACACTCAGACTCCGCCTCCAACCTTGTTAAACTAGTGAGATTCCATGCTAGGCGTAGGCTGTTCTCCGGTCCTTCAGGAAGTGGCTCCTCGGCACGTGTCGCAGGAGGGGATGGAGGTCTGATTGATGTCATGGGGGAAGGGTCCCTTTCCACCTCTCCCTCTTGAGCTACAGTCGACGGATCCGCCCTGTTATTGACATATTCAATTTTTGTTTAGGCATTCTATATTTAAGAAAAACAACAAGACAAGGAAAGACTGAAAGACGAGAGGGTGCTTACGTGGTACCAGTTGCAGGTTCCGGGGCGGTAGGAGCTACGACACTCACGGGGGTAGCTCGCCAGACTTGTTCATCCATGTGCGGTGTGGGGTTGGCCTGGGCCGTCGCAGTACCACTTCCCTCTTGGTACTGCGGATGGTCTTTCCTTAGTCTCTTTGGGGGAGCATTCGAGGCCCCCGCCTCACCCCTTGTTTCTTTGCCACCCTCTTGGTGGTCTTTCTCTTTCTGGATGTAGGCTTGGGGGACCCAAAGGCTTGAGTGACGTCTTCATCCTTAAGGTTGAGGAAATCACCTTCATCTTCCTGGTGCGTCACGGCGCCCTCCAACAGCAACTCTCCACCATCTTCATTATGGAAATCCAGAGGGGATTTCTCGATAATAGGCTCCTCTTCATCCGATCTTTGCTCGGAGGTCTCTTCAAGTGGAATGGTACGGTCTGCGGTAGCGTCGAGAAGGGGGAGTTCATTCTCCTTCAACGGGCGGAATCCTTCAGGCACTTTCATTGAATTCTGTTCATGGCTTAGGATTGCAAGAAACTGGCAAATTACCAATGCATGTTCGGTTCAGGTTTATGTAATGAATCTTGATCTCCAGTGAGGTTCACGGAAGTGTCATTATGCATGTACTTTGAAAGGGCGAAGAAGTTAGTTTTAAATATGTAAATATGTAATTTTAGTTTAACATTCGACATTAGACGATTTTTGTTGTTAATTGTATCCAACGCCCATCATGTAGGTTCAATCACCTCATACGCCTCTCTGTTAACAGCTGAAAATATTGTGATGATTCGTCAAAAATTCGAATTAAGTAGTTATTGACAAGTCCAAATTAACCAGTCCGTAGATCATATGTCTCCTTGGATCTCGGGAGACCGATCGGGGTTGGACCCTAAAGATTGTTGGCTTGAATGGATGGTACGTTATTATTGTTTTGTTGACATACTACGTCTTAAATTTGAATGTATTATAACTCGAAAATGTTTGCATTAAAAGCGAGTCATCCAAAAAGCCAATAATGTCGAACTGAGGGAAGAAAGTTATATGGATTGAGGTAAATGGCTCCTCCTTACATCAAAACAAGCTTACTAAAATTCAACAAATTGGAATGAAAAAGGTAGGTGATGCTACAATACCATATGAACGTGAAGAAGGCTTTGGGAATATTTGTACCCCAGTCACACAAGCTCAATGAGAGACCGAGGACCCTTTAAACCGGTGGTAGGTTCTTCTGGCACAAATAATGAAGTTCCTAAACCAGACTTTACATGGTGAAAATCTTATGCCGTTGATGAAGAGGAATGAAAATGGACAGGTTGTTTGTTAGTTTGTTACACTAAAGCATAAAACCAACACATATCCCTTATGCACCAACACAATCAGGATCACTTCTAACTGAATTGTTGGCTACTTTGTTTTCTATAGAGGAAAGAAAAGGGGTAGCAAGGATATCAACCTAATTCAGCCTTCAGCCCACAAGGTCACGTGCACCTGAAACTTCACGATTATGGTCATTTTGTTGCGCAATTAGCAACTTTTAGAGCGAGATCATAGTAGCATCTTTTATACAACTATCATCTCTTTCGTGTCATTTCTTACTACTATCACTAATTCATGTGTTTATGTAGTTGGTAGCTTTACCATATCTTATTGTGCCAATATTGTGCAATAAATATTACATGTAGTTTAAAAAAAGTATATAATTTGCAAAACCACGAGCATTAAAACTAGTTTCTTTTATAACGTGAAGAATCGATCATTGACACATAAACATGTAACCATAGAAGGCAAAATTTGAATTGCGATAACATCAATAAGCTGTAATTTTCAGTTTGAATAGAATTTAACCAGGAATCAGACTTCAAGAGTTCAAGGTTTAGTGGGAAAAGGTAAAAAAAAACTACAAAACCCTTGTTTTGTTAGTGAGGAATTATACTCGATATCAGAACAGATGGTCGATCGATTTTAGCAGATTGGAGGTTTGGTGAGAAATAAAGTAATCTTGAGATCTATTATCAAAAGGCCAGTAATGTGGCTCTGCAAGTAAGCTAGTTTACTTAGATCTGAAATCATAACCGCAAAATATAGAACAGGAATTTAGACCCGCCCAAGACAGACCGATAGCATACAACCACCATTACTTTTGCTAAAAGGAAGCTGGTTTAGTTAAGATATCAAAGAATTGTTGAAAAGGAAAATCAGAGATAAAAACTGCACATACTACAACGATTCAAGATCATCCAAACTAAACAAACCATTATAGAATAAGTATGTGACAATCTATCTGGCTTTCACAAATTCTTCTTACAACGCCTAAGTTTCAGCCTTTCTACATCCAACACGAGCCACAAAACCAGCCTTGAGTTGATGCACACCTAAGTTTCAGCCTTCCTACGTCCAACACGAGCCACAAACCCGGCCTTGATTTGAGCAACGGACCGCCCAGAGCCACACTACCAAGCAAATATACAAAATAAATTTGTCAAGAACGATGTGCCCAACAGAAAACATGTAAAACTGAAAGCAGTATCATTCCCTAAATGGGTAAACTGAATGCATATCATTCTCAAGGACACTAGTCAAGCAGGTAGGGAGCATGTATCGTTCCCTGAATGGTATACACATCTAATGATACAGAACACTAGACACGAGTCAAACAGGTATGGAAACATGTAAGGTAGAAAGCAGTCAAAAGTATTTTGTGTTCAAAATGCTTAAAATTACAGACACTAGAGACATCTAACGATACAGAACCAAGTACTATACGAACAAAAGACACAGGAATGTCAGCATATTTAACTACATGTACTCGTGGTAACATAAGTAAGAAAGAGCCTCAGAAATCTCAGATTTTCTCTTCATTGTTTATAATCAGACAATGTAGGCAAATTTTAGTCATCATAGGCCATAATAATCTATAGAAAAAAATATACATGTACATAAACAAATAGGAACAAAAATCTGTAGCTCTCTTGCTAGAATACAAACACAAATCTATCCAAAATTTCATCAAAATAAATATACAGAAAGGCCTCAGAAATTTTCAGTTTCCTGTTCACGGTTAAACATCAGAGTTTGAGGCAAAAGTTTTAATCATCATAGGCCAATGTGATCAGATAATACAATGAGCTACATTAGGTTTTTTATTTAACTTGTACACAGTAAGTACATATTTGAAATTGCCTCAGAAATGTCTAGTTTCCTCTTCATAACTAACGATCAGAATTGGAGGACAAATTTTAAGCATCATAGGCAATAATGAATAGATTTTTAACTATACTACCTGTATATTAAAAAAATTGTATATGTACAAATTTGAAAATGCCTCAGAAAGCTCTAGTTTGAGCAGTTTCCTCTTCAAAGTTAAACATCAGAGTTTGAGGCAAAACTTTCAAGTCATCATAGGCAATGTAATTTGTCATTAGGTATTTTTTTAACTTACTACATATTCGAAAATGCCTCAGAAATGTCTAATTTCCTCTTCATGGCTAACGATCAGAATTGGAGGACAAATATTAAGCATCATAGGCAATTACGAATAGATTTTTTTTTAGTATAATATATCTATTTATTCCAAAAAATGGATATCCAAAAATTTATCAATAAATAAACAAAATAACAGAAAGGCCTCAGAAATTTTCAGTTTCCTCTTCAAAGTTATACATCAGAGTTTGAGGCAAAAGTTTTATTCATCATAGGCCAATGTGATTAGATTAAATAGTATAGTACATTAGGTATTTTTTTAGACTTGGGACACATTGGATATTCAAAAAATGCCTCAGAAACGTCTAGTTTCATCTTCATAGCTAATGATCAGAATTGGAGGACAAATTTTTAAACATCATAGGCAATAACGAACAGATTTTGAAGTGTAGTATAACTGTTTATTCCCCAAAAAAATGGATATGTACAAATTTGAAAATGCCTCAGAAATCTCTAGTTTGAGTGGTTTCCTCTTCAAAGTTAAACATCAGAGTTTGAGGCAAAACTTTTCATCGTCATAGGCCATTGTACTACAGAATTAACATTGTCCATTTTTTTCTAAACATGGACATGGAGCATATTCAAAAATACCTCAAAATTGTCTAGTTTCCTCTTCTAGCTAACGCCAGATATGGAGGACAATTTAATTATCATAGGCAATTACAAATATAGTCTAAAGTATAGTCCATTTATATATGCTGAATATATCTTGAAAATAATTATAATGGCATGAATCTCAAGTTGTCTCATATTTAACAATCAGTATTGGAGACACAACTTTTTTCATCACAGGTCATTAAGATTAGTTAATACAGCATAGTACATTAAAAGAAACTAGAAAAAAAAATTCCCAAATGCATATGTTAGTCAATGCCTCAGAAATCTCCATTCTTCTCATCATAAACAATCAGACAATTAGGCAAAATGTTTATTCATCACATGATTTAACTTCTAGATAACCTAATATGGTATGTGCTTTGCTTGTATATGTATGTGACCAAATCTGTAGTCAACAAGGCCTCAGAAGTCTATTGTTTTGTCTTCATATATACAATTAGACAATGTAGGCAAATATTTTATTCATCATAGGCCGTTGGTACTAGATTATATTGGGATTTCAAATGTAGCAATACTAATAAAAGTCTAAGAAGTCGTTATCACAAATGATTGCTTAGATATATGTGCGTCTTTACTGTCTTATGTATTCAAAAATACCTCAAAATTGTCTAGTTTCCTCTTCTAGCTAACGCCAGATATGGAGGACAATTTAATTATCATAGGCAATTACAAATATAGTCTAAAGTATAGTCCATTTATATATGCTGAATATATCTTGAAAATAATAATAATGGCATGAATCTCAAGTTGTCTCATATTTAATAATCAGTATTGGAGACACAACTTTTTTCATCACAGGTCATTAAGATTAGTGTATACAGCATAGTACATTAAAAGAAAATAGAAAAAAAAATTCCCAAATGCGTATGTTAGTCAATGCCTCAGAAATCTCCATTCTTCTCATCATAAACAATCAGACAATTAGGCAAAATGTTTATTCATCACATGATTTAACTTCTAGATAACCTAATATGGTATGTGCTTTGCTTGTATATGTATGTGACCAAATCTGTAGTCAACAAGGCCTCAGAAGTCTATTGTTTTGTCTTCATATATACAATTAGACAATGTAGGCAAATATTTTATTCATTATAAGCCGTTGGTACTAGATTATATTGGGATTTCAAATGTAGCAATACTAATAAAAGTCTAAGAAGTCGTTATTACAAATGATTGCTTAGATATATGTGCGTCTTTACTGTCTTATGTATTCCTATGTGTATATATAGAAAATCTTTGTTTACATTATACTTTAAACAGGCCTCAGAAGTGTATAGTTTTCTTTTCACCAAAAAATAGACAATGTAGGCAAAATTGCTATTCTTTTTTTTTTTGAACGGCGAGTTAGTAGTTAGTGATTCGAGCTTACAGTGACATCCAATTGGGCAGTATGCAAGCCTCGAACCTTCTCCTTAGGGGATAAACCCCACTCCTGCTTCTATTTAATTCGGGGCCCTGAAGGTTCTTAGTGAGACTCGAACTCGAGACCTCTCCAAGAATACCTCCCCAAGGTTACTCTTGGTGGCCAACTGAGCTAAGTCAGTTGGTTAGGCAAAATTGTTATTCATCATAGGCCACTGACAAACCTAGATTGTATCTAAGAGTCCAACACCAGGTGACAAAAAAAATAGAGGATTCAAACAAAAAAATACCAACAGCAGCATATACAAATACACAAATACAATTGTTTTGGTGTGTAGAATAGCTATGTCAGTACCAGATAGATTTTTGCCAGGTTTAAGATTTAAGATTTTGCAAATCAGTAATAATGAAAAAAGACTAAGCTCAAACATAAGTCGACATAATGACATACCTGTTCGCATCTAAGAAACAAAAGACGATTCTCCCTTGAAAGAATAGTGTCCTGGCTCTTGCAACCATTGCAGATGACATACTCATCTGTAAACCTAAGCTTGTTTGTCAGCAAATGATGTATGGTACATAGGAGATGGCAATATATGAAGAAAAATTATTCAAAAGTGTTTAAAACTTACTCATGTATCGCCTCAAAATCCCTTCAAAGTTTTGGGGTCCAAATCGACCTTTGATTACCAATCTTTGCTGGCCATCAAGTGACCCACTAGAACCCAATTCTGCCATCAAGAAGGCCATAACATGCTCTGGCTGCCTGTGCATGCTGATTGACGCAACAAACAGATTTTAGAATAAAAGAAAGTTTCCAGAAACGAAAAAGCAACAGAACCTCACATAAAATATAGACTTAGTGCTTTTACTTAATTTGTTTGATTTGTCCCATTTAAAATGAGACACGGCAAAATCTCACTCGCAACGAACCGATTAAGATTGTCACATCTAACAAAAGAGAAAAAAATGGTGAATAATAAGTTGGGCTGACATACAATTTGCATAGCTCCATAAAGTTGGCAAAGACGGTCTTCTTTGTTCCTTCACGAAGAACCTGTGGTGTCCTCATAACTGTTCTCCTTCTATCTCCAGCAAGATCGGGATTATGCTCACGGAGACCATGGAAGACACGACCCAGAAGCTGAACAAATGTCAGAAAACAACCAAAGAACAATATCAGTAAAATGAACAGAAACAGTTTGAAATGCATTTAATCATTCCACTGTACTTCAAAATAATATATACCTCTTCATACTGGTAGTCACAATCAGTCACTTCCCATGGAAGTTTGTCTTCTAAAACAATCCCTTCTCCTTCCTCCTCCTGACTGGTAGAATCTAGAAAACGAGCAATGTATAGGTTCATGTAGAAAATGTTATGGACAACAAGCTAAATAAACATTTTCTTACCTTTAGCATCTTCGGCATTATTTTCTTTATCTTCGTCCAAGGGCTCTGTATCTACCTAGAGCAATCATAAAAAGAAATTCTGAGTAATAAATCTTGATACACTTTGAGGTAACACACTGAACCCATTTATAAGCATGTTTGAAATGCACCAATTTGAAAGAAAAAAAAATGCAAGATTGCAAAACTTTATTAAAAAAAGTAATGGTATGGGTTTTATTTATGCATTATACATATATGTAGCCTTTAATATTTTAAAACTTCATAAAAAATAGTGCAAGTGGGTTAGCACAACCAGACACATTTTGGTACATGCTTCTAACCAACAGTTTTTACCGCTCCGAATTTTTCAACACATTATGAAAAACCAATGTTACCAACCTGATTTTTCTTCTTTTTTAAGCCAGTAAACATAGGTTCCATACCATCAGTAACTGCAAGTAAAATGTATCCTTATTAGAATCAAGATAGATATACAAACAGCTATACATATAATGCATCTATGTGTATTTCAATATGCAATGTTGTTTACCTGATAAGCTCTCGGTTTTCTCAGCCAACTGGTCAACAGAATCATTAGCAAGATCGTTAAGAACAACCTTCTTTTTCTTCTTCTTTTTTGTAGGGTCAAAAGCCCCAAGCTGCATCATATTATTAGATCAGTTATTACACTCGTTCAAAGAAGCAATATAAGATCACACACACAAAGTATATAGCATAAAAAGTCATTATTCTGAGTGTGACAATGTCCATTACTGTAGTTCCAGAAAACTGTGTACATTATTTCAGAAAATGGTCTTGGGGAGTGTTTGTTTAGGCTTATGAAACGTAAGCCCATTTAAAAAAACTTATAGAAGCCCATAAGTCTGAAAATAAGACATAAAATTGAGACTTAAGAAATATAAGCCGAAAATAGGGCTTATATTTCATAAACACCAACTTTGTGGTTTACCGTAAGACTTGTAGGCTTATATAAGTTTATCCTGATTATTTTGATATAAGAAACTTATATAAGCCCATAAGTCTCCTAACAAACCACAAAATTGATGATTAAGAGATATAAGCCGAAATTATACGACCACTTTGTGCTGATATATAATGAGGTATCATTGTGTAATAAAGTCAATCCTAATATACAAAACTAAAAGATGAAAAAATAGAACACGACAATACATACATCAACTACTTGCTCCTTGATCTCCATCCGATTATCTTCTTCTGCCATTTTTAACAAGACTGATTTATTCGAGCTGTTACGCCTTTCTGGTATAAAAAAACAGAATTTGTCAAATAAATGTACAAGTTTAATACATGTAATAAGCCGCAAAACATTATTCCAAAATTGCTTTTTTCAATAAGCAATTAGAATGCTTATTTCAATCAGAAAGAACACAATTCAAAACTTACTAAAAAGGCTCTAAACCACAAAGGGTATTACTTATTTAAGGGGTGTTTGTTTTAGCTTATATAGTGGGCTTATTAGCTTATATAAGCTTATAAGCCAAAACCAAGTGCTTATAAGCTTATACAAGGGGGTTTTGAAAGCAAAAAATTTGTGGATTATGTAAGAATTAAAAGACTTTTATTCTCTCATTTAATAATTACATTCTTTTATTTTTATGTATTTTTTTGTCATTTTGACTTATCAATTATATATAAGCTAAACCAAACACTTAGCAAAAACTAATAAGCTTATTATATACAAGCCGTAAATTGCTTATGTAACATATACATAAGCCCAGTGCATAAGCTTAACTAAACACCCCTTTAAAGTCCTTATATTCTCATAATATCTTGTTTCAACAGCTTATGTACAACTAGCTTTTGTTTTGAAATAAGCTATACATTACGTGATATTAATTAACAACTTATTAGCTACTGTGGTGTATATACAACCAATAAAAATTTAATCAAGATTGATGTAAAAATAAGAAGGTGAAATAAATTTATACCTTTTTGAACTTGTGAAATTGTAATGGTTGATGATATTAATCGATTTGATTAGTGAGGGTTTGTATGTGAAAGTGTTGGAGTGGTGAAAACTGTATTGCGGCTGGTGTATATATAAAGAAGGAAGAGATACTTAGGGCACCCTTGGGTTTTAGGGTTTTGGCAAAGTGATGTGTGCAGGAGTGTTTGGGTTAGGGTCGGGTCCGGGTAAAATTCGGGTCTGACTAAAAAATATATATTTGGATTTGGGTTACTTGCGTCAATTTAGGTTCGGGTTTAAATAGATGTGGTAAAAAGTAAAAAGAAATATTCTCTTTTACTTTTTTTATATATAACATTGATATTTAAAAAATATTCTATTCGAGTCAATTAGATTTTCAAGCCGAATTGGAGTTAGCAAAAAAAATTTAATCTAGTACTAGTTTTATGACCCACCAGATGGGTGAGCGAGCTTCATGTAATATCTTGTTTATGATTTATAACTGATTCTCAAAAGTAGTTCAGATTACAACTATTGTTGTCATACATACCGCGTAAGAGTTAAGATCTATATAGACACTTAAATTAGCATAGACCTATTCAACCAATCATAATTACCCATTTTTAAAAAAACTCACTTCCCACCATTTTTTAAAAATTAAATATCTCACAAACGGTAAATCGCCAAACGAAAAAAAATACAGAATTGTCACAAGAATTAAATCATCTATCTATCGAGGGGCACATGTATATACTTTCGACAAACTTTTTTTTGACATTTTTTTCTTAAGTCATGTCTGGAGAGAATCATATATGATTCGTCACGAATCATATATGATTCGTCACGAATCATATATGATTTTTAGAAAATCATATATGATTCGTGATATGAATCATATATGATTTTCTGAGAATCATATATGTTTCGTGACGAATCATATATGTTTCGTGACGAATCATATATGATTCTCTCCAGACGTGACTTAAGAAAAGAAGTCGAAAAAAAGTTCGTCGAAAGTATATACATGTGCCCCTCGATAGATAGATGATTTAATTCTCGTCGCGGTGATATGTTTTGTTTTACGTAACGATAAACGGTTTGTGAGATATTTAATTTTTTAAAAATGAGTTTTTTTGTTACATGATAAAAATGGATGGTTGTGATTGTTTGGTTGAGTCTATGCTAAACTAAGGGTCTATGGGGATCTTTTTCCTACCGCGTAAAATGTTCCTTTCTAAGAAATTGTCACCATCTTCAAAAGAACTATCAGTTGTCACTTGTTTGTATCTTGTTTATGAGAAATTGCCACATTACTAAGACTTTAGGCAAAGTTGAACCCATTTGACCCATATCATTATTTATTTGACCTAACTATGATAGCACGGAACCCCAAATGCAGCCATCCGTAAATTAGTGGGTTACAAATTTGTAAAGTGATTGGTTATTTTGATTACTACAATTTTTCGGTAGCAATGACATACGAGAATTCGAACACCAAGTTTTTCGAAGCCATCTTGCCTAATGATTTTGACTCTAAATCTTCGGAACCAGATCCCTAAGAAGATATTATTTAATTTTCATCACCTGCACCATACTTATCTCGGCTTAACACTTCCACATTGGGCTCAGTTGGGCCTTGACCTTTTTGTTCCGTATCGACTAACTATTGCCTTGTATAATGCATAAGTTGCTCGTGCCTGAGAAACAAATACAACATGTTGTTGGTTAAAGGAGTAGAAATCAGGATAAAGGTGAAAAAGAATAAAAGTTGTGATTTATGGTGTTGAAACGGGTTAGGTCAGGTTGGGTTGACATGCATATACTATATGTACCATTTTAGATAAATCATTCAAGTATGAACTATGGTTACAGGAATAATCAAATTGCTAAGTATAACTCTTAAGGACACCACTTTAAAGCAATCTTATTGTAGCCGTTTAAATCATTTGATTGGGATCTTTTGATATAAAACTACCCAAATCGACCTAATTATAAGTAAACTGATCAAAAAATAAAATTTTCAATTAAAATACGCATGTTTTTTACTACCAAAAATTGGTTTTTACGGCCTAAACTGTAACCTTTCTGATTTTTTATCTTTTGACACGTCGTCAGTTTCATTATTATTATTTTCATCTAATATTATTTTGATAGACTATCTTTGCATGCGAGTTCATAATATAAGTAAATATTATATATTTACGTAAAGTACTTAGAAACGTGACAGTATAACACTGGAACTACCATTTTAATTAATTTCAGTGTCCTTCGACACATTTTTATGAGCTTGATCTTATTAATTATATATTAATAATTACTAGTGATTATTGATGACGTATAGTCCCCAGCCGGGTCAGGAACCCGGCCCACGGGTACTACCCGTATCCGGCCCATCACAGATGGGTGGGAATAATGTCATTTGAGCTTATGGGCTTGGATGAACAATAACCGCGCACACGTGTGCGGCCCACGGCCCGGCATGGCCGGTACAGGGTTAGACAGAATCATATTATGTCTATGAATAGGATTTACCCCAAAGAAGAGGATATTCACTCACCATAATTAAAAGATAACAATCAATCTAATTCTGGTACTTATCCTTTCCTTGGGGCCGAAGTATCAGTGACAGCCCATTAGGGTTTCACTGCCTATAAAAGGAACCCCCAAGGGTTTCACAAAGGTATTACATTTTATACACTCTCAACTCATCCGATTCCTATGAACCCTAACCGATTACTTACTCTCACGCCGGAGTCTAATCGTGGAAAACATTCCCACGGTAAGCCTAACGCGTGTTGTTTAGTGTGCAGGATCCCAACCATACGATTCACTTGGTGCAGGAGTCGGAGTCCAGCCAACCCGAATTAAGCCTAATTTGGGTCTAGAAAGGGTCACCTAACTTTTGCATCAACAAGTTGGCGCCATCCGTGGGACCCATTACACTAAGCTAGAGCAAAATCTCATCTTGAATTCTCAATGACGAAGGGGCATACGCAAGCTAACCCCAGGAATACAAATCCTGGAAATCGGAAGTCCCAAGGGGAAGGGATACTCATTCCCAATCAATCCCCTAGTCGTCTAGCGGGCGGACCAAACAACCGCAGTGGTTTTCAGTCCATGGGGGTAATGAGCACGATCTCCATGACTCCTCTACCTACTTCAACCCTGGACAACCCTGATCCAGGGAGTGCGCCCAACCCTCCTAACAAGGAGCCGCGCAGACCGTCGATCGAGGAAGAAGTAGAAGTCCAACCACTCAGCGAGGAAGATCTCACTCGAGTTCTCACGCAGAACTTTGAGAGGATCGTCCCAGGGATCGCGTCAAGGTTGAACCTAGGGAGGGACCTCCAATCTAGGCTCAACTTTGGCCATACCGGACCAGGTACCTCTTCTCAAAATCATAAAAAAAAGAAGGACCCGACCCCAGGAGCGGAACCTCTTTGAGGAAACTCCCCAACCCAGGAATGTGTTCGAACGCATAGGGGATCGCCTCATGCAGGAACTAATGCAGTCTCGAGAAGGGGGAGAGAAGTCCGACGGTTCACCCGAACGACCAGATCTGGAACTGACCAGAGCCACCCGCCGCACAAGTGTGTGGGATAGGATGAATACTGGGAAGAAGGCTCCTAGTTCTTCTCAAAAGAATGGTCCTCATCCAAGAGATGGGGCACCACCTCCTTCACCAGGTCCATCAAGAGAGGACTCGGATGACCATTCGCCCAAGCGCCGCCGACCTGTGCGTACTCCTCCACCACCACCAAACAATGATGAGTACTATGGCGGTCCCTACTATCGAGAGACGGAAGCAGAAGATCTTTCCCAACCATGGTGCGACCCTAGTCTCACCCGTCCATGGGCAGACCCTAGGGAAGATCCTTTTACTCTCCGCATACGGAATTACTCTGAGGACACAAAACGTCGCATGCCAGCGTGTGTCAAGACTTATGATGGAACTGGCGATCCGGATGATGTAGCAATACTAATAAAAGTCTAAGAAGTCGTTATCACAAATGATTGCTTAGATATATGTGCGTCTTTACTGTCTTATGTATTCAAAAATACCTCAAAATTGTCTAGTTTCCTCTTCTAGCTAACGCCAGATATGGAGGACAATTTAATTATCATAGGCAATTACAAATATAGTCTAAAGTATAGTCCATTTATATATGCTGAATATATCTTGAAAATAATAATAATGGCATGAATCTCAAGTTGTCTCATATTTAATAATCAGTATTGGAGACACAACTTTTTTCATCACAGGTCATTAAGATTAGTGTATACAGCATAGTACATTAAAAGAAAATAGAAAAAAAAATTCCCAAATGCGTATGTTAGTCAATGCCTCAGAAATCTCCATTCTTCTCATCATAAACAATCAGACAATTAGGCAAAATGTTTATTCATCACATGATTTAACTTCTAGATAACCTAATATGGTATGTGCTTTGCTTGTATATGTATGTGACCAAATCTGTAGTCAACAAGGCCTCAGAAGTCTATTGTTTTGTCTTCATATATACAATTAGACAATGTAGGCAAATATTTTATTCATTATAAGCCGTTGGTACTAGATTATATTAGGATTTCAAATGTAGCAATACTAATAAAAGTCTAAGAAGTCGTTATCACAAATGATTGCTTAGATATATGTGCGTCTTTACTGTCTTATGTATTCCTATGTGTATATATAGAAAATCTTTGTTTACATTATACTTTAAACAGGCCTCAGAAGTGTATAGTTTTCTTTTCACCAAAAAATCAGACAATGTAGGCAAAATTGCTATTCTTTTTTTTTTTTTGAACGGCGAGTTAGTAGTTAGTGATTCGAGCTTACAGTGACATCCAATTGGGCAGTATGCAAGCCTCAAACCTTCTCCTTAGGGGATAAACCCCACTCCTGCTTCTATTTAATTCGGGGCCCTGAAGGTTCTTAGTGAGACTCGAACTCGAGACCTCTCCAAGAATACCTCCCCAAGGTTACTCTTGGTGGCCAACTGAGCTAAGTCAGTTGGTTAGGCAAAATTGTTATTCATCATAGGCCACTGACAAACCTAGATTGTATCTAAGAGTCCAACACCAGGTGACAAAAAAAATAGAGGATTCAAACAAAAAAATACCAACATCAGCATATACAAATACACAAATACAATTGTTTTGGTGTGTAGAATAGCTATGTCAGTACCAGATAGATTTTTGCCAGGTTTAAGATTTAAGATTTTGCAAATCAGTAATAATGAAAAAAGACTAAGCTCAAACATAAGTCGACATAATGACATACCGGTTCGCATCTAAGAAACAAAAGACGATTCTCCCTTGAAAGAATAGTGTCCTGGCTCTTGCAACCATTGCAGATGACAATACTCATCTGTAAACATAAGCTTGTTTGTCAGCAAATGATGTATGGTACATAGGAGATGGCAATATATGAAGAAAAATTATTCAACAGTGTTTAAAACTTACTCATGTATCGCCTCAAAATCCCTTCAAAGTTTTGGGGTCCAAATCGACCTTTGATTACCAATAGCACCCAATTCTGCCATCAAGAAGGCCATAACATGCTCTGGCTGCCTGTGCATGCTGATTGACACAACAAACAGATTTTAGAATAAAAGAAAGTTTCCAGAAACGAAAAAGCAACATAACCTCACATAAAATATAGACTTAGTGCTTTTACTTAATTTGTTTGATTTGTCCCATTTAAAATGATACACGGCAAAATCTCACTCGCAACGAACTGATTAAGATTGTCACATCTAACAAAAGAGAAAAAAATGGTTAATAATAAGTTGGGCTGACATACAATTTGCATAGCTCCATAAAGTTGGCAAAGACAGTCTTCTTTGTTCCTTCACGAAGAACCTGTGGTGTCCTCATAACTGTTCTCCTTCTATCTCCAGCAAGATCGGGATTATGCTCACGAAGACCATGGAAGACACGACCCAGAAGCTGAACAAATGTCAGAAAACAACCAAAGAACAATATCAGTAAAATGAACAGAAACAGTTTGAAATGCATTTAATCATTCCACTATACTTCAAAATAATATATACCTCTTCATACTGGTAGTCACAATCAGTCACTTCCCATGGAAGTTTGTCTTCTAAAACAATCCCTTCTCCTTCCTCCTCCTGACTGGTAGAATCTAGAAAACGAGCAATGTATAGGTTCATGTAGAAAATGTTATGGACAACAAGCTAAATAAACATTTTCTTACCTTTAGCATCTTTGGCATTATTTTCTTTATCTTCGTCCAAGGGCTCTGTATCTACCTAGAGCAATCATAAAAAGAAATTCTGAGTAATAAATCTTGATACACTTTGAGGTAACACACTGAACCCATTTATAAACATGTTTGAAATGCACCAATTTGAAAGAAAAAAAATGCAAGATTGCAAAACTTTATTGAAAAAAAGTAATGGTATGGGTTTTATTTATGCATTATACATATATGTAGCCTTTAATATTTTAAAACTTCATAAAAAATAGTGCAAGTGGGTTAGCACAACCAGACACATTTTGGTACATGCTTCTAACCAACAGTTTTTACCGCTGCGAATTTTTCAACACATTATGAAAAACCAATGTTACCAACCTGCTTTTTCTTCTTTTTTAAGCCAGTAAACATAGGTTCCATACCATCAGTAACTGCAAGTAAAATGTATCCTTATTAGAATCAAGATAGATATACAAACAGCTATACATATAATGCATCTATGTGTATGTCAATATGCAATGTTGTTTACCTGATAAGCTCTCGGTTTTCTCAGCCAACTGGTCAACAGAATCATTAGCAAGATCGTTAAGAACAACCTTCTTTTTCTTCTTCTTTTTTGTAGGGTCAAAAGCCCCAAGCTGCATCATATTATTAGATAAGTTATTACACTCGTTCAAAGAAGCAATATAAGATCACACACACAAAGTATATAGCATAAAAAGTCATTATTCTGAGTGTGACAATGTCCATTACTGTAGTTCCAGAAAACTGTGTACATTTATTTCAGAAAATGGTCTTGGGGAGTGTTTGTTTAGGCTTATGAAATGTAAGTCCATTTAAAAAAACTTATAGAAGAACATAAGTCTGAAAATAAGACATAAAATTGAGACTTAAGAAATATAAGCCGAAAATAGGGCTTATATTTCATAAACACCAACTTTGTGGTTTATCGTAAGACTTGTAGGCTTATATAAGTTTATCCTGATTATTTTGATATAAGAAACTTATATAAGCCCATAAGTCTCCTAACAAACCACAAAATTGATGATTAAGAGATATAAGCCGAAATTATACGACCACTTTGTGCTGATATATAATGAGGTATCATTGTGTAATAAAGTCAATCCTAATATACAAAACTAAAAGATGAAAAAATAGAACACGACAATACATACATCAGCTACTTGCTCCTTGATCTCCATCCGATTATCTTCTTCTGCCATTTTTAACAAGACTAATTTATTCGAGCTGTTACGCCTTTCTGGTATAAAAAAAACAGAATTTGTCAAATAAATGTACAAGTTTAATACATGTAATAAGCCGCAAAACATTATTCCAAAATTGCTTTTTTCAAATGCTTATTTCAATCAGAAAGAACACAATTCAAAACATACTAAAAAGGCTCTAAACCACAAAGGGTATTGCTTATTTAAGGGGTGTTTGTTTTAGCTTATATAGTGGGCTTATTAGCTTATATAAGCTTATAAGCGAAAACCAAGTGCTTATAAGCTTATACAAGGGGGTTTTGAAAGCAAAAAATTTGTGGCTTATGTAAGAATTAAAAGACTTTTATTCTCTCATTTAATAATTACATTCTTTTATTTTTATGTATTTTTTTGTCATTTTGACTTATTAATTATATATAAGCTAAACCAAACACTTAGCAAAAACTAATAAGCTTATTATATACAAGCCGTAAATTGCTTATGTAACATATACATAAGCCCAGTGCATAAGCTTAACTAAACACCCCTTTAAAGTCCTTATATTCTTATAATATCTTGTTTCAACAGCTTATGTACAACTAGCTTTTGTTTTGAAATAAGCTATACATTACGTGATATT
Source organism: Glebionis coronaria (assembly GCA_025667525.1). Taxonomy (NCBI): domain Eukaryota; kingdom Viridiplantae; phylum Streptophyta; class Magnoliopsida; order Asterales; family Asteraceae; genus Glebionis; species Glebionis coronaria. The sequence goes on along the minus strand of CM046874.1, from coordinate 524,082,127 downwards.
AATTAACAACTTATTAGCTACTGTGGTGTATATACAACCAATAAAAGTTTAATCAAAATTGATGTAAAAATAAGAAGGTGAAATAAATTTATACGTTTTTGAACTTGTGAAATTGTGATGGTTGATGATATTAATCGATTTGATTAGTGAGGGTTTGTATGTGAAAGTGTTGGAGTGGTGAAAACTGTATTGCGGCTGGTGTATATATAAAGAAGGAAAGGAAGAAATGGAATGATTTTTGTGTTCTCTACTTATTTTTTACTACTATTAAAAGAAAGTGAATTGGAAAGGAAGTAAAGAGGAATTTTTCTTGAAATATCTTCCTCCCATTTTTTTAGGAAAGGGAAGGAAAAGAAATTAGAACTTAAGCTAATGTTGTTTAAAGGCTAATATACCCTTTTTAAAATATTTAATACTAACAACTAAAGGGCATTTATGTAACTTAAACAACTTCCTTTCTTTTTCCTCTCACTTAAAAACATGATTATGATTAATTTCCTTTCTCTTTCTTTTATCTCAAGAACACATAAATTACACTTACTTTTCTTTTCGTTTTCTTTTCCTTTTTCCTTTCCTTTTCCATTTTCTTTCATTCAAAACTCGAGAACTGGGCATTAGGGTTTTGGCAAAGTGATGTGTGCAGGAGTGTTTGGGTTAGGGTCGGGTCCGGGTAAAATTCGGGTCTGACTAAAAAATATATATTTGGATTTGGGCTACTTGCGTCAATTTAGGTTCGGGTTTAAATAGATGTGGTAAAAAGTAAAAAGAAATATCCTTTTTTACTTTTTTTATATATATCATTGATATTTAAAAAATATTCTATTCGAGTCAATTAGATTTTCAAGCCGAATTGGAGTTAGCAAAAAAAATTAATCTAGTACTAGTTTTATGACCCACCAGATGGGTGAGCGAGCTTCATGTAATATCTTGTTTATGATTTATAATTGATTCTCAAAAGTAGTTCAGATTACAACTATTGTTGTCATACATACCGCGTAAGAGTTAAGATCTATATAGACACTTAAATTAGCATAGACCTATTCAACCAATCATAATTACCCATTTTAAAAAAAACTCACTTCCCACCATTTTTTAAAAATTAAATATCTCACAAACGGTAAATCGCCAAACGAAAAAAAATACACAATTGTCACGAGAATTAAATCGTCTATCTATCGAGGGGCACATGTATATACTTTCGACAAACTTTTTTTCGACATTTTTTTCTTAAGTCATGTCTGGAGAGAATCATATATGATTCGTCACGAATCATATATGATTTGTCACGAATCATATATGATTCGTCACGAATCATATATGATTTTTAGAAAATCATATATGATTCGTGATATGAATCATATATGATTCGTGATATGAATCATATATGATTTTCTGAGAATCATATATGTTTCGTGACGAATCATATATGTTTCGTGACGAATCATATATGATTCTCTCCAGACGTGACTTAAGAAAAGAAGTCGAAAAAAAAGTTCGTCGAAAGTATATACATGTGCCCCTCGATAGATAGATGATTTAATTCTCGTCGCGGTGATATGTTTTGTTTTACGTAACGATAAACGGTTTGTGAGATATTTAATTTTTAAAAATTGAGTTTTTTTGTTACATGATAAAAATGGATGGTTGTGATTGGTTGGTTGAGTCTATGCTAAACTAAGGGTTTATGGGGATCTTTTTCCTACCGCGTAAAATGTTCCTTTCTAAGAAATTGTCACCATCTTCAAAAGAACTATCAGTTGTCACTTGTTTGTATCTTGTTTATGAGAAATTGCCACATTACTAAGACTTTAGGCAAAGTTGAACCCATTTGACCCATATCATTATTTATTTGACCTAACTATGATAGCACGGAACCCCAAATGTAGCCATCCGTAAATTAGTGGGTTACAAATTTGTAAAGTGATTGGTTATTTTGATTACTACAATTTTTCGGTAGCAATGACATACGAGAATTCGAACACCAAGTTTTTCGAAGCCATCTTGCCTAATGATTTTGACTCTAAATCTTCGGAACCAGATCCCTAAGAAGATATTATTTAATTTTCATCACCTGCACCATACTTATCTCGGCTTAACACTTCCACATTGGGCTCAGTTGGGCCTTGACCTTTTTGTTCCGTATCGACTAACTATTGCCTTGTATAATGCATAAGTTGCTCGTGCCTGAGAAACAAATACAACATGTTGTTGGTTAAAGGAGTAGAAATCAGGATAAAGGTGAAAAAGAATAAAAGTTGTGATTTATGGTGTTGAAACGGGTTAGGTCAGGCTGGGTTGACATGCATATACTATATGTACCATTTTAGATAAATCATTCAAGTATGAACTATGGTTACAGGAATAATCAAATTGCTAAGTATAACTCTTAAGGACACCACTTTAAAGCAATCTTATTGTAGCCGTTTAAGTCATTTGATTGGGATCTTTTGATATAAAACTACCCAAATCGACCTAATTATAAGTAAATTGATCAAAAAATAAAACTTTCAATTAAAATACGCATGTTTTTTACTACCAGAAATTGGTTTTTACGGCCTAAACTGTAACCTTTCTGATTTTTTATCTTTTGACACGTCGTCAGTTTCATTATTATTATTTTCATCTAATATTATTTTGATAGACTACCTTTGCATGCGAGTTCATAATATAAGTAAATATTATATATTTACGTAAAGTACTTAGAAACGTGATAGTATAACCCTGGAACTACCATTTTAATTAATTTCAGTGTCCTTGGACACATTTTGATGAGCTTGATCTTATTAATTATATATTAATAATTACTAGTGATTATTGATGACGTATAGTCCCCAGCCGGGTCAGGAACCCGGCCCACGGGTACTACCCGTATCCGGCCCATCACAGATGGGTGGGAATAATGTCATTTGAGCTTATGGACTTGGATGAACAGTAACCGCGCACACGTGTGCGGCCCATGGCCCGGCATGGCCGGTACAGGGTTAGACAGAATCATATTATGTCTATGAATAGGATTTACCCCAAAGAAGAGGATATTCACTCACCATAATTAGAAGATAACAATCAATCTAATTCTGGTACTTATCCTTTCCTTGGGGCCGAAGCATCAGTGACAGCCCATTAGGGTTTCACTGCCTATAAAAGGAACCCCCAAGGGTTCCACAAAGGTATTACATTCTATACACTCTCAACTCATCCGATTCCTATAAAGCCTAACCGACTTACTCTCACGCCGGAGTCTAATCGTGGGAAACATTCCCACGGTAAGCCTAACGCGTGTTGTTTAGTATGCAGGATCCCAACCATACGATTCACTTGGTGCAGGAGCCAGAGTCCAGCCAACCCGAATTAAGCCTAATTTGGGTCTAGCAAGGGTCACCCAACTTTTGCATCAACAAGTTCGCGCCATCCGTGGGACCCATTACACTAAGCTAGAGCGAAATCTCATCTTGAATTCTCAATGACGAAGGGGCATACGCAAGCTAACCCCAGGAATACAAATCCTGGAAATCGGAAGTCCCAAGGGGAAGGGATACTCATTCCCAATCAATCCCCTAGCCGTGCAGCGGGCGGACCACACAACCGCAGTGGTTTTCAGTCCATGGGGGTAACGAGCAAGATCTACATGACTCCTCCACCTACTTCAACCCTGGACAACCCTGGTCCAGGGAGTGCGCCCAACCCCCCTAACAAGGAGCCGCGCAGAACGTCGATCGAGGAAGAAGTAGAAGTCCAACCACTCAGCGAGGAAGATCTCACTCGAGTTCTCACGCAGAACTTTGAGAGGATCGTCCCATGGATCGCGTCAAGGTTGAACCTAGGGAGGGACCTCCAATCTAGGCTCAACTTTGGCCATACCGGACCAGGTACCTCTTCTCAAAATCAGAAAAAAAGAAGGCTACGACCCTAGGAGTGGAACCTCTTCGAGGAAACTCCCCAACCCAGGAATGTGTTCGAACGCATAGGGGATAGCCTCATGCAGGAACTAATGCAGTCTCGAGAAGGGGGAGAGAAGTCCGACGGTTCACTCGAACGACCAGATCTGGAACTGACCAGAGCCACCCGCCGCACAAGTGTGTAGGATAGGATGAATACTGGGAAGAAGGCTCCTAGTTCTTCTCAAAAGAATGGTCCTCATCCAAGAGATGGGGCACTACCTCCTTCACCAGATCCATCAGGAGAGGACTCGGATGACCATCCGCCCAAGCGCCGCCGACCTATGCGTACTCCTCCACCACCACCAAACAATGATGAGTACTATGGCGGTCCCTACTATCGAGAGACGGAAGCAGAAGATCTTTCCCAACCATGGTGCGACCCTAGTCTCACCCGTCCATGGGCAGACCCTAGGGAAGATCCTTTTACTCTCCATATACAGAATTACTCTGAGGACACAAAACGTTGCATGCCGGCGTGTGTCAAGACTTATGATGGAACTGGCGATCCGGATGATCACCTCAAGATATTTGATACGCAGGATAAAATTGAGCGATGGCCCATGCCTATATGGTGCCAAATGTTCAATTCAACTTTGATCGGCGATGCTCATGACTGGTTTGAAGGACTCCCTCCGCGAAGCATTGATAGCTTCACTGAACTACGCACTGCGTTCAAGAATAATTATACTCAGCGGAAGAAGTATAAAAGGGACCTGGTCTCATTGGCAACTGTCAAGCAACGGCCGTGGGAGTCTACAGAAGCCTTCACTGAACACTTCAACGACAAGTGCACACGCACAAAGACAATGTCGGAACTCCTGATAATTTCCGACTATATGCATGCCATAACTGACAGGGAATTAATCAGGCGCCTCAATGACAAGTGTCCGGAGAGGTATGACGACCTCATGGAAAGGGGGTTTCCGTGGCCTACCCTTCAAAAGGAAATGGCTACCGGTCGAACGACCAGTCCAGGAGACAGTCGGGAGGTCAAAGCAACCAGAACAATGATAGGGGCTCAGATTACAAGAGCCAAAACAAGGGAGGACGGCCGGATGATAAGTTTACTCCTTTAAAGATGTCCTACCGGGAGATCTTGCTGACGGAAGGGGCTAATTTTCCGAGGCCTCCCCCAATGACGACTCCGCTGGACCGTCGCCAAGGAAATCGCTTCTGCGAGTTCCATAACGACAAGGGCCATGGCACGAAGGAGTGTATCCAGCTCAAGAAGCACATTGAGTCACTGATCAAGTCAGGTAAACTCAATCATTTAGTTAAGGATTGGAAGGATGGAAAAGACAACAAGAAGTATGACAAGAAGGATCCCCAAAAGGACAAACCTTCGACCATATACATGATCCAATCCAGACAACATCGCACGAGGCAGAAAATTGGTCAAAAATTTTCACGCGGAAGGGAAATCTCATTCCCTCCCATCACAGCAGGTGATGTGATTGATGCACCTCTCACTATTGAGATAAGCATTGGAACACACAATGTCCGTCGCATGTATGTGGATGGAGGATCATCAGCAGAAGTACTGTACGAACACTGTTTTGTACCGTTAAGACCAGAAATAAGAAGCCAATTGGTACCGGCCACGATACCGCTCATTGTTTTTAGTGGAGATACAATCTGGCCAATAGGGCAACTGCGTCTGCTTGTAACCATTGGGAACGAAGAACACTCCACCACGGTGTGGGTGAACTTTATGGTGATACGCTCACACTCCCCATACAATGGGATCATAGGCAGACCGGGTATCCTGGCCATACGAGTAGTGCCTTCCACGGCGCACGGAATGATAAAATTCCCGGTTGAAGGAGGAATCGTCACAATCTACAACACAATCGTACCAGCATCTGAGTGTCACACCGTGACAACACCGGTTCCACCTGTTCCCCCCAAGGACGGATCACCACCTCCCAATTGGAAGGTGGCAATCCATCTGGATTACCCGGAACAGGAGGTGTCCATAGGGGAACGCTCTCGGACAACGGCAAGAGGGCCATGTGCTCTCTCTTGAAGGGAAACTTGGATGTATTCGCATGGGAGCCCAAGCATATGACGGGCGTACCACGCGCGATAGCAGAACATAGGCTCCAGATCCGCCAGGGATACCCACCCGTCAAGCAAAAGAAGCGCGGTCAGGCACCTGAACGCAGCCAAGTGATACTGGATGAGGTACGGAAACTAGTGGACGAAGGTATCATCCGCGAGGTATACTACCACGAGTGGTTATCCAACCCAGTCATGGTCAAAAAGCATGACGGAAGCTGGCGCATGTGCGTGGATTTCACGGATCTGAACAAAGCCTGTCCACGGGATTGTTACCCATTACCGGAGATTGACTGGAAGGTGGAATCCCTATGTGGATATAAAGGATACCACCAGATCCAGATGGCGGAAGAGGACGCAGAGAAGACGGCGTTCCATACTAGTCAGGGTGTATACTGTTATACAAAAATGCCGTTTGGACTAAAGAACGTCGGGGCAACATACCAGCGGCTTGTGGACAAAGCCTTTGACTCACAGATAGGCTGCAACCTGGAGGTCTATGTGGATGACTTAGTCATCAAAATTCATACGGAGGATGCACTTCTCCGGGATGTCCAAGAGATGTTCGACACATTGAGGAGGATTAATATGAAGCTAAATCCAAAGAAGTGCATGTTTGGGGCAACGGAAGGAATGTTCCTTGAATATATGATTGATCCAAATGGCATCAAACCTTGCCCAGAAAAAACGGACGTAGTAATACAGCTACCATCCCCTCAGACGCGGAAAGAGGTGCAGTCCTTAAATGGGAAGCTGGCCGGGCTAAATAGGTTCTTATCGAAGTCCGCAGAGAAGTCACTCCCCCTATTCAAAACACTCAAGAAGTGCATGAAGAAGGGAGACTTCTGGTGGACAAAGGAAGCTGAGGAAGCCTTTGGTCAACTCAAGCAACACCTCGCATCTCTCCCCATGCTAGTATCTCCCCGGCCAAAGGAGGAGCTCATTATGTATCTATCAGCCACACATGGAGCAATAAGTGCGGTACTCATGACGGATAGGGACGCGGTGCAAACTCCGGTCTACTTCATAAGTAGAACATTACAAGGGTCGGGGTTGAATTACTCCTCTATGGAAAAATTGGTTTTGGCACTAGTGTTTGCTACAAAACGGTTGCGTCGATACTTTCAGGCGCATCCAATTGTAGTCATTACTGACCAACGAATAAAACAAGTCATCTCTAGACCGGATGTGGCAGGTAGGCTACAAAAGTGGAGCATCCTATTGGGAGAACACAACATATCTTACAGGCCAAGGACGGCTGTTAAAGGCCAAATCTTGGCGGATTTCTTGGTAGAAAAGCCGGATGAAGAAGGACCAATCGTAAAACAAGACGAAACTCCAGTAGAACCATGGGTGTTATTCACGGACGGATCTTCGTGTACGGATGGGTCAGGAGCTGGCCTCATCCTTACGAATCCGAAAGGAATGGAGTTTACTTATGCCCTTCGCTTTGAGTTCACAGCCACCAACAATGAGGCGGAATATGAAGCATTAATTGTGGGTTTAAAAATCACCGCTAGAATGGGAGTCCGCAACCTTGAGGCCTACGTGGACTCACGGCTTGTCGCGAACCATATTCTAGGTGGATATGTGGCTAAGGAGGATAACATGGTCCGATACTTGGAGAAAGTCAAGTCACTCATCGCGGATTTCAGCAAGTTTTCTATCAAGCAGGTACAAAGAGGCGAGAACAAGAAGGCGGACGCTCTTAGCAAGATCGCATCTACAAGTTTCGCCCACTTGTCCAAGCAAGTCTTGGTGGAAATACTCAAGGAAAAGTCTATAACAGAAGGGGAGGTCGCTACTATAGTTGAGGAGGATGGACCTACATGGATGACCCCGATCGTCAACTATTTGACTAATGAAACCCTTCCGGACGATGAAATAGCGGCACGACGCATCAGAAGGAAGTCGCAGCACTTCGAGCTTCGAGAAGGTATCCTTTATAAGCGCGCTTTCTTGCAGCCGTGGTTGCGGTGTATTGGACCACGTCAGGCCACTTATGTGATCAGTGAGATACATGAAGGGTTATGCGGCATGCACGCAGGTCCACGATCCGTGGTAGCTCGGGCCCTACGTACAAGATATTATTGGCCTACCATGCATAGGGACGCACGCGACATGATTCGTAAGTGCAGTGATTTCCAAGTGCACAGACCAGTGCCATGACATCCGCAGCAGGAACTTACACCTATTACATCCCCATGGCCATTCTATAAGTGGGGGATCGACATCACAGGACCGTTTCCTGTAGCTGCGAGGGGAATTAAGTTCTTGATTATCGCAATGGACTACTTTACGCGATGGATAGAGGCCAAGGCAGTCAAATCCATCACAGGCAAACAAGTCATAAAGTTTGTTTGGGAGAACATAGTGTGTTGTTTTGGCTTACCAGGAGAAATCATCTCGGACAATGGGAAACAGTTCGCGGATAACCCATTCAAGGACTGGTGCGCAGCATTGAATATCAAACGGTGCTTCGCGTTTGTTTAACACCCGTAGACAAATGGCCTTGTGGAACGAGCAAATAGAAGCTTGGGTAACGGCATCAAGGCACGCTTGGAGGAGCAAAGTGCCAAATGGGTGGACGAACTACCACATGTTCTATGGGCGCATAGAACTATGATCAAAACAGCCAACGGGGACACTCCATTCGCATTGGCCTACGGCACTGAAGCTGTTATACCAGCAGAAATAGGAATGCCTACCATCCGCACGGCGGAGGTTAATGTCGTCACGAACGACGAGCAACTCCTGATCAATCTGGATTTGTTGGAGGAAAAAAGGGAGATAGCGGCTATCAATGAGGCCAAGTCCAAGGCTAAAATGAAGGCTTATTATGACACCAATGTTAAAGGTGTTTCTTTTCGACCGGGAGACTATGTCTATCGCACTAACGAAGCCAGTCGAGCGGAGAATTGATAGGTGTGTAAACACCCATCCTTTTTACCACTTAATTACAATAATAACCGAGCCAAAACGTGTATTTTATGTCATTTATGTCGGAATTATGCGTGGTTTGTGTTTTTGTTGTGATTTAGGACGAAAAGGTGAAAAGTGGATAAAACACGGCTTTCACGGGCTTTTATCGAAGAAAAAAAGACTAAAGACGAAGTCGAAAGACCAAAAGTGCAAAAAGAACGGAAGTCCAAGACCAATTCTGAAGATTTATCGAAGAAAAAGTCAAAAGACGGAAGTTTACTAAAAGTCGAAGAACTCAAGTCTAATTTATTGAAGAAATTACAAGACGAGTTATTAATCCCGAGACAAAAGTCGAAGAATTGGAAGATTAAGGACTTAATGATAATTAAAGAAAGAAGAAAGAGGGGAGGAAGCTTCCTTCCACTAATCCTCCTCCTCCCCTATATATTTAGATCATTTGTGTAATTTTGAGGTTGTTAGCTAATTTGACAATTAGTCTTTCCACCTTTACATTTTTGCACCATTTCCATTTCCATGTCATTTTTTATATTGTTCTTTAAATTCATGTTTTAAATTTCGTGCACTTTTATTCCAAGTAAGTTAATTTCATTGTTAATCTTTATTTCTCTTTAATCAAGCTTCATTTTATCATTCTTCTCCTACTTTTCTTATCTTTGATTTGATTTTGGTTCGGATTAAGGTTTTATTTTGCTTATTCATATTGCTTATTTGATTAAAAAGTTCACCTTTTTATTTCTATCTAAGCTTTCATACGAAATAAGCTATAAGTTTGACAATCTTATTGGCTTATTTTGTATTTAGCTTATTTACTTTTTAGTTTTCTTAAAAAGTTTTTATCTTTTTAAAGTTTGCTTATTTTGTGTCTTGAAAGTTTTCCATTCGTAGCTTATTGAGTCTCCTTAATATTGGTCTTATTGAGTTTTTGGCAAGTGTTTATTAAGTGTGCTTATTGAGTTTTTAGCTTATCTCCATTTTCGGATTATTTTTGTGTTCCATCGCAATTTTGAGCTTTTCCACATTCCGACGCCTCATCCCGATAGGTTGCTTGTTTGTATCGCAATAACCCAAAGGGGGTTCTACTTTGCGATAGCTTGTGTTCTCATTCCCTTATTCCGATCGGGATTGCGATCGCTCATTGCGATCGCATATTCCGACGGAATTTAAGGTTTATTGCGACGAAGTGTTGCTCAAATTTTGACAGCCATATTCGGATGGATTTTGGTACTTTAGTTGTTCCGACAATTTTTATTTTTTAGACATTCCGATAGTTAAAAAAATAATAAAGAAAAAAATAAAATAATAATAAAAATAAAATAAAATAATAAAATAAAACATTGCGACACAACAAAAATAATATTACGATGGAACTTTCTTTTAGTACTATATTCCGATGAAAATGAATATAACATTCCGATGGAATGTCTAATACCACATTCCGACCAAATGTGCAACATGTCTGCTTACTTCCTATCTTGGCGCCAAATTGAGCTAGCAGGTTGCTAGCTTGAGCTAGCTGCCTGCTAGCTTGTTTATTTATTATTTTTTGTTCCGTAATCGTTTAGTTTAATCTGAAAGTTGTTCCGATTTTATTTCTGAAAGTTACGTATTTTTAGTTGAATTTTTCTTCTAATTTTAAAATTAATATTTTTTCGTAAAGTTCAAGTTTTATATTTTATTTAGTACCCGCTTTAGGTTTTGCCTCGTTTAGCTTTAAAGTACCATTTTAGTTTTATTCTCTCCTTTTAAATTAAGTAAACTTTATTTTCGAGTCGATAGTTAATTTCGTCTTTTAGATTTATTTTTATTAATTGTTTCGCTTTAAGTTTCGTTTTATTATTTGTTTTAATTTTCGTTTTAATATCGTTTTAACTTTTGGTTTTTAATATTCACCTTGTTTTACTTTTATTATTTGTACTTGTCTTTAGTTTGCTTTTAAATACTTTTCGCATTTACTTTTTAATTAGTTATAGATAATCAACTTCCCTTTTTCTTAACCAAAAACAATTGAGTCGCACATTGAACCGGAAATCAATTCGTTAAGACACCGAGAAAACAAACTTTTTCAACTAGCAAAATCTTAATTTCAAATGGCGCCGCTGCCGGCTCTTTTCGTGAGGATTAACGGTTTTTTGTGAGAGACGCGTTGGCTTTTGGGATCCGTTCACTTGTGAACGTTATTTTTTGTATCAAAAATTTTCAAAAATCCCTAAAACATTTGAAAAATCATAAAAAGCATTTCTTTTTCAAAGTTTTGCACCAAAAATATTCTTCTTGCTTGTATATTTTTCTGCATGGATTCGTCTTGTGTACGGTGTGGGAGACCATGGCATGGTTTTCAAACATGTCAATGGTGTACTTGTGAGCGGTGTGGTTCTGATATCGACGATACACAATTTGGATTTTGTCCATTTTGCAATTCAACAAATTCGTACTTCTCCTCTTACAATACTTTCTCACCCTCTCCCGTCTATGACGATCCTTATCCTCAAAATGCACCGGATTTTTCTCCATCCCCGTGGTGCTATAAGTGTGGGGGTCCTCACGAAAGTTTTCACTGTCCAACGGGGGATCAAAATTACTATAATTATACCCCTTCCAGTTTTGACCAACCCCTGCAATACCCAATTGATCATCAGCCTCGTCACGGGATGAGTTACCAAGAACCAATTAACCATCTTGCTACAGCCTTTCAAGAACAAAGAAACGATCTTGCTACAGCTTTTCAAGAACAAACGAAAGAGCTTTTTAATAACTGGGTTTTGACCCGTATAAAAATTAATTAAAGTTAGTTGTGTTCGTTGATGTGTGTCTAATCGAATTGATCTTAGTTTTCTATGTGACTCAGTCTTATTTTGGTGGAAACAAATATTTTTGGTTGGTTTTGAATTTAAATGTGCAAGACTTAAAAGTAAATGTCGTTGAAAGTAAAGTGGCGTTAAAGTAAAGAGCGTGAAAATAAATCTAAGTCTAATTAAACGAAAGTGTGCAGAATTTAAAAACGTGACGGGAAGTAAATCAATTAAATGACTAAAAATTAAGGTGTGACGGAAATTAAAATTAGACAAGTATTAAAAACTTAAACTAAAAATTAAACAAGACAAAACATAAAAGTTAGCCCAGATCGGAATATATTCCGATCGACCTTACCATCGGAATGAACACACCACCTATCGGAATGTTGAAGAAACCCAGATCGGAATATGTCACCTTTTCAGATCGGAATAACCTAACAACCTCAGATCGCAATGTAGTTCAGATCGAAATGTGTCCTATCGGAATGTACCTATCGGAATGAGGTCCAGATCGGAATATGGCTAAGGAAAATTGGGCAGCACTTCGTCTAAGTAAGCCTCAAGAGCCGTCGGAAAGAGCGATCGCAATATGCGATCGCAATCCCCAGATCGGAATGAGGAAAAGTTACACCAATCGCAATCCCGGATCGGAATGCAAAAACCCTTATGCCAATACTGTCACTATCGGAATGTGGAACTGCAACCGTCGCAATGTGGAAAACCCTCTCTTTCCGATGGATACAATTTCGTAACAAGCACAAATCCTAATAAGCTATATCCAATAAGCCGTGACCAAAAACTTTAATGAAATGAAATCAAAACGAAACAATAAGCTAGAAAGTTAAAGTCTTTCAAACTTTTAAACACAAAACTTAAACGAAATCAAAAGTTAAAAATCAAAACTTTAAAGAAAACTTTTCAAAATACTTAAGAAAAATTCCAAATAAGCACACAAGGTTGTCAATCTCGTGGCTTATTTCGTGTGAGGAAATAAAAAGGACGAAACTTTAATCAAAATAAGCAAATGGATTAAGCAAAACCTTGCTTAATCCGAACTTGTAACCGAAACAAAAAGAGAGAAAGGTAGAATGAGATTGATAAAAAGAACTTGATCAAATGATAAAGAAAGGTAAAGACAAGAATTTAAAGAACACAAATTAAAAACTTACTTGGAATTAAAAGGTAATTAAGGTGCAAAACATGTAATTAAAAGTGCAAGTAATTAAAGGTGCATTAAAAGTAAATGTGGAAGAACTAGTGTCACTCTAGCCAACCATGGAAGAACTAATTGTCACTATTAGTCAACAAGAGTAAATGAAGTGAAATGGTGGGTATTTATAGGTGATTAAGGGATGGTTAGAGGAAGCTTCCTCCTCTCCTTCCTTTCTTCTTAATTGCGCCATCAAGTCCTTCCTTCTTAGTCTTTTTGTTAATCTTGGAATTAAGGGACTTTTGGCTTCGGGATTTCTTCGAATTCGTCTTTAAATTCTTCAATAAAATAGACTTGAATTCTTCGGCTTTTGATAAACTTCCGTCTTTTGACTTTTTCTTCGATAAATCTTCAGAATTGGTCGTGGACTTCCGTTCTTTTTGCACTCTTGACTTCTTGACTTCGTCTTTCATCCTTTTCTTCAATAAAAGCCCGTAAATGCCCGTGAATGTCCGTGTTTTCTCCACTTTTCACCTTTTCATCCTAAATCACAACAAAAACACAAACCACGCATAATCCCGACATAAAAGACATAAAATACACGTTTTGGTCCGGTTATTATTGTAATTAAGTGGTTGAAAAGATGGGTGTTTACACACCTATCAAATCCCCTACACTTAACCATTGCAATGTCCTCATGCAATGCATTAGTTACAAAGCATGTTTACACTTTTCATCATAATCAATCCACGTTGGCCTTTATTGAAGAGATAGAAAATTATAAAAATGCAAAGCAAAAAGCATACCTTGTGTTTTGAAAATGTCATGAATAATCATCATCCTCAACTTTTCACTTTCTCCAAACCAAGCTTAAAAACGAGATCATTGTTATTATAAGTTAGTAAACTGACACGAACTCATGTGGGCTAATTACTCACTTAGACTCCCTTATTCCTAGGTGTATCTCTTATATTTTATTATTTGTCTTGAATGATCACGAAGATGCATTGTTTGACTTATTTCGATAGTTATTTAGTCTGAAAATAAAGTGCACGATTTAATCAATAGTTAGCTAAAGGACCAAATCTTTTAAAACTGCTTCTCGGGATATCAGAAAGTTCATATCTTGGCATAACTTGGTTCGCGATTTGAGACCTTTCTCGGGCCGATATTTGGCAGCGACTTCATACTTCAAATCTTGAGAGACGTTCATGAAATAATGGTCTTCTCTTCATAATTGGAATTTCTTCACTTGGAATTTTTGAGAGATTCTTCATATATGGACCACGACTTCTTCATTTTTCTCCAATCTTTATTTTGGATTTTGATATACAACGATCCGCCTCCTTTATTGACTTGGATCTATTTATCCTCATACCTTGTTAGGGCCTTTTCGGATATACTTCTCCATGACTTTTGGGAGTTTTGCTTTACGTCGTGTGTCTCGATCCTTCATATTGATTTTCGATAAATGATTCTTCACATCACTTTTGGATCTTTAGCAACAAAACATAGTCCTCATGCCTTGTTAGGGCCTTTTCGGACTCGCCAGTCTTCGCGCCCCGCTTCATAAGTTATGCCTTGGCTATGAACTCTCGTCATTACCGAGCAACTTTTAAACGATCTGGGGCTAGAAGCTAAGTAACTTTTCAAATCGTACAACCTTATTTATTAGCAGATAAATTTATTAGCAAGCGATGGGAGAATAGGCTTATAATTAACTCACATAAATTCACGAAAGAATACCGGACTTATAATTGGCTCTATCATCTCTCGTTCTCCACAGTTTAAAATCTCAAGTAATGAGACTCGTGGATACTTAGCCTATTAAATCAAAGTTTTGGGTTTTCGAGTCGCCTATAGGATCTTGCAAATTCTTAGACTCTTTCAAGTTTAGAAATCGCATTTTAAAGTTCCCTTGGTAAACGACTCTCTAGGATCAATTATAGGAACTTGCAAAAAGTTCTTGTTCTTAACCCGTGAGAGTTAAGACTTTCGCGTTTTATAGCTCCCTATATAAAAGCCTAGCAAGACTTGACTTAAACACGTTAAGGATACTAGCTAGAGTAGACTCGGGTTGAGTCAAAAGATTCACAACGTTTGAAAATTAAAACCACTTATTAAACATTTATTCTAATGAGGAAAGAAAGTAACTATACAAAGGGAAAAACTAATAGGCCAAAATAGATCAAAAATTTTGAAAAATGTCGAAAAATTGATTTTCCGGTTAAAATGAGGACAAAAACAAGGAAAAGGCCACTTAACTTCGATAGAAGTCCCCCCTACACTTAAGATAAACATTGTCCTCAATGTTTAAGCATGTGGGATTAAGCTCCCCTACACTTAGGACATTGTGCACGTTGTTTAACTCTTGCTAAGGAAAAGACAACTAAAGGGATTCCTATTTTAATATTGAGAAAATATAAAATAGTGAATCGAAAAGAGTTTAGGATATAACCGGGAAGAAGTAGAACACGGAATCACGGGTCGCCAAGAATCATCAAGAGTGGATCATTGAAGCTCGAATCCCTGATTAAGAAGTGAGGAGAGGAAATAGCAATCCAAAGGGTCCCCCCTACACTTATGATAAAGAAAGCGGAAAGATAGAAGCATGGGTTGCCTCCCAAGAAGCGCTTGGTTTTTGTTAACCGAGTCGTGAGCCTGACTCGACCTTGATTATTAACGGAAGTAGCATGAAAGAAATCCACCAGGATCAAAGACATAGTTTTCATCCATCAATAAGCAAGAGCTTAAGGTGAACAAGGCAAGCCGAAAGAGAAATGGCAAGGTTCCCTTAAGCAGCGATGGAGCACGGTGGAAGCAAGTATGAAGCGGTGCAAGCATGTCTTCAAAATTTCCAAAGATTTTTCCTTTTATTTCATCAGGTGGATACTGAGATGGCTCAAAGATTGCAATACCGGGATCGAACACCTTTTCCTTTAAGGGAAAATAGCACTCCGACCCAGCCGAGTGTGAAGAAGATCCGCAAAGAAGCACAACCTCGTCCTCAGAAGGGGGACAAAGAGGTGTTAAATCATACGTGCAACGGATTTCGGTGTCAACCGGTTTCTTCTCCTTAGACAAAATGCTCTTCAAATCCAAAGTAGGATCAAGGCGATAATCTTCAAAGTCGTAAGGAGGAGCATCACTCTCATGAGGGAAGTATGTGTTGAGAAATTCAGAGAAATCTTCCTCAAATGAATAATCGTCCAGAGTAGGATCGAGTGATGACGGAGGATCTTCATCATGTGAAGAATCGCTCGAGAGAGTATCAGCCTCATCAAAATCATCGAAAGTGGGCAGCTCGGGATACTCAGAAGTACACTCAAAATCATCCGAATCTGAGCTAGAATCATCATCATCATAAGCGTCAAAGACCGGTGACGAATCATAAATGGGAGAAGCGTCCAAAGTAGGGAGAGAATCATCCACATCATCATGAAAAAGTGGATTATCGATGCAAGAGTCGAATAGAGGATTTTCGTAGATGGTAAAGTCATCTAGCACATTAATCATATTCACTGATTCTCGGCCTCCAAAAGTTAAACTAGTAAGCTTCCCCATTTTGAAAACTTTTGCATCATCCCCGACTCGTAAGATTAACTCACCTTCGGCCACATCAACTAAAGCACGTCCGGTTCTCAAAAATGGCCGACCAAGTATTAAAGGGATACGAGGGTCCATTTCATAATCAACTACGACAAAATCGACCGGGAAAGTAAATGTGCCAACTTTGATAAACACGTCTTCGGCTATACCAACGGGGTAAGCGAGAGTGCGATTTGCAAGTTCAAGAGTCATCTTTGTTGGAGTAAGGTCGGGTAATGATAGTGTTTTCCAAACACTCAAAGGCATCAAATTAATACTAGCCCCGAGATCAGCAAGGGCAGTAAATTCTTCAGTTTTGTTGAACACGCAAGGCAACACAAAACGACCGGGATCTCCAAGTTTTTCCGGAAGTTCTTTAAGAATAACTGCAGAGCAGTTTTCATTTAAGCGTGTGTTGGCGAGTTCAATCAGCTTCTCCTTCTTGTTAAGCAATTCCTTAAATGCTTTAACAAATTTGGGCATGTGGACAAGTGCTTCAAGAAAGCTAATGTTGAAATTCATTTGAGAAATCATCTTGATATAGCTAGTCACTTGAGCGTCCTCCTTGTTTAGCATTTTCGTCTTGCCCAAGCGAGAAGGATAAGGGATATTGGGTTTGGGTGGTGAAGGTGCAGGTGTAGGTAAAGGTTGAGATGTTGAAGGATCATTGGTGGGAACTTCATCACGTCGAGGCGGAGACGGTAATGGTGCACTAATACTAGGTGTAGGAGGAGTAAGGATACATGGTGGTGGAGGAGGTGTAGATGATGGGGGTGGGATTGGTGGTCCTATAATGGTGACTCCACTACGAGTAGTAATAGCACTCACATTGGCTCGCGGATTAGTGACGGTGTTTGAAGGTAGAGAACTTGAAGAAGAAGGTTGAGCGGCTGGCAAGAAACTAGCAAGCATATTCTTCAAATCATTGGTTTGATTGTTGAAGGATGATTGAATATCATTTCGAAGCTCGGATCTAATCTCATTTCCTTGCTTTGTGATATCTCCTTTAAGATTGATAATTTGGCTCTGCAAGTTCTTGATTTGCTCACCTTGGGTTCTCATGATGGCCTCAACATCGGGATTAATGGTTGGGGTTTGTTGGGTGGGTGGGTGATAAGGA
This sequence comes from Glebionis coronaria, assembly GCA_025667525.1. Lineage (NCBI taxonomy): Eukaryota > Viridiplantae > Streptophyta > Magnoliopsida > Asterales > Asteraceae > Glebionis > Glebionis coronaria. Next base: position 524,064,538 of record CM046874.1, on the reverse strand, counting down.
TTAGAAGCTCTTGGTGGGATTTGGTTGCTTCTAGTGTAGTTGTTGGCGGGGTTTTGGTTTTGAGGAGAAAAACCGGGTGAAAGGTAATTGTTGGATCGGTAGCTCAGCAGATTTCTATCCCCTTGAGGTCGAGCTTGGTAATTTTCCGGTGAATAATTACCATAAGCTGCATACACATTTTCCGGATTTCCTTGTGTCGAAGGACAATAGGTGTATGAGTGAGGACCGCCACATGTTTCACAAAGATTAGCAACCGCTTTAACTTGTTGTTGTTGTTGATTTGAAGCGAGAAGCGTAATACTTTTGCTCATTTCAGTCATCATGCGGGTGAGTTCGGTCATCTCAGGGTTTGCTGAGGTTGAGGAAACATTGATTCTCGGGTTGTTCCTAGAAGATGCAGAGGAATCCCAGTTCTTGTGGTGAGTAGTCATGTTCTCAATTAACTCTCTACACTCCTCGGGTCTCCTTTTCATGAATGTGCCACCGGCGGCTGCATTAATCGTATCACGATCTCGAAAAGTCAAACCGTTGTAGAAAGTATCGATCAAGGTGACCGGAAGCATGTTGTGGTTTGGACATCGATCGATCAAGACATTATATCTCTCCCAAGCATCAAAAAGAGATTCATCAGGGTCTTGCATGAAGCCGCTGATTTGATTGCGAAGGCTTGTGACCATGGATGGTGGAAAGTAGCGCGACAAAAAGCGTTGAGTCATGTCATCCCAAGTATGTATAGAATTCTTCGGGAGACGATCAAACCATTTCTCGGCATGATGTAATAGAGTATGTGGAAAGAGTTGTAGGCGAAGTTCATCCATTGTGGCACCAGCCAACTTCATGCTCTGAGTGATAGTAATGAACTTGTCGAGATGTTTGTTGGCATCATCATCAGGCAATCCTCTAAATGGGTTTGTTTGCACTTGCTGAATCATATGGTGCTTCAACGAAAACTCCGGAGCATTGATTTGCATTGGCGCAATCGGTCCTCCTCGTCCAAACATTGTTGGTTGACAAAGTTCCTCCATGGTCCGAAGATCGGGCTGTGGAAGAGCATTGTTGTTATTATTATTATTGAGGTGCGGTGGTTGATTATTGTTAACACCTGCCATATCTAAATCTTCTTGAGGCTCGGGCTCTGGATAATTAGAAGATCTAGTACGCATGCACCTGAAAATGCAAAAGAAAAAGAAACCAAACGCAAAGACAATATATATACACAATAAAGATAAAATCTTTTTGGGTTTATGAAATTTTTAATTTTTATGGTTTTTTTATCAATTTTTAATTTTTATGATTTTTTGAATTTTTTATGCAAGAAAATTAACGTTCACAAGTGAACGGATCCCAAAAAGCAACGTGTCTCTCACAGAAAACTGTTGATCTTTACGAAAAGAGCCGGCAGCGGCGCCATTTAATAACTGGTCTTGACCCGTATAAAAATTAATTAAAGTTAGTTGTGTTCGTTGATGTGTGTCTAATCGAATTGATCTTAGTTTTCTATGTGACTCAGTCTTATTTTGGTGGAAACAAATATTTTTGGTTGGTTTTGAATTTAAATGTGCAAGACTTAAAAGTAAATGTCGTTGAAAGTAAAGTGGCGTTAAAGTAAAGAGCGTGAAAATAAATCTAAGTCTAATTAAACGAAAGTGTGCAGAATTTAAAAACGTGACGGGAAGTAAATCAATTAAATGACTAAAAATTAAGGTGTGACGGAAATTAAAATTAGACAAGTATTAAAAACTTAAACTAAAAATTAAACAAGACAAAACATAAAAGTTAGCCCAGATCGGAATATATTCCGATCGACCTTACCATCGGAATGAACACACCACCTATCGGAATGTTGAAGAAACCCAGATCGGAATATGTCACCTTTTCAGATCGGAATAACCTAACAACCTCAGATCGCAATGTAGTTCAGATCGAAATGTGTCCTATCGGAATGTACCTATCGGAATGAGGTCCAGATCGGAATATGGCTAAGGAAAATTGGGCAGCACTTCGTCTAAGTAAGCCTCAAGAGCCGTCGGAAAGAGCGATCGCAATATGCGATCGCAATCCCCAGATCGGAATGAGGAAAAGTTACACCAATCGCAATCCCGGGTCGGAATGCAAAAACCCTTATGCCAATACTGTCACTATCGGAATGTGGAACTGCAACCGTCGCAATGTGGAAAACCCTCTCTTTCCGATGGATACAATTTCGTAACAAGCACAAATCCTAATAAGCTATATCCAATAAGCCGTGACCAAAAACTTTAATGAAATGAAATCAAAACGAAACAATAAGCTAGAAAGTTAAAGTCTTTCAAACTTTTAAACACAAAACTTAAACGAAATCAAAAGTTAAAAATCAAAACTTTAAAGAAAACTTTTCAAAATACTTAAGAAAAATTCCAAATAAGCACACAAGGTTGTCAATCTCGTGGCTTATTTCGTGTGAGGAAATAAAAAGGACGAAACTTTAATCAAAATAAGCAAATGGATTAAGCAAAACCTTGCTTAATCCGAACTTGTAACCGAAACAAAAAGAGAGAAAGGTAGAATGAGATTGATAAAAAGAACTTGATCAAATGATAAAGAAAGGTAAAGACAAGAATTTAAAGAACACAAATTAAAAACTTACTTGGAATTAAAAGGTAATTAAGGTGCAAAACATGTAATTAAAAGTGCAAGTAATTAAAGGTGCATTAAAAGTAAATGTGGAAGAACTAGTGTCACTCTAGCCAACCATGGAAGAACTAATTGTCACTATTAGTCAACAAGAGTAAATGAAGTGAAATGGTGGGTATTTATAGGTGATTAAGGGATGGTTAGAGGAAGCTTCCTCCTCTCCTTCCTTTCTTCTTAATTGCGCCATCAAGTCCTTCCTTCTTAGTCTTTTTGTTAATCTTGGAATTAAGGGACTTTTGGCTTCGGGATTTCTTCGAATTCGTCTTTAAATTCTTCAATAAAATAGACTTGAATTCTTCGGCTTTTGATAAACTTCCGTCTTTTGACTTTTTCTTCGATAAATCTTCAGAATTGGTCGTGGACTTCCGTTCTTTTTGCACTCTTGACTTCTTGACTTCGTCTTTCATCCTTTTCTTCAATAAAAGCCCGTAAATGCCCGTGAATGTCCGTGTTTTCTCCACTTTTCACCTTTTCATCCTAAATCACAACAAAAACACAAACCACGCATAATCCCGACATAAAAGACATAAAATACACGTTTTGGTCCGGTTATTATTGTAATTAAGTGGTAGAAAAGATGGGTGTTTACACACCTATCACTTTTACACACGCTGCAAACTTGTATGGAGTCATTTTTACAGCAGCAAGATCAGACGAGTACTCATATCCCTGAGCTTATTATTAGCCCTTCAGGTATTGAGGAGAGCGATGACGATATTGAGGTTATTTTCGAAGAGGAGTAATTTCTAAAGCAACGTAAGACTTCTCCCATTCCTCCTTCGTCTATTGCTATCACACCCGAGGAGCCCGTTGGCTCTCTCATCATGGAGGATGAGCATCTTGACGTTATCTCGGCAACTGAATCGGACAAACTCCTAAAGTCTAGTGTCGAGGAACTTGTCGTCATCCCAAGTGAGCCCGCGGGTATTCCGGAAAATCTGTGTGATGGGCCGACTTTTGCGGAGCTTACGGACAAGTTTGCTTCGCTAGTCAATGATCACATACTCACAACTCCACATGCGATATTTGATCCTCCCAACAAGAGTTCAACATGTGGTGAGTATGATCATTTCGTCTTCGAGCCCGAGATTGAGGAAATTATCGACCGAGAGCTAGCTCTTTTACCTCTGCTTCCTCCTACAAGCGAGGTCGACTTTTCCAACATCGATGCCGAACTTGATGAGTTGGAACGTCTTATTTTTCATAATAATGACGAACCAACTAACATGCCCAAACATCCTATTCTCGAGGAGTTACCTAATCAACACTCCTCTTATGAGAATCACGTTTACCACATTCGTGAGGATTTACCTTATCAACAATCCCCACAAATGAATGATGGTTTCGTACTTAATCGTGATCTTTTCAAACGAGTTTCTACACTCCTTATCTACGATGATATCGACAAGATCTACTTTCATGAGGATAAATGCTTTGACCCGGGAGGTGACATGGACCATTCTATGTTTGATAATTTTACGGCTTTGCCAATTGGTCTGCATCCATTGTCTTTGGAGGATGACAATGTGATTCCCTTTCCCACCCCACCTCCCGTCAATCTGGATTTCACTTGCTTTTCTTATATTGAGCAGACTTTCCTACCATTCAAGACTTATCCTTCCGCCTCTCCTTTGTTGATGTCCTCCGGGAACGAGGACAAGGTCTTTGATCCCGGTATCACATTTGAGGCTTCCCCATGGACCATTTAATTCGGGGACGAGTCAGGCTCGTGACTCGGTTAACAAAAACAAGCGCTCTTCGGGAGGCAACCCGATTATCTATCTTTATCTGTTTTCACCATAAGTGTAGGGGGAGCCCCGTGGTGTTTCTTGTTCTCTTTCTTATCATATGCAGGGATTAGAGCTTCAAAGACACACTCTTGATGACTTTTGACGAACCGTGATTCCGTGTTCCCTTCTTCCCGGTTCTATCCTAAACTCTTTTCGATTCACTATTTTATATTTCTCAATATTAAAATAGGAATCTCGTTAGTTGTCTCTTCCTTAGCAAGATTTAAACAACGTGCACAATGTCCTAAGTGTAGGGGAGTTTACTCCCACATGCTTAAACATTGAGGACAATGTTTATCTTAAGTGTAGGGGAGACTTCTATCGAAGTTTTAAGTGGACTTTTCCATTAAAATGCCTTCATTTAACCAGAAAATCATATTTTTCAAATTTTTAATTAACTTTGGCCATTTAGTCGTAATTTTTAAATTTTTATCATTGCTTTCATATGTATATATCCCGCAATAAAATCAAAAATATTAATAAAGTGGTGTAGCTAGTTTTGAAGTCTTTGACATATTAGGCCCGTTGCGATTATTTTGACTCAACCCGAATAGACTTATCCAAGTTTATTCTAGCTAGTATCCTTAACCATGTAGACCTTAATTGGTTTATTAGGCTAAGCATCCACGAGTCTCATTACTTGAGATTTTAAATTGTGGAGGACGAGAAATGATAGAGTCAATTATAAGTCGGCATTCTTGCACAAGCACACTTGGTGTGATTATCTGCCTATTCTCCCATCACTTGCTAATAATTTATCTGCAATAAGTAAGGTCGTACGATTTGAAAAGTTACTTAGCTTCTAGCCCAAGATCGTTTAAAAGTTGCTCGGTAATGATAAGAGTTCATAGCCAAGGCATAACTTATGAAGCGGGGCGCGAAGATTGGCGAGTCCGAAAAGGCCCTAACAAGGCATGAGGATTCCATTTTATTGCTAAAGATCCAAGGTGATGTGAAAAGCATTATTCCCAAAATCAATATGAAGGATCAAGACTCACGACGAAAAGCAATCAACTCCTATAAAGATCATGGAGAAGTCTATCCGAAAAGACCCTAACAAGGTATGAGGATAAATAGATCCAAGTCCGAAAAGGAGGCGGATCGTTGTATCTCAAAATCCCAATTAACGACTGAAGAAATAATGATGAAGTCGTGGTCAACAAAGTTGGAGTATCCCTCTAAAGTCTCCAAGTGAAGAAACTCTATTTACGAAGAGAAGACCATTATCTCAAGAACGTCTCTCGAAGATATGAAGTATGAAGTACATGCCAAATATCGGCCCGAGAAAGGTCTCAAATCGTGAAGCGAGTTATGCCAAGATATGAACTTTTTGATATCCCGAGAAGCAGTTTTAAGAGATTTTGTCCTTTAGCTAACTATTGATCAAATCGTCCTACTTTGCTTTCTGCCTAAATAAACTATCGCAATAAGTCCAAAAATGCATCTTCATGATCATTCTAAGACAAAAATAAAATATAAGAGATACACCTAGGAATAAGGGAGTTTAAGAATATAATTAAGCCATGTGTGTAAGTGTTTGTTTTGCTAACTTATAATAACAATGATCTCGTTTTTAACTTAGTTTGGGGAACGTGAAACTTGAGGGTGATAAATCTTCGTAGCACCGAAGCCCTAATGTAAGTCTTAGATCTCTTTGCGAGTTATTTCCATATAGCTATTTTCTAGTGAAAATGGGTTTCTATCCTTTTGTTTACTTTAAAGTTTTAATTTCTCTTAGTACTCTAATTTTTGTTTTAGTAGTATGTTAATAAGGCCAGGGTTGATTGATTATGAGAAAAGTGTAAAATTGCTTTATCACTAAGCATTGCATGAGGGCATGGCAATGGTTAAGTGTAGGGGATTTGATAGGTGTGTAAACACCCATCCTTTTTACCACTTAATTACAATAATAACCGAGCCAACACGTGTATTTTATGTCATTTATGTCGGAATTATGCGTGGTTTGTGTTTTTGTTGTGATTTAGGACGAAAAGGTGAAAAGTGGATAAAACACGGCTTTCACGGGCTTTTATCGAAGAAAAAAGACAAAAGACGAAGTCGAAAGACCAAAAGTGCAAAAAGAACGGAAGTCCAAGACCAATTCTGAAGATTTATCGAAGAAAAAGTCAAAAGACGGAAGTTTACTAAAAGCCGAAGAACTCAAGTCTAATTTATTGAAGAAATTACAAGACGAGTTATTAATCCCGAGACAAAAGTCAAAGAATTGGAAGATTAAGGACTTAATGATAATTAAAGAAAGAAGAAAGAGTGAGGAAGCTTCCTTCCACTAATCCTCCTCCTCCCCTATATATTTAGATCATTTGTGTAATTTTGAGGTTGTTAGCTAATTTGACAATTAGTCTTTCCACCTTTACATTTTTGCACCATTTCCATTTCCATGTCATTTTTTATATTGTTCTTTAAATTCATGTTTTAAATTTCGTGCACTTTGATTCCAAGTAAGTTAATTTCATTGTTAATCTTTATTTCTCTTTAATCAAGCTTTATTTTATCATTCTTCTCCTACTTTTCTTATCTTTGATTTGATTTTGGTTCGGATTAAGGTTTTATTTTGCTTATTCATATTGCTTATTTGATGAAAAAGTTCACCTTTTTATTTCTATCTAAGCTTTCATACGAAATAAGCTATAAGTTTGACAATCTTATTGGCTTATTTTGTATTTAGCTTATTTACTTTTTAGTTTTCGTAAAAAGTTTTTATCTTTTTAAAGTTTGCTTATTTTGTGTCTTGAAAGTTTTCCATTCGTAGCTTATTGAGTCTCCTTAATATTGGTCTTATTGAGTTTTTGGCAAGTGTTTATTAAGTGTGCTTATTGAGTTTTTAGCTTATCTCCATTTTCGGATTATTTTTGTGTTCCATCGCAATTTTGAGCTTTTCCACATTCCGACGCCTCATCCCGATAGGTTGCTTGTTTGTATCGCAATAACCCAAAGGAGGTTCTACTTTGCGATAGCTTGTGTTCTCATTCCCTTATTCCGATCGGGATTGCGATCGCTCATTGCGATCGCATATTCCGACGGAATTTAAGGTTTATTGCGACGAAGTGCTGCCCAAATTTTGACAGCCACATTCGGATGGATTTTGGTACTTTAGTTGTTCCGATAATTTTTATTTTTTAGACATTCCGATAGTTAAAAAATAATAAAGAAAAAAAAAATAAAATAAAATAAAATAAAATAATAAAATAAAACATTGCGACACAACAAAAATAATATTACGATGGAACTTTCTTTTAGTACTATATTCCGATGAAAATGAATATAACATTCCGATGGAATGTCTAATACCACATTCCGACCAAATGTGCAACATGTCTGCTTACTTCCTATCTTGGCGCCAAATTGAGCTAGCAAGTTGCTAGCTTGAGCTAGCTGCCTGCTAGCTTGTTTATTTATTATTTTTTTTCGTAATCGTTTAGTTTAATCTGAAAATTGTTCCGATTTTATTTCTGAAAGTTACGTATTTTTAGTTGAATTTTTCTTCTAATTTTAAAATTAATATTTTTTCGTAAAGTTCAAGTTTTATCTTTTATTTAGTACCCGCTTTAGGTTTTGCCTCGTTTAGCTTTAAAGTACCATTTTAGTTTTATTCTCTCCTTTTTCATTACCTAAACTTTATTTTCGAGTCGATAGTTAATTTCGTCTTTTAGATTTATTTTTATTAATTGTTTCTCTTTAAGTTTCGTTTTATTATTTGTTTTAATTTTCGTTTTAATATCATTTTAACTTTTGGTTTTTAATATTCACCTTGTTTTACTTTTATTATTTGTACTTGTCTTTAGTTTGCTTTTAAATACTTTTCGCATTTACTTTTTAATTAGTTATAGATAATCAACTTCCCTTTTTCTTAACCAAAAACAATTGAGTCGCACATTGAACCGGAAATCAATTCGTTAAGACACCGAGAAAACGAACTTTTTCAACTAGCAAAATCTTAATTTCAAGAATACAGGAAAGTTGGGCCCTAAGTGGGAAGGACCATACGAAGTCACGGAGGCTTTAGGACGGGGCGCGTACAAGTTACGTGACATGGATGACCGCGATCTAGAACGCACATGGAATATCTCCAATCTCAAAAGGTGCTATCTTTAAAAGCTACGGCTTCCACATGGACACTTCGCTATATTTGGCTTTAATGAAGATCCATGTGTTCTCTTTGTTTTGTTTCTTATCATTTTATAGGACCTTTTTTGTTTTTTAGGGTTTCCCATTCTTGTCAAAGCAAAAAATGTAAACGTTCTAATAAAATGTCGTGGTGCCTAGCTAGCTCCACGGCTAGTTTTCTGTGCAAATTGTTTGGTTGTTCTTTAGATTCTATTATAGTCATATGAATTTTAGTTATTATTATAATATGCCATGTCTCATTCATATGCATTCATTCAATCACCGTACATGTACTATACACCTCCAGGTGGGGTAAGAGGATTAAGTGAACCTACTAATTCAACTTGTCGCATAAGAGGGATGCCACCCCAACGACGCGGATCATGTATCCTTACTAGACACCTTATTCACAAGACGTTGTGATAAGTTTCCGTATGTCGTACTCACGCATTACTTTGCATAGTAAAGACGCACGTCGCATGTCTAGTAAATTATAGACTTGAGTGTATTTCTTTTTTGAGTAAGACGGGACATGTCATGTAGTATCGGTATACGATATCCAACAAAATAAAAATACACAAGTTTCTAAATCATAACAAAATGGTCGTGGTTATCACGGACTTACATACAAAAGACAGTTATTTCACACATCAGTCTTAGCCGTGTACATGCACGGACGAATAAAAGCCACAAATGTTTACAAGATAAATTAGAACGGAGGTAGGAACTCCCCTATGTCCTTCTTCCCTTCTTCGATCATGGCACGGAGGGCCTCCACGCGAGCATTCTTCCCATCCTGCGCCTTGATTGCAGTCGCATCCAATGCCTCAGCAAGCAGTTTTTCACCTTTCATTACTTTTGACACGGAGTCGTAAGTAGGCAAGGTCAGTTGGATGGGATCCGCAGTGAGCTTGGACATTACCACCTTGTTAGGAGCATCCTTCAGCGCCTCCAGCTCGTCCAAAAGAGGGTGTTGGATTTCAGCAAGTGCATCCATTGACGCGGTCATCTTGTCCGCAGCTGAAGGGTTGTGGTAGGCATGTTGGGTAATATCTTCGTTCTTACCTATCAATTCCGCAGCCTGGACCAAGCCCTCATGCCTACCACGGTCAATCCCATCCGAAACGACCCCGGCGAATGCTTGCAGCAGGTACGGAGCCTCCATAACCTTGCTTACGGCAAGGCGCATTCCATGTCCAATCTTCCACCTGCGCCCAGCTATGGCCGATAGCAAAGGAGGACACATCCTTTCCGCACAATCCGTGGCCATCTTGCTTAGCTCCTCCTCAGTTGTTGCAGCTTGCTCGTCCAAATTAGGCCGCACTTGTGTTAGCTCATCCTTCAGCGCATCGCGCTCCTGTGCGATGTTGAATGCTTGTACGGTTACAGCTTTGGTAGAGGCTTCGGCCGCGGACACCTGCATATGGAACTTAGAGTTATCACAAGGATAATATGGTTTTTTCTGGTGTCAGAGAAAAAATATATATATATATATTCTTGTTGAAAGCATACCTTCTCGTTCGATGCGGCTACGAGGGCCTCAAGCTCGGCGATGCGTTTTCCCGATTGTTGGCATGTTGGGCTTGCTCCTTCACTGTGGCCTCGGCCGTAACCAACGCCGTTTGCAAGGAAGCAATGGTCTTTTCATTCTTCACAACTAGTGCTTCACGACGAGCTATCCTCTTGTCTGCACACTTCACATTCGCCAAGGCCTTGATCAGACGGCGTCTTAAGGCGGCACCCACTGTCACTTGATGTGCGGATGATACATCAAACTACTCTAGCAAGGACTCATGGTCTAGCTCGTCCAAGTCTTGCGCAAGGGCCGGAGGAGTGATATGCTCGATAAATTCTGAACACTCAGACTCCGCCTCCAACCTTGTTAAACTAGAGAGATTCCATGCTAGGCGCAGGCTGTTCTCCGGTCCTTCAGGAAGTGGCTCCTCGGCACGTGTCGCAGGAGGGGATGGAGGTCTGATTGATGTCATGGGGGAAGGGTCCCTTTCCACCTCTCCCTCTTGAGCTACAGTCGACGGATCCGCCCTGTTATTGACATATTCAATTTTTGTTTAGGCATTCTATATTTAAAAAAAACAACAAGGCAAGGAAAGACTGAAAGACGAGAGGGTGCTTACGTGGTACCAGTTGCAGGTTCCGGGGCGGTAGGAGCTACGACACTCACGGGGGTAGCTCGCCATACTTGTTCATCCATGTGCGGTGTGGGGTTGGCCTGGGCCGTCGCAGTACCACTTCCCTCTTGGTATTGCGGATGGTCTTTCCTTAGTCTCTTTGGGGGAGCATTCGAGGCCCCCGCCTCATCCCCTAGTGTCTTTGCCACCCTCCTGGTGGTCTTTCTCTTTCTGGATGTAGGCTTGGGGGACCCAAAGGCTTGAGTGACGTCTTCATCCTCAAGGTTGAGGAAATCACGTTCATCTTCCTGGTGCGTCACGGCGCCCTCCAACAGCAACTCTCCACCATCTTCATTATGGAAATCCAGAGGGGATTTCTCGATAATAGGCTCCTCTTCATCCGATCTTTGCTCGGAGGTCTCTTCAAGTGGAATGGTACGGTCTGCGGTAGCGTCGAGAAGGGGGAGTTCATTCTCCTTCAACGGGCGGAATCCTTCAGGCACTTTCATTGAATTCTGTTCATGGCTTAGGATTGCAAGAAACTGGCAAATTACCAATGCATGTTCGGTTCAGGTTTATGTAATGAATCTTGATCTCCAGTGTGGTTCACGGAAGTGTCATTATGCATGTACTTAGAAAGGGCGAAGAAGTTAGTTTTAAATATGTAAATATGTAATTTTAGTTTAACATTCGACATTAGACGATTTTTGTTGTTAATTGTATCCAACGCCCATCATGTAGGTTCAATCACCTCATACGCCTCTCTATTAACAGCTGACAATATTGTGATGATTCGTCAAAAATTCGAATTAAGTAGTTATTGACAAGTCCAAATTAACTAGTCCGTAGATCATATGTCTGCTTGGATCTCGGGAGACCGATCGGGGTTGGACCCTAAAGATTGTTGGCTTGAATGTATGGTACGTTATTATTGTTTTGTTGACAAACTACGTCTTAAATTTGAATGTATTATAACTCGAAAATGTTTGCATTAAAAGCGAGTCATCCAAAAAGCCAATAATGTCGAACTGAGGGAAGAAAGTTATAGGGATTGAGGTAAATGGCTCCTCCTTACATCAAAACAAGCTTACTAAAATTCAACAAATTGGAATGAAAAAGGTAGGTGATGCTACAATACCATATGAACGTGAAGAAGGCTTTGGGAATATTTGTACCCCAGTCACACAAGCTCAATGAGGGACCGAGGACCCTTTAAACCGGTGGTAGGTTCTTCTGGCACAAATAATGAAGTTCCTAAACCAGACTTTACATGGTGAAAATCTTTTGCCGTTGATGAAGAGGAATGAAAATGGACAGGTTGTTTGTTAGTTTGTTACACTAAAGCATAAAACCAACACAGATCCCTTATGCACCAACACAATCAGGATCACTTCTAACTGAATTGTTGGCTACTTTGTTTTCTATAGAGGAAAGAAAAGGGTAGCAAGGATATCAACCTAATTCAGCCTTCAGCCCACAAGGTCACGTGCACCTGAAACACTTCACGATTATGGTCATTTTGTTGCACAATTAGCAGCTTTCAGAGCGAGATCATAGTAGCATCTTTTATACAACTATCATCTCTTTCGTGTCATTTCTTACTACTATCACTAATTCATGTGTTTATGTAGTTGGTAGCTTTACCATATCTTATTGTGCCAATATTGTGCAATAAATATTACATGTAGTTTAAAAAAAGTATATAATTTTCAAAATCACAGTAACAAAATTAATACTTTATAAACCACGAGCATTAAAACTAGTTTCTTTTATAACGTGAAGAATCGATCATTGACACATAAACATGTAACCACAGAAGGCAAAATTTGAATTGCGATAACATCAATAAGCTGTAATTTTCAGTTTGAATAGGATTTAACCAGGAATCAGACTTCAAGAGTTCAAGGTTTAGTGGGAAAAGGTAAAAAAAAACTACAAAACCCTTGTTTTGTTAGTGAGGAATTATACTCGATATCAGAACAGATGGTCGATTGATTTTAGCAGATTGGAGGTTTGGTGATAAATAAAGTAATCTTGAGATCTATTATCAAAAGGCCAGTATTGTGGCTCTGCAAGTAAGCTAGTTTACTTAGATCTGAAATCATAACCGCAAAATATAGAACAGGAATTTAGACCCGCCCAAGACAGACCGATAGCATACAACCACCATTACTTTTGCTAAAAGGAAGCTGGTTTAGTTAAGATATCAAAGAATTGTTGAAAAGGAAAATCAGAGATAAAAACTGCACATACTGCAACGATTCAAGATCATCCAAACTAAACAAACCATTATAGAATAAGTATGTGACAATCTATCTGGCTTTCACAAATTCTGCTTACAACGCCTAAGTTTCAGCCTTTCTACATCCAACACGAGCCACAAAACCAGCCTTGAGTTGATGCACACCTAAGTTTCAGCCTTCCTACGTCCAACACGAGCCACAAACCCGGCCTTGATTTGAGCAACGGACCGCCCAGAGCCACACTACCAAGCAAATATACAAAATAAATTTGTCAAGAACGATGTGCCCAACAGAAAACATGTAAAACTGAAAGCAGTATCATTCCCTAAATGGGTAAACTGAATGCATATCATTCTCAAGGACACTAGTCAAGCAGGTAGGGAGCATGTATCGTTCCCTGAATGGTATACACATCTAATGATACAGAACACTAGACACGAGTCAAACAAGTATGGAAACATGTAAGGTAGAAAGCAGTCAAAAGTATTTTGTGTTCAAAATGCTTAAAATTACAGACACTAGAGACATCTAACGATACAGAACCAAGTACTATACGAACAAAAGACACAGGAATGTCGGCATATTTAACTACATGTACTCGTGGTAACATAAGTAAGAAAGAGCCTCAGAAATCTCAGATTTTCTCTTCATTGTTTATAATCAGACAATGTAGGCAAATTTTAGTCATCATAGGCCATAATAATCTATAGAAAAAAATATACATGTACATAAACAAATAGGAACGAAAATCTGTAGCTCTCTTGCTAGAATACAAACACAAATCTATCCAAACTTTCATCAAAATAAATATACAGAAAGGCCTCAGAAATTTTCAGTTTCCTGTTCACAGTTAAACATCAGAGTTTGAGGCAAAAGTTTTAATCATCATAGGCCAATGTGATCAGATAATACAATGAGCTACATTAGGTTTTTTATTTAACTTGTACACAGTAAGTACATATTTGAAATTGCCTCAGAAATGTCTAGTTTCCTCTTCATAACTAACGATCAGAATTGGAGGACAAATTTTAAGCATCATAGGCAATAATGAATAGATTTTTAACTATAGTACCTGTATATTAAAAAAATTGTATATGTACAAATTTGAAAATGCCTCAGAAAGCTCTAGTTTGAGCAGTTTCCTCTTCAAAGTTAAACATCAGAGTTTGAGGCAAAACTTTCAAGTCATCATAGGCAATGTAATTTGTCATTAGGTATTTTTTTTAACTTACTACATATTCGAAAATGCCTCAGAAATGTCTAATTTCCTCTTCATGGCTAACGATCAGAATTGGAGGACAAATATTAAGCATCATAGGCAATTACGAATAGATTTTTTTTTAGTATAATATATCTATTTATTCCAAAAAATGGATATCCAAAAATTTATAAATAAATAAACAAAATAACAGAAAGGCCTCAGAAATTTTCAGTTTCCTCTTCAAAGTTATACATCAGAGTTTGAGGCAAAAGTTTTATTCATCATAGGCCAATGTGATTAGATTAAATAGTATAGTACATTAGGTATTTTTTTAGACTTGGGACACATTGGATATTCAAAAAATGCCTCAGAAACGTCTAGTTTCATCTTCATAGCTAATGATCAGAATTGGAGGACAAATTTTTAAACATCATAGGCAATAACGAACAGATTTTGAAGTGTAGTATAACTGTTTATTCCACAAAAAAATTTATATGTACAAATTTGAAAATGCCTCAGAAATCTCTAGTTTGAGTAGTTTCCTCTTCAAAGTTCAACATCAGAGTTTGAGGCAAAACTTTTCATCGTCATAGGCCATTGTACTACAGAATTAACATTGTCCATTTTTTTCTAAACATGGACATGGAGCATATTCAAAAATACCTCAAAATTGTCTAGTTTCCTCTTCTAGCTAACGCCAGATATGGAGGACAATTTAATTATCATAGGCAATTACAAATATAGTCTAAAGTATAGTCCATTTATATATGCTGAATATATCTTGAAAATAATTATAATGGCATGAATCTTAAGTTGTCTCATATTTAACAATCAGTATTGGAGACACAACTTTTTTCATCACAGGTCATTAAGATTAGTTTATACAGCATAGTACATTAAAATAAACTAGAAAAAAAAAATTCCCAAATGCATATGTTAGTCAATGCCTCAGAAATCTCCATTCTTCTCATCATAAACAATCACACAATTAGGCAAAATGTTTATTCATCACATGATTTAACTTCTAGATAACCTAATATGGTATGTGCTTTGCTTGTATATGTATGTGACCAAATCTGTAGTCAACAAGGCCTCAGAAATCTATTGTTTTGTCTTCATATATACAATTAGACAATGTAGGCAAATATTTTATTCATCATAGGCCGTTGGTACTAGATTATTTTGGGATTTCAAATGTAGCAATACTAATAAAAGTCTAAGAAGTCGTTATCACAAATGATTGCTTAGATATATGTACGTCTTTACTGTCTTATGTATTCAAAAATACCTCAAAATTGTCTAGTTTCCTCTTCTAGCTAACGCCAGATATGGAGGACAATTTAATTATCATAGGCAATTACAAATATAGTCTAAAGTATAGTCCATTTATATATGCTGAATATATCTTGAAAATAATAATAATGGCATGAATCTCAAGTTGTCTCATATTTAACAATCAGTATTGGAGACACAACTTTTTTCATCACAGGTCATTAAGATTAGTGTATAAAACATAGTACATTAAAAGAAACTAGAAAAAAAAATTCCCAAATGCATATGTTAGTCAATGCCTCAGAAATCTCCATTCTTCTCATCATAAACAATCAGACAATTAGGCAAAATATTTATTCATCACATGATTTAACTTCTAGATAACCTAATATGGTATGTGCTTTGCTTGTATATGTATGTGACCAAATCTGTAGTCAACAAGGCCTCAGAAGTCTATTGTTTTGTCTTCATATATACAATTAGACAATGTAGGCAAATATTTTATTCATTATAAGCCGTTGGTACTAGATTATATTGGGATTTCAAATGTAGCAATACTAATAAAAGTCTAAGAAGTCGTTATCACAAATGATTTCTTAGATATATGTGCGTCTTTACTGTCTTATGTTTTCCTATGTGTATATATAGAAAATCTTTGTTCACATTATACTTTAAACAGGCCTCAGAAGTGTATAGTTTTCTTTTCACCAAAAAATCAGACAATGTAGGCAAAATTGCTATTCTTTTTTTTTTTGAACGGCGAGTTAGTAGTTAGTGATTCGAGCTTACAGTGACATCCAATTGGGCAGTATGCAAGCCACGAACCTTCTCCTTAGGGGATAAACCCCACTCCTGCTTCTATTTAATTCGGGGCCCTGAAAGGTTCTTAGTGAGACTCGAACTCGAGACCTCTCCAAGAATACCTCCCCAAGGTTACTCTTGGTGGCCAACTGAGTTAAGTCAGTTGGTTAGGCAAAATTGTTATTCATCATAGGCCACTGACAAACCTAGATTGTATCTAAGAGTCCAACACCAGGTGACAAAAAAAAATAGAGGATTCAAACAAAAAAATACCAACAGCAGCATATACAAATACACAAATACAATTGTTTTGGTGTGTAGAATAGCTATGTCAGTACCAGATAGATTTATGTCAGGTTTAAGATTTAAGATTTTGCAAATCAGTAATAATGAAAAAAGACTAAGCTCAAACGTAAGTCGACATAATGACATACCTGTTCGCATCTAAGAAACAAAAGACGATTCTCCCTTGAAAGAATAGTGTCCTGGCTCTTGCAACCATTGCAGATGACATATTCATCTGTAAACATAAGCTTGTTTGTCAGCAAATGATGTATGGTACATAGGAGATGGCAATATATGAAGAAAATTATTCAACAGTGTTTAAAACTTACTCATGTATCGCCTCAAAATCCCTTCAAAGTTTTGGGGTCCAAATCGACCTTTGATTACCAATCTTTGCTGGCCATCAAGTGACCCACTAGCACCCAATTCTGCCATCAAGAAGGCCATAACATGCTCTGGCTGCCTGTGCATGCTGATTGACGCAACAAACAGATTTTAGAATAAAAGAAAGTTTCCAGAAACGAAAAAGCAACAGAACCTCACATAAAATATAGACTTAGTGCTTTTACTTAATTTGTTTGATTTGTCCCATTTAAAATGAGACACGGCAAAATCTCACTCGCTACGAACTGATTAAGATTGTCACATCTAACAAAAGAGAAAAAATGGTGAATAATAAGTTGGGCTGACATACAATTTGCATAGCTCCATAAAGTTGGCAAAGACGGTCTTCTTTGTTCCTTCACGAAGAACCTGTGGTGTCCTCATAACTGTTCTCCTTCTATCTCCAGCAAGATCGGGATTATGCTCACGGAGACCATGGAAGACACGACCCAGAAGCTGAACAAATGTCAGAAAACAACCAAAGAACAATATCAGTAAAATGAACAGAAACAGTTTGAAATGCATTTAATCATTCCACTGTACTTCAAAATAATATATACCTCTTCATACTGGTAGTCACAATCAGTCACTTCCCATGGAAGTTTGTCTTCTAAAACAATCCCTTCTCCTTCCTCCTCCTGACTAGTAGAATCTAGAAAACGAGCAATGTATAGGTTCATGTAGAAAATGTTATGGACAACAAGCTAAATAAACATTTTCTTACCTTTAGCATCTTCGGCATTATTTTATTTATCTTCGTCCAAGGGCTCTGTATCTACCTAGAGCAATCATAAAAAGAAATTCTGAGTAATAAATCTTGATACACTTTGAGGTAACACACTGAACCCATTTATAAACATGTTTGAAATGCACCAATTTGAAAGAAAAAAAAATGCAAGATTGCAAAACTTTATTAAAAAAAAGTAATGGTATGGGTTTTATTTATGCATTATACATATATGTAGCCTTTAATATTTTAAAACTTCATAAAAAATAGTGCAAGTGGGTTAGCACAACCAGACACATTTTGGTACATGCTTCTAACCAACAGTTTTTACCGCTCCGAATTTTTCAACACATTATGAAAAACCAATGTTACCAACCTGCTTTTTCTTCTTTTTTAAGCCAGTAAACATAGGTTCCATACCATCAGTAACTGCAAGTAAAATGTATCCTTATTAGAATCAAGATAGATATACAAACAGCTATACATATAATGCATCTATGTGTATGTCAATATGCAATGTTGTTTACCTGATAAGCTCTCGGTTTTCTCAGCCAACTGGTCAAAAGAATCATTAACAAGATCGTTAAGAACAACCTTCTTTTTCTTCTTCTTTTTTGTAGGGTCAAAAGCCCCAAGCTGCATCATATTATTAGATCAGTTATTACACTCGTTCAAAGAAGCAATATAAGATCACACACACAAAGTATATAGCATAAAAAGTCATTATTCTGAGTGTGACAATGTCCATTACTGTAGTTCCAGAAAACTGGGTACATTTATTTCAGAAAATGGTCTTGGGGAGTGTTTGTTTAGGCTTATGAAACGTAAGCCCATTTAAAAAAACTTATAGAAGCCCATAAGTCTGAAAATAAGACATAAAATTGAGACTTAAGAAATATAAGCCGAAAATAGGGCTTATATTTCATAAACACCAACTTTGTGGTTTATCGTAAGACTTGTAGGTTTATATAAGTTTATCCTGATTATTTTGATATAAGAAACTTATATAAGCCCATAAGTCTCCTAACAAACCACAAAATTGATGATTAAGAGATATAAGCCGAAATTATACGACCACTTTGTGCTGATATATAATGAGGTATCATTGTGTAATAAAGTCAATCCTAATATACAAAACTAGAAGATGAAAAAATAGAACACGACAATACATACATCAGCTACTTGCTCCTTGATCTCCATCCGATTATCTTCTTCTGCCATTTTTAACAAGACTGATTTATTCGAGCTGTTACGCCTTTCTGGTATAAAAAACAGAATTTGTCAAATAAATGTACAAGTTTAATACATGTAATAAGTCGCAAAACATTATTCCAAAATTGCTTTTTTCAATAAGCAATTAGAATGCTTATTTCAATCAGAAAGAACACAATTCAAAACTTACTAAAAAGGCTCTAAACCACAAAGGGTATTGCTTATTTAAGGGGTGTTTGTTTTAGCTTATATAGTGGGCTTATTAGCTTATATAAGCTTATAAGCCAAAACCAAGTGCTTATAAGCTTATACAAGGGGGTTTTGAAAGCAAAAAATTTGTGGCTTATGTAAGAATTAAAAGACTTTTATTCTCTCATTTAATAATTACATTCTTTTATTTTTATGTATTTTTTTGTCATTTTGACTTATTAATTATATATAAGCTAAACCAAACACTTCGCAAAAACTAATAAGCTTATTATATACAAGCCGTAAATTGCTTATGTAACATATACATAAGCCCAATGCATAAGCTTAACTAAACACCCCTTTAAAGTCCTTATATTCTTATAATATCTTGTTTCAACAGCTTATGTACAACTAGCTTTTGTTTTGAAATAAGCTATACATTACGTGATATTAATTAACAACTTATTAGCTACTGTGGTGTATATACAACCAATAAAAATTTAATCAAAATTGATGTAAAAATAAGAAGGTGAAATAAATTTATACGTTTTTGAACTTGTGAAATTGTGATGGTTGATGATATTAATCGATTTGATTAGTGAGGGTTTGTATGTGAAAGTGTTGGAGTGGTGAAAACTGTATTGCGGCTGGTGTATATATAAAGAAGGAAGAGATACTTAGGGCACCCTTGGGTTTTAGGGTTTTGGCAAAGTGATGTGTGCATGAGTGTTTGGGTTAGGGTCAGGTCCGGGTAAAATTCGGATCTGACTAAAAAATATATATTTGGATTTGGGTTACTTGCGTCAATTTAGGTTCGGGTTTAAATAGATGTGGTAAAAAGTAAAAAGAAATATTCTCTTTTACTTTTTTTATATATAACATTGATATTTAAAAAATATTCTATTCGAGTCAATTAGATTTTCAAGCCGAATTGGAGTTAGCAAAAAAAATTTAATCTAGTACTAGTTTTATGACCCACCAGATGGATGAGCGAGCTTCATGTAATATCTTGTTTATGATTTATAACTGATTCTCAAAAGTAGTTCAGATTACAACTATTGTTGTCATATATACCGCGTAAGAGTTAAGATCTATATAGACACTTAAATTAGCATAGACCTATTCAACCAATCATAATTACCCATTTTTAAAAAAACTCACTTCCCACCATTTTTTAAAAATTAAATATCTCACAAACGGTAAATCGCCAAACGACAAAAAATACACAATTGTCACGAGAATTAAATCATCTATCTATCGAGGGGCACATGTATATACTTTCGACAAACTTTTTTTTTGACATTTTTTTCTTAAGTCATGTCTGGAGAGAATCATATATGATTCGTCACGAATCATATATGTTTCGTGACGAATCATATATGTTTCGTGACGAATCATATATGATTCTCTCCAGACGTGACTTAAGAAAAGAAGTCGAAAAAAAGTTCGTCGAAAGTATATACATGTGCCCCTCGATAGATAGATGATTTAATTCTCGTCGCGGTGATATGTTTTGTTTTACGTAACGATAAACGGTTTGTGAGATATTTAATTTTTTAAAAATGAGTTTTTTTGTTACATGATAAAAATGGATGGTTGTGATTGTTTGGTTGAGTCTATGCTAAACTAAGGGTCTATGGGGATCTTTTTCCTACCGCGTAAAATGTTCCTTTCTAAGAAATTGTCACCATCTTCAAAAGAACTATCAGTTGTCACTTGTTTGTATCTTGTTTATGAGAAATTGCCACATTACTAAGACTTTAGGCAAAGTTGAACCCATTTGACCCATATCATTATTTATTTGACCTAACTATGATAGCACGGAACCCCAAATGCAGCCATCCGTAAATTAGTGGGTTACAAATTTGTAAAGTGATTGGTTATTTTGATTACTACAATTTTTCGGTAGCAATGACATACGAGAATTCGAACACCAAGTTTTTCGAAGCCATCTTGCCTAATGATTTTGACTCTAAATCTTCGGAACCAGATCCTAAGAAGATATTATTTAATTTTCATCACCTGCACCATACTTATCTCGGCTTAACACTTCCACATTGGGCTCAGTTGGGCCTTGACCTTTTTGTTCCATATCGACTAACTATTGCCTTGTATAATGCATAAGTTGCTCGTGCCTGAGAAACAAATACAACATGTTGTTGGTTAAAGGAGTAGAAATCAGGATAAAGGTGAAAAAGAATAACAGTTGTGATTTATGGTGTTGAAACGGGTTAGGTCAGGTTGGGTTGACATGCATATACTATATGTACCATTTTAGATAAATCATTCAAGTATGAACTATGGTTACAGGAATAATCAAATTGCTAAGTATAACTCTTAAGGACACCACTTTAAAGCAATCTTATTGTAGCCGTTTAAATCATTTGATTGGGATCTTTTGATATAAAACTACCCAAATCGACCTAATTATAAGTAAACTGATCAAAAAATAAAATTTTCAATTAAAATACGCATGTTTTTTACTACCAAAAATTGGTTTTTACGGCCTAAACTGTAACCTTTCTGATTTTTTATCTTTTGACACGTCGTCAGTTTCATTATTATTATTTTCATCTAATATTATTTTGATAGACTACCTTTGCATGCGAGTTCATAATATAAGTAAATATTATATATTTACGTAAAGTACTTAGAAACGTGACAGTATAACCCTGGAACTACCATTTTAATTAATTTCAGTGTCCTTGGACACATTTTGATGAGCTTGATCTTATTAATTATATATTAATAATTACTAGTGATTATTGATGACGTATAGTCCCCAGCCGGGTCAGGAACCCGGCCCACGGGTACTACCCGTATCCGGCCCATCACAGATGGGTGGGAATAATGTCATTTGAGCTTATGGGCTTGGATGAACAGTAACCGCGCACACGTGTGTGGCCCACGGCCCGGCATGGCCGGTACAGGGTTAGACAGAATCATATTATGTCTATGAATCGGATTTAGCCCAAAGAAGAGGATATTCACTCACCATAATTAAAAGATAACAATCAATCTAATTCTGGTACTTATCCTTTCCTTGGGGCCGAAGTATCAGTGACAGCCCATTAGGGTTTCACTTCCTATAAAAGGAACCCCCAAGGGTTCCACAAAGGTATTACATTCTATACACTCTCAACTCATCCGATTCCTATAAACCCTAACCGATTACTTACTCTCACGCCGGAGTCTAATCGTGGGAAACATTCCCACGGTAAGCCTAACGCGTGTTGTTTAGTGTGCAGGATCCCAACCATACGATTCACTTGGTGCAGGAGCCGGAGTCCAGCCAACCCGAATTAAGCCTAATTTGGGTCTAGCAAGGGTCACCCAACTTTTGCATCAACAAGTTGGCGCCATCCGTGGGACCCATTACACTAAGCTAGAGCGAAATCTCATCTTGAATTCTCAATGACGAAGGGGCATACGCAAGCTAACCCCAGGAATACAAATCCTGGAAATCGGAAGTCCCAAGGGGAAAGGATACTTATTCCCAATCAATCCCCTAGTCGTCTAGCGGGCGGACCAAACAACCGCAGTGGTTTTCAGTCCATGGGGGTAACGAGCACGATCTCCATGACTCCTCTACCTACTTCAACCCTGGACAACCCTGATCCAGGGAGTGCGCCGAACCCTCCTAACAAGGAGCCGCGCAGACCGTCGATCGAGGAAGAAGTAGAAGTCCAACCACTCAGCGAGGAAGATCTCACTCGAGTTCTCACGCAGAACTTTGAGAGGATCGTCCCAGGGATCGCGTCAAGGTTGAACCTAGGGAGGGACCTCCAATCTAGGCTCAACTTTGGCCATACCGGACCAGGTACCTCTTCTCAAAATCAGAAAAAAAAGAAGGACCCGACCCCAGGAGCGGAACCTCTTCGAGGAAACTCCCCAACCCAGGAATGTGTTCGAACGCATAGGGGATCGCCTCATGCAGGAACTAATGCAGTCTCGAGAAGGGGGAGAGAAGTCCGACGGTTCACCCGAACGACCAGATCTGGAACTGACCAGAGCCACCCGCCGCACAAGTGTGTGGGATAGGATGAATACTGGGAAGAAGGCTCCTAGTTCTTCTCAAAAGAATGGTCCTCATCCAAGAGATGGGGCACCACCTCCTTCACCAGATCCATCAAGAGAGGACTCGGATGACCATCCGCCCAAGCGCCGCCGACCTATGCGTACTCCTCCACCACCACCAAACAATGATGAGTACTATGGCGGTCCCTACTATCGAGAGACGGAAGCAGAAGATCTTTCCCAACCATGGTGCGACCCTAGTCTCACCCGTCCATGGGCAGACCCTAGGGAAGATCCTTTTACTCTCCGCATACGGAATTACTCTGAGGACACAAAACGTCGCATGCCAGCGTGTGTCAAGACTTATGACGGAACTGGCGATCCGGATGATCACCTCAAGATATTTGATACGCAGGCTAAAATTGAGCGATGGCCCATGCCTATATGGTGCCAAATGTTCAATTCAACTTTGATCGGCAATGCTCGTGACTGGTTTGAAGGACTCTCTCCGCGAAGCATTAATAGCTTCACTGAACTACGCACTGCGTTCAAGAATAATTATACTCAGAAGAAGAAGTATAATAGGGACCCGGTCTCATTGGCAACTGTCAAGCAACGGCCGGGGGAGTCTACAGAAGCCTTCACTGAACGCTTCAACGACGAGTGCACACGCACAAAGACAATGTCGGAACTCCTGAAAATTCCTGACTATATGCATGCCATAACAGACATGGAATTAATCAGGCGCCTCAATGACAAGCGTCCGAAGAGATATGACGACCTCATGGAAAGGGGGTTACCGCGGCCTACCCTTTAAAAGGAAATGGCTACCGGTCGAACGACCAGTCCAGGAGACAGTCGGGAGGTCAAAGCAACCAGAACAATGGTAGGGGCTCAGATTACAAGAGCCAAAACAAGGGAGGACGGCCGGATGATAAGTTTACTCCTTTAAAGATGTCCTACCGGGAGATCTTGCTGACGGAAGGGGCTAATTTTCCAAGGCCTCCCCCAATGACGACTCCGCTGGACCGTCGCCAAGGAAATCGCTTCTGCGAGTTCCATAACGACAAGGGCCATGGCACGGAGGAGTGTATCCAGCTCAAGAAGCACATTGAGTCACTGATCAAGTCAGGTAAACTCAAGCATTTAGTTAAGGATTGGAAGGATGGAAAAGACAAAAAGAAGTATGACAAGAAGGATCCCCAAAAGGACAAACCTTCGACCATATACATGATCTAATCCAGACAACGCCGCACGAGGCAGAAAATTGGTCAAAATATTTCATGCGGCAGGGAAATCTCATTCCCTCCCATCACAGCAGGTGATGTGATTGATGCACCTCTCACTATTGAGATAAGCATTGGAACACACAATGTCCGTCGCATGTATGTGGATGGAGGATCATCAGCAGAAGTACTGTACGAACATTGTTTTGTACAGTTAAGACCAGAAATAAGAAGCCAATTGGTACCGGCCATGACGCCGCTCATTGGTTTTAGTGGAGATACAATCTGGCCAATAGGGCAACTGTGTCTGCTTGTAACCATTGGGAACGAAGAGCACTCCACCACGGTGTGGGTGAACTTTATTGTGATACCCTCACACTCCCCGTACAATGGGATCATAGGCAGACCGGGTATCCTGGCCATACGAGCAGTGCCTTCCACGGCGCACGGAATGATCAAATTCCCGGTGGAAGGAGGAATCGTCACAATCTACAACACAATCGTACCAGCATCTGAATGTCACGCCGTGACAACACCGGTTCCACCTGTTCCCCCCAAGGACGGATCACCACCTCCCGATTGGAAGGTGGCAATCCATCCGGATTACCCGGAACAGGAGGTGTCCATAGGGGGAACGCTCTCGGACAACGGCAAGAGGGCCATGTGCTCTCTCTTGAAGGCAAACTTGGATGTATTCGCATGGGAGCCCAAGCATATGACGGGCGTACCACGCGCGATAGCAGAACATAGGCTCCAGATCCGCCAGGGATACCCACCCGTCAAGCAAAAGAAGCGCGGTCAGGCACCTGAACGCAGCCAAGTGATACTGGATGAGGTACGGAAACTAGTGGACGCAGGTATCATGCGCGAGGTATACTACCACGAGTGGTTATCCAACCCAGTCATGGTCAAAAAGCATGACGGAAGATGGCGCATGTGCGTGGATTTCACGGATCAGAACAAAGCCTGTCCACAGGATTGTTACCCATTACCGGAGATTGACTGGAAGGTGGAATCTCTATGTGGATATAAAGGATACCACCAGATCCAGATGGCGGGAGAGGACGCAGAGAAGACGGCGTTCCATACTAGTCAGGGCGTATACTGTTATACAAAAATGCCGTTTGGACTAAAGAACGCCGGGGCAACATACCAGCGGCTTGTGGACAAACCCTTTGACTCACAGATAGGCCGCAACCTAGAGGTCTATATGGATGACTTAGTCATCAAAAGTCATACGGAGGATGCACTTCTCCGGGATGTCCAAGAGACGTTCGACACATTGAGGAGGATTAATATGAAGCTAAATCCAAAGAAACGCATGTTTGGGGCAACAGAAGGAATGTTCCTTGAATATATGATTGATCCAAATGGCATGAAACCTTGCCCAGAAAAAACGGACGTAGTAATACAGCTACCATCCCCTCAGACGCGGGAAAGAGGTGCAGTCCTTAAATGGGAAGCTGGCTGGGCTAAATAGGTTCTTATCAAAGTCCGCAGAGAAGTCACTCCCCCTATTCAAAACACTCAAGAAGTACATGAAGAAGGGAGACTTCCGGTGGACAAAGGAAGCTGAGGAAGCCTTTGGTCAACTCAAGCAACACCTCACATCTCTCCCCATGCTAGTAGCTCCCCGGCCAAAGGAGGAGCTCATTATGTATCTATCAGCCACACATGGAGCAATAAGTGTGGTACTCATGACGGATAGGGACGCGGTGCAAACTCCGGTCTACTTCATAAGTAGAACATTACAAGGGCCGGAGTTGAATTACTCCTCTATGGAAAAATTAGTTTTGGCACTAGTGTTTGCTACAAAACGGTTGCGCTGATACTTTCAGGCGCATCCAATTGTAGTCATTACTGACCAACCAATAAAACAAGTCATCTCTAGACCGGATGTGGCAGGTAGGCTACAAAAGTGGAGCATCCTATTGGGAGAACACAACATATCTTACAGGCCAAGGACGGCTGTTAAAGGCCAAATCTTGGCGGATTTCTTGGTAGAAAAGCCGGATGAAGAAGGACCAATCGTAAAACAAGACGAAACTCCAGCAGAACCATGGGTGTTATTCACGGACGGATCTTCGTGTACGGATGGGTCAGGAGCTGGCCTCATCCTTACGAATCCGGAAGGAATGGAGTTTACTTACGCCCTTCGCTTTGAGTTCACAGCCACCAACAATGAGGCGGAATATGAAGCATTAATTGCGGGTTTAAAAAACACCGCTAGAATGGGAGTCCGCAACCTTGAGGCCTACATGGACTCACGGCTTGTCGCGAACCATATTCTAGGTGGATATGTGGCTAAGGAGGATAACATGGTCCGATACTTGGAGAAAGTCAAGTCACTCATCGCGGATTTCAGCAAGTTTTCTATCAAGCAGGTACCAAGAGGCGAGAACAAGAAGGCGGACGCTCTTAGCAAGATCGCATCTACAAGTTTCGCCCACTTGTCCAAGCAAGTCTTGGTGGAAATACTCAAGGAAAAGTCTACAACAGAAGGGGAGGTCGCTACTATAGTTGAGGAGGATGGACCTACATGGATGACCCCGATCGTCAACTATTTGACTAATGAAACCCTTCTGGACGATGAAAAAGCAGCACGGCGCATCAGAAGGAAGTCGCAGCACTTCGAGCTTCGAGAAGGTATCCTTTATAAGTGCGCTTTCTTGCAGCCGTGGTTGCGGTGTGTTGGACCACGTCAGGCCACTTATGTGATCAGTGAGATACATGAAGGGTTATGCGGCATGCACGCAGGTCCACGATCTGTGGTAGCTCGAGCCCTACGTACAGGATATTATTGGCCTACCATGCATAGGGACGCACGCGACATGATTCGCAAGTGCAGTGATTGCCAAGTGCACAGACCAGTGCCACGACATCCGCAGCAGGAACTTACACCTATTACATCCCCATGGCCATTCTATAAGTGGGGGATCGACATCGCAGACCGTTTCCTGTAGCTGCGGAGGGAGTTAAGTTCTTGATTGTCGCAATGGACTACTTTACACGATGGGTAGAGGCCAAGGCAGTCAAATCCATCACAGGCAAACAAGTCAAAAAGTTTGTTTGGGAGAACATAGTGTGCCGTTTTGGCTTACAAGGAGAAATCATCTCGGACAACGGGAAACAGTTCGCGGATAACCCATTCAAGGACTGGTGCGCAGCATTGAATATCAAACGGTGCTTCGCGTTTGTTAAACACCCGCAGACAAATGGCCTTGTGGAACGAGCAAATAGAAGCTTGGGTAACGGCATCAAGCCACGCTTGGAGGAGCAAAGTGCCAAATGGGTGGACGAACTACCACATGTTCTATCGGCGCATAGAACTATGATCAAAACAGCTAACGGGGACACTCCATTCGCATTGGCCTACGGCACTGAAGCTGTTATACCAGCAGAAATAGGAATGCCTACCATCCGCACGGCGGAGGTTAATGTCGTCACGAACGACGAGCAACTCGGGATCAATCTGGATTTGTTGGAGGAAAAAAGGGAGATAGCGGCTATCAATGAGGCCAAGTCCAAGGCTAAAATGAAGGCTTATTATGACGCCAATGTTAAAGGTGTTTCTTTTCGACCGGGAGACTATGTCTATCGCGCTAATGAAGCCAGTCGAGCGGAGAATACAGGAAAGCTGGGCCCTAAGTGGGAAGGACCATACGAGGTTACGACGGCTTTAGGACGGGGCTCGTACAAGTTACGTGACATGGATGACCGCGATCTAGAACGCACATGGAATATCTCCAATCTTAAAAGGTGTTATCTTTAAAATCTACGGCTTCCACATGGACACTTCGCTATATTTGGCTTTAATGAAGATCCATGTGTTCTCTTTGTTTTGTTTCTTATCATTTTATAGGACCTTTTTTGTTTTTTAAGGTTTCCCATTCTTGTCAAAGCAAAAAATGTAAACGTTCTAATAAAATGCCGTGGTGCCTAGCTAGCTCCACGGCTAGTTTTCTGTGCAAATTGTTTGGTTGTTATTTAGATTCTATTATAGTCATATGAATTTTAGTTATTATTATAATATGCCATGTCTCATTCATATGCATTCATTCAATCACCGTACATGTATTATACGCCTCCAGGTGGGGTAAGAGGATTAAGTGAACCTACTAATTTAACTTGTCGCATAAGAGGGATGCAACCCCAGCGACGCAGATCATGTATCCTTACTAGACACCTTATTCACAAGACGTTGTGATAAGTTTTCGTATGCAGTACTTACGCAGTACTTTACATAGTAAAGACGCACGTCGTATGTCTAGTAAATTATAGACTTGAGTGTATTTCTTTTTTGAGTAAGACGGGACATGTCATGCAGTATCGGTATACGATATCCAACAAAATAAAAATACACAAGTTTCTAAATCATAACAAAATGGTCGTGGTTATCACGGACTTACATACAAAAGACAGTTATTTCACACATCAGTCTTAGCCGTGTACATGCACGGACGAATAAAAGCAACAAATGTTTACAAGATAAATTACAACGGAGGTAGGAACTCCCCTATGTCCTTCTACCCTTCTTTGATCATGGCACGGAGGGCCTCCCCGCGAGCATTCTTCCCATCCTACGCCTTGATTACAGTCGCATCCAATGCCTCAACAAGCAGTTTTTCACCTTTCATTACTTTTGACACGGAGTCGTAAGTAGGCAAGGTCAGTTGGATGGGATCCGCAGTGAACTTGGACATTACCACCTCGTTAGGAGCATCCTTCAGCGCCTCCAGCTCGTCCAAAAGAGGGTGTTGGATTTCAGCAAGTGCATCCATTGACACGGTCATCTTGTCCGCAGCTGAAGGGTTGTGGTAGGCATGCTGGGTAATATCTTCGTTCTTACCTATCAATTCCGCAGCCTGGACCAAGCCCCCATGCCTACCACGGTCAATCCCATCCGAAACGACCCCGGCGAATGCTTGCAGCAGGTACGCAGCCTCCATAACCTTGCTTACGGCAAGGCGCATTCTGATTGTAGTCTAAAACACGACTCTTGTTTAGGAAAACAAAAGAACGTATATGAGCGGAAAGTATCGAGTGATGATTTTAGGAAAAATCAACACTAATGACCCAATCACTTAAAAAGAGAGAAAGTTCGTTTCCCAAGGAGGTATATGTGTGTGAATTAACTTGTAGTTATTTGAGATTAATATTTGGAAGAATGGGGATGAAAGGATGAAAAGACAGTTACGTTAAAATTACACTACGACGTAAACGTAAAACCGTGAAAAACTACCCAAATTAAAAATTTATACTAAGACCAAAAACAAAATTAATGATTAAAAAGACTAAAAAGAAGTCTAAAATAATATAAATAAAGATAAAAAAATCCAACAAAGATATTTTAAAACCTTTTATTAATTAAATATTTAATTTTAAATGCTAATTAAAGCCCTAAAATTAAATATAACTAATTCAAATGTCTAAAATATGATTTTATTGAATAATTACTCAACTTATATTATTAGAAGACTAAAAAGTAATTTTCTAAAAATTAAAAGCTATTAAAACTATTTTTAAAACTCTAAAAATGATTTAAAATGATTAAAAACTAATTAAACTTAAAATAATTATAAAAATAAATCTAAAAGCTATAAAAATATTCTAAAAATGGAAAAGGTCTTAATTAATGCTAAAGAACTTAAGAAAAATGAAAAAGAAATAAAAATAAAATTTTGATTTTTTAATAATAAAATAATATTAAAATATTCCTAAAAATAAAAAGTTCTCAAATAAATTCTCAAAAATTCTCAAAAATCCTAAATATTCTAACTAAGAAGAAAATGTAAATTAAAGTTTCTAAACCCTTTTTAATAATTTTATAAAAATGTTTAAAATTTATAAAAAACCTTAAAATAATATAAAATTAAAAATTAAAGTTTATAAAACCAAAACTAGATGTAAACCTCAAAATATTATTTAAAAAGCTAAAAATTATTTTTCCTAAGAATTAAAAATCTTTTTTCTATTTGTTAATGATTTTATAAAAAACGGCTATTAAATAAATTGTAGAAAATAAATAAATAAAGGGAAAATTATGAAACTAGGCTAGAAAAATCAACAATCCAATAATGGTCCTAGGAAAAATAAGCTAAACAAAATAACTTAATAAATAAGCTAGAAAAGCTCAAAATAAGCTATGGCTTTTATATAAGCTAACAAAGTAAAAACGTGTTAAATAAAGTTTGATTGCAAACCCTAACGTAAAAAGGAGTCTAGATCAATGGTAGTTCCCTTAACCCTCCAGCGAGAGGTCTAGGGTTCGAGTCCGTTGCGGGCTACCTTTTTGCTTTTATTTTCTTTTTTATTTTTTTTTTCTATAATCCAATCAGTGATCCTTGTATGACTTGTAAACTCAATCCAATACACCTTTTGACAAGATTAAGCCAGATTAAAGATCAAAAATGTGTGCAGTTCTTAAAGTTTCTGATGAACAATGGTGTTCACCACTTTGGCAGTTTGGAACCAAGAGGAGCTTGGTTGTAAGCTTATTTGGTGAATGATTTTGGACAAAGGGGGCACCCTTGTGCTTATTGAAGCACAAGGAGTCAGCAATAAGCTAGAATAAGCACTTAGCACGCACAATTCACAAACCAAAGTACTCAAAAATGATTTCAAGTTGCTGAAGTATTATAGAGAGGTCTGGTGGTATTTAAGCTAAACCAAATGCACACTAATGAGATTCAATCTCTCAAATATTGCACACAACCTTACCAATCAACATGCAATCAAACTCAACTCTTAAATCATCCTAACATCAACAAGCAATCAAGATCAAGCACAATTTTTCATGAAAAATCAAGCAGAAAGTGGATATGCAGATTTTGCTATTCTATTTTCACTTTTAACACTTGTAACTTGATCCAAACTTCACCAAATATGTTTACCAACTTACCTGTAACTAGTTGCAACCTATTTCAACCTTTCTAACCTCTTTTTAAAGCACAAATCAAAAATATTACTCTGCTTAAACACGTTTCCAAACACCACTTTAAAACCTGTTTTCACACTTTTAACAAACCAAAGCCTTCTAAAACTTATTCAAACTGGTTCTCATAGCATTTAACATGTATAAGCACACAATAGAACACATAATCAACAACTTTATCACACTTATATCAGCAAATCAAACAAGATCACATGAAACTCCTATTTTCTGAAATTTTCAAAAGGAAAAGGAAATTACCTTAGGGCTTTACATCCAAAGCCCTAGTGGATGCAAATCCACCTCCAATACCAACTGGGGTTGGTGCAGATCCTTGGATCAACAAACAATCAACACCTGTTTAAGACAAATCAAAGAAAAACAGTATACAAGCAATATATATATGTTTCACTTTTCTTTTTTTTCTTAAACCATTCCAAGACCTCTTAAACCTTCTTAAAACGTATTATAACCACTAAATCACCAACTAAAACTTACCTCTTAACACCAAAAACCTGAAACAGATTCTTACCAAGAATTTCAAGTTTTCAAAACCTTTTTATGAAAAACCTGAAATTCTTAAAACACAAATGAATAAATGGAACTCAGAATCAGCAATCAAACATCCAAACTTTTTAATAAACATAAAAGGAATTACAATTTCTTTTAGAAAATACCAAACTTTATATTAAATTTAAAAAACGGATTACATGAATGATTGCCTAAAACTGGAACAAAGGAGAGTGAACAGGCTCACCTCCTATTTATACTACTCTAATGAACAATCTAGAATGCTAAAAACAAAACCCTAATCACTAGAAAATCTCCAAAATGCCCTTAGATGTGTTTGAGTGGTGAGCTGTCCAAATTTGATCCTGGACGTTCCTTTTTGCTTTGAGAGTAAGCAATAAACATTAGCCTTTGATTGTGGACACGTCATGATGCTTGGGGACCAAGGTGAATGCTGATTGGTGGAGAGGAGAATTGGGGGTAGGGTCCACAGTGGTGGGATTGGGGTTTTTAGGTGTGGGATGGGTTCCTGCGTGTGTGAATCACACGTGGGCAAGATTAATTGGTTTTTACCCAAGTTTAAGTTGGGGTAATTTCTGGGGGTGAAAAAGATGCACAGTAAGTGCTTTGATCCGATTTTGGGGGAAAAGGGAATGTTTAGCGCGTGTTTTGGTTTGAAAGTTTCAAATGTGCAACTTCAGCCCTTATCTTTTGAGAATTTTGGCAAACAAAGTCTTATGCCCTAAAACCCGTTTTTGCTTTGTTAATATCTTTCACCTTTTTACACTTTTGGCACCAAACTTTGGAAAAGGCTTATCAAGTGTTGTTTTTGCCATTCTTGAATAATTCAAGGGCTGATCTTGGACAATCTTGATCTTCAAAGGTCTTCAAGGTCTCTTAATCTTCATGAGGGACCATAATTGACAAATTGATTTTGTTGAGGGACCAATCTTGTCATTTCTTCAAAGTTGAAGGACCTTTTTGCAATTTTGACAAACTTAAGGGACCAAACTTGTAATTATTAATATACAAGGGTTTTAAGTGTCTTTTCTTCAATAATTGAGGATCAATCTTGTTTGTCTTCAATTCTTCAAGGTATTTTGTTGAGAATTCCATGATTAGGGCCCGGTTCTTTGTACGGCTTCGTTTCTCGTGTCCGTTTTTCCTTGTTTCTTGTGATCTTTTGTCTTTTTCACGATATCCATACCTAAAATACACAAGTAAACAAACACAAGCATATATATGGTATTTTATGACATTTTCATGCATTTAAAGCCCGAAAAGAACGATGAGATCATGTATAAATGCCATCTCATCACTCCCCCATACTAAGCCATTGTCGTGCCCTCACGCAATGCTAGAATAAAGTATCTAAGCATCACCAAAGTTCAATTTTATTAACCTTTATTGAAGAGTAAAAGACTTGCAACATACTACGAGAATGTGAAAAGACATAATGTATGATTTTCATCACCAAAAGGTGACTTTTAGGGTCAAAGAATAGAAGCAAGTTAATGTCCCTTAGAGTAAACTTCGTCATCCTTGATTGTCATACATTCCATGCTAAGTGCAAAAACAAGATCACTGTTGGTACAAGTCACAATGCTAACACTACTCATACGTCCAAATTGTGTAATACTTTTTCTCCCCGCAATCCTAGTTATTATAAAAGGAAATGGGTTACTAGCATTTTTTATCTATTTTTCATGGATCACAAGTGATACATATTGACTTATTTGAGTAGTTATTAGTCCGAAAGCAAAGTAGCACGATTTGATCGATAGTTAGCCGAAGGATAAAATCTTTTAAAACGGCTTCTCGTGTATCTCCTTAAGTTCATATCTTGGCATAACTCGTTTCACGATTTGAGACCTTTCTCGGACCGATATTTGGCATGTACTTCATACTTCAAATCTTGGGAAGACGTTCTTGAAATTATGGTCTTCTCTTCATATTTTGGAATTTCTTCACTTGACGTTTTTGAGAGATTCTTCATATTGGACCACGACTTCATCATTTTTCTTCAATCTTTACTTTGGATTTTGATATACAACGATCCGCCTCCTTTTCGGACTTGGATATATTTATCCTCATACCTTGTTAGGGTCTTTTTGGATAGACTTTCTCCATTCTTTAGGGGAGTAATTGCTTCTCGTCGTGTGTCTCGATCCTTCATATTGATTTAGGAACAATGATACTTCACATCATCTTTGGATCTTTAGCAAAAATAGAGCTCCTCATGCCTTGTTAGGGCCTTTTTGGATGATCGCCAATCTTCGCGTCCCGCTTCAATAAGTTATGCCTTGGCTATGAACTCTATTCAACCCCGAGCAACTTTTAAACGATCTTGCGCTAGAGGCTAAGTAACCTTTCAAATCGTATGACCTTACTTATTGCAATTATGTTTTATTCCTAATGCATTGATCTTATGGGAAGAAAAAGCCACAATTAAAAACATATGAGTTTTTGAAAGAACACTTTCATGTTCTACGTTTAGCATGATCACTTGTCTAACTCTATCATTTCTCGTTCTTCACTATATAAAGACCTCTAATTAAAGAGACTCGTGAATACTTAGCCATGCAAGTCAAAATTAAGCCAAATTTGGATTAGCTTTCATTAAGACTATATCAAATCAAAGTTTTGGGTTTTCAAGCCACCTATAGGATCTTGCACTTTCTTGGACTTTTTCAAGTTTAGAGAATGCGTTTTATAGTTCCCTTGATAAGTGACTTTCTAGAATCAATTATAGGAACTTGCGAAAAGTTCTTGTTCTTAACCCGAATGAATTAAGACTTTCGCGTTTTAAAGCTCCCTATATAAAAGTCTAGCAAAACTTGAATTGAGCGGGTTAAGGAATGTAAATGGCTCCAAATGCCCATCAAGTCAAAAATTAACTCTTATTCTACCCAACGGAAAATATACATTCGTGTCTTAAAAACACTTATGAAATCTAAGAAAAAATTTAAAATTTGGCCATTTTTAGCCTTATTAGCAAAACAAAACATTGAAAGTTGGAAAGCATGAGGGCGTAGCAAAGCAAGTACCTATTCACCCCCCCATACTAAAAGTAAACATTGTCCTCAATGTTTCGAGTCTAAAGGTGGAGCACCCCCATACTAGAGACGAAGAATCGAATGCTTAGGATCTAGCATGGAAAGGGTGATCAACAATATATCTAAAGCCGTTTATTAATTATGCTAAAAGATAATTGTTAGAACAATAAAGGATATGTCATGGAATCGTGAAAAACTTCTTCAAACGAACGATGGAGGCTCACGTAAACGAACACGAGAGTCTTCAATCGTAGATGATGATAATGATGATCTAGATAACACAATCACAAACAACCACGAGACAACGAGTTGGAAGGGTACAAGTCCCCTTATTAGTGAATATAAAAGATAAGCATGGGATCTCCCCTACGAGGCACCTCGTTTTTTATTACCGAGTCATGAGCTCGACTCGATCCCCTTAAAATGTGAACATTTAGGGAAAATCGTGGTGTGGTCAATTTTTGATGGGGCTTACATGATAAACAAGGCCCAAAAAGCAACCGGTATAAAGGACTAAGTCCTTAAGTGATGCAAAATACCGGGGTCGAAGATGGCGTTCTCGTTTCCATTGGAAAAACAAATTAACGCCACTTCCACATGTGCCATAAACTCAAAGAGTTTGAAGAAAATAGATGAGAAATAGAAGGGTGGGACAATTGGTAAGACAAACGTTTGAGCTACTCGAGGTAGACTCGCACCAAGCAAATAGATATAGTTTCCATTTATTGCATCGGTGGAAGACCGAGATTTCCCTTTACATGAAATTCCGGGATCGAATATCTCGTCCTCGGTGGACAAGGATGAGGGAACATAAGGGGCTTCCCCCATACTAGAACCACACAAAACATCGTCAAAAGGAGTAGACGAGTTTGTAGCACTCAAATTACGTGGTGATGACGGAGTTAGATTTGTAGAAAAATCAATTAAATCACATTTAAGATCTTTTCCTTTGTTATCTTTTAAACTCTCCTTATGAAAACCCTTTTTGATTATGTCGGAAATATTCGGTGTTTCTAAGACGATGTTAGTCACACTAAAAATTCTCACATTTTGAAACCGTTTTGGTTTTGGTGGTGGCAAGTTCTCAAAACGTTTATCGACGAAGAAAACCTCCCCATCGGGGTCTACATATTCATCATCCGAAAGATCTTCCGTAGAAACCGGCAATTTATCAACACTTTTCAAGAATGAATGTTCGAGATGAGGCGAAGGATTTTTCGATTCAAGTATTGATGGTTTCTTCTTCGTAGGCTTTACACTCATAACCTCCACCGGCGGAGGAAATGGTAAATTGTTTTTGGCGACATTCCCTAAAACTCTTGGTGAAAATTCTTTGCAAACGACATTGGTCGAGTCACCATGGTTTAAAGTTGCAATAGAATAAACATGAGAAAGATTGGAGTTTTGTGTTGCATTGATGACAAGTTCTTCTTCATTGAAACGAAGGGTGATTTTTCGAGCATGAACATCGATAAGTGCTCTTGATGTATCCAAAAATGAACGACCCAAAATGAGAGGAACTTTTCGATCGATGGGAATGTCTACAACGATAAAGTCAACGGGATAGTAAAACTTTCCGACTTTAACAAAAACGTCCTCGGCTACTCCACATGCCATGATCGTAGAATGATCGGCCATCTCGATGGACATGTTCGAAGGAGTAAGAGCCGGTAGTGAAAGCGATTTGAAAATCTCGAGAGGCATTAAATTAATACTAGCGCCAAGATCGGCCAAGGCGTAGCATTCCTCCATATCTTGAATAGCACACGGAATCAAAAATTTACCGGGATCACCGACTTTTTGTGGTATGCGGCTTAGAAAAACCGATGAACAACTAGACGATTGTTGTAACTTCTCTTTGTTGTTTAGCATACTTTTGAAGTTTGCGGCGAATCGAGGCATCATGATTAAAGCATCGGCAAAACTTATGTTAAAATGCAAATCACGAAACATTTTCATAAATAGCTCAAATTGATAATTGTTCCTTTCTTGTGCTTTCTCTTTGTTTCGTCTCGAAGGGTAAGGTAAGGGTGGTGTGGGTTGGTCATTAGGCAATGGCCTTGGAAACTCGGGTTCCACAATTGGTGTTGGTTCAACCGTAGGTGTGGTTTGAGCGGTACTTCGTGGGATTGTAATATGCTCCTTTTCGACCATCACCTCGGGTTCTTTCTCGATTTCCTTCTCCTTAGAAGTACTTGGACGAGAGATTGGTTCCTTGAAAGTTTTACCACTTCGTGTAGCAACAACCTTCAATTCTCCCCTCGGGTTGTTAATGGTATCACTAGGAAGACCACCCGAAGAAGAGGGCTTACACATGATTGCTTCAAACATCTTAGCCATTCGGTCCTCAAATTTTGATTGCCTAGCATCCGCTTTCAATAACTCTTGCTTAATCTCATGTTGTCCTAATTCCATCTTTTGTTGGTTTTGTTGAAGACGTTGGACATTTCCTTCCATTTTGTTTGCATGAGTTTTAAGTTCATTAGCAAGTTCATTTTTAAGCTCGTTTTTCAACTCGGACCTTAAGCTAATCATCTCACGTTGCATATTGTCAAATTTAGCATCATTTGCTTTTGCATAATCCAAAAATTCTCCTTGCAAATTTTTAGTGTGAGCATTTTGAAAACCTTGTGTAGTGTTTTGAAAATCACGGTTTTGGTTTTGATTAGAGATTTGTCCATTCCCACTTTGATAATTCCCTTTGTTGTAATTGCGTGTGTTGCCTTGGTAATTACCTTGGTTGTTGTTTCGATAATTGTTAGCATTTTGGTTTGGTGGAGCTTGATTTTGGCGGGAACCTTGGCCGTTTTGGTTGTAAGTTCCCGTTGCTACATAAGCACTCGAAGTGTTACCATCCGCGGTAATGCACTCGGAAAGATCATGAGCTCCCCCACAAGATAAACAACTTTTAGCAACCGCTTTAACCGAAGCGGAATTGGAAGCTTCTTGAGCCTTCCAATGGGACATTAGATTAGCAAATCTATCAAAAAACCGATTTTCCTCATTAGCTTCATCATGTAAGGCATTAATGCTACGAGACGATTGTGACGAAAATGACGAACCCATATTGGCAACACTCGGTGTGTTACGAGGGCTATAAACCTTAGATCGATTTTCAATGATTTGTAAAGCCTCATTTGTCGTCTTGCACAAAAAATTACCACCCGCGGCGGCATTCAAATAATCTCGTTCATGATCATTAAGCCCATTATAAAAAGTATCCACTTGATGCAATTCCGAAAAATCATGGTGAGGACATTCATGTAACATCTCTTTAAAGCGTTCCCATGCCATTGAAAAACTTTCATTGTTACGTTGCACAAATCGTGAAATCTCATTTTTTAAGTGTGTTGTCTTAGATGGTGGAAAAAACTTGTTCACAAACTTAGAAACGAGATCGGCCCATGTCAAAATCGAATTTGGCGGTTCTTTCTCGAGCCAAATTTTTGCGGGTCCATCCAACGAATATGGAAACAACATCATCTTAATGGCGTCATGCGGAACATCCTTAAATTTGCTAGTAGCGGTGAGACGGTTGAAATTCCTAATGTGGTAATGCGGGTTGTCTTTCTCGTGACCTCTAAACTTATTTGCTTGCAACATAGACATTAAACCCGTCTTAATCTCGAAATTCTCCGCAAGGATGGCGGGAATAACAATAGCCTCTCCAAAACCCTCGGTGGGTGCTTGTAGCAACTCCATCATAGTACGATTAGCCATGACGACTTCTTGTTCTACAATAGGTTCAACAATTGGAGGTTCTTCAACAATCAACGATCCTTGATTTGCTTGCTTTTGAAGACGTTTACGAGCTCGTTTAGCTTGATTACGAGTGATCATAAACTTCACGAAGAATGGGAGGTGAGCAAAGAAGATTCTTTTTTGTTGTTTTGTGAATTTTCAAATTTTTTTTTTTTGTGTTTTTGATGATATTTAATTTTTTTGGATTTTGGTGTATCTTCGTAGACAACAATCTACAAAATCTCTCCTCGAATCAAACTCTTGATTAAAGAAGCCTCAAAGGAATGAAAACGATCACGTGGAGTGAACGCCTTCGAATGACTTTAGAACTTTGGTGAAAACCAAATTGTTCACGAGGGTTTAATCACAAAGAAAACCAAGCAAATATAGTATACGTATTAATACTTTGGGCGGCAAAACCCTCGATTAGCCTTCAATCTTAAAATACTCACAAGCAAGCGGGAAACGAGGCGGCGCGAAGCACTTAAGAGCCTTTTTCCTTAGGGTATATTTTATAATACCCGCCTTATACCCACCTTATAGTTTGTATTTTTCAAAATCGAGCTTCACGAAAGTATTTATCTATTTTTTGCCTTTTCTTTTTGTTTGAGATTCGAATACAATAATTAGGAGATCAAATCCCAATTAAGGTTGTGTTTTCACACTTTTGGAGATATTGTATATTGATTGTGATACTTAATACAATATATTAATAATATTTGTACAAGAAAAACCAAGAAAACCGATAATACGTGTTAAGGGAGTTCCACTTAACACAAATACTTATTATGGATAATATCAAAAACAAAAGCTTCCAAATTAAAGCACAACACACCTCCCCGGCAGCGGCACCAAAATGATTGTAGTCTAAAACACGACTCTTGTTTAGGAAAACAAAAGAACGTATATGAGCGGAAAGTATCGAGTGATGATTTTAGGAAAAATCAACACTAATGACCCAATCACTTAAAAAGAGAGAAAGTTCGTTTCCCAAGGAGGTATATGTGTGTGAATAACTTGTAGTTATTTGAGATTAATATTTGGAAGAATGGGGATGAAAGGATGAAAAGACAGTTACGTTAAAATTACACTACGACGTAAACGTAAAACCGTGAAAAACTACCCAAATTAAAAATTTATACTAAGACCAAAAACAAAATTAATAATTAAAAAGACTAAAAAGAAGTCTAAAATAATATAAATAAAGATAAAAAAATCCAACAAAGATATTTTAAAACCTTTTATTAATTAAATATTTAATTTTAAATGCTAATTAAAGCCCTAAAATTAAATATAACTAATTCAAATGTCTAAAATATGATTTTATTGAATAATTACTCAACTTATATTATTAGAAGACTAAAAAGTAATTTTCTAAAAATTAAAAGCTATTAAAACTATTTTTAAAACTCTAAAAATGATTTAAAATGATTAAAAACTAATTAAACTTAAAATAATTATAAAAATAAATCTAAAAGCTATAAAAATATTCTAAAATGGAAAAGGTCTTAATTAATGCTAAAGAACTTAAGAAAAATGAAAAATAAATAAAAATAAAATTTTGATTTTTTAATAATAAAATAATATTAAAATATTCCTAAAAATAAAAAGTTCTCAAATAAATTCTAAAAAATTCTCAAAAATCCTAAATATTCTAACTAAGAAGAAAATGTAAATTAAAGTTTCTAAACCCTTTTTAATAATTTTATAAAAATGTTTAAAGTTTATAAAAAACCTTAAAATAATATAAAATTAAAAATTAAAGTTTATAAAACCAAAACTAGATGTAAACCTCAAAATATTATTTAAAAAGCTAAAAATTATTTTTCCTAAGAATTAAAAATCTTTTTTCTATTTTTTAATGATTTTATAAAAAACGGCTATTAAATAAATTGTAGAAAATAAATAAATAAAGGGAAAATTATGAAACTAGGCTAGAAAAATCAACAATCCAATAATGGTCCTAGGAAAAATAAGCTAAACAAAATAACTTAATAAATAAGCTAGAAAAGCTCAAAATAAGCTACGGCTTTTATATAAGCTAACAAAGTAAAAACGTGTTAAATAAAGTTTGATTGCAAACCCTAACGTAAAAAGGAGTCTAGATCAATGGTAGTTCCCTTAACCCTCCAGCGAGAGGTCTAGGGTTCGAGTCCGTTGCGGGCTACCTTTTTGCTTTTATTTTCTTTTTTATTTTTTTTTTCTATAATCCAATCAGTGATCCTTGTATGACTTGTAAACTCAATCCAATACACCTTTTGACAAGATTAAGCCAGATTAAAGATCAAAAATGTGTGCAGTTCTTAAAGTTTCTGATGAACAATGGTGTTCACCACTTTGGCAGTTTGGAACCAAGAGGAGCTTGGTTGTAAGCTTATTTGGTGAATGATTTTGGACAAAGGGGGCACCCTTGTGCTTATTGAAGCACAAGGAGTCAGCAATAAGCTAGAATAAGCACTTAGCACGCACAATTCACAAACCAAAGTACTCAAAAATGATTTCAAGTTGCTGAAGTATTATAGAGAGGTCTGGTGGTATTTAAGCTAAACCAAATGCACACTAATGAGATTCAATCTCTCAAATATTGCACACAACCTTACCAATCAACATGCAATCAAACTCAACTCTTAAATCATCCTAACATCAACAAGCAATCAAGATCAAGCACAATTTTTCATGAAAAATCAAGCAGAAAGTGGATATGCAGATTTTGCTATTCTATTTTCACTTTTAACACTTGTAACTTGATCCAAACTTCACCAAATATGTTTACCAACTTACCTGTAACTAGTTGCAACCTATTTCAACCTTTCTAACCTCTTTTTAAAGCACAAATCAAAAATATTACTCTGCTTAAACACGTTTCCAAACACCACTTTAAAACCTGTTTTCACACTTTTAACAAACCAAAGCCTTCTAAAACTTATTCAAACTGGTTCTCATAGCATTTAACATGTATAAGCACACAATAGAACACAAAATCAACAACTTTATCACACTTATATCAGCAAATCAAACAAGATCACATGAAACTCCTATTTTCTAAAATTTTCAAAAGGAAAAGGAAATTACCTTAGGGCTTTACATCCAAAGCCCTAGTGGATGCAAATCCACCTCCAATACCAACTGGGGTTGGTGCAGATCCTTGGATCAACAAACAATCAACACCTGTTTAAGACAAATCAAAGAAAAACAGTATACAAGCAATATATATATGTTTCACTTTTCTTTTTTTTCTTAAACCATTCCAAGACCTCTTAAACCTTCTTAAAACGTATTATAACCACTAAATCACCAACTAAAACTTACCTCTTAACACCAAAAACCTGAAACAGATTCTTACCAAGAATTTCAAGTTTTCAAAACCTTTTTATGAAAAACCTGAAATTCTTAAAACACAAATGAATAAATGGAACTCAGAATCAGCAATCAAACATCCAAACTTTTTAATAAACATAAAAGGAATTACAATTTCTTTTAGAAAATACCAAACTTTATATTAAATTTAAAAAACGGATTACATGAATGATTGCCTAAAATTGGAACAAAGGAGAGTGAACAGGCTCACCTCCTATTTATACTACTCTAATGAACAATCTAGAATGCTAAAAACAAAACCCTAATCACTAGAAAATCTCCAAAATGCCCTTAGACGTGTTTGAGTGGTGAGCTGTCCAAATTTGATCCTGGACGTTCCTTTTTGCTTTGAGAGTAAGCAATAAACATTAGCCTTTGATTGTGGACACGTCATGATGCTTGGGGACCAAGGTGAATGCTGATTGGTGGAGAGGAGAATTGGGGGTAGGGTCCACAGTGGTGGGATTGGGGTTTTTAGGTGTGGGATGGGTTCCTGCGTGTGTGAATCACACGTGGGCAAGATTAATTGGTTTTTACCCAAGTTTAAGTTGGGGTAATTTCTGGGGGTGAAAAAGATGCACAGTAAGTGCTTTGATCCGATTTTGGGGGAAAAGGGAATGTTTAGCGCGTGTTTTGGTTTGAAAGTTTCAAATGTGCAACTTCAGCCCTTATCTTTTGAGAATTTTGGCAAACAAAGTCTTATGCCCTAAAACCCGTTTTTGCTTTGTTAATATCTTTCACCTTTTTACACTTTTGGCACCAAACTTTGGAAAAGGCTTATCAAGTGTTGTTTTTGCCATTCTTGAATAATTCAAGGGCTGATCTTGGACAATCTTGATCTTCAAAGGTCTTCAAGGTCTCTTAATCTTCATGAGGGACCATAATTGACAAATTGATTTTGTTGAGGGACCAATCTTGTCATTTCTTCAAAGTTGAAGGACCTTTTTGCAATTTTGACAAACTTAAGGGACCAAACTTGTAATTATTAATATACAAGGGTTTTAAGTGTCTTTTCTTCAATAATTGAGGATCAATCTTGTTTGTCTTCAAGTCTTCAAGGTATTTTGTTGAGAATTCCATGATTAGGGCCCGGTTCTTTGTACGGCTTCGTTTCTCGTGTCCGTTTTTCCTTTTTTCTTGTGATCTTTTGTCTTTTTCACGATATCCATACCTAAAATACACAAGTAAACAAACACAAGCATATATATGGTATTTTATGACATTTTCATGCATTTAAAGCCCGAAAAGAACGATGAGATCATGTATAAATGCCATCTCATCACATTCCCTGTCCAATCATCCACATGCGCCCAGCTATAGCCGATAGCAAAGGAGGACACATCCTTTCCGCACAATCCGTGGCCATCTTGCTTAGCTCCTCCTCAGCTGTTGCAGCTTGCTCGTCCAAATTGGTCCGCACTTGTGTTAGCTCATCCTTCAGCGCATCGCGCTCCTGTGCGATGTTAAATGCTTGTACGGTTACAGCTTTGGTAGAGGCTTCGGTCGCGGACACCTGCATATGGAACTTAGAGTTATCACAAGGATAATATGGTTTTTTCTGGTGTCAGAAAAAAAATATATATATATTCTTGTTGAAAGCATACCTTCTCGTTCGATGCGGCTACGAGGGCCTCAAGCTCAGCGATGCGTTTTTCCCGATTGTTGGCATGTTGGGCTTGCTCCTTCACTGTGGCCTCGGCCGTAACCAACGCCGTTTGCAAGGAAGCAATGGTCTTCTCATTCTTCACAACTAGTGCTTCACGACGAGCTATCCTCTTGTCTGCACACTTCACATTCGCCAAGGCCTTGATCAGACGGCGTCTTAAGGCGGCACCCACTGTCACTTGATGTGCGGATGATACATCAAACTGCCCCAGCAAGGACTCATGGTCTAGCTCGTCCAAGTCTTGCGCAAGGGCCGGAGGAGTGATATGCTCGATAAATTCCAATCACTCAGACTCCGCCTCCAACCTTGTTAAACTAGTGAGATTCCATGCTAGGCGCAGGCTGTTCTCCGGTCCTTCAGGAAGTGGCTCCTCGGCACGTGTCGCAGGAGGGGATGGAGGTCTGATTGATGTCATGGGGGAAGGGTCCCTTTCCACCTCTCCCTCTTGAGCTACAGTCGACGGATCCGCCCTGTTATTGACATATTCAATTTTTGTTTAGGCATTCTATATTTAAAAAAAACAACAAGACAAGGAAAGACTGAAAGACGAGAGGGTGCTTACGTGGTACCAGTTGCAGGTTCCGGGGCGGTAGGAGCTACGACACTCACGGGGGTAGCTCGCCAGACTTGTTCATCCATGTGTGGTGTGGGGTTGGCCTGGGCCGTCGCAGTACCACTTCCCTCTTGGTACTGCGGATGGTCTTTCCTTAGTCTCTTTGGGGGAGCATTCGAGGCCCCCGCCTCATCCCCTAGTGTCTTTGCCACCCTCTTGGTGGTCTTTCTATTTCTGGATGTAGGCTTGGGGGACCCAAAGGCTTGAGTGACGTCTTCATCCTTAAGGTTGAGGAAATCACCTTCATCTTCCTGGTGCGTCACGGCGCCCTCCAACAGCAACTCTCCACCATCTTCATTATGGAAATCCAGAGGGGATTTCTCGATAATAGGCTCCTCTTCATCCGATCTTTGCTCGGAGGTCTCTTCAAGTGGAATGGTACGGTCTGCGGTAGCGTCGAGAAGGGGGAGTTCATTCTCCTTCAACGGGCGGAATCCTTCAGGCACTTTCATTGAATTCTGTTCATGGCTTAGGATTGCAAGAAACTGGCAAAATACCAATGCATGTTCGGTTCAG
Source organism: Glebionis coronaria (assembly GCA_025667525.1). Classification (NCBI taxonomy): domain Eukaryota; kingdom Viridiplantae; phylum Streptophyta; class Magnoliopsida; order Asterales; family Asteraceae; genus Glebionis; species Glebionis coronaria. Next base: position 524,019,874 of record CM046874.1, on the reverse strand, counting down.
GTTTATGTAATGAATCTTGATCTCCAGTGAGGTTCACGGAAGTGTCATTATGCATGTACTTAGAAAGGGCGAAGAAGTTAGTTTTAAATATGTAAATATGTAATTTTAGTTTAACATTCGACATTAGACGATTTTTGTTGTTAATTGTATCCAACGCCCATCATGTAGGTTCAATCACCTCATACGCCTCTCTGTTAACAGCTGACAATATTGTGATGATTCGTCAAAAATTCGAATTAAGTAGTTATTCACAAGTCCAAATTAACCAGTCCGTAGATCATATGTCTCCTTGGATCTCGGGAGACCGATCGGGGTTGGACCCTAAAGATTGTTGGCTTGAATGGATGGTACGTTATTATTGTTTTGTTGACATACTACGTCTTAAATTTGAATGTATTATAACTCGAAAATGTTTCCATTAAAAGAGAGTCATCCAAAAAGTCAATAATGTTGAACTGAGGGAAGAAAGTTATATGGATTGAGGTAAATGGCTCCTCCTTACATCAAAACAAGCTTACTAAAATTCAACAAATTGGAATGAAAAAGGTAGGTGATGCTACAATACCATATGAACGTGAAGAAGGCTTTGGGAATATTTGTACCCCAGTCACACAAGCTCAATGAGAGACCGAGGACCCTTTAAACCGGTGGTAGGTTCTTCTGGCACAAATAATGAAGTTCCTAAACCAGACTTTACATGGTGAAAATCTTATGTCGTTGATGAAGAGGAATGAAAATGGACAGGTTGTTTGTTAGTTTGTTACACTAAAGCATAAAACCAACACAGATCCCTTATGCACCAACACAATCAGGATCACTTCTAACTGAATTGTTGGCTACTTTGTTTTCTATAGAGGAAAGAAAAGGGGTAGCAAGGATATCAACCTAATTCAGCCTTCAGCCCACAAGGTCACGTGCACCTGAAACTTCACGATTATGGTCATTTTGTTGCGCAATTAGCAACTTTTAGAGCGAGATCATAGTAGCATCTTTTATACAACTATCATCTCTTTCGTGTCATTTATTACTACTATCACTAATTCATGTGTTTATGTAGTTGGTAGCTTTACCATATCTTATTGTGCCAATATTGTGCAATAAATATTACATGTAGTTTAAAAAAAGTATATAATTTGCAAAACCACGAGCATTAAAACTAGTTTCTTTTATAACGTGAAGAATCGATCATTGACACATAAACATGTAACCATAGAAGGCAAAATTTGAATTGCGATAACATCAATAAGCTGTAATTTTCAGTTTGAATAGAATTTAACCAGGAATCAGACTTCAAGAGTTCAAGGTTTAGTGGGAAAAGGTAAAAAAAAACTACAAAACCCTTGTTTTGTTAGTGAGGAATTATACTCGATATCAGAACAGATGGTCGATCGATTTTAGCAGATTGGAGGTTTGGTGAGAAATAAAGTAATCTTGAGATCTATTATCAAAAGGCCAGTATTGTGGCTCTGCAAGTAAGCTAGTTTACTTAGATCTGAAATCATAACCACAAAATATAGAACAGGAATTTAGACCCGCCCAAGACAGACCGATAGCATACAACCACCATTACTTTTGCTAAAAGGAAGCTGGTTTAGTTAAGATATCAAAGAATTGTTGAAAAGGAAAATCAGAGATAAAAACTGCACATACTGCAACGATTCAAGATCATCCAAACTAAACAAACCATTATAGAATAAGTATGTGACAATCTATCTGGCTTTCACAAATTCTGCTTACAACGCCTAAGTTTCAGCCTTTCTACATCCAACACGAGCCACAAAACCAGCCTTGAGTTGATGCACACCTAAGTTTCAGCCTTCCTACGTCCAACACGAGCCACAAACCCGGCCTTGATTTGAGCAACGGACCGCCCAGAGCCACACTACCAAGCAAATATACAAAATAAATTTGTCAAGAACGATGTGCCCAACAGAAAACATGTAAAACTGAAAGCAGTATCATTCCCTAAATGGGTAAACTGAATGCATATCATTCTCAAGGACACTAGTCAAGCAGGTAGGGAGCATGTATCGTTCCCTGAATGGTATACACATCTAATGATACAGAACACTAGACACGAGTCAAACAGGTATGGAAACATGTAAGGTAGAAAGCAGTCAAAAGTATTTTGTGTTCAAAATGCTTAAAATTACAGACACTAGAGACATCTAACGATACAGAACCAAGTACTATACGAACAAAAGACACAGGAATGTCAGCATATTTAACTACATGTACTCGTGGTAACATAAGTAAGAAAGAGCCTCAGAAATCTCAGATTTTCTCTTCATTGTTTATAATCAGACAATGTAGGCAAATTTTAGTCATCATAGGCCATAATAATCTATAGAAAAAAATATACATGTACATAAACAAATAGGAACGAAAATCTGTAGCTCTCTTGCTAGAATACAAACACAAATCTATCCAAAATTTCATCAAAATAAATATACAGAAAGGCCTCAGAAATTTTCAGTTTCCTGTTCACAGTTAAACATCAGAGTTTGAGGCAAAAGTTTTAATCATCATAGGCCAATGTGATCAGATAATACAATGAGCTACATTAGGTTTTTTATTTAACTTGTACACAGTAAGTACATATTTGAAATTGCCTCAGAAATGTCTAGTTTCCTCTTCATAACTAACGATCAGAATTGGAGGACAAATTTTAAGCATCATAGGCAATAATGAATAGATTTTTAACTACAGTACCTGTATATTAAAAAAATTGTATATGTACAAATTTGAAAATGCCTCAGAAAGCTCTAGTTTGAGCAGTTTCCTCTTCAAAGTTAAACATCAGAGTTTGAGGCAAAACTTTCAAGTCACCATAGGCAATGTAATTTGTCATTAGGTATTTTTTTAACTTACTACATATTCAAAAATGCCTCAGAAATGTCTAATTTCCTCTTCATGGCTAACGATCAGAATTGGAGGACAAATATTAAGCATCATAGGCAATTACGAATAGATTTTTTTTTAGTATAATATATCTATTTATTCCAAAAAATGGATATCCAAAAATTTATCAATAAATAAACAAAATAACAGAAAGGCCTCAGAAATTTTCAGTTTCCTCTTCAAAGTTATACATCAGAGTTTGAGGCAAAAGTTTTATTCATCATAGGCCAATGTGATTAGATTAAATAGTATAGTACATTAGGTATTTTTTTAGACTTGGGACACATTGGATATTCAAAAAATGCCTCAGAAACGTCTAGTTTCATCTTCATAGCTAATGATCAGAATTGGAGGACAAATTTTTAAACATCATAGGCAATAACGAACAGATTTTGAAGTGTAGTATAACTGTTTATTCCCCAAAAAAATGGATATGTACAAATTTGAAAATGCCTCAGAAATCTCTAGTTTGAGTGGTTTCCTCTTCAAAGTTAAACATCAGAGTTTGAGGCAAAACTTTTCATCGTCATAGGCCATTGTACTACAGAATTAACATTGTCCATTTTTTTCTAAACATGGACATGGAGCATATTCAAAAATACCTCAAAATTGTTTAGTTTCCTCTTCTAGCTAACGCCAGATATGGAGGACAATTTAATTATCATAGGCAATTACAAATATAGTCTAAAGTATAGTCCATTTATATATGCTGAATATATCTTGAAAATAATTATAATGGCATGAATCTCAAGTTGTCTCATATTTAACAATCAGTATTGGAGACACAACTTTTTTCATCACAGGTCATTAAGATTAGTTAATACAGCATAGTACATTAAAAGAAACTAGAAAAAAAAATTCCCAAATGCATATGTTAGTCAATGCCTCAAAAATCTCCATTCTTCTCATCATAAACAATCAGACAATTAGGCAAAATGTTTATTCATCACATGATTTAACTTCTAGATAACCTAATATGGTATGTGCTTTGCTTGTATATGTATGTGACCAAATCTGTAGTTAACAAGGCCTCAGAAGTCTATTGTTTTGTCTTCATATATACAATTAGACAATGTAGGCAAATATTTTATTCATCATAGGCCGTTGGTACTAGATTATATTGGGATTTCAAATGTAGCAATACTAATAAAATTCTAAGAAGTCGTTATCACAAATGATTGCTTAGATATATGTGCGTCTTTACTGTCTTATGTATTCAAAAATACCTCAAAATTGTCTAGTTTCCTCTTCTAGCTAACGCCAGATATGGAGGACAATTTAATTATCATAGGCAATTACAAATATAGTCTAAAGTATAGTCCATTTATATATGCTGAATATATCTTGAAAATAATAATAATGGCATGAATCTCAAGTTGTCTCATATTTAACAATCAGTATTGGAGACACAACTTTTTTCATCACAGGTCATTAAGATTAGTGTATACAACATAGTACATTAAAAGAAACTAGAAAAAAAAATTCCCAAATGCATATGTTAGTCAATGCCTCAGAAATCTCCATTCTTCTCATCATAAACAATCAGACAATTAGGCAAAATGTTTATTCATCACATGATTTAACTTCTAGATAACCTAATATGGTATGTGCTTTGCTTGTATATGTATGTGACCAAATCTGTAGTCAACAAGGCCTCAGAAGTCTATTGTTTTGTCTTCATATATACAATTAGACAATGTAGGCAAATATTTTATTCATTATAAGCCGTTGGTACTAGATTATATTTGGATTTCAAATGTAGCAATACTAATAAAAGTCTAAGAAGTCGTTATTACAAATGATTGCTTAGATATATGTGCGTCTTTACTGTCTTATGTATTCCTATGTGTATATATAGAAAATCTTTGTTTACATTATACTTTAAACAGGCCTCAGAAGTGTATAGTTTCTTTTCACCAAAAAATCAGACAGTGTAGGCAAAATTGCTATTCTTTTTTTTTTTTGAACGGCGAGTTAGTAGTTAGTGATTCGAGCTTACAGTGACATCCAATTGGGCAGTATGCAAGCCTCGAACCTTCTCCTTAGGGGATAAAACCCAACTCCTGCTTCTATTTAATTCGGGGCCCTGAAGGTTCTTAGTGAGACTCGAACTCGAGACCTCTCCAAGAATACCTCCCCAAGGTTACTCTTGGTGGCCAACTGAGCTAAGTCAGTTGGTTAGGCAAAATTGTTATTCATCATAGGCCACTGACAAACCTAGATTGTATCTAAGAGTCCAACACCAGGTGACAAAAAAAAATAGAGGATTCAAACAAAAAAATACCAACAGCAGCATATACAAATACACAAATACAATTGTTTTGGTGTGTAGAATAGCTATGTCAGTACCAGATAGATTTTTGCCAGGTTTAAGATTTAAGATTTTGCAAATCAGTAATAATGAAAAAAGACTAAGCTCAAACGTAAGTCGACATAATGACATACCTGTTCGCATCTAAGAAACAAAAGACGATTCTCCCTTGAAAGAATAGTGTCCTGGCTCTTGCAACCATTGCAGATGACATACTCATCTGTAAACATAAGCTTGTTTGTCAGCAAATGATGTATGGTACATAGGAGATGGCAATATATGAAGAAAAATTATTCAACAGTGTTTAAAACTTACTCATGTATCGCCTCAAAATCCCTTCAAAGTTTTGGGGTCCAAATCGACCTTTGATTACCAATCTTTGTTGGCCATCAAGTGACCCACTAGCACCCAATTCTGCCATCAAGAAGGCCATAACATGCTCTGGCTTCCTGTGCATGCTGATTGACGCAACAAACAGATTTTAGAATAAAAGAAAGTTTCCAGAAACGAAAAAGCAACAGAACCTCACATAAAATATAGACTTAGTGCTTTTACTTAATTTGTTTGATTTGTCCCATTTAAAATGAGACACGGCAAAATCTCACTCGCAACGAACCGATTAAGATTGTCACATCTAACTAAAGAGAAAAAAATGGTGAATAATAAGTTGGGCTGACATACAATTTGCATAGCTCCATAAAGTTGGCATAGACGGTCTTCTTTGTTCCTTCACGAAGAACCTGTGGTGTCCTCATAACTGTTCTCCTTCTATCTCCAGCAAGATCGGGATTATGCTCACGGAGACCATGGAAGACACGACCCAGAAGCTGAACAAATGTCAGAAAACAACCAAAGAACAATATCAGTAAAATGAACAGAAACAGTTTGAAATGCATTTAATCATTCCACTGTACTTCAAAATAATATATACCTCTTCATACTGGTAGTCACAATCAGTCACTTCCCATGGAAGTTTGTCTTCTAAAACAATCCCTTCTCCTTCCTCCTCCTGACTGGTAGAATCTAGAAAACGAGCAATGTATAGGTTCATGTAGAAAATGTTATGGACAACAAGCTAAATAAACATTTTCTTACCTTTAGCATCTTCGGCATTATTTTCTTTATCTTCGTCCAAGGGCTCTGTATCTACCTAGAGCAATCATAAAAAGAAATTCTGAGTAATAAATCTTGATACACTTTGAGGTAACACACTGAACCCATTTATAAGCATGTTTGAAATGCACCAATTTGAAAGAAAAAAAAATGCAAGATTGCAAAACTTTATTAAAAAAAAGTAATGGTATGGGTTTTATTTATGCATTATACATATATGTAGCCTTTAATATTTTAAAACTTCATAAAAAATAGTGCAAGTGGGTTAGCACAACCCGACACATTTTGGTACATGCTTCTAACCAACAGTTTTTACCGCTCTGAATTTTTCAACACATTATGAAAAACCAATGTTACCAACCTGATTTTTCTTCTTTTTTAAGCCAGTAAACATAGGTTCCATACCATCAGTAACTGCAAGTAAAATGTATCCTTATTAGAATCAAGATAGATATACAAACAGCTATACATATAATGCATCTATGTGTATGTCAATATGCAATGTTGTTTACCTGATAAGCTCTCGGTTTTCTCAGCCAACTGGTCAACAGAATCATTAGCAAGATCGTTAAGAACAACCTTCTTTTTCTTCTTCTTTTTTGTAGGGTCAAAAGCCCCAAGCTGCATCATATTATTAGATCAGTTATTACACTCGTTCAAAGAAGCAATATAAGATCACACACACAAAGTATATAGCATAAAAAGTCATTATTCTGAGTGTGACAATGTCCATTACTGTAGTTCCAGAAAACTGTGTACATTATTTCAGAAAATGGTCTTGGGGAGTGTTTGTTTAGGCTTATGAAACGTAAGCCCATTTAAAAAAACTTATAGAAGCCCATAAGTCTGAAAATAAGACATAAAATTGAGACTTAAGAAATATAAGCCGAAAATAGGGCTTATATTTCATAAACACCAACTTTGTGGTTTATCGTAAGACTTGTAGGCTTATATAAGTTTATCCTGATTATTTTGATATAAGAAACTTATATAAGCCCATAAGTCTCCTAACAAACCACAAAATTGATGATTAAGAGATATAAGCCGAAATTATACGACCACTTTATGCTGATATATAATGAGGTATCATTGTGTAATAAAGTCAATCCTAATATACAAAACTAAAAGATGAAAAAATAGAACACGACAATACATACATCAGCTACTTGCTCCTTGATCTCCATCCGATTATCTTCTTCTGCCATTTTTAACAAGACTGATTTATTCGAGCTGTTACGCCTTTCTGGTATAAAAAAACAGAATTTGTCAAATAAATGTACAAGTTTAATACATGTAATAAGCCGCAAAACATTATTCCAAAATTGCTTTTTTCAATAAGCAATTAGAATGCTTATTTCAATCAGAAAGAACACAATTCAAAACTTACTAAAAAGGCTCTAAACCACAAAGGGTATTACTTATTTAAGGGGTGTTTGTTTTAGCTTATATAGTGGGCTTATTAGCTTATATAAGCTTATAAGCCAAAACCAAGTGCTTATAAGCTTATACAAGGGGGTTTTGAAAGCAAAAAATTTATGGCTTATGTAAGAATTAAAAGACTTTTATTCTCTCATTTAATAATTACATTCTTTTATTTTTATGTATTTTTTTGTCATTTTGACTTATTAATTATATATAAGCTAAACCAAACACTTAGCAAAAACTAATAAGCTTATTATATACAAGCCGTAAATTGTTTATGTAACATATACATAAGCCCAGTGCATAAGCTTAACTAAACACCCCTTTAAAGTCCTTATATTCTTATAATATCTTGTTTCAACAGCTTATGTACAACTAGCTTTTGTTATGAAATAAGCTATACATTACGTGATATTAATTAACAACTTATTAGCTACTGTGGTGTATATACAACCAATAAAAATTTAATCAAGATTGATGTAAAAATAAGAAGGTGAAATAAATTTATACCTTTTTGAACTTGTGAAATTGTGATGGTTGATGATATTAATCGATTTGATTAGTGAGGATTTGTATGTGAAAGTGTTGGAGTGGTGAAAACTGTATTGCGGCTGGTGTATATATAAAGAAGGAAGAGATACTTAGGGCACCCTTGGGTTTTAGGGTTTTGGCAAAGTGATGTGTGCAGGAGTGTTTGGGTTAGGGTCGGGTCCGGGTAAAATTCGGGTTTGACTAAAAAATATATATTTGGATTTGGGTTACTTGCGTCAATTTAGGTTCGGGTTTAAATAGATGTGGTAAAAAGTAAAAAGAAATATTCTCTTTTACTTTTTTTATATATAACATTGATATTTAAAAAATATTCTATTCGAGTCAATTAGATTTTCAAGCCGAATTGGAGTTAGCAAAAAAAAATTAATCTAGTACTAGTTTTATGACCCACCAGATGGGTGAGCGAGCTTCATGTAATATCTTGTTTATGATTTATAACTGATTCTCAAAAGTAGTTCAGATTACAACTATTGTTGTCATACATACCTCGTAAGAGTTAAGATCTATATAGACACTTAAATTAGCATAGACCTATTCAACCAATCATAATTACCCATTTTTAAAAAAACTCACTTCCCACCATTTTTTAAAAATTAAATATCTCACAAACGGTAAATCGCCAAACGAAAAAAATACACAATTGTCACGAGAATTAAATCATCTATCTATCGAGGGGCACATGTATATACTTTCGACAAACTTTTTTTTTGACATTTTTTTCTTAAGTCATGTCTGGAGAGAATCATATATGATTCGTCACGAATCATATATGATTCGTCACGAATCATATATGATTTTTAGAAAATCATATATGATTCGTGATATGAATCATATATGATTTTCTGAGAATCATATATGTTTCGTGACGAATCATATATGTTTCGTGACGAATCATATATGATTCTCTCCAGACGTGACTTAAGAAAAGAAGTCGAAAAAAAGTTCGTCGAAAGTATATACATGTGCCCCTCGATAGATAGATGATTTAATTCTCTTCGCGGTGATATGTTTTGTTTTACGTAACGATAAACGGTTTGTGAGATATTTAATTTTTTAAAAATGAGTTTTTTTGTTGCATGATAAAAATGGATGGTTGTGATTGTTTGGTTGAGTCTATGCTAAACTAAGGGTCTTTGGGGATCTTTTTCCTACCGCGTAAAATGTTCCTTTCTAAGAAATTGTCACCATCTTCAAAAGAACTATCAGTTGTCACTTGTTTGTATCTTGTTTATGAGAAATTGCCACATTACTAAGACTTTAGGCAAAGTTGAACCCATTTGACCCATATCATTATTTATTTGACCTAACTATGATAGCACAGAACCCCAAATGCAGCCATCCGTAAATTAGTGGGTTACAAATTTGTAAAGTGATTGGTTATTTTGATTACTACAATTTTTCGGTAGCAATGACATACGAGAATTCGAACACCAAGTTTTTCGAAGCCATCTTGCCTAATGATTTTGACTCTAAATCTTCGGAACCAGATCCTAAGAAGATATTATTTAATTTTCATCACCTGCACCATACTTATATCGGCTTAACACTTCCACATTGGGCTCAGTTGGGCCTTGACCTTTTTGTTCCGTATCGACTAACTATTGCCTTGTATAATGCATAAGTTGCTCGTGCCTGAGAAACAAATACAACATGTTGTTGGTTAAAGGAGTAGAAATCAGGATAAAGGTGAAAAAGAATAAAAGTTGTGATTTATGGTGTTGAAACGGGTTAGGTCAGGTTGGGTTGACATGCATATACTATATGTACCATTTTAGATAAATCATTCAAGTATGAACTATGGTTACAGGAATAATCAAATTGCTAAGTATAACTCTTAAGGACACCACTTTAAAGCAATCTTATTGTAGCCGTTTAAATCATTTGATTGGGATCTTTTGATATAAAACTACCCAAATCGACCTAATTATAAGTAAACTGATCAAAAAATAAAATTTTCAATTAAAATACGCATGTTTTTTACTACCAAAAATTGGTTTTTACGGCCTAAACTGTAACCTTTCTGATTTTTTATCTTTTGACACGTCGTCAGTTTCATTATTATTATTTTCATCTAATATTATTTTGATAGACTACCTTTGCATGCGAGTTCATAATATAAGTAAATATTATATATTTACGTAAAGTACTTAGAAACGTGACAGTATAACCCTGGAACTACCATTTTAATTAATTTCAGTGTCCTTGGACACATTTTGATGAGCTTGATCTTATTAATTATATATTAATAATTACTAGTGATTATTGATGACGTATAGTCCCCAGCCGGGTCAGGAACCCGGCCCACGGGTACTACCCGTATCCGGCCCATCACAGATGGGTGGGAATAATGTCATTTGAGCTTATGGGCTTGGACCGCGCACACGTGTGTGGCCCACGGCTCGGCATGGCCGGTACAGGGTTAGACAGAATCATATTATGTCTATGAATAGGATTTACCCCAAAGAAGAGGATATTCACTCACCATAATTAAAAGATAACAATCAATCTAATTCTGGTACTTATCCTTTCCTTGGGGCCGAAGTATCAGTGACAGCCCATTAGGGTTTCACTGCCTATAAAAGGAACCTCCAAGGGTTCCACAAAGGTATTACATTCTATACACTCTCAACTCATCTGATTCCTATAAACCCTAACCGATTACTTACTCTCTCGACGAAGTCTAATCGTGGGAAACATTCCCACGGTAAGCCTAACGCGTGTTGTTTAGTGTTCAGGATCCCAACCATACGATTCACTTGGTGCAGGAGCCGGAGTCCAGCCAACCCGAATTAAGCCTAATTTGGGTCTAGCAAGGGTCACCCAACTTTTGCATCAACAAGTTGGCGCCATCCGTGGGACCCATTACACTAAGCTAGAGCGAAATCTCATCTTGAATTCTCAATGACGAAGGGGCATACGCAAGCTAACCCCAGGAATACAAATCCTGGAAATCGGAAGTCCCAAGGGGAAGGGATACTCATTCCCAATCAATCCCCTAGTCGTCTAGCGGGCGGACCAAACAACCGCAGTGGTTTTCAGTCCATGGGGGTAATGAGCATGATCTCCATGACTCCTCTACCTACTTCAACCCTGTACAACCCTTATCCAGGGAGTGCGCCCAACCCTCCTAACAAGGAGCCGCGCAGACCGTCGATCGAGGAAGAAGTAGAAGTCCAACCACTCAGCGAGGAAGATCTCACTCGAGTTCTCACGCAGAACTTTAAGAGGATCGTCCCAGGGATCGCGTCAAGGTTGAACCTAGGGAGGGACCTCCAATCTAGGCTCAACATTGGCCATACCGGACCAGGTACCTCTTCTCAAAATCAGAAAAAAAAGAAGGACCCGACCCCAGGAGCGGAACCTCTTTGAGGAAACTCCCCAACCCAGGAATGTGTTCGAACGCATAGGGGATCGCCTCATGCAGGAACTAATGCAGTCTCGAGAAGGGGGAGAGAAGTCCGACGGTTCACCCGAACGACCAGATCTGGAACTGACCAGATCCACCCGCCGCACAAGTGTGTGGGATAGGATGAATACTGGGAAGAAGGCTCCTAGTTCTTCTCAAAAGAATGGTCCTCATCCAAGAGATGGGGCACCACCTCCTTCACCAGATCCATCAAGAGAGGACTCGGATGACCATCCGCCCAAGCGCCGCCGACCTGTGCGTACTCCTCCACCACCACCAAACAATGATGAGTACTATGGCGGTCCCTACTATCGAGAGACGGAAGCAGAAGATCTTTCCCAACCATGGTGCGACCCTAGTCTCACCCGTCCATGGGCAGACCCTAGGGAAGATCCTTTTACTCTCCGCATACGGAATTACTCTGAGGACACAAAACGTCGCATGCCAGCGTGTGTCAAGACTTATGATGGAACTGGCGATCCGGATGATCACCTCAAGATATTTGATACGCAGGCTAAAATTGAGCGATGGCCCATGCCTATATGGTTCCAAATGTTCAATTCAACTTTGATAGGCAATGCTCGTGACTGGTTTGAAGGACTCCCTCCGCGAAGCATTGATAGCTTCACTGAACTACGCACTGCGTTCAAGAATAATTATACTCAGAAGAAGAAGTATAATAGGGACCCGGTCTCATTGGCAACTGTCAAGCAACGGTCGGGGGAGTCTACAGAAGCCTTCACTGAACGCTTCAACGACGAGTGCACACGCACAAAGACAATGCCGGAACTCCTGAAAATTTCCGACTATATGCATGCCATAACAGACATGGAATTAATCAGGCGCCTCAATGACAAGCGTCCGGAGAGATATGACAACCTCATGGAAAGGGGGTTGCCGCGGCCTACCCTTCAAAAGGAAATGGCTACCGGTCGAACGACCAGTCCAGGAGACAGTCGGGAGGTCAAAGCAACCAGAACAATGGTAGGGGCTCAGATTACAAGAGCCAAAACAAGGGAGGACGACCGGATGATAAGTTTACTCCTTTAAAGATGTCCTACCGGGAGATCTTGCTGACGGAAGGGGCTAATTTTCCAAGGCCTCCCCCAATGACGACTCCGCTGGACCGTCGCCAAGGAAATCGCTTCTGCGAGTTCCATAACGACAAGGGCCATGGCACGGAGGAGTGTATCCAGCTCAAGAAGCACATTGAGTCACTGATCAAGTCAGGTAAACTCAAGCATTTAGTTAAGGATTGGAAGGATGGAAAAGACAACAAGAAGTATGACAAGAAGGATCCCCAAAAGGACAAACCTTCGACCATATACATGATCCAATCCAGACAACGCCGCACGAGGCAGAAAATTGGTCAAAAATTTCACGCGGCAGGGAAATCTCATTCCCTCCCATCACAGCAGGTGATGTGATTGATGCACCTCTCACTATTGAGATAAGCATTGGAACACACAATATCCGTCGCATGTATGTGGATGGAGGATCATCAGCAGAAGTACTGTATGAACACTGTTTTGTACAGTTAAGACCAGAAATAAGAAGCCAATTGGTACCGGCCACGACGCCGCTCATTGGTTTTAGTGGAGATACAATCTGGCCAATAGGGCAACTGTGTCTGCTTGTAACCATTAGGAACGAAGAGCACTCCACCACGGTGTGGGTGAACTTTATGGTGATACGCTCACACTCCCCATTCAATGGGATCATAGGCAGACCGGGTATCCTGGCCATACGAGCAGTGCCTTCCACGGCGCACGGAATGATCAAATTCCCGGTGGAAGGAGGAATCGTCACAATCTACAACACAATCGTACCAGCATCTGAATGTCACGCCGTGACAACACCGGTTCCACCTGTTCCCCCCAAGGACGGATCACCACCTCCCGATTAGAAGGTGGCAATCCATCCGGATTACCCGGAACAGGAGGTGTCCATAGGGGGAACGCTCTCGGACAACGGCAAGAGGGCCATGTGCTCTCTCTTGAAGGCAAACTTGGATGTATTCGCATGGGAGCCCAAGCATATGACGGGCGTACCACGCGCGATAGCAGAACATAGGCTCCAGATCCGCCAGGGATACCCACCCGTCAAGCAAAAGAAGCGCGGTCAGGCACCTGAATGCAGCCAAGTGATACTGGATGAGGTACGGAAACTAGTGGACGCAGGTATCATGCGCGAGGTATACTACCACGAGTGGTTATCCAACCCAGTCATGGTCAAAAAGCATGACGGAAGCTGGCGCATGTGCGTGGATTTCACGGATCTGAACAAAGCCTGTCCACAGGATTGTTACCCATTACCGGAGATTGACTGGAAGGTGGAATCTCTATGTGGATATAAAGGATACCACCAGATCCAGATGGCGGGAGAGGACGCAGAGAAGACGGCGTTCCATACTAGTCAGGGCGTATACTGTTATACAAAAATGCCGTTTGGACTAAAGAACGTCGATGCAACATACCAGCAGCTTGTGGACAAAGCCTTTGACTTACAGATAGGCCGCAACCTAGAGGTCTATATGGATGACTTAGTCATCAAAAGTCATACGAAGGATGCACTTCTCCGGGATGTCCAAGAGACGTTCGACACATTGAGGAGGATTAATATGAAGCTAAATCCAAAGAAACGCATGTTTGGGGCAACAGAAGGAATGTTCCTTGAATATATGATTGATCCAAATGGCATCAAACCTTGCCCAGAAAAAACGGACGTAGTAATACAGCTACCATCCCCTCAGACGCGGGAAAGAGGTGCAGTCCTTAAATGGGAAGCTGGCTAGGCTAAATAGGTTCTTATCGAAGTCCGCAGAGAAGTCACTCCCCCTATTCAAAACACTCAAGAAGTGCATGAAGAAGGGAGACTTCCGGTGGACAAAGGAAGCTGAGGAAGCCTTTGGTCAACTCAAGCAACACCTCGCATCTCTCCCCATGCTAGTAGCTCCCCGGCCAAAGGAGGAGCTCATTATGTATTTATCAGCCACACATGGAGCAATAAGTGCGGTACTCATGACGGATAGGGACGCGGTGCAAACTCCGGTCTACTTTATAAGTAGAACATTACAAGGGCCGGAGTTGAATTACTCCTCTATGGAAAAATTGGTTTTGGCACTAGTGTTTGCTACAAAACGGTTGCGCCGATACTTTCAGGCGCATCCAATTGTAGTCATTACTGACCAACCAATAAAACAAGTCATCTCTATACCGGATGTGGCAGGTAGGCTACAAAAGTGGAGCATCCTATTGGGAGAACACAACATATCTTACAGGCCAAGGACGGCTGTTAAAGGCCAAATCTTGGCGGATTTCTTGGTAGAAAAGCCGGATGAAGAAGGACCAATCGTAAAACAAGACGGAACTCCAGCAGAACCATGGGTGTTATTCACGGACGGATCTTCGTGTACGGATGGGTCAGGAGCTGGCCTCATCCTTACGAATCCGGAAGGAATGGAGTTTACTTACGCCCTTCGCTTTGAGTTCACAGCCACCAACAATGAGGCGGAATATGAAGCATTAATTGCGGGTTTAAAAATCGCCGCTAGAATGGGAGTCCGCAACCTTGAGGCCTACATGGACTCACGGCTTGTCGCGAACCATATTCTAGGTAGATATGTGGCTAAGGAGGATAACATGGTCCGATACTTGGAGAAAGTCAAGTCACTCATCGCGGATTTCAGCAAGTTTTCTATCAAGCAGGTACCAAGAGGCGAGAACAAGAAGGCGGACGCTCTTAGCAAGATCGCATCTACAAGTTTCGCCCACTTGTCCAAGCAAGTCTTGGTAGAAATACTCAAGGAAAATTCTATAACAGAAGGGGAGGTCGCTACTATAGTTGAGGAGGATGGACCTACATGGATGACCCCGATCGTCAACTATTTAACTAATGAAACCCTTTCGGACGATGAAAAAGCGGCACGGCGCATCAGAAGGAAGTCGCAGCACTTCGAGCTTCGAGAAGGTATCCTTTATAAGCGCGCTTTCTTGCAGCCGTGGTTGCGGTGTGTTGGACCACGTCAGGCCACTTATGTGATCAGTGAGATACATGAAGGGTTATGCGGCATGCACGCAGGTCCACGATCCGTGGTAGCTCGAGCCCTACGTACAGGATATTATTGGCCTACCATGCATAGGGACGCACGCGACATGATTCGCAAGTGCAGTGATTGCCAAGTGCACAGACCAGTGCCACGACATCCGCAGCAGGAACTTACACCTATTACATCCCCATGGCCATTCTATAAGTGGGGGATCGACATCGCAGACCGTTTCCTGTAGCTGCGGAGGGAGTTAAGTTCTTGATTGTCGCAATGGACTACTTTACACGATGGATAGAGGCCAAGGCAGTCAAATCCATCACAGGCAAACAAGTCAAAAAGTTTGTTTGGGAGAACATAGTGTGCCGTTTTGGCTTACCAGGAGAAATCATCTCGGACAACGGGAAACAGTTCACGGATAACCCATTCAAGGACTGGTGCGCAGCATTGAATATCAAACGGCGCTTCGCGTTTGTTAAACACCCGCAGACAAATGGCCTTGTGGAACGAGCAAATAGAAGCTTGGGTAACGACATCAAGGCACGCTTGGAGGAGCAAAGTGCCAAATGGGTGGACGAACTACCACATGTTCTATGGGCGCATAGAACTATGATCAAAACAGCCAACGGGGACACTCCATTAGCATTGGCCTACGGCACTGAAGCTGTTATACCAGCAGAAATAGGAATGCCTACCATCCGCACGGCGGAGGTTAATGTCGTCACGAACGACGAGCAACTCCGGATCAATCTGGATTTGTTGGAGGAAAAAAGGGAGATAGCGGCTATCAATGAGGCCAAGTCCAAGGCTAAAATGAAGGCTTATTATGACGCCAATGTTAAAGGTGTTTCTTTTCGACCGGGAGACTATGTCTATCGCGCTAACGAAGCCAGTCGAGCGGAGAATACAGGAAAGCTGGGCCCTAAGTGGGAAGGACCATACGAGGTCACGGAGGCTTTAGGACGGGGCGCGTACAAGTTACGTGACATGGATGACCGCGATCTAGAACGCACATGGAATATCTCCAATCTCAAAAGGTGCTATCTTTAAAATCTACGGCTTCCACATGGACACTTTGCTATATTTGGCTTTAATGAAGATCCATGTGTTCTCTTTGTTTTGTTTCTTATCATTTTATATGACCTTTTTTGTTTTTTAGGGTTTCCCATTCTTGTCAAAGCAAAAAATGTAAACGTTCTAATAAATTGCCGTGGTGCCTAGCTAGCTCCACGGCTAGTTTTCTGTGCAAATTGTTTGGTTGTTCTTTAGATTCTATTATAGTCATATGAATTTTAGTTATTATTATAATATGCCATGTCTCATTCATATGCATTCATTCAATCACCGTACATGTACTATACGCCTCCAGGTGGGGTAAGAGGATTAAGTGAACCTACTAATTTAACTTGTCGCATAAGAGGGATGCAACCCCAGCGACGCGGATCATGTATCCTTACTAGACACCTTATTCACAAGACGTTGTGATAAGTTTCCGTATGCAGTACTTACGCAGTACTTTACATAGTAAAGACGCACGTCGCATGTCTAGTAAATTATAGACTTGAGTGTATTTCTTTTTTGAGTAAGACGGGACATGTCATGCAGTATCGGTATACGATATCCAACAAAATAAAAATACACAAGTTTCTAAATCATAACAAAATGGTCGTGGTTATCACGGACTTACATACAAAAGACAGTTATTTCACACATCAGTCTTAGCCGTGTACATGCACAGACGAATAAAAGCCACAAATGTTTACAAGATAAATTACAACGGAGGTAGGAACTCCCATATGTCCTTCTTCCCTTCTTCGATCATGGCACGGAGGGCCTCCCCGCGATCATTCTTCCCATCCTGCGCCTTGATTGCAGTCGCATCCAATGCCTCAACAAGCAGTTTTTCACCTTTCATTACTTTTGACACAGAGTCGTAAGTAGGCAAGGTCAGTTGGATGGGATCCGCAGTGAACTTGGACATAACCACATCGTTAGGAGCATCCTTCAGCGCCTCCAGCTCGTCCAAAAGAGGGTGTTGGATCTCAGCAAGTGCATCCATTGACACGGTCATCTTGTCCGCAGCTGAAGGGTTGTGGTAGGCATGCTGGGTAATATCTTCGTTCTTACCTATCAATTCCGCAGCCTGGACCAAGCACTCATGCCTACCACGGTCAATCCCATCCGAAACGACCCCGGCGAATGCTTGCAGCAGGTACGCAGCCTCCATAACCTTGCTTACGGCAAGGCGCATTCCCTGTCCAATCATCCACATGCGCCCAGCTATGGCCGATAGCAAAGGAGGACACATCCTTTCCGCACAATCCGTGGCCATCTTGCTTAGCTCCTCCTCAGCTGTTGCAGCTTGCTCGTCCAAATTGGTCCGCACTTATGTTAGCTCATCCTTCAGCGCATCGCGCTCCTGTGCGATGTTGAATGTTTGTACGGTTACAGCTTTGGTATAGGCTTCGGCCGCGGACACCTGCATATGGAACTTAGAGTTATCACAAGGATAATATGGTTTTTTCTGGTGTCAGAGAAAAAATATATATATATATTCTTGTTGAAAGCATACCTTCTCGTTCGATGCGGCTACGAGGGCCTCAAGCTCGGCGATGCGTTTTTCCTGATTGTTGGCATGTTGGGCTTGCTCCTTCACTGTGGCCTCGGCCGTAACCAACGCCGTTTGCAAGGAAGCAATGTTCTTCTCATTCTTCACAACTAGTGCTTCACGACGAGCTATCCTCTTGTCTGCACACTTCACATTCGCTAAGGCCTTGATCAGACGGCGTCTTAAGGCGGCACCCACTGTCACTTGATGTGCGGATGATACATCAAACTGCTCCAGCAAGGACTCATGGTCTAGCTCGTCCAAGTCTTGCGCAAGGGCCGGAGGAGTGATATGCTCGATAAATTCCGAACACTCAGACTCCGCCTCCAACCTTGTTAAACTAGTGAGATTCCATGCTAGGCGCAGGCTGTTCTCCGGTCCTTCAGTAAGAGGCTCCTCGGCACGTGTCGCAGGAGGGGATGGTGGTCTGATTGATGTCATGGGGGAAGGGTCCCTTTCCACCTCTCCCTCTTGAGCTACAGTCGACGGATCTGCCCTGTTATTGACATATTCAATTTTTGTTTAGGCATTCTATATTTAAAAAAAACAACAAGACAAGGAAAGACTGAAAGACGAGAGGGTGCTTACGTGGTACCAGTTGCAGGTTCCGGGGCGGTAGGAGCTACGACACTCACGGGGGTTGCTCGCCAGACTTGTTCATCCATGTGCGGTGTGGGGTTGGCCTGGGCCGTCGCAGTACCACTTCCCTCTTGGTACTGCGGATGGTCTTTCTTTAGTCTCTTTGGGGGAGCATTCGAGGCCCCCGCCTCATCCCCTAGTGTCTTTGCCACCCTCCTGGTGGTCTTTCTCTTTCTGGATGTAGGCTTGGGGGACCCAAAGGCTTGAGTGACGTCTTCATCCTCAAGGTTGAGGAAATCACCTTCATCTTCCTGGTGCGTCACGGCGCCCTCCAACAGCAACTCTCCACCATCTTCATTATGGAAATCCAGAGGCGATTTCTCGATAATAGGCTCCTCTTCATCCGATCTTTGCTCGGAGGTCTCTTCAAGTGGAATGGTACGGTCTGCGGTAGCGTCGAGAAGGGGGAGTTCATTCTCCTTCAACGGGCGGAATCCTTCAGGCACTTTCATTGAATTTTGTTCATGGCTTAGGATTGCAAGAAACTGGCAAATTACCAATGCATGTTCGGTTCAGGTTTATGTAATGAATCTTGATCTCCAGTGAGGTTCACGGAAGTGTCATTATGCATGTACTTAGAAAGGGCGAAGAAGTTAGTTTTAAATATGTAAATATGTTATTTTAGTTTAACATTCGACATTAGACGATTTTTGTTGTTAATTGTATCCAACGCCCATCATGTAGGTTCAATCACCTCATACGCCTCTCTGTTAACAGCTGACAATATTGTGATGATTCGTCAAAAATTCGAATTAAGTAGTTATTGACAAGTCGAAATTAACCAGTCCGTAGATCATATGTCTCGTTGGATCTCGAGAGACCGATCGGGGTTGGACCCTAAAGATTGTTGGCTTGAATGTATGGTACGTTATTATTGTTTTGTTGACATACTACGTCTTAAATTTGAATGTATTATAACTCGAAAATGTTTGCATTAAAAGCGAGTCATCCAAAAAGTCAATAATGTCGAACTGAGGGAAGAAAGTTATATGGATTGAGGTAAATGGCTCCTCCTTACATCAAAACAAGCTTACTAAAATTCAACAAATTGGAATGAAAAAGGTAGGTGATGCTACAATACCATATGAACGTGAAGAAGGCTTTGGGAATATTTGTACCCCAGTCACACAAGCTCAATGAGGGACCGAGGACCCTTTAAACCGGTGGTAGGTTCTTCTGGCACAAATAATGAAGTTCCTAAACCAGACTTTACATGGTGAAAATCTTGTGCCGTTGATGAAGAGGAATGAAAATGGACAGGTTGTTTGTTAGTTTGTTACACTAAAGCATAAAACCAACACAGATCCCTTATGCACCAACACAATCAGGATCACTTCTAACTGAATTGTTGGCTACTTTGTTTTCTATAGAGGAAAGAAAAGGGGTAGCAAGGATATCAACCTAATTCAGCCTTCAGCCCACAAGGTCACGTGCACCTGAAACTTCACGATTATGGTCATTTTGTTGCGTAATTAGCAGCTTTTAGAGCGAGATCATAGTAGCATCTTTTATACAACTATCATCTCTTTCGTGTCATTTCTTACTACTATCACTAATTCATGTGTTTATGTAGTTGGTAGCTTTACCATATCTTATTGTGCCAATATTGTGCAATAAGTATTACATGTAGTTTAAAAAAAGGTATATAATTTGCAAAACCACGAGCATTAAAACTAGTTTCTTTTATAACGTGAAGAATCGATCATTGACACATAAACATGTAACCATAGAAGGCAAAATTTGAATTGCGATAACATCAATAAGCTGTAATTTTCATTTTGAATAGAATTTAACCAGGAATCAGACTTCAAGAGTTCAAGGTTTAGTGGGAAAAGGTAAAAAAAAAACTACAAAACCCTTGTTTTGTTAGTGAGGAATTATACTCGATATCAGAACAGATGGTCGATCGATTTTAGCAGATTAGAGGTTTGGTGAGAAATAAAGTGATCTTGAGATCTATTATCAAAAGGCCAGTATTGTGGCTCTGCAAGTAAGCTAGTTTACTTAGATCTGAAATCATAACCGCAAAATATAGAACAGGAATTTAGACCCGCCCAAGACAGACCGATAGCATACAACCACCATTACTTTTGCTAAAAGGAAGCTGGTTTAGTTAAGATATCAAAGAATTGTTGAAAAGGAAAATCAGAGATAAAAACTGCACATACTGCAACGGTTCAAGATCATCCAAACTAAACAAACCATTGTAGAATAAGTATGTGACAATCTATCTGGCTTTCACAAATTCTGCTTACAACGCCTAAGTTTCAGCCTTTCTACATCCAACACGAGCCACAAAACCAGCCTTGAGTTGATGCACACCTAAGTTTCAGCCTTCCTACGTCCAACACGAGCCACAAACCCGGCCTTGATTTGAGCAACGGACCGCCCAGAGCCATACTACCAAGCAAATATACAAAATAAATTTGTCAAGAACGATGTGCCCAACAGAAAACATGTAAAACTGAAAGCAGTATCATTCCCTAAATGGGTAAACTGAATGCATATCATTCACAAGGACACTAGTCAAGCAGGTAGGGAGCATGTATCGTTCCCTGAATGGTATACACATCTAATGATACAGAACACTAGACACGAGTCAAACAGGTATGGAAACATGTAAGGTAGAAAGCAGTCAAAAGTATTTTGTGTTCAAAATGCTTAAAATTATAGACACTAGAGACATCTAACGATACAGAACCAAGTACTATACGAACAAAAGACACAGGAATGTCAGCATATTTAACTACATGTACTCGTGGTAACATAAGTAAGAAAGAGCCTCAGAAATCTCAGATTTTCTCTTCATTGTTTATAATTAGACAATGTAGGCAAATTTTAGTCATCATAGGCCATAATAATCTATAGAAAAAAATATACATGTACATAAACAAATAAGAACGAAAATCTGTAGCTCTCTTGCTAGAATACAAACACAAATCTATCCAAAATTTCATCAAAATAAATATACAGAAAGGCCTCAGAAATTTTCAGTTTCCTGTTCACAGTTAAACATCAGAGTTTGAGGAAAAAGTTTTAATCATCATAGGCCAATGTGATCAGATAATACAATGAGCTACATTAGGTTTTTTATTTAACTTGTACACAGTAAGTACATATTTGAAATTGCCTCAGAAATGTCTAGTTTCCTCTTCATAACTAACGATCAGAATTGGAGGACAAATTTTAAGCATCATAGGCAATAATGAATAGATTTTTAACTATAGTACCTGTATATTAAAAAAATTGTATATGTACAAATTTGTAAATGCCTCAGAAAGCTCTAGTTTGAGCAGTTTCCTCTTCAAAGTTAAACATCAGAGTTTGAGGCAAAACTTTCAAGTCATCATAGGCAATGTAATTTGTCATTAGGTATTTTTTTAACTTACTACATATTCGAAAATGCCTCAGAAATGTCTAATTTCCTCTTCATGGCTAACGATCAGAATTGGAGGACAAATATTAAGCATCATAGGCAATTACGAATAGATTTTTTTTTAGTATATTATATCTATTTATTCCAAAAAATGGATATCCAAAAATTTATCAATAAATAAACAAAATAACAGAAAGGCCTCAGAAATTTTCAGTTTCCTCTTCAAAGTTATACATCAGAGTTTGAGGCAAAAGTTTTATTCATCATAGGCCAATGTGATTAGATTAAATAGTATAGTACATTAGGTATTTTTTTTAGACTTGGGACACATTGGATATTCAAAAAATGCCTCAGAAACGTCTAGTTTCATCTTCATAGCTAATGATCAGAATTGGAGGACAAATTTTTAAACATCATAGGCAATAACGAACAGATTTTGAAGTGTAGTATAACTGTTTATTCCCCAAAAAATGGATATGTACAAATTTGAAAATGCCTCAGAAATCTCTAGTTTGAGTGGTTTCCTCTTCAAAGTTAAACATCAGAGTTTGAGGCAAAACTTTTCATCGTCATAGGCCATTGTACTACAGAATTAACATTGTCCATTTTTTTCTAAACATGGACATGGAGCATACTCAAAAATACCTCAAAATTGTCTAGTTTCCTCTTCTAGCTAACGCCAGATATGGAGGACAATTTAATTATCATAGGCAATTACAAATATAGTCTAAAGTATAGTCCATTTATATATGCTGAATATATCTTGAAAATAATTATAATGGCATGAATCTCAAGTTGTCTCATATTTAACAATCAGTATTGGAGACACAACTTTTTTCATCACAGGTCATTAAGATTAGTTTATACAGCATAGTACATTAAAAGAAACTAGAAAAAAAAATTCCCAAATGCATATGTTAGTCAATGCCTCAGAAATCTCCATTCTTCTCATCATAAACAATCAGACAATTAGGCAAAATGTTTATTCATCACATGATTTAACTTCTAGATAACCTAATATGGTATGTGCTTTGCTTGTATATGTATGTGACCAAATCTGTAGTCAACAAGGCCTCAGAAGTCTATTGTTTTGTCTTCATATATACAATTAGACAATGTAGGCAAATATTTTATTCATCATAGGCCGTTGGTACTAGATTATATTGGGATTTCAAATGTAGCAATACTAATAAAAGTCTAAGAAGTCGTTATCACAAATGATTGCTTAGATATATGTGCGTCTTTACTGTCTTATGTATTCAAAAATACCTCAAAATTGTCTAGTTTCCTCTTCTAGCTAACACCAGATATGGAGGACAATTTAATTATCATAGGCAATTACAAATATAGTCTAAAGTATAGTCCATTTATATATGCTGAATATATCTTGAAAATAATAATAATGGCATGAATCTCAAGTTGTCTCATATTTAACAATAGGTATTGGAGACACAACTTTTTTCATCACAGGTCATTAGGATTAGTGTATACAGCATAGTACATTAAAAGAAACTAGAAAAAAAAATTCCCAAATGCATATGTTAGTCAATGCCTCAGAAATCTCCATTCTTCTCATCATAAACAATCAGACAATTAGGCAAAATGTTTATTCATCACATGATTTAACTTCTAGATAACCTAATATGGTATGTGCTTTGCTTGTATATGTATGTGACCAAATCTGTAGTCAACAAGGCCTCAGAAGTATATTGTTTTGTCTTCATATATACAATTAGACAATGTAGGCAAATATTTTATTCATTATAAGCCGTTGGTACTAGATTATATTGGGATTTCAAATGTAGCAATACTAATAAAAGTCTAAGAAGTCGTTATCACAAATGATTGCTTAGATATATGTGCGTCTTTACTGTCTTATGTATTCCTATGTGTATATATAGAAAATCTTTGTTTACATTATACTTTAAACAGGCCTCAGAAGTGTATAGTGTTCTTTTCACCAAAAAATCAGACAATGTAGGCAAAATCGCTATTCTTTTTTTTTTTGAACGGCGAGTTAGTAGTTAGTGATTCGAGCTTACAGTGACATCCAATTGGACAGTATGCAAGCCTCGAACCTTCTCCTTAGGGGATAAACCCCACTCCTGCTTCTATTTAATTCAGGGCCCTGAAGGTTCTTAGTGAGACTCGAACTCGAGACCTCTCCAAGAATACCTCCCCAAGGTTACTCATGGTGGCCAACTGAGCTAAGTCAGTTGGTTAGGCAAAATTGTTATTCATCATAGGCCACTGACAAACCTAGATTGTATCTAAGAGTCCAACACCAGGTGACAAAAAAAAGAGAGGATTCAAACAAAAAAATACCAACAGCAGCATATACAAATACACAAATACAATTGTTTTGGTGTGTAGAATAGCTATGTCAGTACCAGATAGATTTTTGCCAGGTTTAAGATTTAAGATTTTGCAAATCAGTAATAATGAAAAAAGACTAAGCTCAAACGTAAGTCGACATAATGACATACCTGTTCGCATCTAAGAAACAAAAGACGATTCTCCCTTGAAAGAATAGTGTCCTGGCTCTTGCAACCATTGCAGATGACATACTCATCTGTAAACATAAGCTTGTTTGTCAGCAAATGATGTATGGTACATAGGAGATGGCAATATATGAAGAAAAAATATTCAACAGTGTTTAAAACTTACTCATGTATCGCCTCAAAATCCCTTCAAAGTTTTGGGGTCCAAATCGACCTTTGATTACCAATCTTTGCTGGCCATCAAGTGACCCACTAGCACCCAATTCTGCCATCAAGAAGGCCATAACATGCTCTGGCTGCCTGTGCATGCTGATTGACGCAACAAACAGATTTTAGAATAAAAGAAAGTTTCCAGAAACGAAAAAGCAACAGAACCTCACATAAAATATAGACTTAGTGCTTTTACTTAATTTGTTTGATTTGTCCCATTTAAAATGAGACACGGCAAAATCTCACTCGCAACGAACCGATTAAGATTGTCACATCTAACAAAAGAGAAAAAAATGGTGAATAATAAGTTGGGCTGACATACAATTTGCATAGCTCCATAAAGTTGGCAAAGACGGTCTTCTTTGTTCCTTCACGAAGAACCTGTGGTGTCCTCATAACTGTTCTCCTTCTATCTCCAGCAAGATCGGGATTATGCTCACGGAGACCATGGAAGACACGACCCAGAAGCTGAACAAATGTCAGAAAACAACCAAAGAACAATATCAGTAAAATGAACAGAAACAGTTTGAAATGCATTTAATCATTCCACTGTACTTCAAAATAATATATACCTCTTCATACTGGTAGTCACAATCAGTCACTTCCCATGGAAGTTTGTCTTCTAAAACAATCCCTTCTCCTTCCTCCTCCTGACTGGTAGAATCTAGAAAACGAGCAATGTATAGGTTCATGTAGAAAATGTTATGGACAACAAGCTAAATAAACATTTTCTTACCTTTAGCATCTTCGGCATTATTTTCTTTATCTTCGTCCAAGGGCTCTGTATCTACCTAGAGCAATCATAAAAAGAAATTCTGAGTAATAAATCTTGATACACTTTGAGGTAACACACTGAACCCATTTATAAGCATGTTTGAAATGCACCAATTTGAAAGAGAAAAAAAATGCAAGATTGCAAAACTTCATTAAAAAAAAGTAATGGTATGGGTTTTATTTATGCATTATACATATATGTAGCCTTTAATATTTTAAAACTTCATAAAAAATAGTGCAAGTGGGTTAGCACAACCAGACACATTTTGGTACATGCTTCTAACCAACAGTTTTTACCGCTCCGAATTTTTCAACACATTATGAAAAACCAATGTTACCAACCTGATTTTTCTTCTTTTTTAAGCCAGTAAACATAGGTTCCATACCATCAGTAACTGCAAGTAAAATGTATCCTTATTAGAATCAAGATAGATATACAAACAGCTATACATATAATGCATCTATGTGTATGTCAATATGCAATGTTGTTTACCTGATAAGCTCTCGGTTTTCTCAGCCAACTGGTCAACAGAATCATTAGCAAGATCGTTAAGAACAACCTTCTTTTTCTTCTTCTTTTTTGTAGGGTCAAAAGCCCCAAGCTGCATCATATTATTAGATCAGTTATTACACTCGTTCAAAGAAGCAATATAAGATCACACACACAAAGTATATAGCATAAAAAGTCATTATTCTGAGTGTGACAATGTCCATTACTGTAGTTCCAGAAAACTGTGTACATTATTTCAGAAAATGGTCTTGGGGAGTGTTTGTTTAGGCTTATGAAACGTAAGCCCATTTAAAAAAACTTATAGAAGCCCATAAGTCTGAAAATAAGACATAAAATTGAGACTTAAGAAATATAAGCCGAAAATAGGGCTTATATTTCATAAACACCAACTTTGTGGTTTATCGTAAGACTTGTAGGCTTATATAAGTTTATCCTGATTATTTTGATATAAGAAACTTATATAAGCCCATAAGTCTCCTAACAAACCACAAAATTGATGATTAAGAGATATAAGCCGAAATTATACGACCACTTTGTGCTGATATATAATGAGGTATCATTGTGTAATAAAGTCAATCCTAATATACAAAACTAAAAGATGAAAAAATAGAACACGACAATACATACATCAGCTACTTGCTCCTTGATCTCCATCCGATTATCTTCTTCTGCCATTTTTAACAAGACTGATTTATTCGAGCTGTTACGCCTTTCTGGTATAAAAAAAACAGAATTTGTCAAATAAATGTACAAGTTCAATACATGTAATAAGCCGCAAAACATTATTCCAAAATTGCTTTTTTCAATAAGCAATTAGAATGCTTATTTCAATCAGAAAGAACACAATTCAAAACTTACTAAAAAGGCTCTAAACCACAAAGGGTATTACTTATTTAAGGGGTGTTTGTTTTAGCTTATATAGTGGGCTTATTAGCTTATATAAGCTTATAAGCCAAAACCAAGTGCTTATAAGCTTATACAAGGGGGTTTTGAAAGCAAAAAATTTGTGGCTTATGTAAGAATTAAAAGACTATTATTCTCTCATTTAATAATTACATTCTTTTATTTTTATGTATTTTTTTGTCATTTTGACTTATTAATTATATATAAGCTAAACCAAACACTTAGCAAAAACTAATAAGCTTATTATATACAAGCCGTAAATTGCTTATGTAACATATACATAAGCCCAGTGCATAAGCTTAACTAAACACCCCTTTAAAGTCCTTATATTCTTATAATATCTTGTTTCAATAGCTTATGTACAACTAGCTTTTGTTTTGAAATAAGCTATACATTACGTGATATTTATTAACAACTTATTAGCTACTGTGGTGTATATACAACCAATAAAAATTTAATCAAGATTGATGTAAAAATAAGAAGGTGAAATAAATTTATACCTTTTTGAACTTGTGAAATTGTGATGGTTGATGATATTAATCGATTTGATTAGTGAGGGTTTGTATGTGAAAGTGTTGGAGTGGTGAAAACTGTATTGCGGCTGGTGTATATATAAAGAAGGAAAGGAAGAAATAGAATGATTTTTGTGTTCTCTACTTATTTTTTACTACTATTAAAAGAAAGTGAATTGGAAAGGAAGTAAAGAGGAATTTTTCTTGAAATATCTTCCTCCCATTTTTTTAGGAAAGGGAAGGAAAAGAAATTAGAACTTAAGCTAATGTTGTTTAAAGGCTAATATACCCTTTTTAAAATATTTAATACTAACAACTAAAGGGCATTTATGTAACTTAAACAACTTCCTTTCTTTTTCCTCTCACTTAAAAACATGATTATGATTAATTTCCTTTCTCTTTCTTTTATCTCAAGAACACATAAATTACACTTACTTTTCTTTTCGTTTTCTTTTCCTTTTTCCTTTCCTTTTCCATTTCCTTTCATTCAAAACTCGAGAACTGGGCATTAGGGTTTTGGCAAAGTGATGTGTGCAGGAGTGTTTGGGTTAGGGTCGGGTCCGGGTAAAATTCGGGTCTGACTAAAAAATATATATTTGGAGTTGGGTTACTTGCGTCAATTTAGGTTCGGGTTTAAATAGATGTGGTAAAAAGTAAAAAGAAATATCCTTTTTTACTTTTTTTATATATATCATTGATATTTAAAAAATATTCTATTCGAGTCAATTAGATTTTCAAGCCGAATTGGAGTTAGCAAAAAAAAATTAATCTAGTACTAGTTTTATGACCCACCAGATGGGTGAGCGAGCTTCATGTAATATCTTGTTTATGATTTATAACTGATTCTCAAAAGTAGTTCAGATTACAACTATTGTTGTCATACATACCGCGTAAGAGTTAAGATCTATATAGACACTTAAATTAGCATAGACCTATTCAACCAATCATAATTACCCATTTTAAAAAAAACTCACTACCCGCCATTTTTTAAAAATTAAATATCTCACAAACGGTAAATCGCCAAACGAAAAAAAATACACAATTGTCACGAGAATTAAATCATCTATCTATCGAGGGGCACATGTATATACTTTCGACAAACTTTTTTTTTCGACATTTTTTTCTTAAGTCATGTCTGAAGAGAATCATATATGATTCGTCACGAATCATATATGATTTGTCACGAATCATATATGATTCGTCACGAATCATATATGATTTTTAGAAAATCATATATGATTCGTGATATGAATCATATATGATTTTCTGAGAATCATATATGTTTCGTGACGAATCATATATGTTTCGTGACGAATCATATATGATTCTCTCCAGTCGTGACTTAAGAAAAGAAGTCGAAAAAAAAGTTCGTCGAAAGTATATACATGTGCCCCTCGATAGATAGATGATTTAATTCTCGTCGCGGTGATATGTTTTGTTTTACGTAACGATAAACGGTTTGTGAGATATTTAAGTTTTAAAAATTGAGTTTTTTTGTTACATGATAAAAATGGATGGTTGTGATTGGTTGGTTGAGTCTATGCTAAACTAAGGGTTTATGGGGATCTTTTTCCTACCGCGTAAAATGTTCCTTTCTAAGAAATTGTCACCATCTTCAAAAGAACTATCAGTTGTCACTTGTTTGTATCTTTTTATGAGAAATTGCCACATTACTAAGACTTTAGGCAAAGTTGAACCCATTTGACCCATATCATTATTTATTTAACCTAACTATGATAGCACGGAACCCCAAATGTAGCCATCCGTAAATTAGTGGGTTACAAATTTGTAAAGTGATTGGTTATTTTGATTACTACAATTTTTTGGTAGCAATGACATACGAGAATTCGAACACCAAGTTTTTCGAAGCCATCTTGCCTAATGATTTTGACTCTAAATCTTCGGAACCAGATCCCTAAGAAGATATTATTTAATTTTCATCACCTGCACCATACTTATCTCGGCTTAACACTTCCACATTGGGCTCAGTTGGGCCTTGACCTTTTTGTTCCGTATCGACTAACTATTGCCTTGTATAATGCATAAGTTGCTCGTGCCTGAGAAACAAATACAACATGTTGTTGGTTAAAGGAGTAGAAATCAGGATAAAGGTGAAAAAGAATAAAAGTTGTGATTTATGGTGTTGGAACGGGTTAGGTCAGGTTGGGTTGACATGCATATACTATATGTACCATTTTAGATAAATCATTCAAGTATGAACTATGGTTACAGGAATAATCAAATTGCCAAGTATAACTCTTAAGGACACCACTTTAAAGCAATCTTGTTGTAGCCGTTTAAGTCATTTGATTGGGATCTTTTGATATAAAACTACCCAAATCGACCTAATTATAAGTAAACTGATCAAAAAATAAAATTTTCAATTAAAATACGCATGTTTTTTACTACCAAAAATTGGTTTTTACGGCCTAAACTGTAACCTTTCTGATTTTTTATCTTTTGACACGTCGTCGGTTTCATTATTATTATTTTCATCTAATATTATTTTGATAGACTACCTTTGCATGCGAGTTCATAATATAAGTAAATATTATATATTTACGTAAAGTACTTAGAAACGTGACAGTATAACCCTGGAACTATCATTTTAATTAATTTCAGTGTCCTTGGACACATTTTGATGAGCTTGATCTTATTAATTATATATTAATAATTACTAGTGATTATTGATGACGTATAGTCCCCAGCCGGGTCAGGAACCCGGCCCACGGGTACTACCCGTATCCGGCCCATCACAGATGGGTGGGAATAATGTCATTTGAGCTTATGGACTTGGATGAACAGTAACCGCGCACACGTGTGCGGCCCACGGCCCGGCATGGCCGGTACAGGGTTAGACAGAATCATATTATGTCTATGAATAGGATTTACCCCAAAGAAGAGGATATTCACTCACCATAATTAGAAGATAACAATCAATCTAATTCTGGTACTTATCCTTTCCTTGGGGCCGAAGCATCAGTGACAGCCCATTAGGGTTTCACTGCCTATAAAAGGAACCCCCAAGGGTTCCACAAAGGTATTACATTCTACACACTCTCAACTCATCCGATTCCTATAAAGCCTAACCGACTTACTCTCACGCCAGAGTCTAATCGTGGGAAACATTCCCACGGTAAGCCTAACGCGTGTTGTTTAGTGTGCAGGATCCCAACCATACGATTCACTTGGTGCAGGAGCCAGAGTCCAGCCAACCCGAATTAAGCCTAATTTGGGTCTAGCAAGGGTCACCCAACTTTTGCATCAACAAGTTCGCGCCATCCGTGGGACCCATTACACTAAGCTAGAGCGAAATCTCATCTTGAATTCTCAATGACGAAGGGGCATATGCAAGCTAACCCCAGGAATACAAATCCTGGAAATCGGAAGTCCCAAGGGGAAGGGATACTCATTCCCAATCAATCCCCTAGCCGTGCAGCGGGCGGACCACACAACCGCAGTGGTTTTCAGTCCATGGGGGTAACGAGCACGATCTACATGACTCCTCCACCTACTTCAACCCTGGACAACCCTGATCCAGGGAGTGCGCCCAACCCCCCTAACAAGGAGCCGCGCAGAACGTCGATCGAGGAAGAAGTAGAAGTCCAACCACTCAGCGAGGAAGATCTCACTCGTGTTCTCACGCAGAACTTTGAGAGGATCTTCCCAGGGATCGCGTCAAGGTTGAACCTTGGGAGGGACCTCCAATCTAGGCTCAACTTTGGCCATACCGGACCAGGTACCTCTTCTCAAAATCAGAAAAAAAGAAGGCTGCGACCCTAGGAGTGGAACCTCTTCGAGGAAACTCCCCAACCCAGGAATGTGTTCGAACGCATAGGGGATAGCCTCATGCAGGAACTAATGCAGTCTCGAGAAGGGGGAGAGAAGTCCGACGGTTCACCCGAACGACCAGATCTGGAACTGACCAGAGCCACCCGCCGCACAAGTGTGTGGGATAGGATGAATACTGGGAAGAAGGCTCCTAGTTCTTCAATACAAAAGAATGGTCCTCATCCAAGAGATGGGGCACTACCTCCTTCACCAGATCCATCAGGAGAGGACTCGGATGACCATCCGCTATGCGTACTCCTCCACCACCACCAAACAATGATGAGTACTATGGCGGTCCCTACTATCGAGAGACGGAAGCAGAAGATCTTTCCCAACCATGGTGCGACCCTAGTCTCACCCGTCCATGGGCAGACCCTAGGGAAGATCCTTTTACTCTCTGCATACAGAATTACTCTGAGGACACAAAACGTTGCATGCCGGCGTGTGTCAAGACTTATGATGGAACTGGCGATCCGGATGATCACCTCAAGATATTTGATACGCAGGATAAAATTGAGCGATGGCCCATGCCTATATGGTGCCAAATGTTCAATTCAACTTTGATCGGCAATGCTCGTGACTGGTTTGAAGGACTCCCTCCGCGAAGCATTGATAGCTTCACTGAACTACGCAATGCGTTCAAGAATAATTATACTCAGCGGAAGAAGTATAAAAGGGACCCGGTCTCATTGGCAACTGTCAAGCAACGGCCGTGGGAGTCTACAGAAGCCTTCACTGAACGCTTCAACGACAA
This sequence comes from Glebionis coronaria, assembly GCA_025667525.1. Lineage (NCBI taxonomy): Eukaryota > Viridiplantae > Streptophyta > Magnoliopsida > Asterales > Asteraceae > Glebionis > Glebionis coronaria. The sequence goes on along the minus strand of CM046874.1, from coordinate 523,987,505 downwards.
GTGCACACGCACAAAGACAATGTCGGAACTCCTGAAAATTTCTGACTATATGCATGCCATAACAGACAGGGAATTAATCAGGCGCCTCAATGACAAGCGTCCGGAGAGGTATGACGACCTCATGGAAAGGGGGTTTCCGTGGCCTACCCTTCAAAAGGAAATGGCTACCGGTCGAACGACCAGTCCAGGAGACAGTCGGGAGGTCAAAGCAACCAGAACAATGGTAGGGGCTCAGATTACAAGAGCCAAAACAAGGGAGGACGGCCGGATGATAAGTTTACTCCTTTAAAGATGTCCTACCGGGAGATCTTGCTGACGGAAGGGGCTAATTTTCCGAGGCCTCCCCCAATGACGACTCCGCTGGACCGTCGCCAAGGAAATCGCTTCTGCGAGTTCCATAACGACAAGGGCCATGGCACGGAGGAGTGTATCCAGCTCAAGAAGCACATTGAGTCACTGATCAAGTCAGGTAAACTCAATCATTTAGTTAAGGATTGGAAGGATGGAAAAGACAACAAGAAGTATGACAAGAAGGATCCCCAAAAGGCAAACCTTCGACCATAAACATGATCCAATCCAGACAACACCGCACGAGGCAGAAAATTGGTCAAAAATTTTCACGCGGAAGGGAAATCTCATTCCCTCCCATCACAGCAGGTGATGTGATTGATGCACCTCTCACTATTGAGATAAGCATTGGAACACACAATGTCCGTCGCATGTATGTGGATGGAGGATCATCAGCAGAAGTACTGTACGAACACTGTTTTGTACCGTTAAGACCAGAAATAAGAAGCCAATTGGTACCGGCCACGATACCGCTCATTGGTTTTAGTGGAGATACAATCTGGCCAATAGGGCAACTGCGTCTGCTTGTAACCATTGGGAACGAAGAACACTCCACCACGGTGTGGGTGAACTTTATGGTGATACGCTCACACTCCCCATACAATGGGATCATAGGCAGACCGGGTATCCTGGCCATACGAGCAGTGCCTTCCACGGCGCACGGAATGATCAAATTCCCGGTGGAAGGAGGAATCGTCACAATCTACAACACAATCGTACCAGCATCTGAGTGTCACGCCGTGACAACACCGGTTCCACCTGTTCCCCCCAAGGACGGATCACCACCTCCCAATTGGAAGGTGGCAATCCATCTGGATTACCCGGAACAGGAGGTGTCCATAGGGGAACGCTCTCGGACAACGGCAAGAGGGCCATGTGCTCTCTCTTGAAGGCAAACTTGGATGTATTCGCATGGGAGCCCAAGCATATGACGGGCGTACCACGCGCGATAGCAGAACATAGGCTCCAGATCCGCCAGGGATACCCACCCGTCAAGCAAAAGAAGCGCGGTCAGGCACCTGAACGCAGCCAAGTGATACTGGATGAGGTACGGAAACTAGTGGACGAAGGTATCATGCGCGAGGTATACTACCACGAGTGGTTATCCAACCCAGTCATGGTCAAAAAGCATGACGGAAGCTGGCGCATGTGCGTGGATTTCACGGATCTGAACAAAGCCTGTCCACAGGATTGTTACCCATTATCGGATATTGACTGGAAGGTGGAATCCCTATGTGGATATAAAGGATACCACCAGATCCAGATGGCGGAAGAGGACGCAGAGAAGACGGCGTTCCATACTAGTCAGGGCGTATACTGTTATACAAAAATGCCGTTTGGACTAAAGAACGCTGGGGCAACATACCAGCGGCTTGTGGACAAAGCCTTTGACTCACAGATAGGCTGCAACCTGGAGGTCTATGTGGATGACTTAGTCATCATAATTCATACGGAGGATGCACTTCTCTGGGATGTCCAAGAGACGTTCGACACATTAAGGAGGATTAATATGAAGCTAAATCCAAAGAAGTGCATGTTTGGGGCAACGGAAGGAATGTTCCTTGAATATATGATTGATCCAAATGGCATCAAACCTTGCCCAGAAAAAACGGACGTAGTAATACAGCTACCATCCCCTCAGACGCGGAAAGAGGTGCTGTCCTTAAATGGGAAGCTGGTCGGGCTAAATAGGTTCTTATCGAAGTCCGCAGAGAAGTCACTCCCCCTATTAAAACACTCAAGAAGTGCATGAAGAAGGGAGACTTCTGGTGGACAAAGGAAGCTGAGGAAGCCTTTGGTCAACTCAAGCAACACCTCGCATCTCTCCCCATGCTAGTATCTCCCCGGCCAAAGGAGGAGCTCATTATGTATCTATCAGCCACACATGGAGCAATAAGTGCGGTACTCATGACGGATAGGGACGCGGTGCAAACTCCGCTCTACTTCATAAGTAGAACATTACAAGGGGCGGGGTTGAATTACTCCTCTATGGAAAAATTGGTTTTGGCACTAGTGTTTGCTACAAAACGGTTGCGCCGATACTTTCAGGCGCATCCAATTGTAGTCATTACTGACCAACCAATAAAACAAGTCATCTCTAGACCGGATGTGGCAGGTAGGCTACAAAAGTGGAGCATCCTATTGGGAGAACACAACATATCTTACAGGCCAAGGACGGCTGTTAAAGGCCAAATCTTGGCGGATTTCTTGGTAGAAAAGCCGGATGAAGAAGGACCAATCGTAAAACAAGACGAAACTCCAGCAGAACCATGGGTGTTATTCACGGACGGATCTTCGTGTACGGATGGGTCAGGAGCTGGCCTCATCCTTACGAATCCGAAAGGAATGGAGTTTACTTACGCCCTTCGCTTTGAGTTCACAGCCACCAACAATGAGGCGGAATATGAAGCATTAATTGCGGGTTTAAAAATCGCCGCTAGAATGGGAGTCCGCAACCTTGAGGCCTACGTGGACTCACGGCTTGTCGCGAACCATATTCTAGGTGGATATGTGGCTAAGGAGGATAACATGGTCCGATACTTGGAGAAAGTCAAGTCACTCATCGCGGATTTCAGCAAGTTTTCTATCAAGCAGGTACAAAGAGGCGAGAACAAGAAGGCGGACGCTCTTAGCAAGATCGCATCTACAAGTTTCGCCCACTTGTCCAAGCAAGTCTTGGTGGAAATACTCAAGGAATAGTCTATAACAGAAGGGGAGGTCGCTACTATAGTTGAGGAGGATGGACCTACATGGATGACCCCAATCGTCAACTATTTGACTAATGAAACCCTTCCGGACGATGAAATAGCGGCACGGCGCATCAGAAGGAAGTCGCAGCACTTCGAGCTTCGAGAAGGTATCCTTTATAAGCGCGCTTTCTTGCAGCCGTGGTTGCGGTGTATTGGACCACGTCAGGCCACTTATGTGATCAGTGAGATACATGAAGGGTTATGCGGCATGCACGCAGGTCCACGATCCGTGGTAGCTCGAGCCCTACGTACAAGATATTATTGGCCTACCATGCATAGGGACGCACGCGACATGATTCGCAAGTGCAGTGATTGCCAAGTGCACAGACCAGTGCCACGACATCCGCAGCAGGAACTTACACCTATTACATCCTCATGGCCATTCTATAAGTGGGGGATCGACATCACAGGACCGTTTCCTGTAGCTGCGAGGGGAGTTAAGTTCTTGATTTTCGCAATGGACTACTTTACACGATGGATAGAGGCCAAGGCAGTCAAATCCATCACAGGCAAACAAGTCATAAAGTTTGTTTGGGAGAACATAGTGTGTTGTTTTGGCTTACCAGGAGAAATCATCTCGGACAATGGGAAACAGTTCGCGGATAACCCATTCAAGGACTGGTGCGCAGCATTGAATATCAAACGGCGCTTCGCGTTTGTTTAACACCCGTAGACAAATGGCTTTGTGGAACGAGCAAATAGAAGCTTGGGTAACGGCATCAAGGCACGCTTGGAGGAGCAAAGTGCCAAATGGGTGGACGAACTACCACATGTTCTATGGGCGCATAGAACTATGATCAAAACAGCCAACGGGAACACTCCATTCGCATTGGCCTACGGCACTGAAGCTGTTATACCAGCAGAAATAGGAATGCCTACCATCCGCACGGCGGAGGTTAATGTCGTCACGAACGACGAGCAAATCCGGATCAATCTGGATTTGTTGGAGGAAAAAAGGGAGATAGCGGCTATCAATGAGGCCAAGTCCAAGGCTAAAATGAAGGCTTATTATGACGCCAATGTTAAAGGTGTTTCTTTTCGACCGGCTATGTCTATCGCGCTAACGAAGCCAGTCGAGCGGAGAATTGATAGGTGTGTAAACACCCATCCTTTTTACCACTTAATTACAATAATAACCGAGCCAAAACGTGTATTTTATGTCATTTATGTCGGAATTATGCGTGGTTTGTGTTTTTGTTGTGATTTAGGACGAAAAGGTGAAAAGTGGATAAAACACGGCTTTCACGGGCTTTTATCGAAGAAAAAAAGACTAAAGACGAAGTCGAAAGACCAAAAGTGCAAAAAGAACGGAAGTCCAAGACCAATTCTGAAGATTTATCAAAGAAAAAGTCAAAAGACGGAAGTTTACTAAAAGTCGAAGAACTCAAGTCTAATTTATTGAAGAAATTACAAGACGAGTTATTAATCCCGAGACAAAAGTCGAAGAATTGGAAGATTAAGGACTTAATGATAATTAAAGAAAGAAGAAAGAGGGGAGGAAGCTTCCTTCCACTAATCCTCCTCCTCCCCTATATATTTAGATCATTTGTGTAATTTTGAGGTTGTTAGCTAATTTGACAATTAGTCTTTCCACCTTTACATTTTTGCACCATTTCCATTTCCATGTCATTTTTTATATTGTTCTTTAAATTCATGTTTTAAATTTCATGCACTTTGATTCCAAGTAAGTTAATTTCATTGTTAATCTTTATTTCTCTTTAATCAAGCTTCATTTTATCATTCTTCTCCTACTTTTCTTATCTTTGATTTGATTTTGGTTCGGATTAAGGTTTTATTTTGCTTATTCATATTGCTTATTTGATTAAAAAGTTCACCTTTTTATTTCTATCTAAGCTTTCATACGAAATAAGCTATAAGTTTGACAATCTTATTGGCTTATTTTGTATTTAGCTTATTTACTTTTTAGTTTTCTTAAAAAGTTTTTATCTTTTTAAAGTTTGCTTATTTTGTGTCTTGAAAGTTTTTCATTCGTAGCTTATTGAGTCTCCTTAATATTGGTCTTATTGAGTTTTTGGCAAGTGTTTATTAAGTGTGCTTATTGAGTTTTTAGCTTATCTCCATTTTCGGATTATTTTTGTGTTCCATCGCAATTTTGAGCTTTTCCACATTCCGACGCCTCATCCCGATAGGTTGCTTGTTTGTATCGCAATAACCCAAAGGGGGTTCTACTTTGCGATAGCTTGTGTTCTCATTCCCTTATTCCGATCGGGATTGCGATCGCTCATTGCGATCGCATATTCCGACGGAATTTAAGGTTTATTGCGACGAAGTGTTGCTCAAATTTTGACAGCCACATTCGGATGGATTTTGGTACTTTAGTTGTTCCGACAATTTTTATTTTTTAGACATTCCGATAGTTAAAAAAATAATAAAGAAAAAAATAAAATAATAATAAAAATAAAATAAAATAATAAAATAAAACATTGCGACACAACAAAAATAATATTACGATGGAACTTTCTTTTAGTACTATATTCCGATGAAAATGAATATAACATTCCGATGGAATGTCTAATACCACATTCCGACCAAATGTGCAACATGTCTGCTTACTTCCTATCTTGGCGCCAAATTGAGCTAGCAGGTTGCTAGCTTGAGCTAGCTGCCTGCTAGCTTGTTTATTTATTATTTTTTGTTCCGTAATCGTTTAGTTTAATTTGAAAGTTGTTCCGATTTTATTCCTGAAAGTTACGTATTTTTAGTTGAATTTTTCTTCTAATTTTAAAATTAATATTTTTTCGTAAAGTTCAAGTTTTATATTTTATTTAGTACCCGCTTTAGGTTTTGCCTCGTTTAGCTTTAAAGTACCATTTTAGTTTTATTTTCTCCTTTTTCATTAAGTAAACTTTATTTTCGAGTCGATAGTTAATTTCGTCTTTTAGATTTATTTTTATTAATTGTTTCGCTTTAAGTTTCGTTTTATTATTTGTTTTAATTTTCGTTTTAATATCGTTTTAACTTTTGGTTTTTAATATTCACCTTGTTTTACTTTTATTATTTGTACTTGTCTTTAGTTTGCTTTTAAATACTTTTCGCATTTACTTTTTAATTAGTTATAGATAATCAACTTCCCTTTTTCTTAACCAAAAACAATTGAGTCGCACATTGAACCGGAAATCAATTCGTTAAGACACCGAGAAAACGAACTTTTTCAACTAGCAAAATCTTAATTTCAAATGGCGCCGCTGCCGGCTCTTTTCGTGAGGATTAACGGTTTTTTGTGAGAGACGCGTTGGCTTTTGGGATCCGTTCACTTGTGAACGTTATTTTTTGTATCAAAAATTTTCAAAAATCCCTAAAACATTTGAAAAATCATAAAAAGCATTTCTTTTTCAAAGTTTTGCACCAAAAATATTCTTCTTGCTTGTATATTTTTCTTCATGGATTCGTCTTGTGTACGGTGTGGGAGACCATGGCATGGTTTTCAAACATGTCAATGGTGTACTTGTGAGCGGTGTGGTTCTGATATCGACGATACACAATTTGGATTTTGTCCATTTTGCAATTCAACAAATTCGTACTTCTCCTCTTACAATACTTTCTCACCCTCTCCCGTCTATGACGATCCTTATCCTCAAAATGCACCGGATTTTTCTCCATCCCCGTGGTGCTATAAGTGTGGGGGTCCTCACGAAAGTTTTCACTGTCCAACGGGGGATCAAAATTACTATAATTATACCCCTTCCAGTTTTGACCAACCCCTGCAATACCCAATTGATCATCAGCCTCGTCACGGGATGAGTTACCAAGAACCAATTAACGATCTTGCTACAGCCTTTCAAGAACAAAGAAACGATCTTGCTACAGCTTTTCAAGAACAAACGAAAGAGCTTTTACACACGCTGCAAACTTGTATGGAGTCATTTTTACAGCAGCAAGATCAGACGAGTACTCATATCCCTGAGCTTATTATTAGCCCTTCAGGTATTGAGGAGAGCGATGATGATATTGAGGTTATTTTCGACGAGGAGGAATTTCTAAAGCAACGTAAGACTTCTCCCATTCCTCCTTCGTCTATTGCTATCACACCCGAGGAGCCCGTTGGCTCTCTCATCATGGAGGATGAGCATCTTGACGTTATCTCGGCAACTGAATCGGACAAACTCCTAAAGTCTAGTGTCGAGGAACTTGTCGTCATCCCAAGTGAGCCCGCGGGTATTCCGGAAAATCTGTGTGATGGGCCGACTTTTGCGGAGCTTACGGACAAGTTTGCTTCGCTAGTCAATGATCACATACTCACAACTCCACATGCGATATTTGATCCTCCCAACAAGAGTTCAACATGTGGTGAGTATGATCCTTTCGTCTTCGAGCCCGAGATTGAGGAAATTATCGACCGAGAGCTAGCTCTTTTACCTCTGCTTCCTCCTACAAGCGAGGTCGACTTTTCCAACATCGATGCCGAACTTGATGAGTTGGAACGTCTTATTTTTCATAATAATGACGAACCAACTCACATGCCCAAATATCCTATTCTCGAGGAGTTACCTAATCAACACTCCTCTTATGAGAATCACGTTTACCACATTCGTGAGGATTTACCTTATCAACAATCCCCACAAATGAATGATGGTTTCGTACTTAATCGTGATCTTTTCAAACGAGTTTCTACACTTCTTATCTACGATGATATCGACAAGATCTACTTTCATGAGGATAAATGCTTTGACCCGGGAGGTGACATGGACCATTCTATGTTTGATAATTTTACGGCTTTGCCAATTGGTCTGCATCCATTGTCTTTGGAGGATGACAATGTGATTCCCTTTCCCACCCCACCTCCCGTCAATCTGGATTTCACTTGCTTTTCTTATATTGAGCAGACTTTCCTACCATTCAAGACTTATCCTTCCGCCTCTCCTTTGTTGATGTCCTCCGGGAACGAGGACAAGGTCTTTGATCCCGGTATCACATTTGAGGCTTCCCCATGGACCATTTAATTCGGGGACGAGTCAGGCTCGTGACTCGGTTAACAAAAACAAGCGCTCTTCGGGAGGCAACCCGATTATCTATCTTTATCTGTTTTCACCATAGGTGTAGGGGGAGCCCCGTAGTGTTTCTTGTTCTCTTTCTTATCATATGCAGGGATTAGAGCTTCAAAGACACACTCTTGATGACTTTTGACGAACCGTGATTCCGTGTTCCCTTCTTCCCGGTTCTATCCTAAACTCTTTTCGATTCACTATTTTATATTTCTCAATATTAAAATAGGAATCTCGTTAGTTGTCTCTTCCTTATCAAGATTTAAACAACGTGCACAATGTCCTAAGTGTAGGGGAGTTTACTCCCACATGCTTAAACATTGAGGACAATGTTTATCTTAAGTGTAGGGGAGACTTCTATCGAAGTTTTAAGTGGACTTTTCCATTAAAATGCCTTCATTTAACCAGAAAATCATATTTTTCAACATTTTTCAAATTTTTAATTAACTTTGGCCATTTAGTCGTAATTTTTAAATTTTTATCGTTGCTTTCATATGTATATATCCCGCAATAAAATCAAAAATATTAATAAAGTGGTGTAGCTAGTTTTGAAGTCTTTGACATATTAGGCCCGTTGCCATTATTTTGACTCAACCCGAATAGACTTATCCAAGTTTATTCTAGCTAGTATCCTTAACCATGTAGACCTTAATTGGTTTATTAGGCTAAGCATCCACGAGTCTCATTACTTGAGATTTTAAATTGTGGAGGACGAGAAATGATAGAGTCAATTATAAGTCGGCATTCTTGCACAAGCACACTTGGTGTGATTATCTGCCTATTCTCCCATCACTTGCTAATAATTTATCTGCAATAAGTAAGGTCGTACGATTTGAAAAGTTACTTAGCTTCTAGCCCAAGATCGTTTAAAAGTTGCTCGGTAATGATAAGAGTTCATAGCCAAGGCATAACTTATGAAGCGGGGCGCGAAGATTGGCGAGTCCGAAAAGGACCTAACAAGGCATGAGGATTCCATTTTATTGCTAAAGATCCAAGGTGATGTGAAAAGCATTATTCCCAAAATCAATATGAAGGATCAAGACTCACGACGAAAAGCAATCAACTCCTATAAAGATCATGGAGAAGTCTATCCGAAAAGACCCTAACAAGGTATGAGGATAAATAGATCCAAGTCCGAAAAGGAGGCGGATCGTTGTATCTCAAAATCCCAATTAACGACTGAAGAAATAATGATGAAGTCGTGGTCAACAAAGTTGGAGTATCCCTCTAAAGTCTCCAAGTGAAGAAACTCTATTTACGAAGAGAAGACCATTATCTCAAGAACGTCTCTCGAAGATATGAAGTATGAAGTACATGCCAAATATCAGCCCGAGAAAGGTCTCAAATCGTGAAGCGAGTTATGCCAAGATATGAACTTTTTGATATCCCGAGAAGCAGTTTTAAGAGATTTTGTCCTTTAGCTAACTATTGATCAAATCGTCCTACTTTGCTTTCTGCCTAAATAAACTATCGCAATAAGTCCAAAAATGCATCTTCATGATCATTCTAAGACAAAAATAAAATATAAGAGATACACCTAGGAATAAGGGAGTTTAAGCATATAATTAAGCCATGTGTGTAAGTGTTTGTTTTGCTAACTTATAATAACAATGATCTCATTTTTAAGCTTAGTTTGGGGAACGCGAAACTTGAGGGTGATAAATCTTCGCAGCACCGAAGCCCTAATGTAAGTCTTAGATCTCTTTGCGAGTTATTTCCATATAGCTATTTTCTAGTGAAAATGGGTTTCTATCCTTTTGTTTACTTTAAAGTTTTAATTTCTCTTAGTACTCTAATTTTTGTTTTAGTAGTATGTTAATAAGGCCAGGGTTGATTGATTATGAGAAAAGTGTAAAATTGCTTTATCACTAAGCATTGCATGAGGGCATGGCAATGGTTAAGTGTAGGGGATTTGATAGGTGTGTAAACACCCATCCTTTTTACCACTTAATTACAATAATAACCGAGCCAAAACGTGTATTTTATGTCATTTATGTCGGAATTATGCGTGGTTTGTGTTTTTGTTGTGATTTAGGACGAAAAGGTGAAAAGTGGATAAAACACGGCTTTCACGGGCTTTTATCGAAGAAAAAAGACAAAAGACGAAGTCGAAAGACCAAAAGTGCAAAAAGAACGGAAGTCCAAGACCAATTCTGAAGATTTATCGAAGAAAAAGTCAAAAGACGGAAGTTTACTAAAAGCCGAAGAACTCAAGTCTAATTTATTGAAGAAATTACAAGACGAGTTATTAATCCCGAGACAAAAGTCGAAGAATTGGAAGATTAAGGACTTAATGATAATTAAAGAAAGAAGAAAGAGGGGAGGAAGCTTCCTTCCACTAATCCTCCTCCTCCCCTATATTTAGATCATTTGTGTAATTTTGAGGTTGTTAGCTAATTTGACAATTAGTCTTTCCACCTTTACATTTTTGCACCATTTCCATTTCCATGTCATTTTTTATATTGTTCTTTAAATTCATGTTTTAAATTTCGTGCACTTTGATTCCAAGTAAGTTAATTTCATTGTTAATCTTTATTTCTCTTTAATCAAGCTTTATTTTATCATTCTTCTCCTACTTTTCTTATCTTTGATTTGATTTTGGTTCGGATTAAGGTTTTATTTTGCTTATTCATATTGCTTATTTGATTAAAAAGTTCACCTTTTTATTTCTATCTAAGCTTTCATACGAAATAAGCTATAAGTTTGACAATCTTATTGGCTTATTTTGTATTTAGCTTATTTACTTTTTAGTTTTCTTAAAAAGTTTTTATCTTTTTATAGTTTGCTTATTTTGTGTCTTGAAAGTTTTCCATTCGTAGCTTATTGAGTCTCCTTAATATTGGTCTTATTGAGTTTTTGGCAAGTGTTTATTAAGTGTGCTTATTGAGTTTTTAGCTTATCTCCATTTTCGGATTATTTTTGTGTTCCATCGCAATTTTGAGCTTTTCCACATTCCGACGCCTCATCCCGATAGGTTGCTTGTTTGTATCTCAATAACCCAAAGGGGGTTCTACTTTGCGATAGCTTGTGTTCTCATTCCCTTATTCCGATCGGGATTGCGATCGCTCATTGCGATCGCATATTCCGACGGAATTTAAGGTTTATTGCGACGAAGTGCTGCCCAAATTTTGACAGCCACATTCGGATGGATTTTGTACTTTAGTTGTTCCGACAATTTTTATTTTTTAGACATTCCGATAGTTAAAAAAATAATAAAGAAAAAAAAATAAAAATAAAAATAAAATAAAATAATAAAATAAAACATTGCGACACAACAAAAATAATATTACGATGGAACTTTCTTTTAGTACTATATTCCGATGAAAATGAATATAACATTCCGATGGAATGTCTAATACCACATTCCGACCAAATGTGCAACATGTCTGCTTACTTCCTATCTTGGCGCCAAATTGAGCTAGCAAGTTGCTAGCTTGAGCTAGCTGCCTGCTAGCTTGTTTATTTATTATTTTTTTTTGTAATCGTTTAGTTTAATCTGAAAATTGTTCCGATTTTATTTCTGAAAGTTACGTATTTTTAGTTGAATTTTTCTTCTAATTTTAAAATTAATATTTTTTCGTAAAGTTCAAGTTTTATCTTTTATTTAGTACCCGCTTTAGGTTTTGCCTCGTTTAGCTTTAAAGTACCATTTTAGTTTTATTCTCTCCTTTTTCATTACCTAAACTTTATTTTCGAGTCGATAGTTAATTTCGTCTTTTAGATTTATTTTTATTAATTGTTTCTCTTTAAGTTTCGTTTTATTATTTGTTTTAATTTTCGTTTTAATATCATTTTAACTTTTGGTTTTTAATATTCACCTTGTTTTACTTTTATTATTTGTACTTGTCTTTAGTTTGCTTTTAAATACTTTTCGTATTTACTTTTTAATTAGTTATAGATAATCAACTTCCCTTTTTCTTAACCAAAAACAATTGAGTCGCACATTTAACCGGAAATTAATTCGTTAAGACACCGAGAAAACGAACTTTTTCAACTAGCAAAATCTAATTTCAAGAATACAGGAAAGTTGGGCCCTAAGTGGGAAGGACCATACGAGGTCACGGAGGCTTTAGGACGGGGCGCGTACAAGTTACGTGACATGGATGACCGCGATCTAGAACGCACATGGAATATCTCCAATCTCAAAAGGTGCTATCTTTAAAAGCTACGGCTTCCACATGGACACTTCGCTATATTTGGCTTTAATGAAGATCCATGTGTTCTCTTTGTTTTGTTTCTTATCATTTTATAGGACCTTTTTTGTTTTTTAGGGTTTCCCATTCTTGTCAAAGCAAAAAATGTAAACGTTCTAATAAAATGTCGTGGTGCCTAGCTAGCTCCACGGCTAGTTTTCTGTGCAAATTGTTTGGTTGTTCTTTAGATTCTATTATAGTCATATGAATTTTAGTTATTATTATAATATGCCATGTCTCATTCATATGCATTCATTCAATCACCGTACATGTACTATACGCCTCCAGGTGGGGTAAGAGGATTAAGTGAACCTACTAATTCAACTTGTCGCATAAGAGGGATGCCACCCCAACGACGCGGATCATGTATCCTTACTAGACACCTTATTCACAAGACGTTGTGATAAGTTTCCGTATGCCGTACTCACGCAGTACTTTGCATAGTAAAGACGCACGTCGCATGTCTAGTAAATTATAGACTTGAGTGTATTTCTTTTTTGAGTAATACGGGACATGTCATGTAGTATCGGTATACGATATCCAACAAAAAAAAATACACAAGTTTCTAAATCATAACAAAATGGCCGTGGTTATCACGGACTTACATACAAAAGACAGTTATTTCACACATCAGTCTTAGTCGTGTACATGCACGGACGAATAAAAGCCACAAATGTTTACAAGATAAATTACAACGGAGGTAGGAACTCCCCTATGTCCTTCTTCCCTTCTTCGATCATGGCACGGAGGGCCTCCACGCGAGCATTCTTCCCATCCTGCGCCTTGATTGCAGTCGCATCCAATGCCTCAGCAAGCAGTTTTTCACCTTTCATTACTTTTGACACGGAGTCGTAAGTAGGCAAGGTCAGTTGGATGGGATCCGCAGTGAGCTTGGACATTACCACCTCGTTAGGAGCATCCTTCAGCGCCTCCAGCTCGTCCAAAAGAGGGTGTTGGATTTCAGCAAGTGCATCCATTGACGCGGTCATCTTGTCCGCAGCTGAAGGGTTGTGGTAGGCATGTTGGGTAATATCTTCGTTCTTACCTATCAATTCCGCAGCCTGGACCAAGCCCTCATGCCTACCACGGTCAATCCCATCCGAAACGACCCCGGCGAATGCTTGCAGCAGGTACGGAGCCTCCATAACCTTGCTTACGGCAAGGCGCATTCCATGTCCAATCTTCCACCTACGCCCAGCTATGGCCGATAGCAAAGGAGGACACATCCTTTCCGCACAATCTGTGGCCATCTTGCTTAGCTCCTCCTCAGTTGTTGCAGCTTGCTCGTCCAAATTGGTCCGCACTTGTGTTAGCTCATCCTTCAGCGCATCGCGCTCCTGTGCGATGTTGAATGCTTGTACGGTTACAGCTTTGGTAGAGGCTTCGGCCGCGGACACCTGCATATGGAACTTAGAGTTATCACAAGGATAATATGGTTTTTTCTGGTGTCAGAGAAAAAATATATATATATATATATATTCTTGTTGAAAGCATACCTTCTCGTTCGATGCGGCTACGAGGGCCTCAAGCTCGGCGATGCGTTTTTCCCGATTGTTGGCATGTTGGGCTTGCTCCTTCACTGTGGCCTCGGCCGTAACCAACGCCGTTTGCAAGGAAGCAATGGTCTTTTCATTCTTCACAACTAGTGCTTCACGACGAGCTATCCTCTTGTCTGCACACTTCACATTCGCCAAGGCCTTGATCAGACGGCGTCTTAAGGCGGCACCCACTGTCACTTGATGTGCGGATGTTCATGGCTTAGGATTGCAAGAAACTGGCAAATTACCAATGCATGTTCGGTTCAGGTTTATGTAATGAATCTTGATCTCCAGTGAGGTTCACGGAAGTGTCATTATGCATGTACTTAGAAAGGGCGAAGAAGTTAGTTTTAAATATGTAAATATGTAATTTTAGTTTAACATTCGACATTAGACGATTTTTGTTGTTAATTGTATCCAACGCCCATCATGTAGGTTCAATCACCTCATACGCCTCTTTGTTAACAGCTGACAATATTTTGATGATTCGTCAAAAATTCGAATTAAGTAGTTATTGACAAGTCCAAATTAACTAGTCCGTAGATCATATGTCTCCTTGGATCTCGGGAGACCGATCGGGGTTGGACCCTAAAGATTGTTGGCTTGAATGTATGGTACGTTATTAATGTTTTGTTGACATACTACGTCTTAAATTTGAATGTATTATAACTCGAAAATGTTTGCATTAAAAGCGAGTCATCCAAAAAGCCAATAATGTCGAACTGAGGGAAGAAAGTGATAGGGATTGAGGTAAATGGCTCCTCCTAACATCAAAACAAGCTTACTAAAATTCAACAAATTGGAATGAAAAAGGTAGGTGATGCTACAATACCATATGAACGTGAAGAAGGCTTTGGGAATATTTGTACCCCAGTCACACAAGCTCAATGAGGGACCGAGGACCCTTTAAACCGGTGGTAGGTTCTTCTGGCACAAATAATGAAGTTCCTAAACCAGACTTTACATGGTGAAAATCTTGTGTCGTTGATGAAGAGGAATGAAAATGGACAGGTTGTTTGTTAGTTTGTTACACTAAAGCATAAAACCAACACAGATCCCTTATGCACCAACACAATTAGGATCACTTCTAACTTAATTGTTGGCTACTTTATTTTCTATAGAGGAAAGAAAAGGGGTAGCAAGGATATCAACCTAATTCAGCCTTCAGCCCACAAGGTCACGTGCACCTGAAACACTTCACGATTATGGTCATTTTGTTGCGCAATTAGCAGCTTTCAGAGCGAGATCATAGTAGCATCTTTTATACAACTATCATCTCTTTCGTGTCATTTCTTACTACTATCACTAATTCATGTGTTTATGTAGTTGGTAGCTTTACCATATCTTATTGTGCCAATATTGTGCAATAAATATTACATGTAGTTTAAAAAAGTATATAATTTGCAAAATCACAGTAACAAAATTAATACTTTATAAACCACGAGCATTAAAACTAGTTTCTTTTATAACGTGAAGAATCGATCATTGACACATAAACATGTAACCACAGAAGGCAAAATTTGAATTGCGATAACATCAATAAGCTGTAATTTTCAGTTTGAATAGAATTTAACCAGGAATCAGACTTCAAGAGTTCAAGGTTTAGTGGGAAAAGGTAAAAAAAAACTACAAAACCCTTGTTTTGTTAGTGAGGAATTATACTCGATATCAGAACAGATGGTCGATCGATTTTAGCAGATTGGAGGTTTGGTGAGAAATAAAGTAATCTTGAGATCTATTATCAAAAGGCCAGTATTGTGGCTCTGCAAGTAAGCTAGTTTACTTAGATCTGAAATCATAACCGCAAAATATAGAACAGGAATTTAGACCCGCCCAAGACAAACCGATAGCATACAACCACCATTACTTTTGCTAAAAGGAAGCTGGTTTAGTTAAGATATCAAAGAATTGTTGAAAAGGAAAATCAGAGATAAAAACTGCACATACTGCAACGATTCAAGATCATCCAAACTAAACAAACTATTATAGAATAAGTGACAATCTATCTGGCTTTCACAAATTCTGCTTACAACGCCTAAGTTTCAGCCTTTCTACATCCAACACGAGCCACAAAACCAGCCTTGAGTTGATGCACACCTAAGTTTCAGCCTTCCTACGTCCAACACGAGCCACAAACCCGGCCTTGATTTGAGCAACGGACCGCCCAGAGCCACACTACCAAGCAAATATACAAAATAAATTTGTCAAGAACGATGTGCCCAACAGAAAACATGTAAAACTGAAAGCAGTATCATTCCCTAAATGGGTAAACTGAATGCATATCATTCTCAAGGACACTAGTCAAGCAGGTAGGGAGCATGTATCGTTCCCTGAATGGTATACACATCTAATGATACAGAACACTAGACACGAGTCAAACAAGTATGGAAACATGTAAGGTAGAAAGCAGTCAAAAGTATTTTGTGTTCAAAATGCTTAAAATTACAGACACTAGAGACATCTACCGATACAGAACCAAGTACTATACGAACAAAAGACACAGGAATGTCAGCATATTTAACTACATGTACTCGTGGTAACATAAGTAAGAAAGAGCCTCAGAAATCTCAGATTTTCTCTTCATTGTTTATAATCAGACAATGTAGGCAAATTTTAGTCATCATAGGCCATAATAATCTATAGAAAAAAATATACATGTACATAAACAAATAGGAACGAAAATCTGTAGCTCTCTTGCTAGAATACAAACACAAATCTATCCAAAATTTCATCAAAATAAATATACAGAAAGGCCTCAGAAATTTTCAGTTTCCTGTTCACAGTTAAACATCAGAGTTTGAGGCAAAAATTTTAATCATCATAGGCCAATGTGATCAGATAATACAATGAGCTACATTAGGTTTTTTATTTAACTTGTACACAGTAAGTACATATTTGAAATTGCCTCAGAAATGTCTAGTTTCCTCTTCATAACTAACGATCAGAATTGGAGGACAAATTTTAAGCATCATAGGCAATAATGAATAGATTTTTAACTATAGTACCTGTATATTAAAAAAATTGTATATGTACAAATTTGAAAATGCCTCAGAAAGCTCTAGTTTGAGCAGTTTCCTCTTCAAAGTTAAACATCAGAGTTTGAGGCAAAACTTTCAAGTCATCATAGGCAATGTAATTTGTCATTAGGTATTTTTTTTAACTTACTACATATTCGAAAATGCCTCAGAAATGTCTAATTTCCTCTTCATGGCTAACGATCAGAATTGGAGGACAAATATTAAGCATCATAGGCAATTACGAATAGATTTTTTTTTAGTATAATATATCTACTTATTCCAAAAAATGGATATCCAAAAATTTATCAATAAATAAACAAAATAACAGAAAGGCCTCAGAAATTTTCAGTTTCCTCTTCAAAGTTATACATCAGAGTTTGAGGCAAAAGTTTTATTCATCATAGGCCAATGTGATTAGATTAAATAGTATAGTACATTAGGTATTTTTTAGACTTGGGACACACTGGGTATTCAAAAAATGCCTCAGAAACGTCTAGTTTCATCTTCATAGCTAATGATCAGAATTGGAGGACAAATTTTTAAACATCATAGGCAATAACGAACAGATTTTGAAGTGTAGTATAACTGTTTATTCCCCAAAAAAATTGATATGTACAAATTTGAAAATGCCTCAGAAATCTCTAGTTTGAGTAGTTTCCTCTTCAAAGTTAAACATCAGAGTTTGAGGCAAAACTTTTCATCGTCATAGGCCATTGTACTACAGAATTAACATTGTCCATTTTTTTCTAAACATGGACATGGAGCATATTCAAAAATACCTCAAAATTGTCTAGTTTCCTCTTCTAGCTAACGCCAGATATGGAGGACAATTTAATTATCATAGGCAATTACAAATATAGTCTAAAGTATAGTCCATTTATATATGCTGAATATATCTTGAAAATAATTATAATGGCATGAATCTCAAGTTGTCTCATATTTAACAATCAGTATTGGAGACACAACTTTTTTCATCACAGGTCATTAAGATTAGTTTATACAGCATAGTACATTAAAAGAAACTAGAAAAAAAAATTCCCAAATGCATATGTTAGTCAATGCCTCAGAAATCTCCATTCTTCTCATCATAAACAATCACACAATTAGGCAAAATGTTTATTCATCACATGATTTAACTTCTAGATAACCTAATATGGTATGTGCTTTGCTTGTATATGTATGTGACCAAATCTGTAGTCAACAAGGCCTCAGAAGTCTATTGTTTTGTCTTCATATATACAATTAGACAATGTAGGCAAATATTTTATTCATCATAGGCCGTTGGTACTAGATTATATTGGGATTTCAAATGTAGCAATACTAATAAAAGTCTAAGAAGTCGTTATTACAAATGATTGCTTAGATATATGTGCGTCTTTACTGTCTTATGTATTCAAAAATACCTCAAAATTGTCTAGTTTCCTCTTCTAGCTAACGCCAGATATGGAGGACAATTTAATTATCATAGGCAATTACAAATAGTCTAAAGTATAGTCCATTTATATATGCTGAATATATCTTGAAAATAATAATAATGGCATGAATCTCAAGTTGTCTCATATTTAACAATCAGTATTGGAGACACAACGTTTTTCATCACAGGTCATTAAGATTAGTGTATAAAACATAGTACATTAAAAGAAACTAGAAAAAAAAATTCCCAAATGCATATGTTAGTCAATGCCTCAGAAATCTCCATTCTTCTCATCATAAACAATCAGACAATTAGGCAAAATGTTTATTCATCACATGATTTAACTTCTAGATAACCTAATATGGTATGTGCTTTGCTTGTATATGTATGTGACCAAATCTGTAGTCAACAAGGCCTCAGAAGTCTATTGTTTTGTCTTCATATATACAATTAGACAATGTAGGCAAATATTTTATTCATTATAAGCCGTTGGTACTAGATTATATTGGGATTTCAAATGTAGCAATACTAATAAAAGTCTAAGAAGTCGTTATCACAAATGATTGCTTAGATATATGTGCGTCTTTACTGTCTTATGTATTCCTATGTGTATATATAGAAAATCTTTGTTTACATTATACTTTAAACAGGCCTCAGAAGTGTATAGTTTTCTTTTCACCAAAAAATCAGACAATGTAGGCAAAATTGCTATTCTTTTTTTTTTTTGAACGGCGAGTTAGTAGTTAGTGATTCGAGCTTACAGTGACATCCAATTGGGCAGTATGCAAGCCTCGAACCTTCTCCTTAGGGGATAAACCCCACTCCTGCTTCTATTTAATTCGGGGCCCTGAAGGTTCTTAGTGAGACTCGAACTCGAGACCTCTCCAAGAATACCTCCCCAAGGTTACTCTTGGTGGCCAACTGAGCTAAGTCAGTTGGTTAGGCAAAATTGTTATTCATCATAGGCCACTGACAAACCTAGATTGTATCTAAGAGTCCAACACCAGGTGACAAAAAAAAGAGAGGATTCAAACAAAAAAATACCAACAGCAGCATATACAAATACACAAATACAATTGTTTTGGTGTGTAGAATAGCTATGTCAGTACCAGATAGATTTTTGCCAGGTTTAAGATTTAAGATTTTGCAAATCAGTAATAATGAAAAAAGACTAAGCTCAAACGTAAGTCGACATAATGACATACCTGTTCGCATCTAAGAAACAAAAGACGATTCTCCCTTGAAAGAATAGTGTCCTGGCTCTTGCAACCATTGCAGATGACATACTCATCTGTAAACATAAGCTTGTTTGTCAGCAAATGATGTATGGTACATAGGAGATGGCAATATATGAAGAAAAAATATTCAACAGTGTTTAAAACTTACTCATGTATCGCCTCAAAATCCCTTCAAAGTTTTGGGGTCCAAATCGACCTTTGATTACCAATCTTTGCTGGCCATCAAGTGACCCACTAGCACCCAATTCTGCCATCAAGAAGGCCATAACATGCTCTGGCTGCCTGTGCATGCTGATTGACGCAACAAACAGATTTTAGAATAAAAGAAAGTTTCCAGAAACGAAAAAGCAACAGAACCTCACATAAAATATAGACTTAGTGCTTTTACTTAATTTGTTTGATTTGTCCCATTTAAAATGAGACACGGCAAAATCTCACTCGCAACGAACCGATTAAGATTGTCACATCTAACAAAAGAGAAAAAAATGGTGAATAATAAGTTGGGCTGACATACAATTTGCATAGCTCCATAAAGTTGGCAAAGACGGTCTTCTTTGTTCCTTCACGAAGAACCTGTGGTGTCCTCATAACTGTTCTCCTTCTATCTCCAGCAAGATCGGGATTATGCTCACGGAGACCATGGAAGACACGACCCAGAAGCTGAACAAATGTCAGAAAACAACCAAAGAACAATATCAGTAAAATGAACAGAAACAGTTTGAAATGCATTTAATCATTCCACTGTACTTCAAAATAATATATACCTCTTCATACTGGTAGTCACAATCAGTCACTTCCCATGGAAGTTTGTCTTCTAAAACAATCCCTTCTCCTTCCTCCTCCTGACTGGTAGAATCTAGAAAACGAGCAATGTATAGGTTCATGTAGAAAATGTTATGGACAACAAGCTAAATAAACATTTTCTTACCTTTAGCATCTTCGGCATTATTTTCTTTATCTTCGTCCAAGGGCTCTGTATCTACCTAGAGCAATCATAAAAAGAAATTCTGAGTAATAAATCTTGATACACTTTGAGGTAACACACTGAACCCATTTATAAGCATGTTTGAAATGCACCAATTTGAAAGAGAAAAAAAATGCAAGATTGCAAAACTTCATTAAAAAAAAGTAATGGTATGGGTTTTATTTATGCATTATACATATATGTAGCCTTTAATATTTTAAAACTTCATAAAAAATAGTGCAAGTGGGTTAGCACAACCAGACACATTTTGGTACATGCTTCTAACCAACAGTTTTTACCGCTCCGAATTTTTCAACACATTATGAAAAACCAATGTTACCAACCTGATTTTTCTTCTTTTTTAAGCCAGTAAACATAGGTTCCATACCATCAGTAACTGCAAGTAAAATGTATCCTTATTAGAATCAAGATAGATATACAAACAGCTATACATATAATGCATCTATGTGTATGTCAATATGCAATGTTGTTTACCTGATAAGCTCTCGGTTTTCTCAGCCAACTGGTCAACAGAATCATTAGCAAGATCGTTAAGAACAACCTTCTTTTTCTTCTTCTTTTTTGTAGGGTCAAAAGCCCCAAGCTGCATCATATTATTAGATCAGTTATTACACTCGTTCAAAGAAGCAATATAAGATCACACACACAAAGTATATAGCATAAAAAGTCATTATTCTGAGTGTGACAATGTCCATTACTGTAGT
Source organism: Glebionis coronaria (assembly GCA_025667525.1). Lineage (NCBI taxonomy): Eukaryota > Viridiplantae > Streptophyta > Magnoliopsida > Asterales > Asteraceae > Glebionis > Glebionis coronaria. Next base: position 523,966,315 of record CM046874.1, on the reverse strand, counting down.
TCCAGAAAACTGTGTACATTATTTCAGAAAATGGTCTTGGGGAGTGTTTGTTTAGGCTTATGAAACGTAAGCCCATTTAAAAAAACTTATAGAAGCCCATAAGTCTGAAAATAAGACATAAAATTGAGACTTAAGAAATATAAGCCGAAAATAGGGCTTATATTTCATAAACACCAACTTTGTGGTTTATCGTAAGACTTGTAGGCTTATATAAGTTTATCCTGATTATTTTGATATAAGAAACTTATATAAGCCCATAAGTCTCCTAACAAACCACAAAATTGATGATTAAGAGATATAAGCCGAAATTATACGACCACTTTGTGCTGATATATAATGAGGTATCATTGTGTAATAAAGTCAATCCTAATATACAAAACTAAAAGATGAAAAAATAGAACACGACAATACATACATCAGCTACTTGCTCCTTGATCTCCATCCGATTATCTTCTTCTGCCATTTTTAACAAGACTGATTTATTCGAGCTGTTACGCCTTTCTGGTATAAAAAAAACAGAATTTGTCAAATAAATGTACAAGTTCAATACATGTAATAAGCCGCAAAACATTATTCCAAAATTGCTTTTTTCAATAAGCAATTAGAATGCTTATTTCAATCAGAAAGAACACAATTCAAAACTTACTAAAAAGGCTCTAAACCACAAAGGGTATTACTTATTTAAGGGGTGTTTGTTTTAGCTTATATAGTGGGCTTATTAGCTTATATAAGCTTATAAGCCAAAACCAAGTGCTTATAAGCTTATACAAGGGGGTTTTGAAAGCAAAAAATTTGTGGCTTATGTAAGAATTAAAAGACTATTATTCTCTCATTTAATAATTACATTCTTTTATTTTTATGTATTTTTTTGTCATTTTGACTTATTAATTATATATAAGCTAAACCAAACACTTAGCAAAAACTAATAAGCTTATTATATACAAGCCGTAAATTGCTTATGTAACATATACATAAGCCCAGTGCATAAGCTTAACTAAACACCCCTTTAAAGTCCTTATATTCTTATAATATCTTGTTTCAATAGCTTATGTACAACTAGCTTTTGTTTTGAAATAAGCTATACATTACGTGATATTTATTAACAACTTATTAGCTACTGTGGTGTATATACAACCAATAAAAATTTAATCAAGATTGATGTAAAAATAAGAAGGTGAAATAAATTTATACCTTTTTGAACTTGTGAAATTGTGATGGTTGATGATATTAATCGATTTGATTAGTGAGGGTTTGTATGTGAAAGTGTTGGAGTGGTGAAAACTGTATTGCGGCTGGTGTATATATAAAGAAGGAAGAGATACTTAGGGCACCCTTGGGTTTTAGGGTTTTGGCAAAGTGATGTGTGCAGGAGTGTTTGGGTTAGGGTCGGGTCCGGGTAAAATTCGGGTCTGACTAAAAAATATATATTTGGATTTGGGTTACTTGCGTCAATTTAGGTTCGGGTTTAAATAGATGTGGTAAAAAGTAAAAAGAAATATTCTCTTTTACTTTTTTATATATAACATTGATATTTAAAAAATATTCTATTCGAGTCAATTAGATTTTCAAGCCGAATTGGAGTTAGCAAAAAGAATTTAATCTAGTACTAGTTTTATGACCCACCAGATGGGTGAGCGAGCTTCATGTAATATCTTGTTTATGATTTATAACTGATTCTCAAAAGTAGTTCAGATTACAACTATTGTTGTCATACATACCGCGTAAGAGTTAAGATCTATATAGATACTTAAATTAGCATAGACCTATTCAACCAATCATAATTACCCATTTTTAAAAAAACTCACTTCCCACCATTTTTTAAAAATTAAATATCTCACAAACGGTAAATCGCCAAACGAAAAAAAATACACAATTGTCACGAGAATTAAATCATCTATCTATCGAGGGGCACATGTATATACTTTCGACAAACTTTTTTTTTTACATTTTTTTCTTAAGTCATGTCTGGAGAGAATCATATATGATTCGTCACGAATCATATATGATTCGTCACGAATCATATATGATTTTTAGAAAATCATATATGATTCGTGATATGAATCATATATGATTTTCTGAGAATCATATATGTTTCGTGACGAATCATATATGATTCTCTCCAGACGTGACTTAAGAAAAGAAGTCGAAAAAAAGTTCGTCGAAAGTATATACATGTGCCCCTCGATAGATAGATGATTTAATTCTCGTCGCGGTGATATGTTTTGTTTTACGTAACGATAAACGGTTTGTGAGATATTTAATTTTTTAAAAATGAGTTTTTTTGTTACATGATAAAAATGGATGGTTGTGATTGTTTGGTTGAGTCTATGCTAAACTAAGGGTCTATGGGGATCTTTTTCCTACCGCGTAAAATGTTCCTTTCTAAGAAATTGTCACCATCTTCAAAAGAACTATCAGTTGTCACTTGTTTGTATCTTGTTTATGAGAAATTGCCACATTACTAAGACTTTAGGCAAAGTTGAACCCATTTGACCCATATCATTATTTATTTGACCTAACTATGATAGCACGGAACCCCAAATGCAGCCATCCGTAAATTAGTGGGTTACAAATTTGTAAAGTGATTGGTTATTTTGATTACTACAATTTTTCGGTAGCAATGACATACGAGAATTCGAACACCAAGTTTTTCGAAGCCATCTTGCCTAATGATTTTGACTCTAAATCTTCGGAACCAGATCCTAAGAAGATATTATTTAATTTTCATCACCTGCACCATACTTATCTCGGCTTAACACTTCCACATTGGGCTCAGTTGGGCCTTGACCTTTTTGTTCCGTATCGACTAACTATTGCCTTGTATAATGCATAAGTTGCTCGTGCCTGAGAAACAAATACAACATGTTGTTGGTTAAAGGAGTAGAAATCAGGATAAAGGTGAAAAAGAATAAAAGTTGTGATTTATGGTGTTGAAACGGGTTAGGTCAGGTTGGGTTGACATGCATATACTATATGTACCATTTTAGATAAATCATTCAAGTATGAACTATGGTTACAAGAATAATCAAATTGCTAAGTATAACTCTTAAGGACACCACTTTAAAGCAACCTTATTGTAGCCGTTTAAATCATTTGATTGGGATCTTTTGATATAAAACTACCCAAATCGACCTAATTATAAGTAAACTGATCAAAAAATAAAATTTTCAATTAAAATACGCATGTTTTTTACTACCAAAAATTGGTTTTTACGGCCTAAACTGTAACCTTTCTGATTTTTTATCTTTTGACACGTCGTCAGTTTCATTATTATTATTTTCATCTAATATTATTTTGATAGACTACCTTTGCATGCGAGTTCATAATATAAGTAAATATTATATATTTACGTAAAGTACTTAGAAACGTGACAGTATAACCCTGGAACTACCATTTTAATTAATTTCAGTGTCCTTGGACACATTTTGATGAGCTTGATCTTATTAATTATATATTAATAATTACTAGTGATTATTGATGACGTATAGTCCCCAGCCGGGTCAGGAACCCGGCCCACGGGTACTACCCGTATCCGGCCCATCACAGATGGGTGGGAATAATGTCATTTGAGCTTATGGGCTTGGATGAACAGTAACCGCGCACACGTGTGCGGCCCACGGCCCGGCATGGCCGGTACAGGGTTAGACAGAATCATATTATGTCTATGAATAGGATTTACCCCAAAGAAGAGGATATTCACTCACCATAATTAAAAGATAACAATCAATCTAATTCTGGTACTTATCCTTTCCTTGGGGCCGAAGTATCAGTGACAGCCCATTAGGGTTTCACTGCCTATAAAAGGAACCCCCAAGGGTTCCACAAAGGTATTACATTCTATACACTCTCAACTCATCCGATTCCTATAAACCCTAACCGATTACTTACTCTCACGCCGGAGTCTAATCGTGGGAAACATTCCCACGGTAAGCCTAACGCGTGTTGTTTAGTGTGCAGGATCCCAACCATACGATTCACTTGGTGCAGGAGCCGGAGTCCAGCCAACCCGAATTAAGCCTAATTTGGGTCTAGCAAGGGTCACCCAACTTTTGCATCAACAAGTTGGCGCCATCCGTGGGACCCATTACACTAAGCTAGAGCGAAATCTCATCTTGAATTCTCAATGACGAAGGGGCATACGCAAGCTAACCCCAGGAATACAAATCCTGGAAATCGGAAGTCCCAAGGGGAAGGGATACTCATTCCCAATCAATCCCCTAGTCGTCTAGCGGGCGGACCAAACAACCGCAGTGGTTTTCAGTCCATGGGGGTAACGAGCACGATCTCCATGACTCCTCTACCTACTTCAACCCTGGACAACCCTGATCCAGGGAGTGCGCCCAACCCTCCTAACAAGGAGCCGCGCAGATCGTCGATCGAGGAAGAAGTAGAAGTCCAACCACTCAGCGAGGAAGATCTCACTCGAGTTCTCACGCAGAACTTTGAGAGGATCGTCCCAGGGATCTCGTCAAGGTTGAACCTAGGGAGGGACCTCCAATCTAGGCTCAACTTTGGCCATACCGGACCAGGTACCTCTTCTCAAAATCAGAAAAAAAAGAAGGACCCGACCCCAGGAGCGGAACCTCTTCGAGGAAACTCCTCAACCCAGGAATGTGTTCGAACGCATAGGGGATCGCCTCATGCAGGAACTAATGCAGTCTCGAGAAGGGGGAGAGAAGTCCGACGGTTCACCCGAACGACCAGATCTGGAACTGACCAGAGCCACCCGCCGCACAAGTGTGTGGGATAGGATGAATACTGGGAAGAAGGCTCCTAGTTCTTCTCAAAAGAATGGTCCTCATCCAAGAGATGGGGCACCACCTCCTTCACCAGATCCATCAAGAGAGGACTCGGATGACCATCCGCCCAAGCGCCGCCGACCTATGCGTACTCCTCCACCACCACCAAACAATGATGAGTACTATGGCGGTCCCTACTATCGAGAGACGGAAGCAGAAGATCTTTCCCAACCATGGTGCGACCCTAGTCTCACCCGTCCATGGGCAGACCCTAGGGAAGATCCTTTTACTCTCCGCATACGGAATTACTCTGAGGACACAAAACGTCGCATGTCGGCGTGTGTCAAGACTTATGATGGAACTGGCGATCCGGATGATCACCTCAAGATATTTGATACGCAGGCTAAAATTGAGCGATGGCCCATGCCTATATGGTGCCAAATGTTCAATTCAACTTTGATCGGCAATGCTCGTGACTGGTTTGAAGGACTCCCTCCGCGAAGCATTGATAGCTTCACTGAACTACGCACTGCGTTCAAGAATAATTATACTCAGAAGAAGAAGTATAATAGGGACCCGGTCTCATTGGCAACTGTCAAGCAACGGCCGGGGGAGTCTACAGAAGCCTTCACTGAACGCTTCAACGACGAGTGCACACGCACAAAGACAATGCCGGAACTCCTGAAAATTTCCGACTATATGCATGCCATAACAGACATGGAATTAATCAGGCGCCTCAATGACAAGCGTCCGGAGAGATATGACGACCTCATGGAAAGGGGGTTGCCGCGGCCTACCCTTCAAAAGGAAATGGCTACCGGTCGAACGACCAGTCCAGGAGACAGTCGGGAGGTCAAAGCAACCAGAACAATGGTAGGGGCTCAGATTACAAGAGCCAAAACAAGGGAGGACGGCCGGATGATAAGTTTACTCCTTTAAAGATGTCCTACCGGGAGATCTTGCTGACGGAAGGGGCTAATTTTCCAAGGCCTCCCCCAATGACGACTCCGCTGGACCGTCGCCAAGGAAATCGCTTCTGCGAGTTCCATAACGACAAGGGCCATGGCACGGAGGAGTGTATCCAGCTCAAGAAGCACATTGAGTCACTGATCAAGTCAGGTAAACTCAAGCATTTAGTTAAGGATTGGAAGGATGGAAAAGACAACAAGAAGTATGACAAGAAGGATCCCCAAAAGGACAAACCTTCGACCATATACATGATCCAATCCAGACAACGCCGCACGAGGCAGAAAATTGGTCAAAAATTTTCACGCGGCAGGGAAATCTCATTCCCTCCCATCACAGCAGGTGATGTGATTGATGCACCTCTCACTATTGAGATAAGCATTGGAACACACAATGTCCGTCGCATGTATGTGGATGGAGGATCATCAGCAGAAGTACTGTACGAACACTGTTTTGTACAGTTAAGACCAGAAATAAGAAGCCAATTGGTACCGGCCACGACGCCGCTCATTGGTTTTAGTGGAGATACAATCTGGCCAATAGGGCAACTGTGTCTGCTTGTAACCATTGGGAACGAAGAGCACTCCACCACGGTGTGGGTGAACTTTATGGTGATACGCTCACACTCCCCATACAATGGGATCATAGGCAGACCGGGTATCCTGGCCATATGAGCAGTGCCTTCTACGGCGCACGGAATGATCAAATTCCCGGTGGAAGGAGGAATCGTCACAATCTACAACACAATCGTACCAGCATCTGAATGTCACGCCGTGACAACACCGGTTCCACTTGTTCCCCCCAAGGACGGGTCACCACCTCCCGATTGGAAGGTGGCAATCCATCCGGATTACCCGGAACAGGAGGTGTCCATAGGGGGAACGCTCTCGGACAACGGCAAGAGGGCCATGTGCTCTCTCTTGAAGGCAAACTTGGATGTATTCGCATGGGAGCCCAAGCATATGACGGGCGTACCACGCGCGATAGTAGAACATAGGCTCCAGATCCGCCAGGGATACCCACCCGTCAAGCAAAAGAAGCGCGGTCAGGCACCTGAACGCAGCCAAGTGATACTGGATGAGGTACGGAAACTAGTGGACACAGGTATCATGCGCGAGGTATACTACCACGAGTGGTTATCCAACCCAGTCATGGTCAAAAAGCATGACGGAAGCTGGCGCATGTGCGTGGATTTCACGGATCTGAACAAAGCCTGTCCACAGGATTGTTACCCATTACCGAAGATTGACTGGAAGGTGGGATCTCTATGTGGATATAAAGGATACCATCAGATCCAGATGGCGGGAGAGGACGCAGAGAAGACGGCGTTCCATACTAGTCAGGGCGTATACTGTTATACAAAAATGCCGTTTGGACTAAAGAACGCCGGGGCAACATACCAGCGGCTTGTGGACAAAGCCTTTGACTCATAGATAGGCCGCAACCTAGAGGTCTATATGGATAACTTAGTCATCAAAAGTCATACGGGGATGCACTTCTCCGAGATGTCCAAGAGACGTTCGACACATTGAGGAGGATTAATATGAAGCTAAATCCAAAGAATCGCATGTTTGGGGCAACAGAAGGAATGTTCCTTGAATATATGATTGATCCAAATGGCATCAAACCTTGCCCAGAAAAAACGGACGTAGTAATACAGCTACCATCCCCTCAGACGCGGGAAAGAGGTGCAGTCCTTAAATGGGAAGCTGGCTGGGCTAAATAGGTTCTTATCGAAGTCCGCAGAGAAGTCACTCCCCCTATTCAAAACACTCAAGAAGTGCATGAAGAAGGGAGACTTCCGGTGGACAAAGGAAGCTGAGGAAGCCTTTGGTCAACTCAAGCAACACCTCGTATCTCTCCTCATGCTAGTAGCTCCCCGGCCAAAGGAGGAGCTCATTATGTATCTATCAGCCACACATGGAGCAATAAGTGCGGTACTCATGACGGATAGGGACGCGGTGCTAACTCCGGTCTACTTCATAAGTAGAACATTATAAGGGCCGGAGTTGAATTACTCCTCTATGGAAAAATTGGTTTTGGCACTAGTGTTTGCTACAAAAGGTTGCGCCGATACTTTCAGGCGCATCCAATTGTAGTCATTACTGACCAACCAATAAAACAAGTCATCTCTAGACCGGATGTGGCAGGTAGGCTACAAAAGTGGAGCATCCTATTGGGAGAACACAACATATCTTACAGGCCAAGGACGGCTGTTAAAGGCCAAATCTTGGCGGATTTCTTGGTAGAAAAGCCGGATGAAGAAGGACCAATCGTAAAACAAGACGAAACTCCAGCAGAACCATGGGTGTTATTCACGGACGGATCTTCGTGTACGGATGGGTCAGGAGCTGGCCTCATCCTTACGAATCCGGAAGGAATGGAGTTTACTTACGCCCTTCGCTTTGAGTTCACAGCCACCAACAATGAGGCGGAATATGAAGCATTAATTGCGGGTTTAAAAATCGCCGCTAGAATGGGAGTCCGCAACCTTGAGGCCTACATGGACTCACGGCTTGTCGCGAACCATATTCTAGGTGGATATGTGGTTAAGGAGGATAACATGGTCCGATACTTGGAGAAAGTCAAGTCACTCATCGCGGATTTCAGCAAGTTTTCTATCAAGCAGGTACCAAGAGGCGAGAACAAGAAGGCGGACGCTCTTAGCAAGATCGCATCTACAAGTTTCGCCCACTTGTCCAAGCAAGTCTTGGTGGAAATACTCAAGGAAAAGTCTATAACAGAAGGGGAGGTCGCTACTATAGTTGAGGAGGATGGACCTACATGGATGACCCCGATCGTCAACTATTTGACTAATGAAACCCTTCCGGACGATGAAAAAGCGGCACGGCGCATCAGAAGGAAGTCGCAGCACTTCGAGCTTCGAGAAGGTATCCTTTATAAGCGCGCTTTCTTGCAGCCGTGGTTGCGGTGTGTTGGACCACGTCAGGCCACTTATGTGATCAGTGAGATACATGAATGGTTATGCGGCATGCACGCAGGTCCACGATCCGTGGTAGCTCGAGCCCTACGTACAGGATATTATTGGCCTACCATGCATAGGGACGCACGCGACATGATTCGCAAGTGCAGTGATTGCCAAGTGCACAGACCAGTGCCACGACATCCGCAGCAGGAACTTACACCTATTACATCCCCATGGCCATTCTATAAGTGGGGGATCGACATCGCAGACCGTTTCCTGTAGCTGCGGAGGGAGTTAAGTTCTTGATTGTCGCAATGGACTACTTTACACGATGGATAGAGGCCAAGGCAGTCAAATCCATCACATGCAAACAAGTCAAAAAGTTTGTTTGGGAGAACATAGTGTGCCGTTTTGGCTTACCAGGAGAAATCATCTCGGACAACGGGAAACAGTTCACGGATAACCCATTCAAGGACTGGTGCGCAGCATTGAATATCAAACGGCGCTTCGCGTTTGTTAAACACCCGCAGACAAATGGCCTTGTGGAACGAGCAAATAGAAGCTTGGGTAACGGCATCAAGGCACGCTTGGAGGAGCAAAGTGCCAAATGGGTGGACGAACTACCACATGTTCTATGGGCGCATAGAACTATGATCAAAACAGCCAACGAGGACACTCCATTCGCATTGGCCTACGGCACTGAAGCTGTTATACCAGCAGAAATAGGAATGCCTACCATCCGCACGGCGGAGGTTAATGTCGTCACGAACGACGAGCAACTCCGGATCAATCTGGATTTGTTGGAGAAAAAAGGGAGATAGCGGCTATCAATGAGGCCAAGTCCAAGGCTAAAATGAAGGCTTATTATGACGCCAATGTTAAAGGTGTTTCTTTTCGACCGGGAGACTATGTCTATCGCGCTAACGAAGCCAGCCGAGCGGAGAATACAGGAAAGCTAGGCCCTAAGTGGGAAGGACCATACGAGGTCACGGAGGCTTTAGGACGGGGCGCGTACAAGTTACGTGACATGGATGACCGCGATCTAGAACGCACATGGAATATCTCCAATCTCAAAAGGTGCTATCTTTAAAATCTACGGCTTCCACATGGACACTTTGCTATATTTGGCTTTAATGAAGATCCATGTGTTCTCTTTGTTTTGTTTCTTATCATTTTATAGGACCTTTTTTTGTTTTTTAGGGTTTCCCATTCTTGTCAAAGCAAAAAATGTAAACGTTCTAATAAAATGCCGTGGTGCCTAGCTAGCTCCACGGCTAGTTTTTTGTGCAAATTGTTTGGTTGTTCTTTAGATTCTATAATAGTCATATGAATTTTAGATATTATTATAATATGTCATGTCTCATTCATATGCATTCATTCAATCACCGTACATGTACTATACGCCTCCAGGTGGGGTAAGAGGATTAAGTGAACCTACTAATTTAACTTGTCGCATAAGAGGGATGCAACCCCAGCGATGCGGATCATGTATCCTTACTAGACACCTTATTCACAAGACGTTGTGATAAGTTTCCGTATGCAGTACTCACGCAGTACTTTACATAGTAAAGACGCACGTCGCATGTCTAGTAAATTATAGACTTGAGTGTATTTCTTTTTTGAGTAAGACGGGACATGTCATGCAGTATCGGTATACGATATCCAACAAAATAAAAATACACAAGTTTCTAAATCATAACAAAATGGTCGTGGTTATCACGGACTTACATACAAAAGACAGTTATTTCACACATCAGTCTTAGCCGTGTACATGCACGGACGAATAAAAGCCACAAATGTTTACAAGATAAATTACAACGGAGGTAGGAACTCCCCTATGTCCTTCTTCCCTTCTTCGATCATGGCACGGAGGGCCTCCCCGCGAGCATTCTTCCCATCCTGCGCCTTGATTGCAGTCGCATCCAATGCCTCAACAAGCAGTTTTTCACCTTTCATTACTTTTGACACGGAGTCGTAAGTAGGCAAGGTCAGTTGGATGGGATCCGCAGTGAACTTGGACATTACCACCTCGTTAGGAGCATCCTTCAGCGCCTCCAGCTCATCCAAAAGAGGGTGTTGGATTTCAGCAAGTGCATCCATTGACACGGTCATCTTGTCCGCAGCTGAAGGGTTGTGGTAGGCATGCTGGGTAATATCTTTGTTCTTACCTATCAATTCCGCAGCCTGGACCAATCCCTCATGCCTACCACGGTCAATCCCATCCGAAACGACCACGGCGAATGCTTGCAGCAGGTACGCAGCCTCCATAACCTTGCTTACGGCAAGGCGCATTCCCTGTCCAATCATCCACATGCGCCCAGCTATGGCTGATAGCAAAGGAGGACACATCCTTTCCGCACAATCCGTGGCCATCTTGCTTAGCTCCTCCTCAGCTGTTGCAGCTTGCTCGTCCAAATTGGTCCGCATTTGTGTTAGCTCATCCTTCAGCGCATCGCGCTCCTGTGCGATGTTGAATGCATGTACGGTTACAGCTTTGGTATAGGCTTCGGCCGCGGACACCTGCATATGGAACTTAGAGTTATCACAAGGATAATATGGTTTTTTCTGGTGTCAGAGAAAAAAATATATATATATTCTTGTTGAAAGCATACCTTCTCGTTCGATGCGGCTACGAGGGCCTCAAGCTCGGCGATGCGTTTTTCTCGATTGTTGGCATGTTGGGCTTGCTCCTTCACTGTGGCCTCGGCCGTAACCAACGCCGTTTGCAAGGAAGCAATGGTCTTCTCATTCTTCACAACTAGTGCTTCACGACGAGCTATCCTCTTGTCTGCACACTTCACATTCGCCAAGGCCTTGATCAGACGGCGTCTTAAGGCGGCACCCACTGTCACTTGATGTGCGGATGATACATCAAACTGCTCCAGCAAGGACTCATGGTCTAGCTCGTCCAAGTCTTGCGCAAGGGTCGGAGGAGTGATATGCTCGATAAATTCCGAACACTCAGACTCCGCCTCCAACCTTGTTAAACTAGTGAGATTCCATGCTAGGCGCAGGCTGTTCTCCGGTCCTTCAGTAAGTGGCTCCTCGGCACGTGTCGCAGGAAGGGATGGAGGTCTGATTGATGTCATGGGGGAAGGGTCCCTTTCCACCTCTCCCTCTTGAGCTACAGTCGACGGATCCGCCCTGTTATTGACATATTCAATTTTTGTTTAGGCATTCTATATTTAAAAAAACAACAAGACAAAGAAAGTCTGAAAGACGAGAGGGTGCTTACGTGGTACCAGTTGCAGGTTCCGGGGCGGTAGGAGCTACGACACTCACGGGGGTTGCTCGCCAGACTTGTTCATCCATGTGCGGTGTGGGGTTGGCCTGGGCCGTCGCAGTACCACTTCCCTCTTGGTACTGCGGATGGTCTTTCCTTAGTCTCTTTAGGGGAGCATTCGAGGCCCCCGCCTCATCCCCTAGTGTCTTTGCCACCCTCCTGGTGGTCTTTCTCTTTCTGGATGTAGGCTTGGGGGACCCAAAGGCTTGAGTGACGTCTTCATCCTCAAGGTTGAGGAAATCACCTTCATCTTCCTGGTGCGTCACGGCGCCCTCCAACAGCAACTCTCCACCATCTTCATTATGGAAATCCAGAGGGGATTTCTCGATAATAGGCTCCTCTTCATCCGATCTTTGCCCGAAGGTCTCTTCAAGTGGAATGGTAAGGTCTGCGGTAGCGTCGAGAAGGGGGAGTTCATTCTCCTTCAACGGGCGGAATCCTTCAGGCACTTTCATTGAATTCTGTTCATGGCTTAGGATTGCAAGAAACTGGCAAATTACCAATGCATGTTCGGTTCAGGTTTATGTAATGAATCTTGATCTCCAGTGAGGTTCACGGAAGTGTCATTATGCATGTACTTAGAAAGGGCGAAGAAGTTAGTTTTAAATATGTAAATATGTAATTTTAGTTTAACATTCGACATTAGACGATTTTTGTTGTTAATTGTATCCAACGCCCATCATGTAGGTTCAATCACCTCATACGCCTCTCTGTTAACAGCTGACAATATTGTGATGATTCGTCAAAAATTCGAATTAAGTAGTTATTGACAAGTCCAAATTAACCAGTACGTAGATCATATGTCTCCTTGGATCTCGGGAGACCGATCGGGGTTGGACCCTAAAGATTGTTGGCTTGAATGTATGGTACGTTATTATTGTTTTGTTGACATACTACGTCTTAAATTTGAATGTATTATAACTCGAAAATGTTTGCATTAAAAGCGAGTCATCCAAAAAGCCAATAATGTCGAACTGAGGGAAGAAAGTTATATGGATTGAGGTAAATGGCTCCTCCTTACATCAAAACAAGCTTACTAAAATTCAACAAATTGGAATGAAAAAGGTAGGTGATGCTACAATACCATATGAACGTGAAGAAGGCTTTGGGAATATTTGTACCCCAGTCACACAAGCTCAATGAGGGACCGAGGACCCTTTAAACCGGTGGTAGGTTCTTCTGGCACAAATAATGAAGTTCCTAAACCAGACTTTACATGGTGAAAATCTTGTGCCGTTGATGAAGAGGAATGAAAATGGACAGGTTGTTTGTTAGTTTGTTACACTAAAGCATAAAACCAACACAGATCCCTTATGCACCAACACAATCAGGATCACTTCTAACTGAATTGTTGGCTACTTTGTTTTCTATAGAGGAAAGAAAAGGGGTAGCAAGGATATCAACCTAATTCAGCCTTCAGCCCACAAGGTCACGTGCACCTGAAACTTCACGATTATGGTCATTTTGTTGCGCAATTAGCAGCTTTTAGAGCGAGATCATAGTAGCATCTTTTATACAACTATCATCTCTTTCGTGTCATTTCTTACTACTATCACTAATTCATGTGTTTATGTAGTTGGTAGCTTTACCATATCTTATTGTGCCAATATTGTGCAATAAATATTACATGTAGTTTAAAAAAAGTATATAATTTGCAAAACCACGAGCATTAAAACTAGTTTCTTTCGTAACGTGAAGAATCGATCATTGACACATAAACATGTAACCATAGAAGGCAAAATTTGAATTGCGATAACATCAATAAGCTGTAATTTTCAGTTTGAATAGAATTTAACCAGGAATCAGACTTCAAGAGTTCAAGGTTTAGTGGGAAAAGGTAAAAAAAAACTACAAAACCCTTGTTTTGTTAGTGAGGAATTATACTCGATATCAGAACAGATGGTCGATCGATTTTAGCAGATTGGAGGTTTGGTGAGAAATAAAGTAATCTTGAGATCTATTATCAAAAGGCCAGTATTGTGGCTCTGCAAGTAAGCTAGTTTACTTAGATCTGAAATCATAACCGCAAAATATAGAACAGGAATTTAGACCCGCCCAAGACAGACCGATAGCATACAACCACCATTACTTTTGCTAAAAGGAAGCTGGTTTAGTTAAGATATCAAAGAATTGTTGAAAAGGAAAATCAGAGATAAAAACTGCACATACTGCAACGATTCAAGATCATCCAAACTAAACAAACCATTATAGAATAAGTATGTGACAATCTATCTGGCTTTCACAAATTCTGCTTACAACGCCTAAGTTTCAGCCTTTCTACATCCAACACGAGCCACAAAACCAGCCTTGAGTTGATGCACACCTAAGTTTCAGCCTTCCTACGTCCAACACGAGCCACAAACCCGGCCTTGATTTGAGCAACGGACCGCCCAGAGCCACACTACCAAGCAAATATACAAAATAAATTTGTCAAGAACGATGTGCCCAACAGAAAACATGTAAAACTGAAAGCAGTATCATTCCCTAAATGGGTAAACTGAATGCATATCATTCTCAAGACACTAGTCAAGCAGGTAGGGAGCATGTATCGTTCCCTGAATGGTATACACATCTAATGATACAGAACACTAGACACGAGTCAAACAGGTATGGAAACATGTAAGGTAGAAAGCAGTCAAAAGTATTTTGTGTTCAAAATGCTTAAAATTACAGACACTAGAGACATCTAACGATACAGAACCAAGTACTATAAGAACAAAAGACACAGGAATGTCAGCATATTTAACTACATGTACTCGTGGTAACATAAGTAAGAAAGAGCCTCAGAAATCTCAGATTTTCTCTTCATTGTTTATAATCAGACAATGTAGGCAAATTTTAGTCATCATAGGCCATAATAATCTATAGAAAAAAATATACATGTACATAAACAAATAGGAACGAAAATCTGTAGCTCTCTTGCTAGAATACAAACACAAATCTATCCAAAATTTCATCAAAATAAATATATTGAAAGGCCTCAGAAATTTTCAGTTTCCTGTTCACAGTTAAACATCAGAGTTTGAGGCAAAAGTTTTAATCATCATAGGCCAATGTGATCAGATAATACAATGAGCTACATTAGGTTTTTTATTTAACTTGTACACAGTAAGTACATATTTGAAATTGTCTCAGAAATGTCTAGTTTCCTCTTCATAACTAACGATCAGAATTGGAGGACAAATTTTAAGCATCATAGGCAATAATGAATAGATTTTTAACTATAGTACCTGTATATTAAAAAAATTGTATATGTACAAATTTGAAAATGCCTCAGAAAGCTCTAGTTTGAGCAGTTTCCTCTTCAAAGTTAAACATCAAAGTTTGAGGCAAAACTTTCAAGTCATCATAGGCAATGTAATTTGTCATTAGGTATTTTTTTTAACTTACTACATATTCGAAAATGCCTCAGAAATGTCTAATTTCCTCTTCATGGCTAACGATCAGAATTGGAGGACAAATATTAAGCATCATAGGCAATTACGAATAGATTTTTTTTAGTATAATATATCTATTTATTCCAAAAAATGGATATCCAAAAATTTATCAATAAATAAACAAAATAACAGAAAGGCCTCAGAAATTTTCAGTTTCCTCTTCAAAGTTATACATCAGAGTTTGAGGCAAAAGTTTTATTCATCATAGGCCAATGTGATTAGATTAAATAGTATAGTACATTAGGTATTTTTTTAGACTTGGGACACATTGGATATTCAAAAAATGCCTCAGAAACGTCTAGTTTCATCTTCATAGCTAATGATCAGAATTGGAGGACAAATTTTTAAACATCATAGGCAATAACGAACAGATTTTGAAGTGTAGTATAACTGTTTATTCCCCAAAAAAATGGATATGTACAAATTTGAAAATGCCTCAGAAATCTCTAGTTTGAGTGGTTTCCTCTTCAAAGTTAAACATCAGAGTTTGAGGCAAAACTTTTCATCGTCATAGGCCATTGTACTACAGAATTAACATTGTCCATTTTTTTCTAAACATGGACATGGAGCATATTCAAAAATACCTCAAAATTGTCTAGTTTCCTCTTCTAGCTAACGCCAGATATGGAGGACAATTTAATTATCATAGGCAATTACAAATATAGTCTAAAGTATAGTCCATTTATATATGCTGAATATATCTTGAAAATAATTATAATGGCATGAATCTCAAGTTGTCTCATATTTAACAATCAGTATTGGAGACACAACTTTTTCATCCCAGGTCATTAAGATTAGTTTATACAGCATAGTACATTAAAAGAAACTAGAGAAAAAAATTCCCAAATGCATATGTTAGTCAATGCCTCAGAAATCTCCATTATTCTCATCATAAACAATCAGACAATTAGGCAAAATGTTTATTCATCACATGATTTAACTTCTAGATAACCTAATATGGTATGTGCTTTGCTTGTATATGTATGTGACCAAATCTGTAGTCAACAAGGCCTCAGAAGTCTATTGTTTTGTCTTCATATATACAATTAGACAATGTAGGCAAATATTTTATTCATCATAGGCCGTTGGTACTAGATTATATTGGGATTTCAAATGTAGCAATACTAATAAAAGTCTAAGAAGTCGTTATCACAAATGATTGCTTAGATATATGTGCGTCTTTACTGTCTTATGTATTCAAAAACACCTCAAAATTGTCTAGTTTCCTCTTCTAGCTAACGCCAGATATGGAGGACAATTTAATTATCATAGGCAATTACAAATATAGTCTAAAGTATAGTCCATTTATATATGTTGAATATATCTTGAAAATAATAATAATGGCATGAATCTCAAGTTGTCTCATATTTAACAATCAGTATTGGAGACACAACTTTTTTCATCACAGGTCATTAAGATTAGTGTATACAGCATAGTACATTAAAAGAAACTAGAAAAAAAAAATTCCCAAATGCATATGTTAGTCAATGCCTCAGAAATCTCCATTCTTCTCATCATAAACAATCAGACAATTAGGCAAAATGTTTATTCATCACATGATTTAACTTCTAGATAACCTAATATGTTATGTGCTTTGCTTGTATATGTATGTGACCAAATCTGTAGTCAACAAGGCCTCAGAAGTCTATTGTTTTGTCTTCATATATACAATTAGACAATGTAGGCAAATATTTTATTCATTATAAGCCGTTGGTACTAGATTATATTGGGATTTCAAATGTAGCAATACTAATAAAAGTCTAAGAAGTCGTTATCACAAATGATTGCTTAGATATATGTGCGTCTTTACTGTCTTATGTATTCCTATGTGTATATATAGAAAATCTTTGTTTACATTATACTTTAAACAGGCCTCAGAAGTGTATAGTTTTCTTTTCACCAAAAAATCAGACAATGTAGGCAAAATTGCTATTCTTTTTTTTTTGAACGGCGAGTTAGTAGTTAGTGATTCGAGCTTACAGTGACATCCAATTGGGCAGTATGCAAGCCTCGAACCTTCTCCTTAGGGGATAAACCCCACTCCTGCTTCTATTTAATTCGGGGCCCTGAAGGTTCTTAGTGAGACTCGAACTCGAGACCTCTCCAAGAATACCTCCCCAAGGTTACTCTTGGTGGCCAACTGAGCTAAGTCAGTTGGTTAGGCAAAATTGTTATTCATCATAGGCCACTGACAAACCTAGATTGTATCTAAGAGTCCAACACCAGGTGACAAAAAAAAATAGAGGATTCAAAAAAAAAATACCAACATCAGCATATACAAATACACAAATACAATTGTTTTGGTGTGTAGAATAGCTATGTCAGTACCAGATAGATTTTTGCCAGGTTTAAGATTTAAGATTTTGCAAATCAGTAATAATGAAAAAAGACTAAGCTCAAACGTAAGTCGACATAATGACATACATGTTCGCATCTAAGAAACAAAAGACGATTCTCCCTTGAAAGAATAGTGTCCTGGCTCTTGCAACCATTGCAGATGACATACTCATCTGTAAACATAAGCTTGTTTGTCAGCAAATGATGTATGGTACATAGGAGATGGCAATATATGAAGAAAAAATATTCAACAGTGTTTAAAACTTACTCATGTATCGCCTCAAAATCCCTTCAAAGTTTTGGGGTCCAAATCGACCTTTGATTACCAATCTTTGCTGGCCATCAAGTGACCCACTAGCACCCAATTCTGCCATCAAGAAGGCCATAACATGCTCTGGCTGCCTGTGCATGCTGATTGACGCAACAAACAGATTTTAGAATAAAAGAAAGTTTCCAGAAACGAAAAAGCAACAGAACCTCACATAAAATATAGACTTAGTGCTTTTACTTAATTTGTTTGATTTGTCCCATTTAAAATGAGACACGGCAAAATCTCACTCGCAACGAACTGATTAAGATTGTCACATCTAATAAAAGAGAAAAAAATGGTGAATAATAAGTTGGGCTTTATGGTACATAGGAGATGGCAATATATGGTGGTTGTAGGGTGGCGGCACAAAAGACAAGGAAGGAGGGTTTTAGGGTTTTTCTAAAATCTTCTGTGAATGAGAAAATGAGTAGTGTAAAAAATAATAACCCCTTTTAGTAAATTTGACAAATGGGCTTGGCCCATTTGCCTCTTGTTGCCGCGGGTAGGGACCCCACTTGGGGTACCCGTACCTTTTTCCGTGTCTCGTTATTAAGTTAAACGTTTGTGATTATTTATGTTCGTGTTTTAAATGTTCTCCTTACGTAAATACCGTGATATAATATATTTAATTACGCTCGTAATAAATATATATACGTAATTAATAATAGTTCGTGTTTTAATTACGTTCATGATTTCATGATCGCATGTTCGTGATTAATTATCGTCAAATAATTATTACATGATCGTGCGTAGTAAATACTTATCGTGTTCTAACACGTACGTAATACGTAAACTCCTAACACGTAATCGTAATCATGCTTTATTAGGAAAGTTTTAATCTAGTACGTACGATCCTAAGGGTACTATGCATGGTAAAAGCATGCGGGTTTTACAATACACGTCCCATATATACTCCCTAATCAAATTTACTAGTTCCCATAACAAATCTTAGTACTACTACTCCCTCCCACGTAGAAAACGAACACATCACTTCCTTTCATAGTAAATCGGATCAAGGTTTATGCAACATAGCTTATCACCAAATTTTAGCAATGTACCTTACCAACTAATTAAAACATGTCCTTGTTGCTCCCTAAATATCTTTAGGCGACGGTTCCCTAGGATATATACTATGTCACTTGTTTTTTAGTCACACAAAATAACAAACTATACAACCTAAGACCAATTAAGGCTTGTACTTGAACTAGACTCAAAACCATGGGAAACTTAGTCCTAGCCGAATACCATCTACACCTAAACATCAAGTATAATACTTGCTAGCTCATTCATACACACGCATAAACTCAAACTCTCACAAAGAAACCACCATTTTCTTTTTCTCTTGTTACCGTGAACAAAGCAACCCACAAACACATTCTCATTCATCCTAAACTTAAGCTACACTTGCACTTGAGCTAAGAAGATCACACGAACCAAACTCACACTCTCATACATCTTAAACCTTGGCTACACTCATATTTGGCTAAAGGAAAAACTAATTAACATTTTCACAAAAGAACAAGGAGATAGGACGCGACACTAAGGGTTAGACGACAAGAAACCTAGTTACATTCAAGGAAAGACTCGTATTCATTTCACTTGGATCATAACATCGTGCTAAGGACATCTAGTAAGTGTAAACGTCCACATTTCATTTATCCTTTTCACTAGATAGTATATATAGAATAAATGATCTAATGGAACACACATGCAATCGAACTATACAACCATGAGTGCATATGGCCTAGTAACGAATGTAATGACACATATATACGTGCATGTAAACATGTAACTCGGTGGCTAGACTTTAATATGGTTTTGAACGTGAATATAAAGTTAACAAATTGTTTGTGACATGAACATGAGCTTAAATCGACCCTTAAACCCTTTTTGAAACACACGAACGCGTTTTATAATATGATGAACCTTCGTGGGCCTTAAAGCCCATAACCGGAGAGTCCACGAGACCTAGAACTCTCGGCTTATTTTATTTTTGTCTTATTGAACAAATTATTATAAGCAAACATACTTACAAGAACTCATGTACTAGTTTGGTAAATCTTTGATAATATGTAAGTAGTAAACGGGCCTTATAAACGACCCAAGGCCCAAAACGTGAGCCATAGGCCCATAAGGATGTAGGTTTACTTCTATCATAACAATTATATAAAACCCTAAACGAGATCAAAGCACATATATGGGAAGAGATTTAACAAGATCATAATAATAACACAATTATAATTAATCAAATTAGGGTTACATACCTTTACGCTAAAGCAATTCCACAAGACGAAGAACGAATCACCAATTCGGGCTAATACCATATACACCAAGAAATAGTCTAAAGTAAGACTATATCACGTTCTTGTACACACGTAATACAACGAGCTAACCGTGATTCTAGCACATGAAAACCGAGCTACAACGCTTGTAAATAATCTACCTAACAACCCTATAGAGGGGCTAGAACTAGATTACGTACACAATCGATCAACCAAGAAAAACCAACTAAAACCCTTTCTTGGTGGGGGGCAGAGATCGACCAAAAGAGAAAAGAGGGGAAAAGATTATTGTTGTGTGAATTATGAGGGATAGGGAGGTGTATTTATAGGCCTAAACATCTTATAGCCCAAGATAAATAAAAGGCAACTTTTGCCCCCCCCCCCCTTGGAGCCCATAACCGACCGACCAAAACACCCTTTAGGGGTGTTCCGGAATCTTCCAAACTTCTTTCCTTTTAGTTTAACATACTATATATTTATTTAACATTCGTTAATACTTAACTATTAAATAATTAACGACCGTTAAAGTTATATAGTTACTTGCTCGGTTAAATTAATAAATACATAAATATATTTATTAAATAAATTAATAAATACAATACATATATTTATTAATTAAATTAACTCCTTACGTATTGTATGCAATCCCGTAATCTCGAGTTCGATCCTATCACACGACTATTAAATATAAGTCCATAAACTTACAGATCCCACTTGGACATAATTCGGATATCGTGATTACATTGACTAGCGTCTAGTTACACTAGCAATGCCTCTAGCACAACTCGAGTAAGGTTTCCTGGACAAAACCTTTTAACGATTCTGCATCGTTATTATTATCCTTTTATTTCTAATACAACGTTAATAAGGATATGGATCTCAGTCATTCCTTTCATTAACCATTATGTTTCTCGTTCACAAATTCAGCAAGATTACCAAAACAAATTTAGGTGTGGCCACACAAACATCTTACTAATCCCATGAGGGGCCCATCTATATTAAAATCCAAAACAAAATTGGAGGAAATAAATTCCATATTGACTACGAGCAAAACTTATGAATTTTGCAACACTTTCGAAAATAATCCTTATAGCTACCAGTTACGTTTAGCGTTAGATTATTCCACAGAGATGCATCAGATTCATAACAGTTTCCTGGTATCTCAAGTCTAAGGATAACTATTTATGTTTTACTTGATGACAAAGATCCATAAAGTAAAACATATAGTTGGGATAAGTCCTATATTCGATTCATCGAATATCATCCAAAATCGATCAATATACTTTCAAGTATACTCTATCGCTTATTTTGATTTGTCTTAGTTTAATAATATTCCCATATTATTAATTGACAAAGGACATTTAGAATAACATTTATTCATGGATTAAAACATGTAAAATAGGATACACTTATTAAATAATAAAAATAAACGAAACTCAATCTTTATTTTATTATATACAATAATGTCTTAACATCCTTTATCCAAATACTAATCACATATTTATTGCATGAATTCGCTAGCCAGTTGCAGCCCAATCGCTTTGGCATGCTTAACTACCTTTGGTCTAGGCAAAGCCTTAGTTAAAGGAACAACTACGTTATCATCTGTGTGAACTTTTATCAATTTGATTTCACGAGCTTCAACTTCTTCTTGTACGTAGTGGTGTCTACGCATAAAGTGTCTGGCGCCTTTCATGACTCCAGGGTCATTGGCAAATATTATTGTGGCAGAATTGTCACAATATATATCTATAGGTTCTTTAATTGAAGGCATCACTCTAAGATCTTCAATAAACTTCCTAATCCAAACAGCTTCCATTGCAGCTTCTGAAGCAGCCATGTACTCAGATTGAGTAGCATGCATTGCAATCGTTGTTTGTTTCTTGCTCTTCCAGTCAACTGCTCCTCCATTGATAACAAAATCGTAACCCGTTTGAGACTTCGTATCGTCTTTATCACATTGCCAGGACGCATCACAGAAACCTGTAACATTCAGTTTTGTGTTTGGTTTCCCTCCAAATACCAAAAACATATCTTTCGTACTCTTCAAATACTTTAGAATATATTTGACAACAGTCCTGGAGCTTCCCTGGATTTTGTTGGTATCTACTGATCAAGTTATGAGCAAACGCCACATCAGGCCTTGTACATCTAACAACATACATTATAGATCCTACAGCCGAAGCATAAGGCACCTTCTTCATGTATGCCTCCTCTTTAGGAGTTGATGCATCCATCTCATGACTCACATTATGCTTAACTTCCATAGGTTGAAAACCTTTCTTGGAATTATGCATATTATATTTCTTCAAAATCTTATCTATATAAGCATCTTGACTTAGACCAATTAACCGTCTTTTCCTATCTCGGTAGATCTTAATTCCCAGAATGTATGAAACTTCTCCTAAATTCTTCATAGAAAAACATTTACCAAGATAATCCTTAACAGATTTTTAGAATGTTACTTCCCGTGATTAATATGTCATCAACATATAGGACTAGGAATACTACATCACTCCCACTAGCTTTGCGATATACACATGGCTCAACACGATTCTGAATAAATCCAAACTTTTTTATTTCTTCGTCAAATCATTTATTCCATTGACGTGATGCTTGTTTCAAACCATAAGTGGACCTTTGAAGTTTGCACACATGTCCTGGATTCTCAGGATCAACATACCCTTCTGGTTGCTGCATATAGATGTCTTCATCTAAGCGACCATTCAAGAAGGCAGTTTTAACATCCATTTGTCATATCTCATAGTCATAGTATGTTGCTATAGCTATGAGAATCCTAATAGCTCTTAAGTCTACTACAGGAGAAAATGTCTCCTCGTAGTCTACGCCAAAAGTTTGAGTAAAACCTTTAGCTACTAAACGAGCTTTATAGGATTGTACTTTTTCGTCCATGTCAGTTTTCTTCTTGTATATCCACTTATGTTTCACTACTTTAGCATTCGGTGGTGGTTCTACAAGAATCCAAACATCATTTACTTTCATGGATTTCATTTCCTCATCCATAGCAACCATGCACTTATCCTTTTCAGGATCAAGTATGGCAGATTTATAATTAGCGGGTTCACCAAGATCCCCAAACTCATCATCATCCTCTATGTTAAGACATATGTTGCTATTTGCGTTTTTAATCCTTGCGGATTGATGAGACTGCTTTTATACATAGTCTAATCATCCAAAACGGGCTTAAATGATTAAAATATCATAAAATGTGCCAAATATATGCTTGTGTTTGTTCAATGTCTATTTTAGGTACGGATATTGAGAAAATGGCAAAAGATCACAAGAAACAAGCAAAAACGAACACGGAAAACGAAGCCGCACAATGAACCAAGCCCTAGAGTTGGTTTTCCAAGAAAAGTCCTTGAAGAATTGAAGATTTTACAAGAAGGGTCCTCCATTATTGAATAATTGACACTTTAAACCCTTGCATATTCATAATTACAAGTTTGGTCCCTAAAGTTTTTCAAATTTACAAAAAGGACCCTCAACTTTGAAGAATTGGCAAGAATGGTCTCTCAAAATTAAAGACTTGTCACTTTTAGTCCTCCATGAAGACAAAGAAACAAGTGAAGACCTTGAAGATTGAAGACATGCCAAAATCAGCCCTTCAAATATCAAGATATTACAAAACAAGTCCTTATAAATACCTTTGAAAAGTTTTTGGGGCCAAAGTCTAAAAAACCAAACTTTCATTACAAAGGATTTTCAGTTTTGGTTGATTGAACAAGAAGTAAAAGAAAGGAATTAAGGGACTAAAGCTGGCAGACAACAATAGTTACCTTAACCAACCACACCTCACCACGTGTCCCACTAACCCCTTACAACCAATCACAACACCCCATTATGCCTGTAACACCCCACTTGGATAAATGGACCGTTACGTGTATTTATGGCGTGTCATCAAAGCATGCAAGGCAATGTTTTAAACATTAACTGACCATACGGAAATACCGGAATCAACCATCGGTCGTCCAAAACATAAGCTCAAAATATAAAGATTTAAGTACTGAAAGAAAAGGACGAAACAGTGTCCAAACAACCAAAGTAATGTAATGTGTGCATAAAAATAAAGGCGTCTAGATAGCTCCCATCCAAATGCACGTACTCTCTTAGAAGTGCTAAGATCGTCCCTGTGTACCTGCCGTTTGGAAACATGAAAGGAAACTACGGCTGAGCATAACGCTCAGTGAACGGATAAAGCATGGTAAGAATGTACTGAAAGTAATGGAATAGAAGACAACAATGAAGCTATAAGACTGATATGTAACATGTGGTAGAACTCTGCATAAAATCTGAGGAACCTGGTTCATATATACTGAAACTGAAATATAATTATTAATTCTGAAAACATGCATTTACTGTATTTTAAATTTGCTAGAGCTTATATAGGTCACGTGCTGTAACAACCGTGCATGAATAACTGGAGGGGTGACCTTGTCATGCTGTAGAGGGGTGACCTCTAAATACTGTGCTGGGTGGAGGGATCAGCTCCAATGTGAAGGATGTAGAGCACACACCACATTCACCCTGATAACTTGCAAACTGATAAGCCTAGGATGCATCCATACGCCTCACTAAACATACATATAAAAATGGCAAACCAGAACATGAGTGGGACAATGCAGGATATCACTCTCCTGCATGTGAGTCACGACACCGGTGCCTCTAGTGCCGTGGTTACGGTACCTCCGTAACTAGTACATAAACTGGTCGTGCTTGTATATAATGCTCAGGCAATTTATTTAGTTATTAACATGATTACTGATAAGCTTAAACATATACTGAGGAAAAACATTTGGCTGAATACGGGGAATCCTAATCATGCATAAAAAGGAAGTCCTTACTGAAAGGACGGAAATCCGTACCTCGTGTCCAGTAACCGACCAAGATCAACTGACAGAAAGTCTACTCTAATTTCACTCGAGCTACATGAATAAGGGACGTGAATAAGGAAATTGATATTCGCTTATTTAATTCCATGTTCTTATTGGCTTTTCATTTATTTATGTTATTTCTGAAATTCCGTACGTATATTAACTGATAAATCTGATTTTATAATAATTCATTTTAATGTATTATCGTTCTACTATTAGTTACAGTACAAACGTATTTCTGACGCTATAGTATTACTATATTAAGTATCCCGCTAAAATAGAAAGTTTCTTAAATTAGAAGTTCCCAAAATAATTTAATTCATTTAATAAAATTATACCCTTTTAAATATTAAAGAACTATTTTAATTTAATACATTTAAAATATATTTTAAACATTTATAAAACAATTTGATTAAAAAGGTATAATATAAAAATATTCATTTTATTTATTATAATAATGTCCCGAGCCTACCGAGATACCCCATCTCGGTCGCACTAAACAAATCAACATATTATGATTAAATCTGCCTATATAAATCTGCGACAGAAAACTGCGTCACTAAAACTGTCGCTAAAAGCTGTCCTTAAAGACTATAAAAATAAAACTGTCACTTATTAAACTGCGACAGAATTTAGCGTCGCTAATCTGTCACTAATATGGATTTAATTCATTTAATTTCCTGTTTAATGAATACCCACTGTTCTATATTATGTTCCCACCATTTTAGTCAAGTTCCCACCGTTTTCAACATAGCCAAACACCCCCCTTAATTAATTTACCCCCCGATGGGGTTTGTTGGCTGCGATGACTGAACACCACCCTAAGTCGCCCCTGTGTGGGTCACGGCTGGGCTGAGAAGGGACCACCGAGACCTTATGGTCTCGGTTTTATATATATACACCAACCCGACCCTAAATCAAATATCCCCATTGCGGGTGTGGGTTTTGTTCGCGGCTGGCCCAAAAGAAAACACCACCACGACCCCCTGATGGGTCGCGACAGTTAAGAGCATCACACCGAGACCTTAATGGTCTCGGTTTCCTCGTGAAACAGCCCAACCGCGACACCTTTCTGTGTTTTTTTTAAAACAGATTCGTTTGTAAACATTAACACCATTTAGATTCATGGTCATCATAGACTGAAACATAAAAAGAGATGATACCGTTATGGCTTAATAAAGGACGAAGAACACACGTGAATTATTAGAAGAAACAATGGCCGAATCTCTCCTCCTTTGTTCTTTAACCCGGCGGCCACAACTTACTCCCAAGAAACCCTAATCTTTTTTTTTCGTCTGATATGGAATAAGGGTTAAGTCCCATTTTTATTTTTCTTAAAATGGGCTTGGCCCAAAATTTTTCTTTCTCTTTTTTTTAAAACAAACCGGCCCCTTTGGCCCTTTTACTTCTTACTTTTTTTTTAAAAATACTTGTATATATTATTTCTCGCATTTGTTTTCGTCAATAATTTCGACGTAATAGTTTAATTAATTAAACCGCGTATTTACTTTTCCCGATTTAAATACGCGATCTAAAACTGCTTCGGATTCCTCAATATAAGATAGATCCTCCCGAATCTGATCGAGTGGATAATTCACTTTGTGAAGCTCATGATAGTTGTACCCTCTGAGTAAAGATACATGAAACACGTTGTGGACGTGTGAAATCTGAGGTGGTAACACCAAACGATATGACACTTCACCGATACATTCCAGGATTTCGAACGGTTCGATGTAACGAGGGCTGAGCTTGCCTTTGAGGCCAAAACGTCTGACACCGCGTGCGTGTGATACTTTGAGGAACACACGATCCCCAGTCTGAAATGATAGATCTCTGCGATGCTTGTCGGCGTAACTCTTCTGGCGAGTACGCGCTTCTTGCAGTTTTCCCTAGCAATGGCGACCTTTTCATTGGTCAGTTATATCAATTCTGGTCCTTCAATCAAACGTTCTCCAACCTGATCCCAACAAATAGGAGCATGACATTTCCTGCCATATAACATCTCGAATAGAGCACGCTTGATACTAGCATGCCAACTATTGTTGTAGGCAAACTCAACCAAGCAAATATAGTCATCCCAGTACCTCGTCCATTCCAATGCACAGGCGCGTAGCATGTCCTCCAGGGTCTGGATGGTACGCTCTGACTGACCGTCTGTCTGCGGATGGAAAGCCGTGCTGAGCTTGAGCCTAGTTCCCCAAGCTTTATGCAAACCTTCCCAGAAATGAGAAGTGAAACGTGGGTCCCTATCTGATATAATTTCTGAAGGTGTACCGTGTAACCGTACAATTTCCTTGGTGAATAGTTATGCTAATTTACTGACTGCGAAATCTTTGCGGATAGGAATGAAATGTGCCGACTTGGTCAAACGATCGACAACAACCCAGATTGCATCATGTCTCCGTTGAGTCTGTGGTAGTTCGGTGACAAAATCCATAGAGATCTTGTCCCATTTCCACATTGGAATATCTAATGGCTGGAGAAGACCACTGGAACGCTGGTGCTCTATCTTAACCTGCTGGCAGGTTAAGCATTTAGACACAAAAGTTGCGACATCCTGTTTCATGCCACTCCACCAGAAATGCTGCTTAAGATCGTGGTACATTTTAGTGGAACCTGGATGGATAGAGAAGGAAGAGCTGTGAGCCTCAGTCATTAAGGCTTCTCTGAGAGCTGGGTCTTCTGGAACGCAGAGTTTGGTACCCTGCCATACGATACCATCGTCATCGATGCGGAATTCAGTCTGCTGGTCAATGTTCTGGACTATCGCCCAGATTTCACCATCATCCTTTTGTGCGGCTTTAATCCTAGAGAGTAAATCTAGTTCTACCCTCAGACTAGCCTAGTATCCCCTCTGTCCGCGTACTAAGAGCTCAATATCATACCGCTCTAAGTCCCGAATAATTTCTTCCTGAACTTTGATGCCATTTATCATACCTGACTTTCTGCTAAGGGCATCTGCTACTACATACGCTTTACCTGGGTGATACTAGATATTAGAGTCATAGTCTTTCAGCATTTCTAACCATCGCCTCTGCCACATGTTCAGCTCTCGCTGGGTAAATATGTACTTGAGACTTTTGTGATCGGTGAAGATATCACACGACTCACCGTATAAATAATGCCTCCAGATTTTAAGGGCAAAAACGACTGCTGCGAGCTCTAGATCATGAGTAGGATAATTTTTCTCATACGGCTTCAGTTGACGCGAAGCATAAGCAATGACTTTCCCATGCTGCATAAGAACACAGCCTAAGCCCTTTCCTGAAGCGTCACTGTAAATCTGATAACCACCTGTACCGGATGGAAGTGTAAGTATCGGTGCTGAGATCAAACGATGCTTGAGTTCCTCAAAACTCTTTTCTCTCTCCTCGGTCCATATAAACTTCTCACCTTTTCGCATAAGTTGGGTCAATGGTAACACCAAACGTGAGAAGTTTTCCACAAACCTACGGTAATAACCCGCCAACCCAAGAAAACTACGTATCTCTGTGACAGATGTTGGTCTTGGCCATTTGGTAATAGCCTCCACCTTCGCAGGATCCATAATGATTCCTTCCGCAGAAACAATATGACCTAGAAACGCCACTGTATTCAGCCAAAACTCGCACTTAGAAAATTTAGCATAAAGCTTCTCTCGTCGGAGAATATACAAAACTGTACGGAGATGATCCTCATGTTCCTCTTTAGATTTGGAGAAAATAAGGATATCATCGATGAATACAATCACAAACTTGTCTAAGAATTCGTGGAAGACTCTGTTCATCAAGTCCATAAATACTGCCAACGCATTCGTGAGACCGAATGGCATAACAACAAACTCGTAATGACCGTACCTCGTACGAAAAGCAGTCTTGGA
This sequence comes from Glebionis coronaria, assembly GCA_025667525.1. Classification (NCBI taxonomy): domain Eukaryota; kingdom Viridiplantae; phylum Streptophyta; class Magnoliopsida; order Asterales; family Asteraceae; genus Glebionis; species Glebionis coronaria. The sequence goes on along the minus strand of CM046874.1, from coordinate 523,937,281 downwards.
TATATCCTGCTCTTTTACACGCAGCTGATGGTAGCCTGATCGTAGATCGATTTTTGAGAAGTGCTTGGCACCCTGAAGCTGATCGAATAAATCGTCAATACGAGGAAGTGGATCACGGTTACAAATAGTGAGCTTATTCAACTCACGGTAGTCAATACAAAACTGTTGATGCAAAAGTTGGGTGATCCTTGCTAGACCCGAATTAGGCTTAATTCGGGTTGGCTGGGCTCCGGCTCCTGCACCAAGTGAACTATTTGGTTGAGATCCTGCACACTAAACAACACGCGTTAGGCTTACCGTGGGAATGTTTCCCACGATTAGACTCCGGCGTGAGAGTAAGTAATCGGTTAGGGTTTATGTGAGTTGAGAGTATAGAACGTAATACCTTTGTGGAACCTTTGAGGGTTCCTTTTATAGGCAGTGAAACCCTAATGGGCTGTCACCGATGCTTCGGCCCCAAGGAAGAGATAAGCACCAGAATTAGATTGATTGTTATCTTCTAATTATGGTGAGTGAATATCCTCTTATTTGGAGTGAATGATATTCAGAGATAGAATATGATTCTGTCTAACCCTGTACCGGTCATGCCGGGCCGTGGGCCGCACACATGTGTGCGGTTACTGTTCATCCAAGCCCGTAAGCTCAAATGACATTATTCCCACCCATCCGTGATGGGCCGGATACGGGTAGTACACGTGGGTCAGGTTCATGACCCGACTGAGGACTATACGTCATCATGTCCCCCCAGTCTAGTTGTTACAACCATAGGCGTAACCTCTAGACTACCAAGATGCTCCCTGGACGTACCAAGAAAAATAGGGAATGATAAGTTGTCCAAGAATTTGTTTTGGCCGCACGTGGCAACCTGACTTAGGAATTTATTCCATTATTATCTCAGCCGCTCGTGGCGACTGAGACAAATTAAATGCAGCATTGAATTTCAAGTCTTACGTAAGAGCCGCATATCCCGACATTAATAACTGTTCACCTGCCACTTTGACTGACAAAAGTGCAAACAGTCAGAACCTCGAGCAGCGTAAACGTCTGAGTCAGAAGTGACCCGTGGGTCCCACCTGACGTTTCACTTGCCACTTGCACCCTAACCACACGATTAAGAATAGTGGCAAACACGTGTCACACATCCAACAGGCCATGACCCACGAGGCAACCCTATAAATAAGCCACCCCTACGGCTGTGTGAAACACACAGTTCTTATCTCTATTTCTGCCATTAAAGCTTTCTTCTTAGCTACACTTAATCACTCACGGATCCCTTCCTCCGCATGTTAGAATACCACGTCCTTACCTTTTTATTCAGTAATGGCTCACAGAAATAACCCCACAATTGGATCCGTGCTTAATGTAATGACCCAAGAGCAACTAGATCACTTTTGTACCAATTATTTCATCCCTACCAACCTACACCCCTCACTTCCTGGCGCCGGAGACCTCATAACTGAGGCTCCGAGGGTAAAATTGGCCTTTACACTCGCCTTTTTGATGCGGCCAACGACCGTATTCCATTTACTTGTTTCTTCATAGATCTATTAGGATATTATGACGTACATATTAGCCAGATTCACTGTATAGGCGCATGTAAGATAAGTCAATTCGAGATTCTTTGCCGTGCCAGAAGAATCCCCCCAACCGTAGAACTATTCCGGCTATTTTACACCCCCAACATAGTAAATGGTTGGTTATCCTTTAAGAAACGATCCCCTAACAGCCCCCAGTCTCATAACAAGCCCATGGACTCACTGAAAAACTGGTACGACCACTACTTTTTCATTGACTCAATAGTATGGCCGGCTGATTATGCCTTCAAACATAGGGTATCCCATGACCCCTTGCCGCACGTTAGTACATATAACCCCCGACACTCCCAAGAAATAGATCTGAACAGGACAGGATTCCATAGAAACCTCCCCGAATCATTTCTATGTTTGCTAGGGATTAGCCGCAACTATTTCGGCCCGTCCAACAGATATCTTGTGTTTTGGAGAAGGCAGGGTGAAGGTAGGCTAGCATCCGTACACCAAAAAGCTCATTCAATTACTTTGTAATGGCTAACATATTTTGTTGCTTTGTGGCAGAAATGAACTTCTTTGGACTTCTACGTCAAGGCGACCCAAAGCTCGTACCAGAGGGCTCCCGTCCCAGACGTGAGAACGAATTACCCCTCCTTGAGCATACCCGAAACGTGACGGTTGCTCTTGAGGCCGTGTCGGACCCAACTCGGACGAAGAAGAAACAACTCTGATTAGGACTCCCGTCGACTTTAGCCACGAGGACAGTGATAATAGGATGCTCGAAGGAGGAGCCGGGCCCTCCTCGCCGCCTAAGACTGCCACTCCCGCACATGGGGAAGAGCAAGGAGACAACATTGACTTGACCACCTCCAGCCTTCGCCAGATGCCGGGCGACGATGAGGAAGAGGTACAGCAAATCAATGACGAGGAAGATAAGGAAGCTGAAAAAGAAGTTGAGGAGGAGGTTGAAGAAGCAACAGCTCAGCCCGTCGCTAAGCGTACCCGCAGAAAAAACAAGCGGGTAAGAAGAGCTGCTCCGGCCGAGATTGGCGAACACAATGCCCCTGCCAAGAAACTTCGAGAAGACCACCCCTTATATCAATCTGTTGGGAGCACCACCCAGGCTTCCGAGACGGTCCGGGCCGCACATGTCGATCCAGTTACTCAGATTCCCCCGACCACATCAGAATTAGCAGCAAATAACATGTAAGGCTCCCATCTTGCTAAGTAAGAACGACAAATTCCCGTTAAGCAATACTTAATATGTATCCAAATGCTCGTTTTGCAGGAATGAATAAACTGGTGCCGTGCCTCCACCTGATGCCCAAATGGAGAAGGGAAAAGAAAAGGAAGTGGAGAGAAACCCTATGCTTCATACGGCCGCCACGAAATCCGGTCCTGTATTCGAAGAAGGTACCCCCACAGCCTCCCAAGACCTCCCAACATCCGGTCCCCCTCAATCGTTCAACCCTGTTTGGAATATTACCACTGCATCACGAATGAGGGAAGCCGAGGAATGCCGTGAGTACCTCAATAACTGCATACCACCAGGCTTGGTACGAGATGTGAATGCACTAAGCCATGCTGACCTGGCGGATGAGTACAACGGCGCTTTGGTGCATCAAATGGCAATGGGCACCTCAATGAGAGTAAGATTCGAAGCCGCGCTTGGGCATGTAGAGTCCCTCAAGAGGAAAGTTGGACGGAGGGAGAGAATGATCGTGGAGAATGAAGCTCAAATCGCTACCCTTCAGTCCCAACTTGCTAGTGCCGAGGCGACCGTGAAGGAGCAATCAGCCCGTGCGAATGCCTATGACCAACAAGTGGCTGAGCTCGAGGCAAAACTAGATGCCGTGACAACCAAGGTACATATCCGTGACGCACCACTCTTATTTCATAAGAAACATAATCTAACAATTAATCTCTCATATAGGTGACCGCAGCAGAGGCGTCTGCCAAGTCCTCCTCCAGCCAGGTATCCGTGCTCACCAAAAAACTTGAGGATGCTCAGATGACAATCTAGAGCATGGAGAAGGTACAAGAGGAGCTTGCTTATGAAAGGGTTATTACCAAGGAGCTAAAGGAGGCGTCCGCCCAAAAAGATGTGATGATAGATGCCCTCACCACCGAACGCGACGACGTACTATGCCCCCAACTACTAGCAACCATCGCCGGCCGCAGGTGGATGGTAGGACATGGGGCACGTTTGGCCGTCACCAAGGTACTAGAGGCCCCTGAATTTGTGCAACAGTTTGCCAACCTTGTGTCAGACGGTATTGACCACGACCGTCATGAAGGAATGGTCCAGTCCGTAGAGCTAATCAAGAAAAAGGAGAACTTCACCAGGCATGCTTTCTTTAATCCTGAAGCTGCTAACAAGATGACTGCTTCCATGGCCGCGATGCGAGATTTACATTATCCATTCTTGGCCGAGCTGGAGGCCACCAAGGATGCATCGAACATGGAGATCATGGAAAAGCTTAGTCTGGGTGCGTTCTCTCAAGATGAGGGTCATTCCCGTGCTTCCTTCACTCCATCGCCCAGCCACCTGACGCTTCCTATCTATGAAGATGTAACCAGGATCGTGCTTGATGAAGAACCCTTAAGCGGGGTGCTGGAGAGGAATGCGGCTCAAGCCTTGAAGCGGAGGGAACGTGGTGAGGGGTTGCCTTGCTTGGCTGAGAAACAAGTGGAGATAGTAAGTTTCTCCCTCCCATGTAGGGTGCCCCTACCTGATTATCCATTTCAGACAATATGGTTCGTAACCTTTGAATATTTGTAGCTTTTATTCGTCCGTGCATGTACACGGCTAAGACTGATATGCTGGATAACTGTCTTTTGTTTATAGGTCCGTGGTAACCACGGCCATTTTGTTATTTATTTGGAAACTTGTGTATTTTTATTTTGTTGAATATTGTATATCAATACTGCATGACATGTCACGTCTTACACAAAAAAGGAAAATACACACAAGTCTATAATTTACTAGACATGCGACGTGCGTCTTTACTATGCAAAGCACTGCGTGAGTACGGCATACGAAACTTACCACAAAGTCTTGTGAGTAAGGTGTCTAGTACGGATACATGATCCGTGCCGCTGGGGTTGCATCCCTCTTACGCGGCAAGTTGAATTAGTAGGTTCACTTAATCCTCTTACCCCACCTGGAGGCGTATAGTACATGTACGGTGATTTGAATGAATGCATATGAATGAAACATGACATATTATAATAACAACTAAAATTCATATGACTAACAAAAAATCTAAAAAACAATTTCCACGAAACAAGCCGTGGAGCTAGCTAGGCACCACGGCATTTTATTAGAACGTTTACATTTTTTGTTTGAACAAAAAAGGAATCTAAACAAAACATAAGAAGAAAAACAGATAGAGCGCATGGATCTTCATTAAAGCCACATATAGCGAAGCACCCATGCGGAAGCCGTAGCTTTCAAAGATAGCACCTTTTGAGATTGGAGATGTTCCATGTGCGTTCCAGGTCGCGGCCATCCATGTCACATAACTTGTACGCGCCTCGTCCCAAGGCTTCCGTGACCTCATACGGTCCTTCCCACTTAGGGCCCAGCTTTCCTGTATTCTCCGCTCGACTTGCTTCGTTAGCACGATAGACATAATCTCCCGGTCGAAAAGAAACACCTTTAACCTTGGCGTCATAATAAGCCTTCATTTTAGCCTTGGACTTAGCCTCATTAATGGCTGCTATCTCCCTTTTTTCTTCCAACAGATCCAGGTTGATTCGCAGCTGCTCGTCGTTCTTAACGACATTAACCTCCGTCGTGCGGATGGTAGGCATTCCTATTTCTGCTGGTATAACAGCTTTAGTGCCGTAGGCCAATGCAAATGGAGTATCTCCGTTGGCTGTTTTGATCATAGTCCTATGAGCCCATAGAACATGTGGCAACTCATCCACCCATTTGGCACTTCGCTCATCCAGACGTGCCTTGATGCCGTTTCCCAAGCTTCTATTTGCTCGTTCCACAAGGCCATTTGTCTGCGGATGCTTAACAGACGCGAAGCGCCGTTTGATATTCAATGATGCACACCAGTCCTTGAATGGATTATCCGCGAGCGGTTTACCGTTGTCCGAAATGATTTCTCCTGGCAAGCCAAAACGGCACACAATGTTTTCCCAAACAAACTTTTTAACTTGCTTGCCTGTGATGGATTTGACTGCCTTGGCCTCTATCCATCGTGTGAAGTAGTCCATTGCGACAATCAAGAACTTAACTCCCCCCGCAGCTACAGGAAACGGTCCTGCGATGTCAATTCCCCACTTATAGAATGGCCATGGGGATGTAATAGGTGTAAGCTCCTGTTGCGGATGTCGCGGCACTGGTCTATGCACTTGGCAATCACTACACTTGCGAATCATGTCGCGCGCGTCCCTGTGCATGGTAGGCCAATAGTATCCTGTTCGTAAGGCTCGAGCTACCACGGATCGTGGACCTGCGTGCATGCCGCATAACCCTTCATGTATTTTACTGATTACGTAAGCGGCCTGACGTGGTCCAACGCACCGCAACCACGACTGCAAGAAAGAGCGCTTATAACGGATACCTTCTCGAAGTTCGAAGTGTTGCGACTTCCTCCTGATGCGCCGCGCCGCTTTTTCATCGTCCGAAAGGGTTTCACTAGTCAAGTAGTTGATGATTGAGGTCATCCATGTAGGTCCATCCTCCTCAACTATAATAGCGACCTTCCCTTCTGTTATAGATTTCTCCTTGAGTATTTCCACCAAGACTTGTTTGGACAAGTGAGCGAAGCTTGTGGATGCGATCTTGCTAAGAGCGTCCGCCTTCTTGTTCTCGCCTCTTGGCACCTGCTTGATGGAAAACTTGTTGAAAGCCGCGATTAGTGACTTGACTTTCTCCAAGTATCTGACCATGTTGTCCTCCTTAGCCACATATCCACCTAGAATATGGTTCGCAACAAGCCGTGAGTCTACGTAGGCCTCAAGGTTGCGGACTCCCATTCTAGCGGCGATTTTTAAACACGCAATTAATGCTTCATATTCTGCTTCGTTGTTGGTGGCTGTGAACTCAAAACGGAGGGCGTACGTAAACTCCATTCCTTCCGGATTTGTGAGGATGAGACCAACTCCTGACCCATCCGTACACGAAGATCCGTCCGTAAATAACACCCATGTTTCTGCTGGAGTCTCGTCTTGTTTAACGATTGGTCCCTCCGCATCCGGCTTCTCTATTAAGAAATCTGCCAAGATCTGGCCTTTAACAGCCGTCCTTGGGCGATAAGATATATTATGCTCCCCCAATAGAATACTCCATTTTTGTAGCCTTCCTGCTACATCCGGTCTAGAGATGACTTGCTTTAATGGTTGGTCAGTAATGACTACTATTGGGTGCGCCTGAAAGTATCGGGACAACCGCTTTGTAGCAAACACTAGTGCCAAAACCAATTTTTCCATAGAGGAGTAATTCAACTCCGGCCCTTGTAGTGTTCTACTTATGAAGTAGACTGGGGTTTGCACCGTATCCCTATCCGTCATGAGTACCGCACTTATCGCTCCATGAGTGGCTGAGAGATACATAATGAGTTCCTCCTTTGGTCGGGGAGCTACTAGCATAGGGAGAGATGCAAGATGCTGCTTGAGTTGGCCAAAAGCTTCCTCGGCTTCCTTTGTCCACCGGAAGTCTCCCTTCCTAATGCACTTCTTGAGTGTCTTAAATAGGGGTAATGACTTCTCTGTGGATTTGGATAGGAACCTATTTAGCCCGGCCAGCTTCCCATTTAAGGATTGCACCTCCTTCCGTGTCTGAGGGGATGGCAGCTGTATTACTGCGTCCGTCTTCTCTGGGCAAGGTTTGATTCCATTTGGATCAATCATATATCCAAGGAACATTCCCTCCGCTGCCCCAAACGTGCATTTCTTTGGGTTTAGCTTCATGTTAATCCTCCTCAGCGTGTCGAATGTCTCTTGGACATCCCGGAGAAGTGCATCCTCCGTATGAATTTTTATGACTAAGTCATCCACATAGACCTCCAGGTTGCGGCCTATCTGCGAGTCAAAGGCTTTGTCCACAAGCCGCTGGTATGTAGCATCGACATTCTTTAGTCCAAACGGCATTTTCGTATAACAATATACGCCCTGACTAGTATGGAACGCCGTCTTTTCCGCGTCCTCCTCCGCCATATGGATCTGGTGGTATCCTTTGTATGCGTCTAGGAAGCACTTAAAGGGATATCCACATAGGGATTCCACCTTCCAGTCAATCTCCGGTAATGGGTAACAATCCTGTGGGCAGGCTTTGTTCAGATCTGTGAAATCCACACACATGCGCCAACTCCCATCATGTTTTTTTGACAATGACCGGATTGGATAACCACTCGTGGTAGTATACCTCGCGCATGATACCTGCGTCCACTAGTTTCCGTACTTCCTCCAATATCACTCGGCTGCGCTCAGGCGCCTGGCCGCGCTTCTTTTGCTTGACGGGTTGGTACCCCTGGCGGATTTGGAGCTTATGTTCTTCTATCGCGCGTGGTACGCCTGTCATATGCTTTGGCTCCCATGCGAATATATCTAAATTTGCACTTAGAAGAGAGCACATGGCCCTTTTGCCGTTATATGAGATCTCCCCCCTATGGATATCTCCTGTTCCGGATAGTCAGGATGGATTGCCACCTTCCAATTGGGAGGTGGTGATCCATCCTTGGGTGGAACAGGTGGAGCCGGTGTTGTCACGGTATGACACTCGGATGCTGGTACGATTGTGTTGTAAATGGTGACGATTCCTCCCTCAACAGGGAATTTGATCATTCCGTGTGCCGTGGAAGGTACCGCCCGTATAGCCAGAATACCTGGTCTGCCTATGATCCCATTGTATGGAGAATGTGAGCGTATCACCATAAAGTTCATCCACGCCGTAGTGGAGTGTTCCTCATTCCCAATGGTTACAAGCAGACGTAGTTGCCCTATCGGCCAGATGGTGTCTCCACTAAAGCCAGTGAGCGGCGCCGTGGCCGGTACTAATTGGCTTCTTATTTCTGGTCGTAACTACACAAAACAGTGTTCGTACAGTACTTCTGCCGATGACCCTCCGTCCACATACATGCGACGAACATTGTGTGTTCCAATGCTTATCTCAATAGTGAGAGGCACATCAGTCACATCGCTTACTGTGATGGGAGGGAATGAGATTTCCCTGCCGCGTGAAAATTTTTGGCCAATTTTCTGCCTAGTGCGGCGTTGTCTGGATTGGATCATGTATATGGTCGAGATTTGTCCTTTTGGGGATCCTTCTTGTCATACTTCTTGTTGTCTTTTCCGTCCTTCCAATCCTTAACCAAATGCTTGAGTTTACCTGATTTGATCAGTGACTCAATGTGCTTCTTGAGCTGGATACACTCCTCCGTGCCATGGCCCTTGTCATTATGGAACTCGCAGAAGCGATTTCCTTGCCGACGGTCCGACGGAGTTGTCATTGGGGGAGGCCTCGGAAAATTTTCCCCTTCCGTCAGCAAGATCTCCCGGTAGGACATCTTTAGGGGGGGGGGGGGTAAACTTATCGTCCGGCCGTCCTCCTTTGTTTTGGCTCTTGTAGTCTAAGCCCTTACTACTGTTTTGATTGCTTTGCCCACCCGACTGCCTCCGGGACTGGTCGTTTGATCGGTAGCCGTTTCCTTTGGAAGGGTAAGCTGCGGCAACCGCTGTCTCTCCCTCTATGAAGTTTCTTACCCTTTCCATGAGATCATCATACCTCTCTGGGCGCTTGTCATTGAGACGCCTGATTAACTCCCTATCTGTTATGGCGTGCATGTAGTCGAAGATTTTCAGGAGTTCCGGCATCATCTTTGTGTCACACACGTGAATTTTGAACCTATTTGATTTACGTGAGACGTGATAGTTCGGGTTAGACTTGTCTGTGTATTGATGTTCCCGATTGTTTACGCGTATTTTGTGTACAAATTTAAAAATTTTATGAATGACAATCGTGAGAATTATTATTTGAAAGACTATTATTAATTTATGATACGTACTAGGAATTTCTAATTTAGAAATCGACATAAATTCAACGTAATTTAATTTGAGAGTCCCATTACGACAATTTAGTATTTCACCCAAATCTATTTACGACACACTTATGAAATTTCCCGATTTCAAAAGACACTACACTACTACCACTTAAATTTGACTTTGTCAAATGTTTTATTGTTGTAGACCTTTACTACATTTACATTTACACAACAATTTAAACATTTTCAAAAATAAAAAGAAAGCCAAATCCTTGTCACCTAGCCAAAAACCGGACCCCCATGCTAGACCCAAAACCCACGTTTTGTTAATGTCACCATAATGAGTATTCAAATTGGTAGTACCTCACCCACCTTATAAATATGATAGTACCTTTGTCTACTCCTTCCTCCTTAGACCACCGAGTACACAACAAAACCTTTATGGTTTCTTCAACTTTCGAACTTGTACAACCCATGCTTATTAAATTAGTCCCATCATCTTTTCCTTTTGCTGCCAAGAAACGAGTCCCAATACTTTCTCCCTTTCCCAACAAGTTCCTAGTTCCCATACTAGTTCATTCGGTTAGGATCAAACTACAATAGCTAACCCAACCCTAACTAAGCCCTAACTAAAGTGTTGTTAACCCTAAACACCCCTCTCTTGCCTATAAATAGACCTCTCATTCCTCACTTGAAAACACAAACTCACTAACTAAAACACCAAGAAAACATTTAAACCCCTATGGGGATTAGCTCACGACATGAAGTAATCAACAAGTTTCGGGTTGATTTTAAGCAAGCAAGAATGTTTGTTAGTTGATCTCTAAATTCTTGTTCACCGTCTTCAAATAACTTAAGATCCTTTGTAAGTTCCTTGAACCTTGTTCTTCTCATGATTTGGTTGATATAATACTTGCTCAAAACTTTGAAAACCAAGAACTTATACTAATGATCGTACAAACTAAGTCACGGGTTTGGGTTGATGGGTATTTTTATAGACGAACCAAGCCACGTTTTAAATCAAATATGTTATCACGAGGCCACGGTTTGGGTTACTTAATGACCTAGACATCTTGAAATAGATGAAAACGCATCCCTTGTGTGTGAGTAGGGCTTGGTCAAGTACCATGATTTACGAACAATGAACAAGTGTTGTCAACACCATGCGTAGGTATGTGTTTAAAAGGTAGAATTGAAAATAGGAAGAAATCAAGTAGTAACTTTGTGTGTGCCTATCTCCATGACTTAGTTGTTGTGTTGTGCATGTTTGATGGATGTATGCGTGAACCAAGTTAAAACAAGAAGACCATGATTCTATGTCACGTCAGGATTGTATGTTTTACAACAGGAATAAGATCCCTGCGTGTAGGAAACATGTGTGAGAGTATCAAGTGAATGCTTACAAACAACCAAAATTGAGTATTTCTAGGAGTTTAATTTCTTGCGTGTGCATGCTTAGAACCACAACGAATTCCCCTGCTATGGTTAGTATGTAACATGTCTGTATGTGAATCAAATAAGCAAAAACTGTAAAGTATTGCGTGCTTTCATATGCCTCAAACTTAAGTCAAAACGTGTGTGCTCGAGTGATGTGTGTGAATGTTTTAAAGTGAGTACGTATGCTACAACAAACAAACCTTTTGCGTGTGCTAGCATACTGTTAAGCTTAGGATCGTATGCATGATAAACATGAACAGTGAGTGTGAACCCTGAACTATGCAAACGTGATTTAATATATGAAACTGTACGAGTTCTATTTCTAAGTTAGAAGTGGTAATGTGGCGATGTGATTTTATGTGCATGTATGTGAAATCCCAAAAAGAAAACAAGTAAACTAGATACAGCAAATAGAGCTTGTAGTGTTGTGTGTTGTTACACCATGAAACCACCAACATAGAAACAAGTGCATGTAAAAAAATGGCATAAGTATACTTGTGTTAATGTGAATGCAAGACCCCTGCCTAACAATCTGATATGTGTAGAATAAACAATGGCTAGTTAGTGTGTGTGATTTCTTGCGTCAACAAGGGGTCAGAAAATAGAAAACAGTGAACAAAACTCTTTCTTTCTATTTGGATAAGGTTTCTGCTAGTGTATGTGTGTATGTTCCTGTATGAGTAAAGATTAAACTAGTATAATAACAATGACCATCTTTTTCTCTTTTGGGGTACCTGCTGACAAACAAATAAGTACAGTAGACACCTTACTTTCCTCCTTTTTGACTTACTACAAATGTGTTCCTGCGTGAATAATAGACTACCAAGCCACTATTCTTCTCTTTTTCTCCTTTGGATATTAATGCTAGTTATAATAAGTATGTATGTATGTTACCATGTATGTGTATGTGTTGCCATGTATATTTGTATGAATAAAATTACATGATTAAATAGCAAATTGAGTAGCAGTAAGTCTAGGCGTGTGATGAGGCGTGTAACAGATTGTTTGAACCAAAAACTATGCTTTATATTCCATAACAAAAATAATGACAAGCTATTATATTGTGTAAAAATATGGCCGATCACTCTACTTCACGCCTATATTTAACCTACCAAATGGTCGTGCCCCGACCAGCTAAAAATACCTTGACAATCTTGATGCGGCCTAGTTTTCAAAACAATATTCTGTTTGTCTTAAAGTTAAGTACCGAATCCTCAATAAATTTACAAAGATGATCGATTTACACTTGTACAAAATTAGACTTTACTTGTTCATTTTGTTTACGAGTGAACTACTTTGCATAATAAATTTCTAGACTTATAGACTTCATAAAATACGATATTTATCAAATATCGAAGACCTCGCGGTCTAGTTTTTATAATGAGAACCCGATTATTCTTCGGACTAGTATTTAACGAGTTATCGTGACCCAAAGTCGACCCCGTGACTAAAATGGTTGAACATGAAAAATGTATGAAAACATTTTATAAATCAAGAGCAACTATAAAATATCAACCAAGTGCAGTGTACGTTATTATTTATTGTATTTAGCCTAAGTACAAATATTTTACTTAGGTTACGAGTAGATCGTTTGCACATTGTTTTGTGTGCCTTGATATTCCGTGCAATCCTTGTTGATCATATTTACCTACTTCATCGAGGTGAGTTTCATAGCCCCACTTTTAATTGTTTTAACTATTTTGGGGTGAGAACATTGCTTGTTTTAAACGGATGAACATAAGTGCTAAAACTTGATACGTTTGCCTACATGATGTCTAAGTAGCGATATCTCTAGATGCTTTAGCCCACTATCGTGAACCGTTAATTACTTTGTGTAAGCGCGAATGTTATGGATAGATCTATCGGGACTAACCTCCCTATCTAATTTGGTTGTGTGGCCAAAGTTAGATACACTTACATTTGAGGATTTACAAATGCTTCGGGATAGGCATTTGCTCGGGCTCTTATTATTTCTTGTTGGTCGAGGTAAACGCTTCGGTGTCACGAGCTTAGGCGTAGGTGATTAAAACGTATACTTTTGATTATAATCTGGTATTTGTTATAAGATTATATGCCGGTTGCCTTGGAAAATCTTATGGTTCATCACACTATTTAAACTTAAACCTATGACCTCACCAACCTTTGTGTTGACGCTTTAGCAATGTTTTTCTCAGGTATCAAGACGGAGGAGTGAGGTGGTTATGCGTGGGAGATTTTTAAATGAAAATGATCGTGACTAGTGTTTGGATATTTGGATCAATGTTAAATTCTTTTGAAACAATGTTTTATTATGATCTTGTGTAATTCGCTTCTGAAATAAGTTTTATGCTTTTAATTAAACTAAAACGGCTTTTAAATAGTCGTTCTTTGTATCTATGTCTTGTGATAGTCATGATCGTCACACCTCATTGTGTTGTATTACTCTGATAAATTGGGGGTGTGACACTTTGTGCGTGTGCACTCGTCGTTGAAGCGTTCAGTGAAGGCTTCTGTAGACTCCCCCGGCCGTTGCTTGACAGTTTCCAATGAGACCGGATCCCTATTATACATCTTCCTCTGAGTATAATTATTCTTGAACACCATGCGTAGTTCCGTGAAGCTATCAATGCTTCGTGGAGGGAGTCCCTCAAACCAGTCACGGGCATTGCCGATCAAAGTCGAATTGAACATTTGGCACCATATAGGCATGGGCCATCGCTCAATTTTAGCCTGCGTATCGAATATTTTGAGGTGATCATCCGGATCACCAGTTCCATCATAGGTCTTGACACACGCCGGCATGCGACGTTTGGTGTCCTCGGAGTAGTTCCGTATACGGAGAGTGAATGGGTCTTCCCTGGGATCCGCCCATGGACGGGTGAGCCTAGGGTCATCCCATGGGTCACACCACGGACGGGAAAGATCCTCCGCTTCTGCCTCTCGATAATAAGGGCCACCATAATACTCATCATTGTTTGGTGGTGGTGGAGGGGTACGTCTAGGTCGGCGACGCTTGGGCGGATGGTCATCCGAGTCCTCTCCTGATGGATCTGGAGACGGGGGTGGTGCCCCATCCCTTGGGTGAGGTCCACTCTTTTGAGAAGAGCCAGGAGCCTTCTTCCCAGTATCCATCCTATCCCACACACTTGTGCGGCGAGCGGTTCTGATCAGCTCTCGGTCTGGCCGCTCGGGTGAACCGTCAGACTTTTCTCTCCCCTCTCGAGACCGCGTTAGTTCCTCTATGAGGCGATCTCCTATACGCTCGAACACATTCCTAGGTTGAGGAGTTTCCTCGAAGATGCTCTACTCCTGAGGCCGGGTCTTCCTTTTCCCCTAATTTTGGAAAGAGGTGATTGGTCCGGTATTGCCAAAGTTGAGCCTAGATTGGAGGTTTCTCCCTAGATTCAACCTTGATGCAATCCCTAGGACGATCCTATCAAAGTTCTGCGTGAGAACTCGGGTGAGATCCTCCTCACTGAGTGGTTGGACTTCTACTTCCTCCTCAATCGCTGGTCTGCGCGGCTCCTTGTTAGGGGGATTGGGTGCACTCCCGGGATCAGGGTTGTCCAGGGTTGAAGTAGGTGGGGGAGTTATGGAGATCGTGCTCGTCACCCCCATGGACTGAAAACCACCACGGTTACCAGGTCCGCCCGCTGGGCGGCTAGGGGATTGATTGGGGATGAGTATCCCTTCTCCTTGGGACTTCCGATTTCCAGGATTTGTGTTCCTGGGATTAGCTTGTGGATGCCCCTTTGTCATTGGAAATTCAAGATAAAGTTTCGCTCTAGCTTAGTGTAATGGGTCCCACGGATGGCGCCAACTTGTTGATGCAAAAGTTGGGTGATCCTTGCTAGACCCGAATTAGGCTTAATTCGGGTTGGCTGGGCTCCGGCTCCTGCACCAAGTGAACTATTTGGTTGAGATCCTGCACACTAAACAACACACGTTAGGCTTACCGTGGGAATGTTTCCCACGATTAGACTCCGGCGTGAGAGTAAGTAATCGGTTAGGGTTTATGTGAGTTGAGAGTATAGAACGTAATACCTTTGTGGAACCTTTAAGGGTTCCTTTTATAGGCAGTGAAACCCTAATGGGCTG
Source organism: Glebionis coronaria (assembly GCA_025667525.1). Lineage (NCBI taxonomy): Eukaryota > Viridiplantae > Streptophyta > Magnoliopsida > Asterales > Asteraceae > Glebionis > Glebionis coronaria. The sequence continues at coordinate 523,922,241 of CM046874.1, read as the reverse complement.
TCACCGATGCTTCGACCCCAAGGAAGAGATAAGCACCAGAATTAGATTTATTGTTATCTTCTAATTATGGTGAGTGAATATCCTCTTCTTTGGAGTGAATCATATTCAGAGATAGAATATGATTCTGTCTAACCCTGTACCGGTCATGCCGGGCCGTGGGCCGCACACATGTGTGCGGTTACTGTTCATCCAAGCCCGTAAGCTCAAATGACATTATTCCCACCCATCCGTGATGGGCCGGATACGGGTAGTACCCGTGGGTCGGGTTCATGAACCGGCTGAGGACTATACGTCATCAACAATCGCATACTATCATCCTTCTTCTTGACAAACAAAACTAGAGCGCCCCAAGGTGACACGCTTGGACGAATGAAACCCCTTTCTAGAAGTTCCTGAAGCTGATCTTTCAGTTCCTTAAGCTCTATAGGAGCCATACGGTAAGGAGCTTTAGATACTGGTTCTGCACCTGGAATGAGATCGATACCAAATTCTACCTCTCGCATGGGAGGTAAGCCTGGGAGTTCCTCTGGAAAGACATCTGGAAAATCTGACACCACTGGCTGATCATGAATTGAAGGTGCCTCAGAAGTCGTGTCATGAACTGTAGCTAGGAAACCCTCACAACCATGGTATAGTAAGGTACGAGCCTGTAAAGCTGAAATGATCTGAACATGTCTTCCTGGTAGGAAGCCCCGGTGAATATACTCTAGTGTCTGGACATCACCAAAGATGACCCGGTGAGCATGACAATCTATGGTGGCACGATGAACCGACAACCAATCCATACCCAGAATAATATCGAATTCACACATATCTAAAGGAAGAGCACTGACTGGACGGATTTTATCATCAAACTCAAGAGGGAGATCCTTATACACTGGGTAAGGAGTACAGAGTCTCGCATGGGGGTAGATATACTAAGTACACTGTCTAGTGGCGTAGGGGTCATATTTATACTAGCAGCATATGAAGTGGATATAACTGAGTGCGTGGCGCTTGTATCGAAAAGCACGCATGCAGACTGTCCGTGTATAAACAAAATGCCAGTAACGGTACCTGTGGTCTTATTTGCTTGCTCACGGGTAGTAGTGTAGACACGACCAGTGGTTGGTGGTGGTGGAGGTAAAATTTGAGGAATCTGGCCTGAGGTACCGGCAACATCCCCGCTCTTGCAATCCCTCTTCAAATGGCCCGACTGACCACACTTGTAACAACTACCCGTACCACGACGACAAGGTCCCGTGTGTTTCTTCCCACATGTGATGCAAGTGGGATAAGAATACCCGGTAGAAGTAGCTATGGTTTGCTGAGAACCTGATTTACGATGATAAACATGTGTCACGATTCTGATAACTTAACTGAAATAAGGCTGATTGACTGAAATTTAAAATTACCAGAATTTGCCGATCGGGCAAACTGCTGACCTCTATTGTTTTGGTCACGCCCCTGTCCAGCATCTCTGTTGGAATTTATAAAAAATTAAGATCTGTTTTACACGATATTTTAGTATTTCCGAAGCTTAAAGAATCACCTGTAGCTGCCAGATGAGTTTGAGCTGCCGCGGTAATTATCACCACCGCTCCTCTTATCTGATCGATTACGGTCATATGACTGACTGTGGTTCCTGTAGTTCTGATGTGGAGTAGCCGATTGGGATCGGTCTCCTCCTCTTTGTCTGTAAGATTATAAATAGATAAGACATAACATATAAGTTGACAAGTAATAATGGGAGTTAAATTGTTTAAGTCTGGTGGATGAGATGTACCTCTTCTCCGGACGCTCTACATTCTCGAGCTCATCCCTCTCGAAAAGCATCTCAATATCACGAGTTGCATTAGCTACTTGTGACATATTAGTGAATGTGGCACTCACCAACCTATCTGCAGTCCTAGAGTGAAGAGACCAGCGAAATTGCTTTGCTTGCTCCTCTGCGGTACCCGCAGCATCCCCTAAGAATCCATCCATCCTGAGGTATCGGTGCATGAAATCTATACTATTCTCGCCATGATTCTGACGAATGACGTGGAAGTCCCTCTTCAGTTTAGCTTGCTCAGCATGCGGGAAAAACTGGTCATAGAACATTGTCTTGAAACGTGGCCAGGTCAATGCAAGCTCCCAAGCATCTCCCCTATTGGAAAGTTTCTGAGACCTCCACCAATGCAGAGCAGGACCCTCCAACTTGTAAACTGCAAGCCTAACCTTGAAAGCATCACCACAACCCATAGCTCCAAAATTTTTCTCTACATGATAGATCCAGTCTTCCGCGTCAGTTGGAGCTACAGTCTGCTCAAAAAGTCGGGGTTTCTGTTTGTTAAACAAATCTATCCAAGCGGGTAAAGTGGCAGGTGGTGGAAAAGGAGGGTTGTTATTCTGCTGAGGTCCATTTTGATATTCAGCTCGGATCTCATCACGAATTTGGGGTAACATGGCTTGTATAGCAGCCTGAACAGCAACAGCAATGGCAGCTGCATTAGGATCATTCTCGGTTTCGCGTCTGGGTGGCATCTGAAATAACAGAGGATAAGTTGATAAAACTGCCAAAACCTGGAGTAATAAATCTGAATATGCATAGTGTAATTCATGAAGGTATAGCCAACAAAATATGACATGAATACTGGTGAACGCCTAGGGTCAGTTCACAAAATGACAATTTACTGAAACATAAATCTAACATGAGTAAGGATGAACGCCTATGGTCAGTTCATCTATACAAAATTTAAATGGCAAGGGTGAACGCCTATGGTCAGTTCACTAAAACGAAAAGTTCGCTGAAAAGCACATGTGATTAAGTATGGCCAGTCCTATACCAACCGTTTACTTAATCAAAATTTTGAAAATCCGACTGATAAAATACATGAGTAGCATAGAAGATAACGACGCCAAAATACAAGAAGTTCTTGGTGACTACCCACTAGTCACAAGTCAAGTTTTAGAGCCTACAGGTCAAACCTTGCTCTCTGATACCATAATTGTAACACCCCACTTGGATAAATGGACCGTTACGTGTATTTATGGCATGTCATCAAAGCATGCAAGGCAATGTTTTAAACATTAACTGACCATACGGAAATACCGGAATCAACCATCGGTAGTCCAAAACATAAGCTCAAAATATAAAGATTTAAGTACTGAAAGAAAAGGATGAAAAAGTGTCCAAACAACCAAAGTAATGTAATGTGTGCATAAAAATAAAGGAGTCTGGATAGCTCCCATCCAAATGCATGTACTCTCTTAGAAGTCCTAAGATCGTCCCTGGGTACCTACCGTTTGGAAACATGAAAGGAAACTATGGCTGAGCATAACGCTCAGTGAACGGATAAAGCATGGTAAGAATGTACTGAAAGTAATGGAATAGAAGACAACAATGAAGCTATAAGACTGATATGTAACATGTGGTATAACTCTGCATAAAATCTGAGAAACCTGGTTCATATATACTGAAACTGAAATATAATTATTAATTCTGAAAACATGCATTTACTGTATTTTAAATTTGCCCGAGCTTATATAGGTCACGTGCTGTAACAACCGTGCATGAATAACTGGAGGGGTGACCTCGTCATGTTGTAGAGGGGTGACCTCTAAATTCTGTGCTGGGTGGAGGGATCAGCTCCAATGTGAAGGATGTAGAGCACACACCACATTCACCCTGATAACTTGCAAACTGATAAGCCTAGGATGCATCCATACGCCCCACTAAACATACATATAAAAACCTGAACATGAGTGGGACGATGCAGGATATCACTCTCCTGCATGTGAGTCACGACACCGGTGCCTCTAGTGCCGTGGTTACGGTACCTCCGTAACTAGTACATAAACTGGTCGTGCTTGTATATAATGCTCAGGCAATTTATTTAGTTATTAACATGATTACTGATAAGCTTAAACATATACTGGGGAAAAACATTTGGCTGAAGACGGGGAATCCTAATCATGCATAAAAAGGAAGTCCTTACTGAAAGGACGGAAATCCGTACCTCGTGTCCAGTAACCGACCGAGATCAACTGACAGAAAGTCTACTCTGGTTTCACTCGAGCTACATGAATAAGGGACGTGAATAAGTAAACTGATATTCACTTATTTAATTCCATGTTCTTATTGGCTTTTCATTTATTTATGTTATTTCTGAAATTCCGTACGTATATTAACTGATAAATCTGATTTTATAATAATTCATGTTAATGTATTATCGTTCTACTATTAGTTACGGTACAAACGTATTTCTGAAGCTATAGTAATACTATATTAAGTATCCCGCTAAAATAGAAAGTTTCTTAAATTAGAAGTTCCCAAAATAATTTAATTCATTTAATAAAATTATACCCTTTTAAATATTAAAGAACTATTTTAATTTAATACATTTAAAATATATTTTAAACATTTACAAAACAATTTGATTAAAAAGGTATAATATAAAAATATTCATTTTATTTATTATAATAATGTCCCGAGCCTACCGAGATACCCCATCTCGGTCGCACTAAACAAATCAACATATTATGATTAAATCTGCCTATATAAATCTGCGACAGAAAACTGCGTCACTAAAACTGTCGCTAAAAGCTGTCCTTAAAGACTATAAAAATAAAACTGTCACTTATTAAACTGCGACAGAATTTAGCGTCGCTAATCTGTCGCTAATCTGGATTTAATTCATTTAATTTCCTGTTTAATGAATACCCACTGTTCTATATTATGTTCCCACCGTTTTAGTCAAGTTCCCACCGTTTTCAACATAGCCAAACACCCCCCTTAATTAATTTACCCCCCGATGGGGTTTGTTGGCTGCGATGACTGAATACCACCCTAAGCCGCCCCTGTGTGGGTCACGGCTGGGCAGAGAAGGGACCACCGAGACCTTATGGTCTCGGTTTTATATATATACACCAACCCCGACCCTAAATCAAATATCCTCCTTGCGGGTGTGGGTTTTGTTCGCGGCTGGCCCAAAAGAAAACACCACCACGACCCCCTGATGGGTCGCGACATTTAAGAGCATCACACCGAGACCTTAATGGTCTCGGTTTCCTCGTGTAACAGCCCAACCGCGACACCTTTCTATGTTTTTTTTTTTATTTTTTTTTTATTTTTTAAACAGATTCGTTTGTAAATATTAACACCATTTAGATTCGTGGTAATCATAGACTGAAACATAAAAAGAGATGATACCGTTATGGCTTAATAAAGGACGAAGAACACACGTGAATTATTAGAAGAAACAATGGCCGAATCTCTCCTCCTTTGTTCTTTAACCCGACGGCCACAACTTACTCCCAAGAAACCTTAATCTTTTCTTTTTTAGTCTGATATGGAATAAGGGTTAAGTCCCGTTTTTATTTTTCTTAAAATGGGCTTGGCCCAAAAATTTTATTTCTCTTTTTTTTTAAAACAAACCGACCCCTTTGGCCCTTTTACTTCTTACTTTCTTTTTTAAAATACTTGTATATATTATTTCTCGCGTTTGTTTTCGTCAATAATTTCGACGTAATAGTTTAATTAATTAAACCGCGTATTTACTTTTCCCGATTTAAATACGGGTTTTACAGTGCCACCTCATAAACCCACTCACAACCGGTGTTATATAACTAATTAATTAGTTATATTAATTACGCGGTTAACACAAATTCAAAACATAAACTCGATCAAACCTTACTATTCACATGAAGAACATGATTTGGGTTTTTATTAATTACTAAGAATTAAGTGTTAATATCTTCCAGATTTATGATTAACCTTACACTAATCATAACCCAACTCACAAAACCCTTGCCACATCACCTAAATGCTCACATAATATACCCTGCTACATGTTTTTTTGGGGAAAATGACAAACCTTGGCAGGAAATCAACAAACCACAAAGCAGCTTCATTTCTAAGCTTACTTGGAGCCCTTGGATCAAATTGCAACCACTTACATCTTCACAAGACGCCAAGAACATCACATGATCAGTCAAGAAAATTCAAACTACAAGGGCAATTCTGGAACTTAATGCACTAGGGTTTTACTTATTTTTCAGCTTCTTAGTAAACATTGTAGCCTATATAAAGGCCTTAGCATACCACATTAGTCTTTGCTCTTGGTTTTTCATTTGGTCACAAATCCGTAAACCCTTGTTTCTAGTGAATGAAAAAGTGTATGATTTTGTTGACGAATTCCAAGTGCCATTCTTATTTACTTGTTATTGATGTTATAAGTTTGTATTTTCAAAGTTTCAAGGATTGGTTTTAAGTATTGTGCAAGTGTTTGCAAAATTTTTTTAAAAATCTGATTTTTTGTAAGTCTTAGTTCAAAAACTTGAACTTTTGGATTATAAGTGATCATAACACCCTGATAAGGAGATGATTGTCGTAAAATACGACCTTTTAGGAAAAAGGCGTAAAAGCGGTAAGTATTAAGTGGTGATTTAGGAAACTCAAACACTAATGACCCGATTAAGTTCGTTTCCCAAGGAGGTATATGTGTGTGACTAAAATGTGATGATATTTGAGATTAATATTTGAAAGAAGGGGATGAGAAAATAGAATGACGAATACGTGAAAATTATTATTACGACGACTAAAATTAAAACCGTAAAAAGTGCCAAAATAAAAATTAATTCTAAAATTTCCCAAAGAATTACCAAAAATCAAATTAAATAAACTAAGAGTTTTCAAATGATCAAAACTTTTTCAAACCTTTTAATTAATTAAATATTAATTTTTAAATGCTAATTAAAGCCCTAAAAATCCAAATAATTATTAAAAACCCAAATAAAGATTTTTCACTTTGTAAACCTCTAAAATGACTAAATAAGAATAAAAACCATTTTTATAAATTTTTAAACCAATAAAAACTATTTAAAATGATTAAAAACTATTAAAAACTTAAAATAATTCTAGAAATTAGAAAATTGAAGATAAAATTAATCTAAGAGTTGCAAAAATCCTATTTTAATGTATTAGACCTAAGAAAAATATAAAAAGTGCAAAAATGTAAACATTGAAATTTAATAATAAAATAATATTAAAATAATATTAAAAATCTAAAAATTATAAAAAATTCTAAAAACTTGCAAACTAGTATATTTTAACCTAAATAAACAGAAAATGAAAGTGAAATGACCAAAATACCCCTAATAGGCCCCCAAATGGGCTAAAAACCAAAACAGACTACTTAAATGGGCTTAATTGGCCCAATAAAATCAAACTTGTCCAAATAAGCTGAAAATCTCCAGTCTGACTCAAAATTTGATTTTAAACACAAAAGTCTAAGGCCCAAAAGCTGAAAATGTGCTTATCTCAGCTTAAATGGTCAACAACTTATTCTTAATGGGCCAATAAGCCCATTAAGCCATAAGCTAATGCCATAAGATCTAATTGAACACACAACATCTTATTGAGATTCTAAACCAATCTGCAAAAAGAAATTTTAAAAAAGCTTAAGTAATAAGCCAAAACTTTGAAAAGAACTTTTTCACTAAACGACAAAATAGTCGGGTTAGAGTTCTAGGACGTTTCAGAAGCTGATTCTTTTTGTAAAAGCTCACAAATAGCTTGACTAAGAATAATCAACAATAAAATTCACAAAAAGCAAAGTAGAATAAGCTACAGAAGCAAATAAGCTGGCTGAAAAAGCAAAATAAGCTAGTTTCCTAGCAAAATCTTAACCAAATGACTTGTAACTTCTCAAAGATGATATTAAGCTGAGAAAAATGACGCCTACTACAAAAGCCAAGTTGTTGCATGTACCAATAAGCAGTTCTAAAAAATAAGCCAAATTGTGCTTATTTGACCAAAAGTCAAAGTCCACCAAAATTTACCAAAAGCTCAGGGATTGTTTGTAACCTTGTTTTAAGCAACTTTTGTGAAGAACTCAAGGTAGAGTCCTTGTGAGTCAAGTGGTCAGTTAACCAAAACTTGACAGATTTTTGGCAAAATAAGGCCAATAAGCCAGCAATAAGGCAAACCAAATAGCAAATAGCACTCACAAGCAGCCAAATAACAAGTTCCAAGCAATTAAACAACAAGGCATACACTAGAATAACAAATGCAAGCCCAAATTGAGGTGGTCACTTTGTTGATGCAAATGACTACTTCAGCCAACTTTGATAAGCTCTAGCACCCACAATAAGCCACCAAATTCAACAAACAGGTACTGCACAGATAGCTTATCACCTAAACTCTTCCTAAACCAGATTTCAGACCTTAGATCCAACAAACTAAGATTTTATTGGATCTGATGTGTTTGACCAATTTCAAACCAAAATATTCAGATTTTTCCAGAACTTTGAAAACCTTTTCTAGACCTCTTGATACTTAACCAATGATCAAAACCAGTTGCATATGACTTGTTTACACTACCCAAGCCCTAAGAACCAAGGGCACAAGGCTACAAGGCCTTATGATCCCCAAATCCAAACAACCTTGTTTTAGCCCTTTTCCAAACAAACCTTTGATTCAATCACACAACCTACTGATTTTATGGTTCAAATACCTTACCTAGGTGACAACTAACATATAACAACAATAAAACACAAAGCACAAACACAAAAACACCAAATCACATGGCAAACTTCATATCAGACATAAACATAAAGTTTTTTAGAGGAAACTTAAAAAGAGCTTATACCTATCCCCCACAACTTCCTAGGGAGATCAACTATGCTCCTTGGACCACTCTCAACAACTAGAGAGTGACCAAGGTCCTTGAACAAAGGAGATGGTATGTGCCTTGGTTGATGGTTCAAAGCCGAACCTCAAGGGCTTGATTTCTTCAACACAAGCAACAAACAACCTATCCAAAGGTTGATAAACCTTCACTAGCTTGGTGTCAACAAGCTTGCAAGGGCTTATAGCTTTTGGATAAGGGTTAGTACAAGTAAAATAGCAAAAACAGATGACTGATTTCAAGGTTTTTACAAACTTGAAATCCTTACCAAACATAAACGTGCTTTAACCACAAGATCAAAGCACCTTTATAACATCAAATGGAACTCAGAATCACTCTTAAACAACACCAACTTTCAAAAACATAAAAAGGAATTACAATTTTCTTAAAATACCAACTTTTATAAAGTTCATAAAGGAATTACAATGTTTAAAGAGTAAAACTGGAACAAGGCTCTCTCACAGGTTGAGGAGTCCTTATATAGGCCACAAGGGTTACGATTACAATGAAAACCCTAGCTACAAAGTCCCTAAAATGCCCCTTGAATCTTATAGACGAATTTTGATGATGAGCTATTGAAATGCATCCAATTCGTTCATTTTAGCTTTGTATCCAAGCAAGGAGTGTGGGCTGTTGATTTGGCCACGTGTCATTCCTTGTAGAGGAAGTTGGGTTTTGATTGGTGGACGGGTTGATGGGTGAGGTCCTTTAGTGAGTGGGATTGAGGGTTTTTGGTGTGGTATGGATTTTAGGGCATGTGAATCGAACGTGTGCCAAGGTAATTGTAATTAACACTTTGTTTTAAGTGGAGTAAAATATGGGGGTGAAGAAGGGTAATAGTAACATGTTTGATTCGTTTTTTGTGGGATGGTAAGTTGTTTGGTGCAATTTCCATTTGAAAGTTTCATTTGCCCACATTCAGCCCTTGTCTTTTAGAAAAAGTGGTAAATAATGTTTATTCAGCCAACAAACGATTTTCCTTTGTTAATAAAGTTTCCAACTTTATAGTTTTGCCACAAAACTTTGGTAAAAGGGTTTCAAGGGTTGTTTTTGCCATTTTTGCATAGTTTGAGGACTGATCTTGGACATTTCTCATCTTTGAAGGTCTTCATTGGTTCTTTGACGAGGGACCATTGTTGACAATTTAGAATTGTTGAGGGACTAAACTTGCCAAATCTTCAAAGTTGAAGGACCTTTTTGTAATTTTGACAAACTTAAGGGACCAAACTTGTAATTATGAATATACAAGGGTATTAAGTGTCATTTCTTCATAAATGAGGGATCAATCTTGTACATCTTCAAATCTTCAAGGGTTTTTCTTTGAGAAATCCATAACTAGGGCTCGGTTCTTTGTACGGCTTCGTTTCTCGTGTCTGTTTTTCCTTGTTTCTTGATATCTTTTGTCTTTTTCATGATATCCATACCTAAAATACACAAGTAAACAAACACACACATATATATATGGTATTTTTATGACATTTTATACATTTAAAGCCCGAAAAGAATGATGAGATCATGTATAAATGCCATCTCATCACTCCCCCATACTAAGCCATTGCCGTGTCCTCACGCAATGCTAGAATAAAGTATCTAAGCATCACCAAAATTCAATTTTATTACCCGTTAAAGTAAAAGACTTGCAACAATACTACGAAGATGTGTAAAGACATAATGTATGATTTTCATCACGTGTGTGACTTTTAGGGTCAATGAATAGAAACAAGTAAATGTCCCATAGAGTAAATTTCGTCATCCTTGATTGTCATACATTCCATGCTAAATGCAAAAACGAGATCATTGTTGGTACAAGTCACAATGCTAACACTACTCATACGTCCAAATTGTGTAATACTTTTTCTCCGCGCAATCCTAGTTATTATGAAAGGAAATGGGTTTCTAGAATTTTTTAAGTATTTGTCATGGATCACAAGTGATTCATATTGACTTATTTGAGTATTTATTAGTCCGAAAGTAAAGTAGCACGATTTAATCTGTAACACCCCCAAATTTATACAACTCAATACAGCGGAAGACTCGTTGGTGTTACGGGATAGCACATTACTCACATCATAGACAACGCATAAAAATCGCGTCGTTTATTAATAAAGCATTTCCATTCATAAATATCAAAGTTACATCGGTCCCAAGTCATTATATTTCATACAAAGTTTTACAAAGTATTTGAATGGAAAATATTGTTTAAGTGCGGGCCATGAATTCTTGTCGTCTTCCCGAGAATTACCTTCAAGTACCTGAGATAAAACATGTTAAAAGAAAAGGTCAGCGATAACGCCGAGTGAATTCATAGAATTTAATAAATTCCATCAATATAATATCAGTATAAAATTATTACTGAAAATCATTTTGTACAAATCATTTTAATAGGCCATGAAATAGCCAAAGTCATTTTATACAAATCTTTATCGAAAATCATAATATAGGCATTTGCCTTAAAAATCGTTATACGAATCATTATCGTTAAAAACACCATACAATACGTTTTTGCAACGTTGTATAGATTAAATAAAACCATTATATGAATATGGTTATTAAAAGCCTTAAAAATCATTATACGAGCCAATGTCGTAAAAACGTCATACAATACGTCTTATAACGTTGTATGAAAATAAAAACCGTTATATGAATATGGTTTTGAAAACCAAAACACAAACATAATATCAATAGTCTGACCCAGTATTGCTAGTCAGGCAATACATCGTAATTCTGAGCGTCTAGTATTATTTCGTTAGTTTTTGGATTATTATAAGCCGCATGACATTGTTACCTTACTAAACCAACAACGGGTAGCTAACCCGATACCAATTTTGCCCATATAAAGTAGCGTGTCGTCACAAAGGTCACGCTATGGAAATCTTCTCATACATAAATTCGCTTACCAATCAATGTGGCACGACGGGGATCAACCGTCAAGGCGCGAACTGGGGTGATCGTCCCCAAATAGTACTATTAAATGCATAAGCGTCTACCAAATCTCGGTAGTTCACAATTCATGCTAATGGGACTTTTAGTGACATAACCTAACTTTAATAATCCATTTTATTTCATCTATCGGGTCCATTAATCATTTATCGGGTCATACAATCGGGTCCTTCAATCATTCGGGTCCAAAATCAATAAACAAACAATCAGGACAAATGGTGTCCTATTTTATAAAAAACTAACATGTTATCTCCCTCGCGGGTTTATAAAACATTTATAAAAACATTTAAAAGAGTGCGAGGCTATGAACTCACGTTGATATGGGAAGGCGGGTTATCGGCAATTCGGACGTACGGTACGTGCTTCAATCACGGAAACCTAGACAAATAATACTCGGTCTTAGACTCTTGTCCAATGACTTTATAAAAATAACAATTATGTATACATATGATGATTATATATATATGATGATCAAGTGGGTTTACATATTCTCGTTTACTCATTTTAGTGTTATATGTCGATAACTTTTATACTAGTTTACTAGTTTTACCCATTTACGTGTTTTAAGTCCAATAAACTTATTATAAGTTCCTTAACTTGTTTTAATCCTTGTTATACTTATTTTATCAGTATGTATACTTTCCATGTTGGGCCCAAATGGGTTAAGCCCAATAAGTTCTTTTTACAAGTTTATATCTTATTTAGTCCAAGTATTAGTCCAGTAGGTTTACTTAGCTCGTTAATGTCCGTATGCCCTAAAGTTCAGGTTTTATCGGTTTTTACTTGTTATACATGTCTATATATCAGTATATAAGTTTTATAATGTTTTCATTAGACGGGTCCAACCATCTAAGTTTTATTTAACAAAAACGTTGATTTTACGGTATTAGCCGAAAAAGTCGTAAAAATCATGTTTATAGTTTTATAACTTATAAAACTTAACAAGTTACCATTTTTATAAAATTTCCACTTATTTAACCTTTAACATATTTATATAAATAAAATTCATGAGTTAGTGGGTTTTAACTTTACATTTTATACAATATAATTTTGAGTGCTTATATAATAGTATTATACTTTATTTTTCAAAAATCTGATTTTTATCTTCAATTTCACCAAAACTGCCATATCTTGAGTTCTATATGGAGATAGAAGCTCAAATTTTTATCACATAAACTAAATGATATTTTCTACATTTAACTCTTCTATAGCTACTGTTGAATCATCTTCTAAATATTTTCTAAAAATCGTCCAAAACAGTAACCTCAGATTTATACCTTAAACTTGTTTTGATCATATCTCACTCATTATTTTGATTCCATTGCATGGCCAACTCTCATATGTGTACAAAACTCATAGCTTACTGTATATCAATTCTACTTCATCATTTTATCAGTTCATAACATGTTTCTTTACTGTTTTATACAGCCATGTAAATTGATCAAGATTTTAAGCTTGTTTCTTATCGTTTTTCACCTTTTTAATCATATTTATCAACAACAAATCCCCACATAACATTTTTATCATCATATAATCACCATATACATAAACAATAGGAAATAAAATACATGTTTACATAATCAAATTAACAAGAAGTTGAGGAGGACAATCTTTATACCACCAAGTTGATGTAGGTTATGATTTGGACATGGTTTTTGATGGAGAAACTTGTGCTTAGCCAACACCATCTTAAAGACCATCAATCTTTATGATCACCTTGTGGAAAATCAGCCCCAAGACACCATGAATACTCCTCCTTGGATGTTATAACTTGCACCAATCAATAGGGCTTCAAAAGGGCATCAACATGTATATGAATAACATGAGATTTTGTGGTTGATTTTGATCAAATGAGGGTGTTGTTTGTGAGATATGGGACGGCCAAAATGGAGTCAAGAGAGAGAGAGAGAAGTGGTTTTGCATGTTGTGATTGACAAGAATGGTTTAGGTAGCTTGTTTTAATGGAAAGTGGTAAGTGTTAGCTTAAAAGCTAAGCTTACTAGGACAAGTGTCCATCTAGATAAATAAAAATGGCACCAAATGTGGTGTGTTGTACATTGTTGCCGTCCCATGTAAGCTAGTGGGGTGGGACAATGTATTTTGTCCCATCTCACTAGTTTACGGGTATTCCTCGATTCTAGTTTTCTCGATTTGCGTGCCCTCGGGTCGTTTTGCGAAAAACGTTTTTATAAATTATGAATCAACGTCACAAAACGAATCCAATAAAAATTGTCTCATCAAAAACGGAGTTCGAAAACGTAAATACGTAATCCTAAGGTTTCCGGTTTAGTCGTAAAGGACGTTAAAATAAAATCGTAAGTCCTAATCTCTTCTCGTAAATTTGTGAGTTTATGAACCAACACAAATTTAAAACTCCAAAATAATATTCATGGACAAATTTATTTTTTGAAATATCGGACTGTCACCAAGGACGGTGTATGTAAACGTAAGCACGTAACGTTGAATCCTCCGGTTTAGACGTAGTCAATGCTACTCCAAGACGTAAATCCAAATTTCTTCCCAAAAATAAGTGAGTTCATATTGTATCATTAAAATAATATTTTCAAATAATATTTGAGAATAAAATATCAATCATAAATTGACGGATTGTCACAGCATTTACCCCTAAACAGGATCTTTGTCCTCAAAGATCATCTTACCTTATTACTCGGTTCTTATAGAGTTAAAGCCATGTGGGTATTTCCTCCACACTCGGTCTTTTCTCACAAGTGTAATTCATTATAATATGCGAGTTTCATCAGACATAACTACGGGAATAAGATCAGGCTTAATGTTGACTTACTTTCTCTATCCATGATGTTCACGGGTTTTGATGAATGCAACTTTTCGCCGATCTAAGCTCTACTAAGAATAATCAGATTCTCACTTGATAGATATTCCATCAAGTTCGATATACGAAACATCATTCACGCAGTCTTTGAAGTCCTAGGGTAGATCCGGCTTATATGCCTTTCAAACCAATCTTTTATATCATCTCAAAGGTCCCATACAACGGGGACTTATATCCCATGATTTGTCAGATCATGAATTCATTTTTTTTTCCAAGGTTAAAAATTGTGGCATAACTTCGCTACCCATTTGACACTTCAAGATCTACATTTCACATTCACATAACCTCTTGCCCACTACCGGCAGTCAATAATCAGATCCTAATTTCAACAATCATTTCAGATCTCGCGGGTCGGGTATGTCCAACTCACAATAGGTGTATGTCGTGTGTCTTTATCTCAACTTCTGCTTACAGATGCTCTAATATTTAGATCCTAACAAGATTCGATCTCAATCCTAATACGATGATTATCATTGATAATCTCTCCAAAGGAAAACGATTATACGGTCTATTACCAAAGGTCAATCATTCAAACATAAAACATCACTTATATTACTTTGTATCGTTACTTTACCTCGTCCCTTCGATTTGGGGTGGTACATAGTACTCTCATCAAGGTTCGTTCTCAATGATTTCTGAGCAAATCTCTAGAAATTCGATGCGAAGCGAGGATCTTGATAAAGATGTTCGATACAGGCACACTATGTTTACATAACTCTTTTGCATTTATCATTAACGGGAATGATATTAGCAGATTTGGTCAGTCTGTCGATGATGACCCAAATCGAATCAAATTCAGATGATGACCTTTGCAATAGCTAGACGTTTACTAATGTATGAGGCGATGTCTACCTTCATAATTTCCATCAGTACAACTTCTTCAGACAAAGATACTTCTAGTCAGAAATGACATAAATAGAATACTTATACTTACAAATTCCAACATAACTATATCTCACAATCTCCATATTTAGACAATCACAAGTGGCCTTTAAAACATTTAACGCTATTGGCTTCTCAATTTTAATGGTTCACATTAGACGCGAACCCCTTTTATTATCTATATTATCCTTTTTACAAACATTGTTTATTTTTGTATTGTTCGGCACTTTATTTTGCACCTTCATTATTAAGGAACATGTCCTAATTGTTTCTTTATCCTTTTTATATAATATGTCAGTATCTATATTATTCTCATGATGATGTAATTATCATGTCCATAATTCACTCAGATATTCTTTCTATATTATGCGTCAGTAATTACGTTCACCTTCCTGATGAAATAAATATCACAATCGTATTTATTCAAAATTCTTTCTTCATATCTTTTATGTTTCAGTTTCGTCTCAACTATCATTTTTATCAGTTTTTCTCAATCCGGCGTCTAAAGCGTCGATAATTATTATAATTAATTAAATATTTATTAGTTAATTTTTATGAAGCGTAAACGTAAAAGTTTTAAATTTCTTAGTTCGACCAATTATAAAAAATGTTCAAAATAAATTTGGATTTAATTAACAAGATTTTTGTTAATTTATCAAAAATATTTAATAAGATTCGTAAATGTTCAAAAAACCTTTGTTTATACTTTGGTCAAAGTTTTCTTAGTTCGAAAAGCAAAATGTATCGTTTCAAATTTCAAGTCATGGTTTAAATGGTTTCCTCAATCCTTCTTAAGTTGTCTTGAGGTATGCACAAACATTTACCCCTAAACAGAAGTTTAGTTAAATGGTTTGTGTATAAGGTAATAATCCCTTAAAATCCTTTGTTAAAACATTTGTCAAAACATATTTCCATTTCTTTTTGGTAAAATCCAAAGTCTTAAAAGGGCTCTTAATTTTTGAAGAGTCAATATGCATACATCTTACCATTACTAATCCAACGGTCATTTTATGTAAAGGATTAAGTTCTTAATCACATGTTAAATATTCAAGGTATAGGTTTTCATTGTTCAGCCAATTCAGGGCAATTTATAACTAACTATTAACTCATTCTTATTCTTATATACAAACAAAGGGTCCTTAATGATCTCAAGCATGAATTTATCAATTTACAGCCTACACACGTGATTCACCAAATTTATGAATGCTACATGTGTGTTAGTCAATCCAAACGACATCACTTGAAACTCATAATATTCATTACAAGTACCGGATGTAGTGATTGGAATAGATAATCTTCTTCGCGGATTCGAAGTTGATAATAACCATGCCGTGAATCAAATCTTTAGAACATACGCTAGAACCTTGTAAATGATCGAACAAATCTTCCATTTCGAGTTATGGACATCGTTTTCGATTGTCAATTTACTCAGTCACAATAATCTATAAATATAAGGAATGATAACACCATAGCTCTTCATGATGACAGGCTTGGTATAATAAAATCTTTCTCCGACAACTCTCTCAGTTGTACGGTAATTCCTTAAATTCAGATGGTGCTGTCGTACAGTGCACACGCCACCGGTGCAGCACCGAGAATATAATCAAATACCAAATTCTACTTGCCTTAATGGCGAAAGTCTAGTTAATTCACCAGCAAATACCTCCAAAAGTTTCAGATAACGGAAACATCTTTTAATAAATACATATTAGGTTCTTCTAGATTACAATATCTATAACTAGTTCACAACCATTCATGGTATAATTTTAAGTCTAAATACAGGATATCGTCATCCATTAAGAATTATTTATGTCACTTTTGATAATCAACATCTTATCATTTAGGGGAATTCTATCCGAGTTCCCATCAATTAAGACAATGTCGTCATGTCATAATCAATCAATCCATTCTACTGGCACTATCAACTTTCCAGTTTTATTGTCGTCGATAAGATGTGAACTTCTCAAAAGACTAATAATAACTCATAATCCTTCCACAAATTCAAGGATATCTGGAGACACAACTATCATCTAAAGAGTAAGGTCAACGCATAATCTACGCGATAGAATTTCAAATCAGACGCAGACGAAAACATTTAACGAATATGAATATATCCCATGTTTTCATAATTTGAGTACGCATTCGAAAGCTCCTCGGATCGTTACCCAGGTCATTTCAAATGAAATCAAATCAAAAGAAATGATAGGAACGTCGATACATCCAGTCGGGTATCAACACTCGGTAATCAGATACTTTTCCTAAGAATCTCACTACGGGAGAATTGGACAAGAAAGAATTGTCAATTGTCAAATAAGACAATTTCCACGGATGAGTAAATTCAACTCAGAAGAATAGATGCTACAGGCACATATGTAGGTGTCCCTAACATTATGTCCTTATTTTACACTTCTTGCAGATCTCATAAATTTTTAATCTTTCACAATCTTCAAAGAAACTTTGGTGTTTATTAATAAGTTTTGTGGTGACTACTAATCAGCCTTGCATGGTCCATTCCAAATTGTATGTAGGCGCGCAACTATATACAATTTCAAGATTAACGATGCAATACTCAGTTCGTCAAAATTTTATCATCATGTTTAAAATAAAAACATTTTCATGCTTAATTCTTAAATAAGAATCAAAATAAATTTACAAAGATTTTCCTTGTTATGAAAACAATTAAGTTTTCCAAAGTGTTTTATAAACAACTTTATCTCAATAATGATTATTTATAAGTCTCACTTTAAATAATCCATATAGTGATGAAAATTCAACTTTCTCAAAGGATACTGTTTTACCTTATAAAAACCATGAGTGATCTGCAAAAGAGTGATGAAAGCTTGTTTACCAAGAATTAACTACGATATGATAGGAAACGAGCTTAACCAATTAATCATGAGGTTCATGACCTCGATGGCACTCACGAAGAATGATTCACAACGTAACTCAAATCAAGATGAGTACTTGTTCAATGGTTGCATCACTAAGGCGAACATTAGGATGAAGAAAGAAAAGATAGATAACATCGATACATGTAGAATTTAGCAATCAAAGGTAGTCTTTTCATCAATCACAAACAAGTCAAATTGTACCGTAACACATTATGTGTCACTATGTCATACAATTCACTAAACTCATCCTACCAACTGATATCTCAGTTGAGTTAGGGATTTTTAAAAGATACCACAATGAATACTAATCTACAAGAGTCATTAGGTGTTCCACATGTCCCGGAAGATCCATCGGTCCCAATTCAGAAGAAGATTTCTTCAATTTATTTCCTGGACACTGGGCATCCTCATTATTGGACAATGGCCTAGGAACAACCCTTAACACGAACCTACAATCATTTAAAACCTTATAATTCAATCACAAAACTTAACGATTTCTATTAACAATCTCATATTCCATTCAGGTTAAGTTTTACTTTATTCAAGTTTCAATCAACTTATACTCAATGCGATATTCTACCTCATTCTCCAATACTTACAACCTTATTCTTCGGCCTTGTAAAGGCAATACAATCTCAATATGAATCAACACTTAATTTCCAATCCTATTAGCTCTTACAACAACACTTATCAAATGAGTCACTAGTATGAGATGACTCACACATTCAATTAGACTTCTCGGAAAGGTATTAGTGGCATGAGGCTTTTGGGTACTGGTTCCAATGACAGCCTCAAGTGCAACATTCACCCATTTGATTTCAATTTAAGAATTGGATGACAACGAATCAGATGACATCTTTCTAGGTGGTAATGTTTTGTCAAACTCCACTCTATAAGGAAAGATCGTCATGACATCTATATCAGATTTAATCTCGCCAATTCTTTTTTTTAATAACACAATCGACTAATATCTACATTTCTACGAATATCGACCATTTGTTGGGATCATAAATATCCACAACTTGGTTTAGATCTAGGATAGCTAGAATTCCTACGAGAATAGCTTCGATTAATTTACTAGGGGAGTTAGGGTTACTTGTGACAATCTACGTCGTATAAATACCTCGTATAAATATCAAAATAATCATCAAATAATTATGCAATAAAATTACATCATATATATATATATATAATCCAAGTTATATATATACTAAAGTAACACTTCTCAGTCTTGGCCTTGTCGGTAACTCGGGAATTCTTCGGCACCGTTATAGTCAAAAGATTTTTAGACATTTTGTGAAAAATGTTTATAGTTAAATGATTTTGAAATGTTTTATTCAAAACCTTGGTTTTAAAAATCTTTCGTTCTCTATAACGAGAGCTCTGGTACCAAACTGTAACACCCCCAAATTTATACAACTCAATACAGCGGAAGACTCGTTGGTGTTAAGGGATAGCACATTACTCACATCATAGACAACGCATAAAAATCGCGTCGTTTATTAATAAAGCATTTCCATTCATAAATATCAAAGTTACATCGGTCCCAAGTCATTATATTTCATACAAAGTTTTACAAAGTATTTGAATGGAAAATATTGTTTAAGTGCGGGCCATGAATTCTTGTCGTCTTCCCGAGAATTACCTTCAAGTACCTGAGATAAAACATGTTAAAAGAAAAGGTCAGCGATAACGCCGAGTGAATTCATAGAGTTTAATAAATTCCATCAATATAATATCAGTATAAAATTATTACTGAAAATCATTTTGTACAAATCATTTTAATAGGCCATGAAATAGCCAAAGTCATTTTATACAAATCTTTATCGAAAATCATAATATAGGCATTTGCCTTAAAAATCGTTATACGAATCATTATCGTTAAAAACACCATACAATACGTTTTTGCAACGTTGTATAGATTAAATAAAACCATTATAAGAATATGGTTATAAAAAGCCTTAAAAATCATTATACGAGCCAATGTCGTAAAAACGTCATACAATACGTCTTATAGCGTTGTATGAAAATAAAAACCTTTATATGAATATGGTTTTGAAAACCAAAACACAAACATAATATCAATAGTCCGACCCAGTATTGCTAGTCACGCAATACATCGTAATTCCGAGCGTCTAGTATTATTTTGTTAGTTTTTGGATTATTATAAGTCGCATGACATTGTTACCTTACTAAATCAACAACGGGTAGCTAACCCGATACCAATTTTGCCCATCTAAAGTAGCGTGTCGTCACAAAGGTCACGCTATGGAAATCTTCTCATACATAAATTCGCTTACCAATCAATGTGGCACGACGGGGATCAACCGTCAAGTCGCGAACTGGGGTGATCGTCCCCAAATAGTACTATTAAATGCATAAGCGTCTACCAAATCCCGGTAGTTCACAATTCATGCTAATGGGACTTTTAGTGACATAACCTAACTTTAATAATCCATTTTATTTCATCTATCGGGTCCATTAATCATTTATCGGGTCATACAATCGGGTCCTTCAATCATTCGGGTCCAAAATCAATAAACAAACAATCGGGACAAATGGTGTCCTATTTTATAAAAACTAACATGTTATCTCCCTCGCGGGTTTATAAAAAATTTATAAAAACATTTAAAAGAGTGCGAGGCTATGAACTCACGTTGATATGGGAAGGCGGGTTATCGGCAATTCGGACGTACGATACCTGCTTCAATCACGGAAACCTAGACAAATAATACTCGGTCTTAGACTCTTGTCCAATGAATTTATAAAAATAACAATTATGTATACATATGATGATTATATATATATGATGATCAAGTGGGTTTACATATTCTCGTTTACTCATTTAGTGTTATATGTCGATAACTTTTATACTAGTTTACTAGTTTTACCCATTTACGTGTTTTAAGTCCAATAAACTTATTATAAGTTCCTTAACTTGTTTTAATCCTTGTTATACTTATTTTATCAGTATGTATACTTTCCATGTTGGGCCCAAATGGGTTAAGCCCAATAAGTTCTTTTTACAAGTTTATATCTTATTTAGTCCAACTATTAGTCCAAGTATTAGTCCAATAGGTTTACTTAGCTCGTTAATGTCCGTATGCCCTAAAGTTCGGGTTTTATCGTTTTTTACTTGTTATACATGTCTATATATCAGTATATAAGTTTTATAAAGTTTTCATTAGACGGGTCCAACCATCTAAGTTTTATTTAACAAAAACGTTGATTTTACGGTATTAGCCGAAAAAGTCGTAAAAATCATGTTTATAGTTTTATAACTTATAAAACTTAACAAGTTACCATTTTTATAAAATTTCCACTTATTTAACCTTTAACATATTTATATAAATAAAATTCATGAGTTAGTGGGTTTTAACTTTACATTTTATACAATATAATTTTGAGTGCTTATATAATAGTATTATACTTTATTTTTCAAAAATCTGATTTTTATCTTCACTTTCACCAAAACTGCCATATCTTGAGTTCTATATGGAGATAGAAGCTCAAATTTTTATCACATAAACTACATGCTATTTGCTACATTTAACTCTTCTATAGCTACTGTTGAATCATCTTTTAAATATTTTCTAAAAATCGTCCAAAACAGTAACCTCAGATTTATACCTTAAACTTGTTTTGATCATATCTCACTCATTATTTTGATTCCATTGCATGGCCAACTCTCACATGTGTACAAGACTCATAGCTTACTGTATATCAATTCTACTTCATCATTTTATCAGTTCATAACATGTTGCTTTACTGTTTTATACAGCCATGTAAATTGATCAAGATTTTAAGCTTGTTTCTTATAGTTTTTCACCTTTTTAATCATATTTATCAACAACAAATCCCCACATAACATTTTTATCATCATATAATCATCATATACATATACAATAGGAAATAAAATACATGTTTACATAATCAAATTAACAAGAAGTTGAGGAGGACAATCTTTATACCACCAAGTTGATGTAGGTTATGATTTGGACATGGTTTTTGATGGAGAAACTTGTGCTTAGCCAACACCATCTTCAAGACCATCAATCTTTATGATCACCTTGTGGAAAATCAGCCCCAAGACACCATGAATACTCCTCCTTGGATGTTATAACTTGCACCAATCAATAGGGCTTCAAAAGGGCATCAACATGTATATGAATAACATGAGATTTTGTGGTTGATTTTGATCAAATGAGGGTGTTGTTTGTGAGATATGGGACGGCCAAAATGGAGTAAAGAGAGAGAGAGAAGTGGTTTTGCATGTTGTGAATGACAAGAATGGTTTAGGTAGCTTGTTTTGATGGAAAGTGGTAAGTGTTAGCTTAAAAGCTAAGCTTACTAGGACAAGTGTCCATCTAGTTAAATAAAAATGGCACCAAATATGGTGTGTTGTACATTGTTGCCGTCCCATGTAAGCTAGTGGGGTGGGACAATGTATTTTGTCCCATCTCACTAGTTTACGGGTATTCCTCGATTCTAGTTTTCTCGATTTGCGTGCCCTCGGGTCGTTTTACGAAAAACGTTTTTATAAATTATGAATCAACGTCACAAAACGAATCCAATAAAAACTGTCTCATCAAAAACGGAGTTCGAAAACGTAAATACGTAATCCTAAGGTTTCCGGTTTAGTCGTAAAGGACGTTAAAATAAAATCGTAAGTCCTAATCTCTTCTCGTAAATTTCTGAGTTTATGAACCAACACAAATTTAAAACTCCAAAATAATATTCATGGACAAATTTATTTTTTGTAATGTCGGACTGTCACCAAGGACGGTGTATGTAAACGTAAGCACGTAACGTTGAATCCTCCGGTTTAGACGTAGTCAATGCTACTCCAAGACGCAAATCCAAATTTCTTCCCAAAAATAAGTGAGTTCATATTGTATCATTAAAATAATATTTTCAAATAATATTTGAGAATAAAATATCAATCATAAATTGACGGATTGTCACATAATCGATAGTTAGCCGAAGGACAAAATCTTTTAAAACGGCTTCTCGTGTATTTCCTTAAGTTCATTTCTTGACATAACTCGTTTCACGATTTGAGACCTTTCTCGGACCGATATTTGGCATGTACTTCATACTTCAAATCTTGGGAAGACGTTCTTGAAATTATGGTCTTCTCTTCATATTTTGGAATTTCTTCACTTGACGTTTTTGAGAGATTCTTCATACTTGGACCACGACTTCATCATTTTTCTTCAATCTTTATTTTGGATTTTGATATACAACGATCCGCCTCCTTTTAGGACTTGGATATATTTATCCTCATACATTGTAAGGGTATTTTTGGATAGACTTTCTCCATGATCTTTAGAGGAGTAATTGCTTTTCGTCGTGTGTCTCGATCCTTCATATTGATTTAGGAATAATGATACTTCACATCATCTTGGATCTTTAGCAACAAAATAGAGCTCCTCATGCCTTGTTAGGGCCTTTTTGGATCTTCACCAATCTTCGCATCCCGCTTCAATAAGTTATGCCTTGGCTATGAACTCTATTCAACCCTGAGCAACTTTTAAACGATCTTATGCTAGAAGCTAAGTAACCTTTCAAATCGTACGACCTTACTTATTGCAATTATTTTTATTCCTAATGCATTGATCTTATGGGAGAAAAAGCCACAATTAAAAACATATGAGTTTTTGAAAGAACATATTCATGTTCTACGTTTAGCATGAGCACTTGTCTAACTCTATCATTTCTCGTTCTTCACTATTTAAAGACCTCTAATTAAAGAGACTCGTGAATACTTAGCCATGCAAGTCAAAATTAAGCCAAATTTGGATTAGCTTTCATTAAGACTATATCAAATCGAAGTTTTGGGTTTTCAAGCCACCTATAGGATCTTGCACTTTCTTGGAATTTTTCAGGTTTAGAGAATGCATTTTATAGTTCCCTTCATAAGTGACTTTCTAGGATCAATTATAGGAACTTGCGAAAAGTTCTTGTTCTTAACCCGAATGAGCTAAGACTTTCGCGTTTTAAAGTTCCTTATATAAAAGTCTAGCAAAACTTGATTTGAGCGGGTTAAGGAATGTAAAGGGCTCCAAATGCCCATCAAGTCAAAAATTAGCTCTTATTCTACCCATCGGAAAATATACATTCATGTCTTAAAAAACACTTATTAAAACTAAGAAATTTTTTAAAATTTGGCTATTTTTAGCCTTATTATCAATAAAACAAAACGTTGAAAGTTGGAAACGTGAGGGCGTAGCAAAGCAAGTATCTATTCACCCCCATACTAAAATTAAACATTGTCCTCAATGTTTTGAGTCTAAAGGTGGAGCACCCCCATACTAGATACGAAGAGTCGAATGCTTAAGATCTAGCATGGAAAGGGTGATCAACAATATATCTAAAGCCGTTTATTAATTATGCTAAAAGATAATTGTTAGAACAATAAAGGATATGTCATGGATTCGTGAAAAACTTCTTCAAGCAAACGATCGAGGCTCACGTAAACGAACACGAGAGTCTTCAATCGTTGTGATGATGATGATCTAGATAACACATTCACAAAGTGATGAGACTGTAATTATACATAGTCTCATCGTCCAAATCGGGCTTAAAACGCTTAAAATATCATTAAAATATCCCAAAATATGCTTGTGTTTGTTCATTGTGTATTTTAGGTACGGATATCGTGAAATCAATAAAAGACTACAAGAATAAAGCAAAAACGAACACGGGAAACGAAGTCGCACAAAGAACCGGACCCGAATCATGAATTTCCACTGAAGTCCTTGAAGTTTGAAGATTAGTCCCTCAACTTTAGAAGACTTGTCATTTTAAACCCTTGCAAAACTCAAATATTGCATGTGGGTCCCTAAAATGTCAAGAATATACAAGAATGGTCCTTGAAATATGCCAAAATTGCACCATTGGTCCTTGTGATAACTTTACAAAAGTTATTGTGGCAAAAGTTGGAAAATACAAAGTTTGTTATAAAGGGGAATTAAGATTGAGCTGTTTACAACTTGCTATGACAACAATTTGTAAATTGGGGGACCAAGACTGCCAAGACAAACAAACCCCTCCCACCACTAAGATTCAGCCATATCATCACTACACATCATTACCCACTAAAACTATAATAATAATACTAATTAAAATTTAAACAGATTTTTTAGTATTATTATTGGGCGCTTTTCAGTTACTGTGTCTAAACACCCCCAAATCACCACCTATGAACCCTAATCTTCAATTACCTTCATTGACCCAAAATTAAAACCCCAAATGTGCAGATTGATAATTCATTATGTTCTAAACCTACCCCAATCCCAAAACCCCCCATCACTTTCACCCAAGGACATCCCCACATGACCCCTGCTGCATACTTCCAAAATATGGACAACAAATCAAGGGCCAGTATGGTTTTCATGTTGGCTAAGTGATATTCAAGGGCCAAGATCTTCCAAGAACAGTTGGGTACATCTGCAACATCACATGATCCCTATTGACCATTTTCAAACTCGAATCACAAGGGGTATTTCTGGTAGATTAAATGCTAGGGTTTTGTATTTCTTGCTTTCTAGAATCATCCTCTTCATAGTATAAAAGGACCACTCAGCTTGTGATATGGCCTTTGTTCCATTTTCTTGTAATATTTTTTTTATAAATGAATATTTAGAGTATTTTAAAAATCATTTGCAAGAATCTGTGTTCCATTTACTCTTTTAGTAGTGTTAAATTTTTACTTTTCAATGCAAATTTTAGTGTAAGATTTTTTTATCAAGATAAATTTGTTCAAAAGAATTTTTTGGCAAATATTATATTAAGATCCGAATTTATAAGAGCTTTTATGAGATGTTAGTTTGACAAGCTATAATCTTGAAAACTCATATTGATTTGTTACTTTTTGTGGTAAAGATTTGTTTCAAAGTTTGTGGTTTCAAGGAGTTGATTTTCAAAAAAAAAAAAAAATTGAATTTGTCTCCAAGTATTTTTATCTTGTTATTCCTGTTAACTAGCTACTGTTCCCTAAGCTATTATAAGATTGTTGACAACAGTCTTTGATAGTTTTTGAAACTTGTGGCCTTGTTGTTTGCTGTTTGTTTCCCCCGGTATCATCAAAGACATCACCAAGTAATTGTGGTAGTTACTTGGTGAGGACTGTGGTAGTCCTTTCTCTACATAAGCTCAAACAAGCCGCTCATAAACCTAAGTTACATCTAGCTAAATGGAGGATGGCATCAGCCATCTCTTGGCTTGGAAGTAAGCCAAGAAGGTAAGGCTTCGAACCCCTTCAATTGTTAGTTTGTAAAATTTTGTGGTGTGAATCTGCTTGTGTTGGTTTTGTTGGTAGAATTAGTGCTTGAGTAATGTTCCGCATATGTTTCATGTATGTCTAGTTGATAAAATGGTTAAGCTAGTTTCTGCATAAGTTCATTTGTAAAATTTTGCTTTCCTGAAATTTAAAGTGTTGTTTGGTTTGTATGCTATATGAGCTAGGGTGACAACTAAGTGCATCATATTGGCCTTCTCACTTTTATTTTTCTCTGTTGGTCCATGTTTGAGTCTTGGTTTTACTTAATTTGGTATGAATATGAGTTTTCTAATTTAGAATTTTGCATAATTCTGCTCACAGTTTAAACAGTAGGCTACTTGTAGTTTTTTTTGTCGTGTTTGGTACTGTGAACCTTGATATTTGTTAGGGAACATGTTATTATGAATTGGGTGAAGTTTGCAAGTAGCTTGAGTGGCCTAAGTTCAAGCTTTGTACTCAAAATATCACCTTTTGGTCACTTAAATCAGCAACTCCACTTTTCTGCTATGTCAAGTACACCAGTAGGTATTTAGGGTATTAATCTTTGGTTTTAGGTTTTAAATTTTGGCATACACTTAGGCTTTGGGTTATATAAGTTGTGCAAGATCTGGTCTTAAAGGTTCAATAAGTTTTAGAGGGTCAAACGAGCACCAATTGACTCACTGTTAAGCCAACACGCGCCCAGACACCACAGCTATCCACAGTAGTCCTCTTAGGCTTGATTTTGTCATTCGGGGTTTGGAAAGTTGTTACATAGGTAGGTCTAGGGTAGTTCTAGGATTTCACCATCTGGTGCTCGAGGTTTGGATAACTTTTCGATACCTTATAGCTCACTATTATGCTTTACATAGCGCACAACAACCACTTTTTGTCCACTTTACACCAGCAGGAGTATTAGGCCTCAAATGTGTGTTTTATAACTTGAATTTTAGGTTTACAAGTAGTATAGGTTTAGGTTAGGGGGTGCATTAGCTTGTATTGGAGGATTGTAAGTTGTCTTTGGCTTAAAAACCCTTTAATAACCCACTGTTTGCATAACAACACGCCGTCCCCATTTTTCTGTCCTATTTGCTGAATTTTGTTGAACTATGGCTTGAATTGTGTTTGTATTTTGTGTATTTTTGTGTTATTGCTGACTCCCCACAACCCAGTGGTTGTGGGGGTGCCGTTTGTGCCCAAAAACGCCAACAAACAAGCCTAAAACAAGCGAAAACGAGCCCAAAACGAGTCGAAAAAAACATACAACAACTATTTCTTTGTTGTCCGCGAACGCTGCAGATTTTTTACTTTTTTTAGTGTTGTCCGATATCGGACAACACTGATCTTGGACAAGTCCTTTGTCTGGTAGGATATTGGACAACACTAAAGTACTCCACCTTGGAGTACTTTGGGGGTACTTTCGTTTTTAGCCATTTTTTTTTAATTTTTTTTAACTTTTTCATTTCTCCCTTGTTAATTTAGTTAAAAAAAGATTTTTAGAAAAATAATATTTATTTTTAGCATTATTTTATTATTTTTATTATTATTTTAGTTTAAAAAGTGTTTTTAGCCTTTTAAAAATAGAAAAATAGTTTTAAAAATTTTGGAAAAATACTTTTTAGTCTTTAAATAATATAAGTGAGTTATTAGTCCAATAAAATAATATTTTGTGCTTTTTCTTAATTATATTTAATTTTAGGGCTTTAATTAGCATTTAAAATTGAATATTTAATTAATAAAAGTTTTTAAAATATATTTATTGGATTTTTATCCTTATTTATATTATTTTAGACTTAGTTTAATCTTTTAATTAATTTTTAGGTTTAATTTTTAATTTTGTCACGTTTTACGTAATTACGTCATCGTTTTACGTCAACGTCGTAGTTTAGTCGTAGTCGTAGCTCGTCTTTAATTTTTCTCTTCTAAACCAAAAACGTCACTTATCCAAACTTGATTTTATATATTTGGCACACCTAATCCACACACCTCCTTCGAGAACGAACCCGCATTTATTCGGTTTCGCGTTTTTCCTAAAGCGTGCAACTTAATACTTGCCGCACTTATACGTTCTTTTTCCTAAAAGACGTGTTTTTACTCAACATCAATTTGGTGAGTAGATACTTCACCTTGCTTACGTCACCACGCAATCCAATATTCATCTTTTTGTTATCGTTTTGTTGCAAATAAGGCTAAAAATGGCCAAATTTTAAATTTTTTCTTGTTTTTCATAAGTGTTTAAGACACGAATGTAGGTTTTCCGATGGTGAGAATAAGAGTAATTTTTGACTCGACCGTGCGTGTTGAGCACTTAGCTTCGATTCCTTAACTTTTTAGGCTAAGTCTCTTAAATGAGGGCGAGAAATGATAGAGTTATTTATAAGTCTCGTAATCGTCACGATCTCATGTGTAGTAATTATTAGCTTATTCTCCCAACGCTTTTGCATAATAAATTGTTAATAAATATTGATTTGGCGGTTTAGTCACTATTGTTGGTTTCTAATTTGTTTTGGTAGCTTCCATGTAATTAAATTGGGAAAACATTAAGGTATCGCCAGCGTCACGGTTTTGAAGTATTGGCACCCGAATAATCGAAAGCTTCTTCTAATAATAAGATTTCAAGTGCTCACCTAAATTAAGCAAAAATTTGAAGCTCACAAGGCCGAAAAATCTATGCCCAAATTGAAAGTGAATCAAGCCTTAATCTTCGAAGCTTTAAAGATCCAAAATTCGCTTTAGCGTGAGGATATACGTCTTTGGCTAATAAAACCACCGATGAGGCGGATAATAAAAGGCAAGGCAAGACCGAAGTCATAATAAAAGCTTCATGGCGAAGTTGAATAAAAGATGGAGGTAAACCAAAGATAATAAGGCCCTTCCGTTAGGGGGCGTATAAAAGTCTTGGTAATAAGTCTCATGTTCAAAACCGTTATAAAACCGTGTTTATCGATCCTTCTTGTTGACTTAATTTTTTTGACATCGTTGTCTATTAGGATGAATTATTAATTTAATGATTTTGGTTACACCGTTAAAACTCTATTTTTAGACTTAATCTCTATTCACGCATAAGTCAATGATGTATCCTCGTGATCATTAAGACATAATAAAATATAAGAGATACCAAGTAGGAATAAGGGAGTTTAGGTGCGTAATTAACACTCATGAGATATGATCGTGTTGCTAACTTATAATAACAATGATCTCGTCACACGCTTAGCATGGAATTGGGTGAAAATCGAGGACGACGAAATTATTTCTAACGAAGCATTCACGTGTTCTTGTTCTATGATCCCAAAAGTCACTTATTCGTGATGAAAACAATACATTATGTCTAAAACGCGTGTAGTAGTTTATTTAAATTTATGTCTTCAATAATAGTCATCATAAAATGAATTTTGGAAGTGCTATGATATTTAATTCTAGCATTGCGTGGGGACAAGGCAATGGTTTAGTATGGGGGAGTGATGAGACTGTAATTATACATAGTCTC
This sequence comes from Glebionis coronaria, assembly GCA_025667525.1. NCBI lineage: Eukaryota > Viridiplantae > Streptophyta > Magnoliopsida > Asterales > Asteraceae > Glebionis > Glebionis coronaria. The sequence goes on along the minus strand of CM046874.1, from coordinate 523,892,276 downwards.
ATCGTCCAAATCGGGCTTAAAACGCTTAAAATATCATTAAAATATCCCAAAATATGCTTGTGTTTGTTCATTGTGTATTTTAGGTACGGATATCGTGAAATCAATAAAAGACTACAAGAATAAAGCAAAAACGAACACGGGAAACGAAGCCGCACAAAGAACCGGACCCGAATCATGAATTTCCATTGAAGTCCTTGAAGTTTGAAGATTAGTCCCTCAACTTTAGAAGACTTGTCATTTTAAACCCTTGCAAAACTCAAATATTGCATGTGGGTCCCTAAAATGTCAAGAATATACAAGAATGGTCCTTGAAATATGCCAAAATTGCACCATTGGTCCTTGTGATAACTTTACAAAAGTTATTGTGGCAAAAGTTGGAAAATACAAAGTTTGTTATAAAGGGGAATTAAGATTGAGCTGTTTATAACTTGCTATGACAACAATTTGTAAATTGGGGGACCAAGACTGCCAAGACAAACAAACCCCTCCCACCACTAAGATTCAGCCATATCATCACTACACATCATTACCCACTAAAACTATAATAATAATACTAATTAAAATTTAAACAGATTTTTTAGTATTATTATTGGGCGCTTTTCAGTTACTGTGTCTAAACACCCCCAAATCACCACCTATGAACCCTAACCTTCAATTACCTTCATTGACCCAAAATTAAAACCCCAAATGTGCAGATTGATAATTCATTATGTTCTAAACCTACCCCAATCCCAAAACCCCCCATCACTTTCACCCAAGGACATCCCCACATGACCCCTGCTGCATACTTCCAAAATATGGACAACAAATCAAGGGCCAGTATGGTTTTCGTGTTGGCTAAGTGATATTCAAGGGCCAAGATCTTCCAAGAACAGCTGGGTACATCTGCAACATCACATGATCCCTATTGACCATTTTCAAACTCGAATCATAAGGGGTATTTCTGGTAGATTAAATGCTAGGGTTTTGTATTTCTTGCTTTCTAGAATCATCCTCTTCATAGTATAAAAGGACCACTCAGCTTGTGATATGGCCTTTGTTCCATTTTCTTGTAATATTTTTTTATAAATGAATATTTATAGTATTTTAAAAATCATTTGCAAGAATCTGTGTTCCATTTACTGTTTTAGTAGTGTTAAATTTTTATTTTTCAATGCAAATTTTAGTGTAAGATTTTTTTATCAAGATAATTTTGTTCAAAAGAATTTTTTGGCAAATATTATATTAAGATCCGAATTTATAAGAGCTTTTATGAGATGTTAGTTTGACAAGCTATAATCTTGAAAACTCATATTGATTTGTTACTTTTTGTGGTAAAGATTTGTTTCAAAGTTTGTGGTTTCAAGGAGTTGATTTTCAAAAAAAAAAATTTGAATTTGTCTCCAAGTATTTTTATCTTGTTATTCCTGTTAACTAGCTACTGTTCCCTAAGCTATTATAAGATTGTTGACAACAGTCTTTGATAGTTTTTGAAACTTGTGGCCTTGTTGTTTGCTGTTTGTTTCCCCAGGTATCATCAAAGACATCACCAAGTAACTGTGGTAATTACTTGGTGAGGACTGTGGTAGTCCTTTCTCTACATAAGCTCAAACAAGCCGCTCATAAACCTAAGTTACATCTAGCTAAATGGAGGATGGCATCAGCCATCTCTTGGCTTGGAAGTAAGCCAAGAAGGTAAGGCTTCGAACCCCTTCAATTGTTAGTTTGTAAAATTTTGTGGTATGAATCTGCTTGTGTTGGTTTTGTTGGTAGAATTAGTGCTTGAGTAATGTTCCGCATATGTTTCATGTATGTCTAGTTGATAAAATGGTTAAGCTAGTTTCTGCATAAGTTCATTTGTAAAATTTTGCTTTCCTGAAATTTAAAGTGTTGTTTGGTTTGTATGCTATATGAGCTAGGGTGACAACTAAGTGCATCATATTGGCCTTCTCACTTTTATTTTTCTCTGTTGGTCCATGTTTGAGTCTTGGTTTTACTTAATTTGGTATGAATATGAGTTTTCTAATTTAGAATTTTGCATAATTCTGCTCACAGTTTAAACAGTAGGCTACTTGTAGTTTTTTTTGTCGTGTTTGGTACTGTGAACCTTGATATTTGTTAGGGAACATGTTATTATGAATTGGGTGAAGTTTGCAAGTAGCTTGAGTGGCCTAAGTTCAAGCTTTGTACTCAAAATATCACCTTTTGGTCACTTAAATCAGCAACTCCACTTTTCTGCTATGTCAAGTACACCAGTAGGTATTTAGGGTATTAATCTTTGGTTTTAGGTTTTAAATTTTGGCATACACTTAGGCTTTGGGTTATATAAGTTGTGCAAGATCTGGTCTTAAAGGTTCAATAAGTTTTGGAGGGTCAAACGAGCACCAATTGACTCACTGTTAAGCCAACACGCGCCCAGACGCCACAGCTATCCACAGTAGTCCTCTTAGGCTTGATTTTGTCATTCGGGGTTTGGAAAGTTGTTACATAGGTAGGTCTAGGGTAGTTCTAGGATTTCACCATCTGGTGCTCGAGGTTTGGATAACTTTTCGATACCTTATAGCTCACTATTATGCTTTACATAGCGCACAACAACCACTTTTTGTCCACTTTACACCAGCAGGAGTATTAGGCCTCAAATGTGTGTTTTATAACTTGAATTTTAGGTTTACAAGTAGTATAGGTTTAGGTTAGGGGGTGCATTAGCTGGTATTGGAGGATTGTAAGTTGTCTTTGGCTTAAAAACCCTTTAATAACCCACTGTTTGCATAACAACACGCCGTCCCCATTTTTCTGTCCTATTTGCTGAATTTTGTTGAACTATGGCTTGAATTGTGTTTGTATTTTGTGTATTTTTGTGTTATTGCTGACTCCCCACAACCCAGTGGTTGTGGGGGTGCCGTTTGTGCCCAAAAACGCCAACAAAAAAGCCTAAAACAATCGAAAACGAGCCCAAAACGAGCCGAAAAAACATACAACAACTTTTTCTTTGTTGTCCGAGAACGCTGCAGATTTTTTATTTTTTTTAGTGTTGTCCGATATCGGACAACACTGATCTTGGACAAGTCCTTTGTCTGGTAGGATATTGGACAACACTAAAGTACTCCACCTTGGAGTACTTTGGGGTACTTTCGTTTTTAGCCATTTTTTTTTAATTTTTTTTAACTTTTTCATTTCTCCCTTGTTAATTTAGTTAAAAAAAGATTTTTAGAAAAATAATATTTATTTTTAGCATTATTTTATTATTTTTATTATTATTTTAGTTTAAAAAGTGTTTTTAGCCTTTTAAAAATAGAAAAATAGTTTTAAAAATTTTGGAAAAATACTTTTTAGTCTTTAAATAATATAAGTGAGTTATTAGTCCAATAAAATAATATTTTGGGCTTTTTCTTAATTATATTTAATTTTAGGGCTTTAATTAGCATTTAAAATTGAATATTTAATTAATAAAAGTTTTTAAAATATATTTATTGGATTTTTATCCTTATTTATATTATTTTAGACTTAGTTTAATCTTTTAATTAATTTTTAGGTTTAATTTTTAATTTCGTCACGTTTTACGTAATTACGTCATCGTTTTACGTCAACGTCGTAGTTTAGTCGTAGTCGTAGCTCGTCTTTAATTTTTCTCTTCTAAACCAAAAACGTCACTAATCCAAACTTGATTTTATATATTTGGCACACCTAATCCACACACCTCCTTCGAGAACGAACCCGCATTTATTCGGTTTCGCGTTTTTCCTAAAGCGTGCAACTTAATACTTGCCGCACTTATACGTTCTTTTTCCTAAAAGACGTGTTTTTACTCAACATCAATTTGGCGCCGCTGCCGGGGAGGTGTTTAGTGTGCCATTATTATTAGTATCGTGTTTGTGTGAGTAGTGCGTTTTTGCTTTTCAATTTTTGGAAAGCGTGAATATCGTACATACTCATTTTTGTTATTTTTCATTACTATATTATATTATCCAAATAAATCGTGTTTAATTTTCCTAAATTAAACACAAATCAATCAATTTACTATATTGTAGATATATTGGTTTTCGTTTTTATTGTGAATATATTATTACTATATTGTATCTACGTAAGAACAATAAATATACAAGTACTCCAAAAGCGTGAAAACGCAACCTTGATTCGGGATTTCATCACTCGATCATTGTATTCGAATCTAAAGCAAAAGTTTAAAGGCAAAATAGATAAATACTTTCGTGAGGCTTAATTTCAATTAACACAAACTATAAGGTGGGTATAAGGCGGTTGTATTTCACGACCTAAAGGAAAAAGGCTCTTAAGTGCTTCGCGCCGCCTCGTTTCCTCCGCTTGCTTGTGCGTGTTTTGAGAAAGAAGGCTAATCGAGGGTTTGCCGCCCAAGTATTATCTACGTATATTATATTTGCTTGTGTTTTCAAGATTAAACCCTCTTGAACGTTTTGGTGTTCCACCAACGTTCTAAAGTCATCGAGAACGTTCACTCCACGTGATCGTTTTCATTCTTTGAGGCTCATTTAATCGAGAAAGTCGATTCGAGGAGAGATTTGTAGATTTGTGTCTACGTAATACATTCAAAAATACAAAAAAATTAAAAAACAATCAAAAACCAAAAAAATTGAAAAATCGAAAAACCGCAAAAAGAATCTTATTTGCTACCACCCATTCTACGCTTAGTGCATGCGCACTCGATCGAAGGATTATTCCAATTCTAGCGAAGCTTCGAATCGACGCAATCGTAATCGAAGGAATCGACGACGTAGACGAGAATTAGAAACCGACGTTCCTAATATCGTTGTTGAAGAGACCGTAGAGGAGATGGCCGACAATCGTTCGATGATGGAATTGCTCCAAGCTCCCACCGAGGGTTATGGAGACGCGATCGTAATTCCCGCTATCGCCGGAGAATTTTGAGATTAAGAGCGGAATGCTTTCGTTAATCCAAGCTACGAAGTTTCGAGGTCGTGAAGCCGATAATCCTCACGACCATATTCGGAATTTTGATCGTCTTTTAGCCACGAGCAAGTTTAAGAACGTCGACACCGATGTCGTCAAGCTTATGCTTTTTCCGTACTCGCTCGATGGTGCCGCCAAGGATTGGTACGAGAAAGAGCCACCTAATTCGATAGTTACGTGGAAGGATCTCGTTTCCAAGTTCGTTAATTATTTTTTTCCACCGTCTAAGACAACGTTTTTCAAAAACGAGATTACGAAATTTGAGCAAAAACCGAATGAATCTTTTAGAGACGCGTGGGATCGCTTTAAGGAATTGCTTAGGCAATGTACTCACCATGGTTTTTCCGAGTTGCACCAAATCGATACGTTTTACAATGGTCTTAATTTTCACGAACAAGACTCGTTGAATTCCGCCGCCGGTGGCAACTTTTTGTGTAAAACTCCGAAAGATGCATTGATAATTATCGAAAACCGATCCAAGGTTTACCAACTCCGCAACGCACCGAGTGTTGCCAATGTCGCCAATGTTAGTAGTTCTAATCGCGACATTGAGAGAGTTGATGCGAAAGTCGATAAGTTGACGAATGTGTTCACGTCTTTTCTCGTCGAAATGTAAAAGAAAGACGCTCCCGCTACGGTGAAAGCGGTTGAGGTTTCGTGTAGGTTTTGTGGTGGACCTCATAATTATTACGAGTGTGCGGCTACGGATGGCCAAACGTCTAATGTGAGTGCGTTAAACAACAATTTTTCTAATCAAAATCAAAATAACGCCGGTCCATCACAACAAGGCAATTATAACCAAGGCAACAATTTTAATCAAAACCGAAACAATTTTCAAGGAAATAATCAACAAGGAAATTTTTCGAATCAAAATCAAGGAGGTTATAATCAAGGTCGTAATATAACTTGGCAAAATCGAGATAATAATTAAAACTCGAATTTTTCAAACAACAACAATCAAGGCAACAATTTTTCAAGTGGGAATCAAGGAAATTTTCAAAGAAACAATCAAAACCAAGGGAACTTTAATTCAAATCAAAATATTTCGTCAAACGATTTTCAAAATTACATGAAAACAAATGAGGCTAATATGAGACGATTAGAGGGAGAAATTGGTACTTTGAAAAATGACTTTTCTAATACATTGAAATTGCAAAACACGAAGATTGAGCAAGGGCAAATTGATATTAAAAAGATGTTTTCGGCCATAATGAACAAGTCCTCGGGTGCGTCATCGAGTTCGTTACCTAGTGACACCGTTGCTAATCCGAAAGAACAATGTAAAGCCGCCTCGTCTCGTGAGAAAGGTCGTGTGATTACCCCTAACCTTGAAGGATTTCGTGTTGTTTATCCCTCTCAACCCTCGACTTCTAAGACGTCTTCTTGTTCTAAAGTCGATGGGGTGAACGTGGCGACCAAGGAAAAGAGTGCACACCCTCGTGTACCTCAAATTCCATCCACGGTTCAAAAAGAGAGATTTGTCGACCTTACCAAAGTAACCCTTGAAGAAACTTGTGCATCGATCCTTCTTAAAAAACCCCAAAGGCGTATGCCGAGAAAGGAAAAGGATCCGGGCCAATTTCTACTACCTTGTGATTTTTCCGAGATTGAGGGATGTTTAGCCCTTGCCGATTTAGGTGCTAGCATCAATCTTATGCCTCATTCTCTTTGGAAATTGATGAGATTGCCTAGACTTACCCCCACGAACATGACAATCGAGCTAGCAAATTGTACTCCACTTATACCAATTGGAATAGCCGAGGATGTCTATGTCAAAGTTGGAAAGTTTGTTTTTCTCGCGGATTTCGTTATATCCGATTACGAGTGTGACCCTAAATGTCCCATTATTTTAGGCCGACCATTCTTATCGACGGCTCGAACCGTAATCGACGTTCACGAGGGGAGACTTACTATGAGATATGGGGATGACAAAATGGACTTTTTTGCTAGAAAATCCCGAGGGTTTAATGAAAATGAAAAAACCGAGGTTTCAAAACCTAATGATTCAAATCCTAATGATTTCAAAATGTTCACTTTAGCGGAAATAATGAAGCTTGATGCATGTTTTGAAAGAATTAAGAAAAACGGTTTTAAAGATGATGATTTTAATGATAAAGAATACGTGTACCTAATTCAAAAGGGTATGTGTAAATTTAGGGATGAAAACTCACTTTGGGATGTTTTTAGCAAAACAAGTGAACCACCAATTCCGAAGGGCGACGTTAGTGCCATCACGACAAAGACCAATATGGGCTCGTCTTCACCACCTTCGAAGGACCATGACTTTGAGGCCTATACTTGTAAACCCATTGAAGTGCCTCCCACTCCTAGCCCCAAATCCATTAAGGCTAAGGAAGTGGCCCAACCCAATGCAATCTCACCCATCATAGAAATGTCACCTAAGCATAGTCATTCGACTTGTAAGTCCATGGTTGTGACTCTCGAGAAATCCACTCGAGAACTTGCTCACATCGACACTTTCTTTGATGGCGATGGTGATTTTGCCGAGATTGAGCATATACTTGCTAATCCGCCATCCATCTTCGAGGATTTACCCTTTGATAAATCTTCAAATGAAGAGGACGATCTCATGTCGGAAATTTCTTATAATGATGAGAATGACGACACTTTCACAACGTACTCGAATTCCGTATACGAACCTATTTTTCATCATAATCCCATTTTTGATGATGAGTTCGAGAACGTTGATGACCATATCATCGATCCTCCTTCGTTTCACAATTGTGATGATGAAGAATTCTTTAAGGAGGTCGATGATTTTCTTGCTATAGACACAAGTCCCATTCTCGAGGAGTTACCTTATAAACACTCCTCATTTGAGAATGACGTTTACCACATTCGTGAGGATCTAACTTATCAACGATCCCCACAAAAGAATGATGGTTTCGTGCTTGATCGTGATCTCTTCGAGAGAGTTTCTAAAATCATCAAAGAGGGGAATGACAAACCATGGTTTGACAAGCCTATCTATGACGAAGAAATCGATGAGATCGACGTTCATGAAGATGACGAGTATGTAGACCCCGAGGGGGCGGTGTTCTTTATTGGTCAACGTTTTGAGAATTTATACAATCCACCACCCCCTAACCGCGACTTAAATGTGAGGATTTTTAGCGCGACTAATTTTGAATTTGACACGCAAAATATTTTCGACATTATTCAATCGGGTTTTCATAAAGAGTTTAAAAACGATGAAAAAGGAAAAGATTTTGAAAATTTTTTAAAAGATTTTTCTACATGTTTAACTCCGTCATCACATCGTGTTATGAGTACTACCACCTCGTCTACTCCTTTTGGCGACGGTTGGTGTGGATCTAGTGTGGGGGAAGCCCCTTATGTTCCCTCACATTTGTCCACCGAGGACGAGATTTACGATCCCGGAATTGCTTATAAATGGAAATCTCGGTCTTCCACCGATGCAATAAATGGAAAATCTTTTCGTTTGCTTGGTGTGAGTCTACCTCGAGTAGCTCATTTTAGTGACTTACCCATTGCCCCACCATTCTACTTCTTATCTCTTTTCTTCTACCCCATTGGGGTTTGTGTTGAAGTAGCGTTGTTTCGTCTTTCATCCGAAAACGAAGACGCTATCTTTGACCCCGGTATACGTGTATCGGGTTTTTAAAGTACTCCATGTACTTTTGGGCCTTGTTTATCATGTAAGCCCCACCAAAAATGACCATACCAAGATTATCCCTAAATGATCACATTTATGGGGATTCGAGTCGAGCTTTTGACTCGGTTATCAAAAACAAGGTGCCTCGTGGGGGATTCTCATGCTTATCCTTGTAAATATTATCGCTTTCCTAGTTTAATGTAACGAGGGGACTTGTGCTCTTCCAACCTTTGTTTCGTGGTTGTTTGTGATTGTGATTTATTAGGTTCATCGTCATCATTGAAGCCTCTCGTGTTCGTTTTACGGATCACTCGAGCTTCGATCGTTGCCTTTGGAGATTCCGATATCCGATGATATCCTTTTATGTTCTAACGTTTATCTTATTAGCATAATTCATAAACGGCTTTTAGGTTATTCGTTTTACCCTTTCCATGCTCGAGATTAAGCATTCGACTTCGTCTCTAGTATGGGGGTGTTTACACCCCTAGACTCGAAACATTGAGGACAATGTTTAGTTTTAGTATGGGGGGGGGGGGTGAGTAGATACTTCACCTTGCTTACGTCACCACGCAATCCAATATTCATCTTTTTGTTATCGTTTTGTTGCAAATAAGGCTAAAACTGGCCAAATTTTAAATTTTTTCTTGTTTTTCATAAGTGTTTAAGACACGAATGTAGGTTTTCCGATGGTGAGAATAAGAGTAATTTTTGACTCGACCGTGCGTGTTGAGCACTTAGCTTCGATTCCTTAACTTTTTAGGCTAAGTCTCTTAAATGAGGGCGATAAATGATAGAGTTATTTATAAGTCTCGTAATTGTCACGATCTCATGTGTAGTAATTATTAGCTTATTCTCCCAACGCTTTTGCATAATAAATTGTTAATAAATATTGATTTGGCGGTTTAGTCACTATTGTTGGTTTCTAATTTGTTTTGGTAGCTTCCATGTAATTAAATTGGGAAAACATTAAGGTATCGCCAGCGTCACGGTTTTGAAGTATTGGCACCCGAATAATCGAAAGCTTCACCTAATAATAAGATTTCAAGTGCTCACCTAAATTAAGCAAAAATTTGAAGCTCACAAGGCCGAAAAATCTATGCCCAAATTGAAAGTGAATCAAGCCTTAATCTTCGAAGCTTTAAAGATCCAAAATTCGCTTTAGCGTGAGGATATACGTCTTTGGCTAATAAAACCACCGATGAGGCGGATAATAAAAGGCAAGGCAAGACCGAAGTCATAATAAAAGCTTCATGGCGAAGTTGAATAAAAGATGGAGGTAAACCAAAGATAATAAGGCCCTTCCGTTAGGGGGCGTATAAAAGTCTTGGTAATAAGTCTCATGTTCAAAACCGTTATAAAACCGTGTTTATCGATCCTTCTTGTTGACTTAATTTTTTGACATCGTTGTCAATTAGGATGAATTATTAATTTAATGATTTTGGTTACACCGTTAAAACTCTATTTTTAGACTTAATCTCTATTCACGCATAAGTCAATGATGTATCCTCGTGATCATTAAGACATAATAAAATATAAGAGATACCAAGTAGGAAAAAGGGAGTTTAGGTGCGTAATTAACACTCATGAGATATGATCGTGTTGCTAACTTATAATAACAATGATCTCGTCACACGCTTAGCATGGAATTGGGTGAAAATCGAGGACGACGAAATTATTTCTAACGAAGCATTCACGTGTTCTTGTTCTATGATCCCAAAAGTCACTTATTCGTGATGAAAACAATACATTATGTCTAAAACGCGTGTAGTAGTTTATTTAAATTTATGTCTTCAATAATAGTCATCATAAAATGAATTTTGGAAGTGCTATGATACTTAATTCTAGCATTGCGTGGGGACACAGCAATGGTTTAGTATGGGGGAGTGATGAGACTGTAATTATACATAGTCTCATCGTCCAAATCGGGCTTAAAACGCTTAAAATATCATTAAAATATCCCAAAATATGCTTGTGTTTGTTCATTGTGTATTTTAGGTACGGATATCGTGAAATCAATAAAAGACTACAAGAATAAAGCAAAAACGAACACGGGAAACGAAGCCGCACAAAGAACCGGACCCGAATCATGAATTTCCATTGAAGTCCTTGAAGTTTGAAGATTAGTCCCTCAACTTTAGAAGACTTGTCATTTTAAACCCTTGCAAAACTCAAATATTGCATGTGGGTCCCTAAAATGTCAAGAATATACAAGAATGGTCCTTGAAATATGCCAAAATTGCACCATTGGTCCTTGTGATAACTTTACAAAAGTTATTGTGGCAAAAGTTGGAAAATACAAAGTTTGTTATAAAGGGGAATTAAGATTGAGCTGTTTACAACTTGCTATGACAACAATTTGTAAATTGGGGGACCAAGACTGCCAAGACAAACAAACCCCTCCCACCACTAAGATTCAACCATATCATCACTACACATCATTACCCACTAAAACTATAATAATAATACTAATTAAAATTTAAACAGATTTTTTAGTATTATTATTGGGCGCTTTTCAGTTACTGTGTCTAAACACCCCCAAATCACCACCTATGAACCCTAATCTTCAATTACCTTCATTGACCCAAAATTAAAACCCCAAATGTGCAGATTGATAATTCATTATGTTCTAAACCTACCCCAATCCCAAAACCCCCATCACTTTCACCCAAGGACATCCCCACATGACCCCTGCTGCATACTTCCAAAATATGGACAACAAATCAAGGGCCAGTATGGTTTTCGTGTTGGCTAAGTGATATTCAAGGGCCAAGATCTTCCAAGAACAGCTGGGTACATCTGCAACATCACATGATCCCTATTGACCATTTTCAAACTCGAATCACAAGGGGTATTTCTGGTAGATTAAATGCTAGGGTTTTGTATTTCTTGCTTTCTAGAATCATCCTCTTCATAGTATAAAAGGACCACTCAGCTTGTGATATGGCCTTTGTTCCATTTTCTTGTAATATTTTTTTTATAAATGAATATCTAGAGTATTTTAAAAATCATTTGCAAGAATCTGTGTTCCATTTACTGTTTTAGTAGTGTTAAATTTTTACTTTTCAATGCAAATTTTAGTGTAAGATTTTTTTATCAAGATAATTTTGTTCAAAATAATTTTTTGGCAAATATTATATTAAGATCCGAATTTATAAGAGCTTTTATGAGATGTTAGTTTGACAAGCTATAATCTTGAAAACTCATATTGATTTGTTACTTTTTGTGGTAAAGATTTGTTTCAAAGTTTGTGGTTTCAAGGAGTTGATTTTCAAAAAAAAAAATTTGAATTTGTCTCCAAGTATTTTTATCTTGTTATTCCTGTTAACAAACTACTGTTCCCTAAGCTATTATAAGATTGTTGAGAACAGTCTTTGATAGTTTTTGAAACTTGTGGCCTTGTTGTTTGCTGTTTGTTTCCCCAGGTATCATCAAAGACATCACCACGTAACTGTGGTAGTTACTTGGTGAGGACTGTGGTAGTCCTTTCTCTACATAAGCTCAAACAAGCCGCTCATAAACCTAAGTTACATCTAGCTAAATGGAGGATGGCATCAGCCATCTCTTGGCTTGGAAGTAAGCCAAGAAGGTAAGGCTTCGAACCCCTTCAATTGTTAGTTTGTAAAATTTTGTGGTGTGAATCTGCTTGTGTTGGTTTTGTTGGTAGAATTAGTGCTTGTGTAATGTTACGCATATGTTTCATGTATGTCTAGTTGATAAAATGGTTAAGCTAGTTTCTGCATAAGTTCATTTGTAAAATTTTGCTTTCCTGAAATTTAAAGTGTTGTTTGGTTTGTATGCTATATGAGCTAGGGTGACAACTAAGTGCATCATATTGGCCTTCTCACTTTTATTTTTCTCTGTTGGTCCATGTTTGAGTCTTGGTTTTACTTAATTTGGTATGAATATGAGTTTTCTAATTTAGAATTTTGCATAATTCTGCTCACAGTTTAAACAGTAGGCTACTTGTAGTTTTTTTTTGTCGTGTTTGGTACTGTGAACCTTGATATTTGTTAGGGAACATGTTATTATGAATTGGGTGAAGTTTGCAAGTAGCTTGAGTGGCCTAAGTTCAAGCTTTGAACTCAAAATATCACCTTTTGGTCACTTAAATCAGCAACTCCACTTTTCTGCTATGTCAAGTACACCAGTAGGTATTTAGGGTATTAATCTTTGGTTTTAGGTTTTAATTTTTGGCATACACTTAGGCTTTGGGTTATATAAGTTGTGCAAGATCTGGTCTTAAAGGTTCAATACGTTTTGGAGGGTCAAACGAGCACCAATTGACTCACTGTTAAGCCAACACGCGCCCAGACGCCACAGCTGTCCACAATAGTCCTCTTAGGCTTGATTTTGTCATTCGGGGTTTGGAAAGTTGTTACATAGGTAGGTCTAGGGTAGTTCTAGGATTTCACCATCTGGTGCTCGAGGTTTGGATAACTTTTCGATACCTTATAGCTCACTATTATGCTTTACATAGCGCACAACAACCACTTTTTGTCCACTTTACACCAGCAGGAGTATTAGGCCTCAAATGTGTGTTTTATAACTTGAATTTTAGGTTTACAAGTAGTATAGGTTTAGGTTAGGGGGTGCATTAGCTGGTATTAGAGGATTGTAAGTTGTCTTTGGCTTAAAAACCCTTTAATAACCCACTGTTTGCATAACAACACGCCGTCCCCATTTTTCTGTCCTATTTCCTGAGTTTTGTTGAACTATGGCTTGAATTGTGTTTGTATTTTGTGTATTTTGTTGTTATTGCTGACTCCCCACAACCCAGTGGTTGTGGGGTGCCGTTTGTGCCCAAAAATGCCAACAAACAAGCCTAAAACAAGCGAAAACGAGCCCAAAACGAGCCGAAAAAACATACAACAACTTTTTCTATGTTGTCCGAGAACGCTGCATATTTTTTATTTTTTTTAGTGTTGTCCGATATCGGAAAACACTGATCTTGGACAAGTCCTTTGTCTGGTAGGATATTGGACAACACTAAAGTACTCCACCTTGGAGTACTTTGGGGTACTTTCGTTTTTAGCCATTTTTTTTAATTTTTTTTAACTTTTTAATTTCACCCTTGTTAATTTAGTTAAAAAAAGATTTTTAGAAAAATAATATTTATTTTTAGCATTATTTTATTATTTTTATTATTATTTTAGTTTAAAAAGTGTTTTTAGCCTTTTAAAAATAGAAAAATAGTTTTAAAAATTTTGGAAAAATACTTTTTAGTCTTTAAATAATATAAGTGAGTTATTAGTCCAATAAAATAATATTTTGGGCTTTTTCTTAATTATATTTAATTTTAGGGCTTTAATTAGCATTTAAAATTGAATATTTAATTAATAAAAGTTTTTAAAATATATTTATTGGATTTTTATCCTTATTTATATTATTTTAGACTTAATTTAATCTTTTAATTAAATTTTAGGTTTAATTTTTAATTTCGTCACGTTTTACGTAATTACGTCATCGTTTTACGTCAACGTCGTAGTTTAGTCGTAGTCGTAGCTCGTCTTTAATTTTTCTTTTCTAAACCAAAAACGTCACTAATCCAAACTTGATTTTATATATTTGGCACACCTAATCCACACACCTCCTTCGAGAACTAACCCGCATTTATTCGGTTTCACGTTTTTCCTAAAGCGTGCAACTTAATACTTGCCGCACTTATACGTTCTTTTTCCTAAAAGACGTGTTTTTACTCAACATCACAAACAACCACGAGACAACGAGTTGGAAGGGCACAAATCCCCCACATTATTTATTAGAAAGCATTAAAAAGATAAGCATGAGATCTCCCCCACGAGGCACCTCGTTTTTTATTATTGATTCATGAGCTCGACTCGATCCCCTCAATGCTAATTATCATTGGGGAAGGTGACTTGGTCGAGGTCGTCCAATGAAGGAACTTCCCCACCAAAGTAGTGCTTAAGCCTACGTCCATTCAACTTAAAGTTAGGACCATCATTTTGATCTAGCTCGATGGTCCCATAAGGAAACACTTGTGTTATGGTGAAAGGACCCGGCCAACGAGATTTCAATTTCTCGGAAAATATCTTTAATCGAGAGTTAAAAAGTAACAATTGATCACCAACGTTAAAAACCCGGTTTTTAATCTTTGCATCATGAAATTTTTTAGTCTTTTCTTTGAAAATTAATGAATTTTCATAAGCATTATCTCTTAATTCATCCAATTCATTCAATTGTATTTTCCGGTGATCTCCCGCGGTCTTTAAATCAAAATTTGCAAGCTTAAGGGCCCAATATGCCTTATGCTCCAATTCAATGGGCAAATGACAATTCTTTCCATAAACCAACTTATATGGAGTACAACCGATAGGTGTCTTATAAGCGGTCCTAAAGGCCCATAAAGCGTCATCGAGTTTGTTGGACCATGAAGCACGGTTTTCTCCAATCGACCTCTCTAAAATCCTCTTCAAAGCTCGGTTTGAAACCTCGACTTGCCCACTCGTTTGCGGGTGATAAGCCGTATAAAGACGATGAGTAACTCCATATTTCTTTAAGACCTTCTCGAATTGGTCATTACAAAAATGGGTTCCACGATCGCTTATAATAGCACGAGGGGTTCCAAATCGAGAGAATAGTTTCTTTAAAAACTTCACTACCACACGAGCATCATTAGTAGGTAAAGCCTTAGCTTCCACCCACTTAGAAAGGTAGTCGACGGCGACGAGGATATACTTGTTACCATGAGATGATGGGAACGGCCCCATAAAGTCTATGCCCTAAATGTTGAAAATCTCACACAATTGAAATATATTTTGAGGCATTTCATCACGTTGCGACGATTTTCCTTGACGTTGGCACGAATCACACGACTTCACAAGTGCCTGTGCATCACGATAGATAGTAGGCCAAAAGAAGCCGGCATCGAACACTTTCTTAGCCGTGAGATTAGCACCGTGGTGACCACCCGTGGGTCCCTCGTGACAAGCTCTAAGGATGTTAGAAGCTTCGGCACAAAAAACACAACGTCGAACGAGTTGATCCGCACAAACCCGAAAGAGATAAGGGTCGTCCCCAAAATAGAACTTGACGTCACGAAAGAATTTTCTCTTTTGTTGTGTCGTCATACCCTTGATTATGAAATTGCCCGCATGGTAATTTGCAATGTCGGCAAACCATGGGGTGGTGTCTTTAGAATTCACTACACCGAGAGTCTCAAGAGGAAATGTTTCGGTGATTTACTTGTTCTCGAAGGCATCTTTGTGAGGATCTTCTAGACGAGAGAGATGGCCGGCCGCTAGATTCTCGGCTCCTTTTTTGTCAAGAACGGTGACATCAAATTCTTGGAGGAGGAGCATCCAACAAAGCAATCTCGGCTTAGCATCTTGCTTAGCTAAGAGATACTTGATAGCCGAATGGTCGGTATACACGATGCTTTTAGTTAAGACGAGACATGGTCAGAATTTCTCAAAAGCATAGACCACGGCAAGGAATTCCTTTTCCGTTGTGGTGTACTTTAATTGAGCCTCGGTCATCGTCTTACTAGCATAATGGATAGGACAGAAATGCTTTTCATAACGTTGCCCTAAAACGACCCTAATACTAGGCTTTTACACCTCGTATAAAATCTTGTTGTCCCAAGTCTTTTCGAATTGAAAACCGGTCTTAAGTGCGACTCAATCGTCTTTTGGTGAAACAAGTGAATGGTTTGGTTTTGATTATCTATTTTAAAATAATAGCAAGAAATTTAAGTGTCGTTGAGTAAAGTAGAAGTTAAAAGATTAATACTAAAATGACTAGTAAAAATTAAAGCTTGAAAAACTTAAAGACTAGATTAAGAAAAATACTAGATCACTTAATAAAACTAACACTTGGAACTTTGTTAAAAACAAGAAATTTAAACAATCGGAAAACAAAACAGAAACCTGATCGGAATATTATAAAAAAACAAGACTAATCTGAATGTTATAAATGTCTACTGGTCGGAATGTTTACAAACACCTCCAATCGGAATAGTTAAAATGACCTCGTCGGAATATCAAACAAAGGGTTCAATCGGAAAACACAAAACTGGTCCAGATCGGAATGTATGGAAATAACATCAATCAAAATGATTAACAACTAACACAATCAGAATGTCAAAGAGATGATGATAATCAGAATACAGGGATAGTTCAAATCGGAATACATGCAAAATTCCCAATCGGAATGTTCAAAGAGGGCTCAGATCGGAAAGTGTAAACCCTAATCCGATCACTCGATCGGAATAAGGGGGTGTTCAATCGGAATATGGAGAAACCCTTTTCCGATTGGCAAATCAGAAAAAGGGGAAGGCTGCTCGGAATATGTTAATCGGAAAGGGGTTTATAACCCTTTCCGAAATGTATGGGATTCGGTTATAAGCCAATGAATAAGCTATATTGCCAAGCTTAACACCAAACTAAAACGAATCAAGGATTAAACGGATCAAATAAGCACTTATCACAACTTATCCAACCTCAAAATGAACAAACTTTAAAATCAAACAATAAAAATATGAACTTTTTATGAAAATTTTTAATAAGTAAATAAGCTAAACATAAAAATAAGCCAATAAGCACACGAGTCTCAAAGCTTATCCGTATGAAAAGCTAAGTAATGATCAAAAGATTAACTTTTTAAGCACGAAATCATTAAGAACAACACGGATCATATGAAATTCGCACTAAAATCAATCTAAAATCAAAGAAAGGTAGAATGAGATGAAAGATTAAAAGCTTAAATAGAACTTGATTAATGAAACATAAGCAATACAAATGTTTAATCTTGAAAGATTAAAAGAAAAGATGAAATTTAGTGAGAGAAAGTTTAAGACTTTCTCTCTCTAAAACTAGAAAGAAAAGTTAAAAATAAAAACTAGCTAACCCCCTCCTAATGTGATTAGGAGGGTATTTATAGGGAAGTGGGAGGCATGTGTGGTGCTTTCTTCTTTCTTTTCCTTCTCGACTCGACTTTAGTTCTTTGTCTTTCTCGATGTCGTCTCGGGATTAATTAAACTCGTCTTAACATTTCTTCATTTATTTAGACTCGAGTTCTTCGATTTCATTAACTTCCGTCTTTAGACTTGTTCTTCGATAAATCTTTAGAATAGGTCTTGGACTTCCGTTCTTTTTGCACTCTTGATCTTTTGACTTCGTCTTTTCCCGTTTTCTTTGATAAAAGCCTGTGAAAGACGGTGTTTTCTTCCTTTTTAATCTTTTGGTCCTAAAACACAATAAAAACACAAACCACGCATAATTCCGACTTTTACGACATAAATCACACGTTTTGGTCTTGTTATTATTGGAAATAAGTGGTAAAAGGATAAGTGTTTTCACACTTATTAAATCCCCTACACTTGACCATTGCAATGCCCTCATGCAATGCATTAATTTAAAGCACGGTTTACATTTTCCATCATAAATAACCCACCTTGGCCTTTATTAAATACTAAACATAAAAAGATAGAAACAAGTAAAGAAATTAAAAACTTACATTGGGTTTTGGCAGCCATGAACGTTCATCATCCTCAAGTTTCACGTTCCCCAAACCAAGCTTAAAAACAAGATCATTGTTATTATAAGTTAGCAAACTAACACGAACTCATGTGGGCCAATTACTCACTTAGACTCCCTTATTCCTAGGTGTATCTCTTATATTTTATTTTTATCTTGAATGATCACGAGGATGCATTGTTTGACTTATTTTGATATTTATTTAGGCCGAAAATAAAGTGAACGATTTCATCAATAGTTAGCTAAAGGACCAAATCTTTTAAAACTGCTTCTCGGGACCTCATAAAGTTCATATCTTGGCATAACTCGCTTCACGATTTGAGACCTTTCTCGGACCGATATTTGGCAGCGACTTCATACTTCGAATCTTGAGAGACGTTCTTGAAATTATGGTCTTCTCTTCATAATAGAAATTTCTTCACTTGAAGTTTTGAGAGATTCTTCATCTTTGGACCACGACTTCTTCATTTTTCTCCAATCTTTATTTTGGACTTTGATATACAACGATCCGCCTCCTTTTAGGACTTGGATCTATTTATCCTCATACCTTGTTAGGGTCTTTTTGGATAGACTTCTCCATAATCTTTTGGGAAGTATTTGCTTTTCGTCGTGTGTCTCGATCCTTCATATTGATTTTCGATAAATGATTCTTCACATCACTTTTGGATCTTTAGCAACAAACTGTAGCCCTCATGCCTTGTTAGGGCCTTTTCGGACTCGCCAATCTTCGCATCCCACTTCAATAAGTTATGCCTTGGCTATGAACTCTAATCCATACCGAGCAACTTTTAAATGATCTGGGGCTAGAAGCTAAGTAACCTTTTAAATCGTACGACCTTATTTATTGCAGATAGATTTATTAACAAGCGAAGGGAGAATAGGCTTATAATTAACTCACATAAATTCACGAAAGAATGCCGAACTTATAATTGACTCTATCATCTCTCATTCTCCACAGTTTAAAATCTCAAGGATTGAGACTCGTGGATGCTTAGCCTATTAAATCAAAGTTTTGGGTTTTCGAGTCGCCTATAGGATCTTGCAAATTCTTAGACTTTTTCAAGTTTAGAAATCGCATTTTAAAGTTCCCTTGATAAACGACTCTCTAGGATCAATTATAGGAACTTGCGAAAAGTTCTTGTTCTTAACCCGTGAGAGTTAAGACTTTCGCGTTTTATAGCTCCCTATATAAAAGCCTAACAAAACTTGACTTAAACATGTTAAGGATACTGGCTAGAGTAAACTTAGGTAAGTAAACTCGGGTTGAGTCAAAATGTTCATGACTAAGAAAAATTTAAAACCACTTTATTGAAAATTTATTCTAGCAATGGAAAGAAAATAATAATAACAAAGGCAAATACAACTATACAAAAATAGATTAAAAATTTTGAAAAATGTCAAAAAATCAAATTTTCCGGTTAAAATGAGGGCAAATTCATGGAAAAGACCACTTACTTCGATAGAAGTCCCCCCTACACTTGAGATAAACATTGTCCTCAATGTTTAAGCATGTGGGAGTAAACTCCCCTACACTTATGACATTGTGCACTTTGTTTAAATCTTGCTAAGGAAAGGACAACTAAAGTGAGTTCAATGTGAACATATAAAAAATATGAAATATTGAATCACAAGAGTTTAGGATAGAACCGGGAAGATGGGAACATGGTATCACGGTTTGTCAAAAGTCATCAAGATGGATCTTTGAAGCTTTAATCCCTGCACAGCACAAGAAACAAGACAACAAACACATACGGGGCTCCCCCTACACTTATTATGAAAGCAGTAAAGGATAGATCACGGGTTGCCTCCCGAGAAGCGCTTGTTTTTGTTCACTGAGTCACGAGCCTGACTCGACCCAATTTAGTTCATGGTGAACGTGGTGAGGGATGGAATCATCTCATGAGAGATGTCCTCACCAAAGTACAGCTTCAAACGCTGGCCATTCACCTTGAAGTTGGGCCCATTCGGCTGAGAAAGTTCAATGGTCCCATAAGGAAAGACTTTGGCGACGGTGAATGGACCAGACCAACGGCTCTTCAACTTGCCAGAGAAGATCTTCAACCGAGAGTTAAAAAGTAAGACTTGATCACCAACGTGGAACTCTCGGTTCTTGATTTTTGCGTCATGAATGATCTTGGTCTTCTCCTTGTAGATCAGCGAGTTCTCATAAGCTTCATTCCTTAGTTCGTTGAGCTCGTTGAGTTGAATCTTGCGATGATCACCGGCTTTGTTGATGTCGAAGTTAGCCCACTTCAAGGCCCAGTGTGCCTTATGTTCCAGCTCGATGGGGAGGTGGCATGCTTTCCCATACACAAGACGATAAGGTGTACAACCGATCGGGGTCTTATAAGCAGTACGGAAAGCCCACAGAGCATCATCTAACTTATCGGCCCACGCGGCGCGATGCTCTCCCACAGTACGCTCCAAAATTCGCTTCAATCCACGGTTGGATATCTCGGCTTGCCCATTGGTTTGGGGATGATACTCGGTGGAAAGACGGTGATTGACACCATACTTAGCCAAGACTCTTGCAAATTGATCGTTGCAAAAATGAGTCCCGCGGTCACTGATGATAGCACGAGGAACGCCGAATCGAGCGAAAAGCTGCTTCAAAAAGTTCACAACCACCCTCGCATCGTTCGTAGGGAGAGCCTTGGCATCAACCCATTTAGAAATGTAGTCGACGGCGACGAGGATGTACTTGTTCCCTTTGGAGGATGGAAATGGCCCCATAAAGTCGATGCCCCATACATCAAAGATTTCACATTCCTGTATGAAATTTTGAGGCATCTCATCCTTATGTGTGATCTTGCCTTGGCGTTGGCAAGCATCACAATGCTTAACCATTTCGTGAGCGTCACGATAAATGGTGGGCCAATAGAATCCAGAATCAAACACTTTTTTAGCGGTGTAGTTGGGACCAAAGTGACCACCGGTGGGTCCTTTGTGGCAAGCTTGGAGAATGTCAAAAGCTGCCGGTCCGTCAACACATCGACGAATGATCAGATCAGCACATTGTTTGAATAGAAAAGGGTCATCCCCAAAGTAAGTCTTAACATCATTCAAGAACTTCTTCTTTTGTTGGGATGTTAACCCTTTGATGAGAATACCACCCGCTAAGTAGTTTGCAATGTCCGCAAACCACGGGGTGTCATCAAGATTAAGATTTATAGACATTAAGGTCTCAAGGGGGAAAGAGTCATTGATCTCTTTGTTCGGATGATCCCCTTGATATGGATCCTCAAGTCTGCTCAGATGATCCGCGGCCAGGTTTTCGGCTTCCTTCTTGTCACGAATTTCAATGTTGAATTCTTGAAGGAGTAAAACCCAGCGAAGAAGTCTTGGCTTAGAATCATGCTTTGTTATCAAGTACTTCAACGCGGAATGGTCCGTGTATACGATGGTGGGGGATAAAACAAGATAGGGGCGAAATTTCTCAAAAGCATAGACAACAGCTAAAAGCTCTTTTTCAGTTGTCGTATAATGCAATTGAGCCCCTGTCATTGTTTTGCTAGCATAGTGGATTGGTTGGAAGTGTTTATTCACTCTTTGGCCCAAAACCGCACCAATAGCGAAGTCGCTAGCATCGCACATCAATTCAAAGGGTAGCTCCCAATTAGGGGTAACCAAGACCGGTGCCTTAGTTAGCTTATCCTTAAGAAGATTGAAGGCTTCGATACACTCTTTAGAAAAGATAAAAGGAGTATCTTTTTCCAAGAGGTGGGTCATCGGGCGAGCGATTTTAGAGAAATCCTGAATGAATCGATGATAGAAGCTCGCATGACCCAGAAAACTTCTCACACCCTTCACGGTTGAAGGTGGAGGTAATTTGGCTATGACATCTACTTTAGCACGGTCGACTTCAAGACCGGATTTAGAGATTTTGTGTCCTAGCACAATGCCTTCTTTTACCATAAAATGGCATTTTTCCCAATTTAGAACAAGGCGAGTGTCTTCGCACCGCTTAAGCATACGTTCCAAATTGGCAAGGCAAGAAGAGAAGGAATCCCCAAAGACCGAGAAATCATCCATGAAGACTTCCATGGTTTGCTCAACCATGTCATGGAAGATAGCCAACATGCACCTTTGGAATGTCCCAGGGGCATTGCATAAGCCAAAAGGCATTCTTTTGTAAGCAAATGTGCCATAGGGACAAGTGAATGTTGTCTTCTCTTGATCTTGGGGATCGATGGGTATTTGAAAATAACCCGAGAAACCATCAAGAAAGCAGTAATATTCATTACCCGCTAAACGTTCAAGCATTTGGTCCATAAAAGGTAGAGGGAAATGATCCTTTCTCGTGGCATCATTGAGTTTGCGGTAGTCTATACAAACTCTCCACCCAGTAACGAGACGGGTAGGAATCAACTCGTTGTTGGCATTGGGCACAACGGTGATTCCGCCTTTCTTAGGTACACAATGGACTGGACTAACCCATGGTGAATCCGAAATAGGGTAAATCATACCCGCATCAAGAAGTTTGATAACCTCTTTTTTGATGACTTCATGGATTTTAGGATTCACCCTTCGTTGGCTTTGAATAGTGGGCTTAAAGTCGTCCTCCATGAGAATTTTATGTGAGCAAAAGTGAGGATCAATTCCACGGATGTCGGATATTTTCCAAGCGATAGCTCTTTTATGCTTCTTCAACACGGCGATGAGTCGGGCTTTGTCTTCTTCTTGCAGGTCCTTCGCGATGATGACCGGTAACTTCTCGTTGTCTTCAAGGAAAACATACTCAAGATGAGGAGGTAGGTCCTTAAGCTCAAGAGTAGGAGGATCCTCAATAGTTGGTGAAACTAACGATGGATCATCATTAGTCACCTCTTTAGGAGAAGGAGGAGAAAACGGGTCCTCATTGAGAAGTCTCTCAATAGTACGAATGTCTTCATCCCAATTGGTGGACAAATTATCATACTTAAGATCAAGAGGACCCAAGCTCGCTTCGAAATCATCCAAGTCACTTTCTCTAAAAGGAGTCGATGCCGAAGCAATTGAGGCAACGGTCTCAACATTGGGTAGAGAAGAAAGAGTACTTTTGCAAGCATCATGAAAATGTTCTTCACAAGCCTCATGGAGAACATCAATAGCATTAACACTCTCATATGAATAAGGTTTCTTAGAAATCTTACCCATGTTGAAGACAATTTTATCGTCACCAACTCTCATGATTATTTCGCCCGCGGCTACATCAATGAGAGTGCGACCGGTCCTCAGGAAGGGACGTCCAACGATTAATGGAACACGAGGGTCCATCTCGTAGTCAACGACAACAAAATCCGCTGGGAAGGTGAATTTGTCCACGCCAACAAAGACATCTTTGGCTATCCCCACTGGATAAGCAACCGTACGGTTGGCTAATTCCAAAGTCATTTTGGTGGGGACTAGCTCGGGGAGAGATAATTGCTTCCAAACACTTAACGACATTAAGTTTATACTGGCACCTAGATCGGCTAGGGCCATGCAATTCTCTACTCCCGGGAAGTTGCAAGGAATCAAGAAGCGACCCGGATCACCAAGTTTGGTGGGCAATTTCCTTAAGAGCACTGCAGAGCAGTTCTCATTAAGTTGGGTCTGAGAAATGTCAAGAAGCTTTTCCTTATCACTTAGAAGATCTTTAAACATCTTAGCGTATTTGGGCATGTGAGCGAGAGCCTCGGCAAAGGAGATGTTAAAATTCAATTGTTTAAACATTTTTAGAAAGTTTGAAACCTGAATATCATCCTTGCTCTTTTGCTTCTCTTTCCTCAACCTTGAAGGATAAGGTATATTGGATGAAGAAGAAGGCTTAAGGGGAGTAGGATCACTCACAACCACGGGTGGTGGGGAAATGGGGATAGAAGGTGAAGGAGGTGAGGGAAGTTGCTCGGTTTCCTTGTTCACAATCACGGGTGGAGGTGTAGGAAGCTCGGGTTCCGTATAACCTTTTCCACTACGAGTGGTGATTGCTTTCATCTCCCCTCTTGGATTCGAAACGGTATTACTCGGAAGAGTACCCGAAGAAGAGGGTTGATTACCTTGGATGAGCGAACCAATCATATCACGAAGGTTAACCGCTTGAGTATTGAAAGAGTCTCTCATGTTTGCATGAATTTCATTGCTGTGTTTTGCCATGTCATTCCTTAGCTCGGCTCGAATATTGTTCCCTTGTTTCGCCATTTCTCCCTTCAAGTTGCGGACTTGACTCTGAAGATTCGTCACCATCTCCCGATTAGTCTTCATGAATGTCTCGACGTCTAGACTCACTGCCATCGGTTGATTGAGAGGTGGAGCTTGGTAAACTTGAGAATTTCCTTGAGGTGGGTATGGGTTTCGTTGGGATTGATATTGATTGTTAGCACGAGGTTGGGATTGGTTGTTTTGGTTATAGCTTTGTTGTTGGTTTTGGTTTACAGGAGGGAAACTGGGTGGAGCAAGATAGTTGTTCGAACGACAACTTAGCAAGCCATGGTCTCCTTGAGGGCGGGCTTGATAGCCTCCCATGGGATAAGTGCCGTAAGCTGCGTTAACGTTTTAAGAAAAATTGCCTTGGGTAGAAGGACAATCATTATAAGAATGAGGACCACCACATTTGTCACAAGAAATAGCAACGGCTTTAGCTTGTTGAAAGTGGTTTGTGGCCATGGACATGAAATCCATGTGCATACTCGCGATTTGTCGGGTAAGTTCGGATACCTCGGGATTAGAAGTAGTAGAAGAAACATTGACTCTCTGATTAGATCTTGAGGATGCGGATGAATCCCAATTATTGTGGTGAGTAGTCATGTTTTTAATCAACTCTCTACACTCCTCCGGTCTCCTTTTCATAAAAGTACCACCGGCGGCGGCATTGATCGTGTCACGATCATGAAAAGTGAGACCATTGTAGAAGGTGTCAATGAGAGTGACGGGGAGCATATTGTGATTTGGACAGCGGTCGATCAAATCATTGTATCGTTCCCAAGCATCGAAAAGCGATTCATCATTTTCTTGCATGAATCCACTGATTTGGTTACGAAGGCTTGTGACCATGGATGGGGGAAAGTAGCGCGACAAAAAGCGTTGAGTCATGTCATTCCACGTATGAATAGAATTCTTAGGAAGACGTTCAAACCATTTTTCGGCATGGTGAGAAAGCGAGTGGGGAAAAAGTTGAAGGCGAAGTTCATCCGTAGAAACACCGGGGCACTTCATGCTTTGGGTTATGGTAATGAATTTGTCGAGGTGTTTGTTGGCATCATCATCCGGAATTCCGCGAAATGGGTTAGTTTGCACTTGTTGGATCATGTGATGCTTCAACGAAAACTCCTGAGCCGTGACGTGCATTGGCGCAATCGGGCCTCCGCGTCCGTTCATGGTGGATTGACACAATTCCTCCATTGTTCGTAAATCAGGTAGGAGGACATTGTTGTTGTTGTTATTATTGAGATTGGGTAGAGGTGGGTTATTATTGTTGTTATTAACACCAGCCATATCTAGATCTTCACGAGTCTCGGGCTCAGAATAGTTCGAAGATCTAGTACGCATACACCTGCAGAATAAAAATATACACAGAGAATATCTATATAATCCTTTTGGTGCAAAACCTTTGGAAAAGAATTGCTTTTAATGAATTTTTAATGTTTTTGTATTTTTGAAGAGTTTTATATTTTTTATGGATTTTTTTGAAAATTTTTGAAGCAAGGAAACTAACGTTCAAAGAACGGATCCCAGAATTCAATGCGTCTCTCACTAGAAACCGTTAATCGCAACGAAAAGAGCCGCCAGCGGCGCCATTTAATACTAGGCTTTTACACCTCGTATAAAATCTTGTTGTCCCAAGTCTTTTCGAATTGAAAACCGGTCTTAAGTGCGACTCAATCGTCTTTTGGTGAAACAAGTGAATGGTTTGGTTTTGATTATCTATTTTAAAATAATAGCAAGAAATTTAAGTGTCGTTGAGTAAAGTAGAAGTTAAAAGATTAATACTAAAATGACTAGTAAAAATTAAAGCTTGAAAAACTTAAAGACTAGATTAAGAAAAATACTAGATCACTTAATAAAACTAACACTTGGAACTTTGTTAAAAACAAGAAATTTAAACCATCGGAAAACAAAACAGAAACCTGATCGGAATATTATAAAAAAAACAAGACTAATCTGAATGTTATAAATGTCTACTGGTCGGAATGTTTACAAACACCTCCAATCGGAATAGTTAAAATGACCTCGTCGGAATATCAAACAAAGCGTTCAATCGGAAAACACAAAACTGGTCCTGATCGGAATGTATGGAAATAACATCAATCGGAATGATTAAAAACTAACACAATCGGAATGTCAAAGAGATGATGATAATCGGAATACAGGGATAGTTCAAATCGGAATACATGCAAAAATTCCCAATCGGAATGTTCAAAGAGGGCTCAGATCGGAAAGTGTAAACCCTAATCCGATCACTCGATCGGAATAAGGGGGTGTTCAATCGGAATATGGAGAAACCCTTTTCCGATTGGCAAATCGGAAAAAGGGGAAGGCTGCTCGGAATATGTTAATCGGAAAGGGGTTTATAACCCTTTCCGAAATGTATGGGATTCGGTTATAAGCCAATGAATAAGCTATATTGCCAAGCTTAACACCAAACTAAAACGAATCAAGGATTAAACGGATCAAATAAGCACTTATCACAACTTATCCAACCTCAAAATGAACAAACTTTAAAATCAAACAATAAAAATATGAACTTTTTATGAAAATTTTTAATAAGTAAATAAGCTAAACATAAAAATAAGCCAATAAGCACACGAGTCTCAAAGCTTATCCGTATGAAAAGCTAAGTAATGATCAAAAGATTAACTTTTTAAGCATGAAATCATTAAGAACAACACGGATCATATGAAATTCGCACTAAAATCAATCTAAAATCAAAGAAAGGTAGAATGAGATGAAAGATTAAAAGCTTAAATAGAACTTGATTAATGAAACATAAGCAATACAAATGTTTAATCTTGAAAGATTAAAAGAAAAGATGAAATTTAGTGAGAGAAAGTTTAAGACTTTCTCTCTCTAAAACTAGAAAGAAAAGTTAAAAATAAAAACTAGCTAACCCCCTCTTAATGTGATTAGGAGGGTATTTATAGGGAAGTGGGAGGCATGTGTGGTGCTTTCTTCTTTCTTTTCCTTCTCGACTCGACTTTAGTTCTTTGTCTTTCTCGATGTCGTCTCGAGATTAATTAAACTCATCTTAACATTTCTTCATTTATTTAGACTCGAGTTCTTCGACTTCATTAACTTCCGTCTTTAGACTTGTTCTTCGATAAATCTTTAGAATAGGTCTTGGACTTCCGTTCTTTTTGCACTCTTGATCTTTTGACTTCGTCTTTTCCCGTTTTCTTTGATAAAAGCCCGTGAAAGACCGTGTTTTCTTCCTTTTTAATCTTTTGGTCCTAAAACACAATAAAAACACAAACCACGCATAATTCCGACTTTTACGACATAAATCACACGTTTTGGTCTTGTTATTATTTGAAATAAGTGGTAAAAGGATAAGTGTTTTCACACTTATTAGGCCCCTATAGCATAATCACTTGCATCGCACATGATTTCAAAGGGTAATTCCCAATTAGGAGCAACAAGAATGGGAGCTTCGGTAAGTTTCCTTTTAAGAGTTTTGAAAGCTCTAACACAATCCTCATTAAAGTTAAAAGGAGCATCCTTCTCGAGAAGGCGTGTCATAGGTCGAGAGATTTTCGAAAAGTCTTTGATGAAACGACGATAAAAGCCCGCGTGGCCTAGGAAACTCCTAACTCCCTTAACGGTTTTGGGATGAGGTAATTTGTCGATGACTTCTACCTTAGCTTTATCGACCTCAATCCCCACTTTCGAGACCTTATGCCCTAAGACGATTCCTTGTTTACATATAAAATGACATTTTTCCCAATTAAGCACAAGGTTGGTTTCTTCAAAACGTTTAACATTTGCTCGAGATTAGATAAACACGACGTGAACGAATTGCCAAACACCGAAAAGTCATCCATAAACACTTCCATCGACTTCTCGATCATATCATGAAAAATAGCCATCATACACCGTTGAAACGTACCCGGTGCATTACAAAGTCCGAAAGGCATCCTACGATAAGTAAACGTTCCATAAGGACACGTGAATGTAGTTTTCTCTTGATCACGAGGGTCGATAGGGATTTGAAAGTAACCGGAAAAACCATCTAAAAAGCAATAGAATTCATTTCCCGCAAGTCGCTCCAACATTTGATCCACGAAGGGCAAAGGAAAGTGGTCTTTACGAGTGGCGTCATTTAACTTTCGGTAGTCAATACACACCCTCCAACCGGTCACAACACGAGTGGGAATTAAATCGTTGTTTTCATTGGGCACAACGGTCATTCCTCCCTTTTTAGGGACACAATGGGTTGGGCTCACCCATGGGCTATCAGAGATAGGATAAATCATTCCCGCGTCAAGAAGTTTTAAAATTTCCTTTTTTATGACATCGTGAATATTAGGGTTTACCCTTCTTTGACTTTGAATTGCGGGTTTGTAGTCCTCCTCCATTAAAATCTTGTGAGTACAAAATTTTGGGTCAATACCCTTAATGCCGGAAATTTTCCACGCAATTGCCCCTTTATGAGCTTTAAGAACTTTCAAGAGCGCGGTTTTTTCATCATTAGCAAGACCTTTTACAATAATAACCGGCAACTTGTCATCACCTTCCAATAATGCATATTCAAGGTGAAATGGAAGATCTTTCAATTAAAGGATAGGCGGTTCCTCGATTGAAGATTTTTGCTCAACACTCATAACTTCCATCGGCGGAAGAAATGGTGGAATAGAAGTATCATTACCAATAATCACCTCATCTTCATTGTCGATTTCCTTTGAAGTAAAATCGCCTCCTTGGAATGGAGTGAGATTTGGTGTAGAATTGGCAAGAATTGGATCCAAAATAGTGGGATTGCCAATTGATGAGCTATCGAAAAAACCTAACACTTCTTGTGAAAACTCATCGCAAACCACATCAACTAAGTCGATGTGATTGATGGTAGCGATTGCATAAAAATGAGAAGGTTTTGAGTTTTGAGTAGCGTTTGTAACCAGTTCCTCTTCGTTGAATCTCAAAGTAATAGTTCTTGCATGAACGTCGATAAGCGATCTCGAGGTGTCTAAAAATGGACGACCTAAAATTAGAGGAACTTGAGGATCCGCGGGGATGTCAACTACTATAAAATCAACCGGATAGTAGAACTTACCCACTTTCACGAAAACATCCTTGACTACTCCACATGCTAAAATCGTAGAATGATCGGCCATCTCGATAGACATGTTCGAAGGAGTAAAGCCGGAAGCGAAAGCGATTTCCAAATGGAAAATGGCATCAAATTAATGCTCGCACCAAGATCGGCCAAGGCGAGGCATTCTTTCATATCTTGTATATCACAAGGAATGAGAAACTTCCCGGGGTCACCAACTCTTTCCGGTATGCGGTTAAGATAAACTGAAGAACATTAGCAAGCTTTGAAAGCTTTTCCTTATCGTTCATCATACTTTTAAAAGTGGAAGCGAAACGAGTCATATATAACAACGCGTCGGCTAAACTTACATCAAAATGAACTTGTTGAAACATTTTTATAAAAAGCTCGATTTGTTGTTTGTTACGTTCTTGCAGTTTCTCTTTGTTTTGTCTTGAAGGGTAAGGTAAGGGCGGTGTGGGTTGGACATTAGGCAACGACCTTGGAATCTCGGGTTCCATGATTGGTATTGGTTCAACCGTAGGTGTGGCATGAGCGGTACTTCGTGGGCTTGTGATATGCTCCTTTTTGACCATCACCTCGGGCTCTTTCTCGATTTCCTTCTCCGTAGAAGTACTTGGACGAGAGATTGGTTCCTTGAAAGTTTTACCACTACGTGTAGTAATAACCTTCATTTCTCCCTTCGGGTTTGCAATGGTATCACTAGGAAGACCACCCGAGGAAGAGGGTTTACACATGATTGCTTCAAACATTTTTGCCATTCGGTCTTCAAATTTTGATTGCCTAGCATCCGCTTTTAACAATTCTTGCTTAATCTCATGTTGTCCTTGTTCCATCTTTTGTTGATTTTGTTGAAGACGTTGAACGTTTCCTTCCATTTTATTAGCATGAGTCTTAAGTTCATTAGCAAGTTCGTTTTTAAACTCGTTTTTCAACTCGGATCTTAAGCTAATCATTTCACGTTGCATATTATCAAACTTATCATCGTTTGATTTAGCATAATTCAAAAATTCTCCTTGAAGATTTTTGGTGTGATCATTTTGAAAACCTTGTGTAGTAGTTTGAAAATCACGGTTTTGGTTTTGATTTGCAACTTGTCCATTCCCACTTTGATAATTACCTTTGTTATAATTACGTGAATTGCCTTGATAACCACCATTTTGATTGTTGTTTCGATAGTTGTTAGCATTTTGATTTGGTGGAGCTTGATTTGGGGGGAACCTTGGCCGTTTTTGTAAAACCCGCATGCTTTTACCATGAATAGTACCCTTAAGATCGTACGTACTAGATTAAAACTTTCCTTTTATAGTACGATTACGTTTACGTGTTAGGATATTACATATTACGTACGTGTTAGTACACGATAAGTATTTACTACGCACGAACACGCAATAATTATTTGACAATAGTTAATCACGAACACGCGATCATGAAATCACGAACGTAATTAAATCACGAACTATTGTTAATTATATATATATATATATATATAATTATTACGAGTTTAAGTAAATATATTAGGTCACGGTAATTATTTAACGAGAACACACAAAACGCGAACACAAATAAACACGAACAAACACGTAAAACACGAACACGAGAACACACTTATTAATTAGACACGGAAAACATTCGGGTTACCCCTTGTGGGCCCCATTACCACGAAATTAAGGAGGGAGGATGGGCTTAGCCCATCAATTTTTACAGGTTAAGGAAGATTACACTACTCATTTTTTTTCTATAGAAGAATTTTTACAGAAACCTAAAAACTCCTCCTCCTCCTTTTTTTTCTCTTTTGGCCGCCACCCTAAGAACACCACAAGGAGGTGGTTTGTGATCTTGGATCTTGGAATTTTAGTTGGTGATCGTGTTTGTTCTTCATCCTTTTGATCCACGAATTCGGTAAATCCTTTTTAAACCTTTTCTTTTGATTTGATCTTTTTATAAATCAAGAACATGTTATGTTTTTACAAAAACCTAATAATTAAACATGGATCTAACATGTTTGGGGTTTAATAAAATCATAAGTATGTTTTAAGGGGTGTTTGTTTTTAGTCGCGGCTTACACCGAACCCGAAAGGGGATTCGGTTTGGCCAACCGACCACCACCAAGAACATATATGGTCTCGGTTGGTGTGTGTGGGTCCCACGGCAGCCTCAAGACACGGGGTACCCCGATTTGGTTCGGGGTACGGTGTCGATTTCATGTCCGGTTCATTGTTTTAGTCTAGATCCGGTTCATGGTGTATGTTAGTTTTTTTATGTTTATGATCTTATGTTAAAAATTAAATTAATAAAATGATATGATTAATTTAATAACATGACTTAGGTTATTTTAATTATTATAATCATGAAATTAATTAACCTAAGTATTTTATATTTTAGACTTATAATTAATTAATTATTTAAAAACCATGACTATAATTAATTAATTAACATGACTTAGGTTATATTATTAATATATAATAATACAAGTTTTAACCTAAGTATTTAACTTTATTTAATTAAAAACATGTTATATAGTTTAATTAAATATTTTAACCTATAGTTTAATTTAATTACATGAAATAATTATTAAACTATAGATTATATCATATGACTTAGAAAATAATCATGAAAACACTTAGGCTTATATACTTAGCTTATTTAACCAGCTTATTTCTAATTATGGAAACTTTCTATTTTTAGAAACTTAATTAAATAAGGCAACTAATCTATTCATGGAAACCTTCTATTTTTAGAAACTTATTTATTTCAGGCAGCTAATCTATTTATGGAAACTTATTTAATTAAGGCAGCTGATCTATTTATGGAAACTTTCTATTTTTAGAAACTTATCTATTTTAAACAGTAAATCTATTTTTGGTAACTTTCTATTTTTGGAAACTTTCTATTTTTGGAAACTTTCTATTTTTGGAAACTTTCTATTTTTGGAAACTTTTTATTTTAGGAAACCTGCTATTTTTGGAAAGTTACTTATTATTACATAGTAAGTATAATAATACATGAAATACCAGAAATACTTAATCAGATTAAACAGAATAAGATAAACACAGTTTAAGGCTTTAAACAGTAAAACATGGTAAGAACCTATAAAATAAGCTAAGACATGACGTAAAACCAGCTACGTAATTAGTAAGCAGATACTTATTCATGTATGTATTTATGTAGCACTAGTGATTCGGAAGTAGGATTCCTCTCAGTTCATCTTCTTCGTTCACTAGACATAAGGTACGGATTCCCGTCCTTTCAGTATGGACATTCTTTCCTTATTAGGATTCCCCGTATGCAGCCAACTGTTTTCCCGTAGTATAAGTTATGTGTTTGATTGCTTATGTTTAATTAATATTACCTATAGCCATATACATGCATGACCAGTTTCATCTAGTTATGGAGGTACCATAACCATAACATTAGAGGCACTGATGTTATGACTTCACCACGGCGGAGTGATTGCTCGTGGCGTCCCTTCAGCTTTTGGCCATTTATTTTATATTTATCATGTGGGGTGTATGGGTGCATCCTAGTTACATGTTTTCAGTCAGGATTTCATGGTGAATGTGGTGTGTGCCTTGCATCCTTCACAAGGAGCTGATCCCTCCTACCCAAAATCAGTATATTAAATTAGAGGCAGCCCTCTAATTTGCATGATGAGGTCACCCCTCCAAGTATTCATGCACGGTGGATTTTCATGACCTATATTGGCTAATGGTAAAATATGATAAACAGTTTTTACAAGATAAACATAAGGCTTTTCAAACTATAAAACCAGTTTTATGAACATGTTCCAGGTTTTCTAGGACTTATATATTTCCGCTGCTATTAAGTCTTTATTATGCTTAGTCATTCATACTATGTCTATATCCGTGTACTGAGCGTTTTGCTCAGCCGTTACTTTCCTTTCCATGTCCCAAAACGACAGGTACTCTAGGAAAGACTCGAGCATTTGGGGGACGTGCATAGGATGGAAGCTGCTAGAGACTTCTTTTCCTTTTTGCCTTCATTTACTTATGCTTGTTTAGCCTTTCATTCATTTATTTTGCTTTATTATGTTTTGGGCTTATGTTTGGGAACCGATGTTTGATTCCGGTTATCCTTATGGTCATGTAATGTTTTATACATTTATCCTTGTATGCTTTGATGACACGCCATAATTACGCGTGGCATTCCATTATCAAAATAGGGTGTTACAATTATGGTATCAGAGCCAAGGCTTCGACCTGTAGGCTCTAAAACTCGACCTGTGACTAGTGGGTAGTCACCAGGAGCTTCCTAAGCCAACGTTTGTAATTCTACGTATTGACGTTTTCAGCGCATTGTTGTTTTAACCATGATGTTTTCAGCACCTTGAGGTTTTAACCTTGATGTTTCATCGATATTGTTTTACTAATATGGATGGACAACCGTCATTCATATTTAGTTATGTGTCATTGATTCATGCATAATGTTCCTCGTGAACTGTGGCTATGTGAAATGAACCCAGTAGTTCATAATTAGTCACATAAAAATTTTTTCTGATAAGTTTTGACAGATGAGTTTCATTTATTTATGTTTCACGTATCATTGTTGCAGGGATTATGACTAAGTAATGGTTGGTACAGGACTAGCCCTATTTAGTCGCATGTGCTTTTATCAAAACTTTTAACTTTGGGACCGACCCATAGGCGTCCCCTCGCCATGTCTTTTGTTTTGGAACCGACCCATAGGCGTTCCCTCGCACATATAAAGGTTTTATAAACTACATTACGCATTCATGCATTGTTTTTCATGCATAAAATTTTTCTCATGATTTAAATTGGCATAAATTTTTTTCATGTCCCCTCATATGTTATTATGTTTTTATGTCAAGTATGTTTTCATACTGTCATGGTTAACTTCAGTTTCATGTTGATTATGTTATACACTTCTTCGTAATAGACGGTTTCATGTTTCTTCATGATAATTCCGTCTTCATGTTGATTATGTGTTACGCCTCTTTTGTTATTTACGTTGTCCTGCAAGGCATTGTTAGATTTCATTGAATCATGCTTTCATGATAATCATGGTTGGTTTTCATAGATCATGCTGTCAGGCAAATCATCGTTGAATTTTGTGTAACCACACTTTAACGTTTCCGTTATAACCAGAATGATGTCTATGCTAATACTGCCAGGTTATCATGATGGTTTTCCTAACCGTTTAACCGGTATACTTTCCTTAAATCATGATAAATGATCGACCCCATACCGATCATTTCATGTACATTCAACGTGTACTCTATGTACCGTGTTCCATGTGTATTACACGTACCTAAATCCATGTGTTTTTCACTTGCAATACTTCACGAGTATTCGCTAGTCGATTCTAAATCATCTCAGGCGTATTTTCAATTGCTGATATTCTACAAGATTGCTGATGCCTCTCACAACTTGGAGATGTTACTAAAGGTTGATGCTGCTGATGTTTTTCGAAGACGCTACGAGATGCGGATGCTGTTCATAACCTGGCGATCCTACAAGACGAAGACAAAGGCGTCAGAGCAAAGAAATTGGACGAGAAGATGCTTCACCATCAGATGATTCCCATCAATCATTGCCCCAAATTCTTAGTTACATGTCACACGTCATTCGGCTGTCATTTCAGCCATATGAGTGCAAACCGGTACTAGCCGGCCACTCAGCTGAATAGTACATGAATCACGGTCATGAGAATGACCATCATGGAACTGACAGACAGGACGATAGTAACCACTACTATGACAACAACTATCCTAGAAATCGCAACCGAGGCTCCGGCCGCGGACGTGATCAGAATACAAATGATCAGTAGTCCAACCGATCCGCCAATTCTGGCATAATAACCTAATATTTGTAGTTCTATTTGTTTCACATCTCGAGACACATGTCAAGACATCAGTCAAGACACATGTCTCACGTATACCTCCTGAAGACACATGTCAAGACACCAGTCAAGACATATGTCATGCTTATAGTTCCAAGAAACGAGTCAAGACACATGACTCACGTCCAACTATGGAACATTTCTAAGAAATTCAGGGTACCCTCCAAGGGTATATCTATTTTGTTTTGCCATGTATTAATCAGGCCACAAGAATTTCAATACCATTATCGGCGCATCAGTGAGAACTGTCACGTTACCGATGTCACTTTCATTTCTTTCTCCATAGTTCACATATTCATGACCATGAAGGACGCCTTTCGTATTCCCACGCATACGAAGGTTTTCCTTCAGTTAAATGATGAGATCTAAGCTACTAACGCATTTCCTCGGACAGACACGAGATGAATTTTATCTTAATTATGGGCTATGAACAGCAAACCATGCTACGATTCATAATTATGTACAGTAGTTCAGGCCCCTGAATACATTCAGCTTGATTCTCCACCAGGAAAATCTGTACAAATTAGCTATGCTTCCCAAGCATGTGCTTTGTTAGCCATGATTGCTAAATTTTCTAGTGGTCAGTAAGACACGACTACTAAAGTCCTTTTACGCATAACCAACGGATTATTCCAAAATTGTTCCTTACACTCCAGAAGAACCTTCAAGGAGAAGGACGGTAACATAAGATTATGTGTCGACTACCGTCGATTTTTAAACAAATCACCATTTACGACCGTTACTCTCCTCCATGTATTGACAAGATCGAATTCATGATCATGCTGCCAATAGTGACGGGTGAAAGAGCAGGACATGTCCATGACTGCTATTCGTACACAACTCGGTTATGCTAGATTTATGATTTTGAATTAGTCTCATCAATGCTCCAACGGCATTATAAGAATGAGTTTCCATGAACTCATAGCAAATTCATCAGTGTTTTCATTGAGGATAACCTGATTTCCTTTAAGCTTAGAAGAAGAACAGGAAGACCATATCTACACTATGTTGCAAATTCTATGACAAGAGAAATTTCACCCTGGAAATTTTTCCAATATCAATTCTGTTTGATTACAGTGACACGCTGGATCACATGGATTTGCATGGTTGATCTTTCCATGACTCAGCTTATGCGTAAAGGAGAGAACCCTACACTACATTAGGTGTTATAGAAAATCCTACGCTAGGAGAAGTCTAGATTCAGAAACTCAGAGTTTCACAAACTCCTATGTATCAAGTTCGATGAAGCAAGATACAGTTACGTTCATATCTTTATACCTGTCATACAAACAGGCTAAGATAGGACACCAACAGACTGGGATGTTTTCATCATCTGAAATTGTGAATTGAAATGGGACAAGATCTCCACGGATTTTGGTAACCAGATTAATGCAAACTCAGAAGAAGCATGATGCTATCTGGGTTATTGCAAACAGTTTGATCAAGTCTACAGAATCCTTACATCCGCAAGGATTGCAGAACCAACAGATTGATCGGAAATGTTCCAGCCAAGGCTCATCCGAACACTTGGTAATCCCTCAGTTATCGGGTCAGACAAAGATTCGCAATTGTGCTCCTTATTTACTTCACGTCTTCATTCTAATTCCACGACTTGCTTTCGCGTTCGCGTTCATGACACTATTCACGTTCATGATCGTATATGGGCTTAAGATTTTACGTTCATTTTTCTCATTCTGGGAAGTTTTGCAAGAACTTGAGAGACCAGACCCAAGTTTGGTATAACTCCCTATCCTCAGATAGACGTTTCACGTCATATTCGACATCTCACCTTGTAGCGTTTGGCGTTACTGCCATTGTATTCTATGATCACGATATGTTTCACATGTCATGTTCATTCCACGTTCCTCATATCATGATCAAGATATGTTACACGTATCATGGATCACGATATGTTTACTCATACTACACTCGCCATATCTCCACGTAGCACGTTCAAAAATTTTCACGTATCATGTTCAAAAATTTTCACGTATCACGTTCAAAAATTTTCACGTACTACGTTTCTTTATGTCTCGCGCATCGTTTCTAATTAACAGTTAAGTCAGATTGTCTTTCATCGTAACGTTTCAGTTACTCTTACACGATTATTTCTTATTCCCTCGATCGAATTTAGGGGATCTACCTTACGTTGATAACCAAGAACTTCTTCGTATTCCAAGTCAAGGTCAGGAGGACCAAGACTTATCATTCGTGTCAAGATCTTATGAAGGAACCGTTCCAAGAGGGAAGCCACTTGGAAACGGACAAGTTCATCCAGACTTCTTATCCGTTTTTCTCTTATCAATTAGATATGTCCTTTCAGTCACGTCACGTTCCATGTCTTTTCAAGACATGCCACGTTCCACGTTCCCTTCTACCATGTCACCTTCATTTCCGTTATTTTGCATACCTTTCCAGTCTGATTCGGGTATGTTCGCTTCCAGTTACGTTATCTATAATTCGGGGACGAATTATTCTTTTTAGGGGGGAAGAGTTGTAAAACCCGCATGCTTTTACCATGAATAGTACCCTTAAGATCGTACGTACTAGATTAAAACTTTCCTTTTATAGTACGATTACGTTTACGTGTTAGGATATTACGTATTACGTACGTGTTAGTACACGATAAGTATTCACTACGCACGAACACGCAATAATTATTTGACAATAGTTAATCACGAACATGCGATCATGAAATCACGAACGTAATTAAATCACAAACTATTATTAATTATATATATATATATATATATATATATATATATAGATATATATATAATTATTACGAGCGTAAATAAATATATTAGGTCACGGTAATTATTTAACGAGAACACACAAAACGCGAACACAAATAAACACGAACAAACACGTAAAACACGAACACGAGAACACACTTATTAATTAGACACGGAAAACATTCGGGTTACCCCTTGTGGGCCCCATTACCACGAAATTAAGGAGGGAGGATGGGCTTAGCCCATCAACTTTTACTAAAAGGAGGTTAAGGAAGATTACACTACTCATTTTTTTTCTACAGAAGAATTTTTACAGAAACCTAAAAACTCCTCCTCCTCCTTTTTTTTCTCTTTTGGCCGCCACCCTAAGAACACCACAAGGAAGTGGTTTGTGATCTTGGATCTTGGAATTTTAGTTGGTGATCGTGTTTTTTCTTCATCCTTTTGATCCACGAATTCGGTAAATCCTTTTTAAACCTTTTCTTTTGATTTGATCTTTTTATAAATCAAGAACATGTTATGTTTTTACAAAAACCTAATAATAAAACATGGATCTAACATGATTTGGGGTTTAATAAAATCAAAAGTATGTTTTAAGGGGTGTTTGTTTTTAGCCGCGGCCTACACCGAACCCGAAAGGGGGTTTCGGTTTGGCCAACCGACCACCACCAAGACCATATATGGTCTCGGTTGGTGTGCGTGGGTCCCACGGCAGCCTCAAGACACGGGGTACCCCGATTTGGTTCGGGGTACGGTGTCGATTTCAAGTCCGGTTTATTGTTTTAGTATAGATCCGGTTCATGGTGTATGTTAGTTTTTTTATGTTTATGATCTTATGTTAAAAATTAAATTAATAAAATGATATGATTAATTTAATAACATGACTTAGGTTATTTTAATTATTATAATCATGAAATTAATTTACCTAAGTATTTTATATTTTAGACTTATAATTAATTAATTATTTAAAAACCATGACTATAATTATTTAATTAACATGACTTAGGTTATATTATTAATATATAATAATACAAGTTTTAACCTAAGTATTTAACTTTATTTAATTAAAAACATGTTATACTTTAATTAAATATTTTAACCTATAGTTTAATTTGATTACATGAAATAATTATTAAACTATAGATTATATCATATGACTTAGAAAATAATCATGAAAACACTTAGGCTTATATACTTAGCTTATTAAACCAGCTTATTTCTAATTATGGAAACTTTCTATTTTTAGAAACTTAATTAAATAAGGCAGCTAATCTATTTGTGGAAACCTTCTATTTTTAGAAACTTATTTATTTCAGGCAGCTAATCTATTTATGGAAACTTATATAATTAAGGTAGCTGATCTATTTATAGAAACTTTCTATTTTTAGAAACTTATCTATTTTAAGCAGTAAATCTATTTTTGGTAACTTTCTATTTTTGGAAACTTTTTATTTGTAGAAACTTTCTATTTTTGGAAACTTTCTATTTTTGGAAACTTTGTATTGTTGGAAACTTTCTATTTTTGGAAACTTTTTATTTTAGGAAACCTGCTATTTTTGGAAAGTTACTTATTATTACACAGTAAGTATAATAATACATGAAATACCAGAAATACTTAATCAGATTAAACAGAATATAAGATAAATACAGTTTAAGGCTTTAAACAGTAAAAACATGGTAAGAACCTATAAAATAAGCTAAGACATGACGTAAAACCAGCTACGTAATTAGTAAGCATATACTTATTCATGTATGTATTTATGTAGCACTAGTGATTCGGAAGTAGGATTTCTCTCAGTTCATCTTCTTCGTTCACTGGACATAAGGTACAGATTCTCGTCCTTTCAGTATGGACATTCTTTCCTTATTAGGATTCCCCGTATGCAGCCAACTGTTTTCCCGTAGTATAAGTTATGTGTTTGATTGCTTATGTTTAATTAAGATTACCTATAGCCATATACATGCATGACCAGTTTCACCTAGTTATGGAGGTACCATAACCATAACATTAGAGGCACTGATGTTATGACTTCA
This sequence comes from Glebionis coronaria, assembly GCA_025667525.1. NCBI lineage: Eukaryota > Viridiplantae > Streptophyta > Magnoliopsida > Asterales > Asteraceae > Glebionis > Glebionis coronaria. The sequence goes on along the minus strand of CM046874.1, from coordinate 523,852,349 downwards.
CCACGGCGGAGTGATTGCTCGTGGCGTCCCTTTAGCTTTTGGCCATTTATATTATATTTATCATGTGGGGCGTATGGGTGCATCCTAGTTACATGTTTTCAGTCAGGATTTCATGGTGAATGTGGTGTGTGCCTTGCATCCTTCACAAGGAGCTGATCCCTCCTACCCAAAATCAGTATATTAAATTAGAGGCAGCCCCTCTAATTTGCATGATGAGGTCACCCCTCCAAGTATTCATGCACGGTGGATTTTCATGACCTATATTGGCTAATGGTAAAATATGATAAACAGTATTTACAAGATAAACATAAGGCTTTTCAAACTATAAAACCAGTTTTATGAACATGTTTCAGGTTTTCCAGGACTTATATATTTCCGCTGCTATTAAGTCTTTATTATGCTTAGTCATTCATACTATGTCTATATCTGTGTACTGAGCGTTTTGCTCAGCCGCTACTTTCCTTTCCATGTCCCAAAACGACAGGTACTCTAGGAAAGACTCGAGCATTTGGGGGACGTGCATAGGATGGAAGCTGCTAGAGACTTCTTTTCCTTTTTGACTTCATTTACTTATGCTTGTTTAGCCTTTCATTCATTTCTTTTGCTTTATTATGTTTTGGGCTTATGTTTGGGAACCGATGTTTGATTCCGGTTATCCTTATGGTCATGTAATGTTTTATACATTTATCCTTGTATGCTTTGATGACACGCCAAAATTACGCGTGACATTCCATTATCAAAATGGGGTGTTACAGTTTTGGTTGTAAGTTCCCGTTGCTACGTAAGCACTCGAAGTGTTACCACCGGCGGTAATGCACTCGGAAAGATCATGAGCTCCACCACAAGATAAATAACTCTTTTCAACCGCTTCAACCGATGCGGATTTCAAAGCATCTTGTGCTTAATGTGTCATAAGCGTCGAAAACCTATCAAAAAACCGATTTTCCTCATTTTCTTCATCATGTAAGGCATTAATGTGACGAGACGATGACGACGATGACAAACCCATATTGGAAACACTCGGTGTGTTACGAGGGTTATAAACCTTAGATCTATTCTCGATAATCTTTAAAGCTTCATCGGTCGTTTTGCACAAAAAATTACCACCCGCGGCGGCATTCAAATAATCTCGTTCATGATCATTAAGCCCATTATAAAAAGTATCTAATTGATGCAATTCCGAAAAATCATGGTGTGGGCATTCATGTAACATTTCCTTAAATCGTTCCCATGCCATTGAAAAACTTTCATTATTACGTTGTGTAAACCTTGAAATCTCATTTTTCAAATGTGTTGTTTTAGATGGTGGAAAAAATTGGTTCACAAACTTAGAAACGAGATCACCGCATGTCAAAATCGAATTTGGTGGTTCTTTCTAGAGCCAAATTTTAGCGGGTCCATCCAACGAATATGGAAACAACATCATCTTAATGGCGTCATATGGAACATCCTTAAACTTGCTTGTTGCAGTGAGACGATTAAAATTCCTTATGTGATAATGCGGGTTGTCTTTCTCGTGAACTCTAAACTTATTTGCTTGCAACATCGACATTAAACCCGTCTTAATCTCGAAACTCTTCGCAAGGATGGCGGGAATTACAATAGCTTCTCCAAAACCCTCGGTGGGTGCTTGAAGCAACTCCATCATAGTACGATTAGCCATGGCGACTATTGGTTCTACAACGGGTTCGACACTTGGAGTTTGTTCTTCAATCAAAGGCTCTTGATTTCCTTGACTTTGACGACGTTTACGAGCTCGTTTTGCTTGATTACGAGTTAGCATAAACTTGACGCAGAATGGGAGGTGAGCGAAGAAGATTCTTTTTGGTTGTTTTGTGGATTTTCAATTCTTTTGTGTTTTTGATTGTTTTTATTTTTTTTGGATTTTGTGTATCTTTGTAGACAACAATCTACCAAATCTCTCCTTGAATCAAACTCTTGATTAAAGAAGCCTCAAAAGAATGAAAACGATCACGCTGAGTGAACACCTTCGAATGACTTTAGAACTTTGGTGAAAACCAAATTGTTCAAGAGGGTTTAATCACAAGGAAACCAAGCAAATATATATGATGCGTAATAATACTTTGGGCGGCAAAACCCTCGATTAGCTTTCAATCTCAAAATACTCACAAGCAAGCGGGGAAACGAGGCGACGGGAAGCACTTAAGAGCCTTTTTCCTTAGGGTATATTTTATAATACCCGCCTTATACCCACCTTATAGTTTGTATTTTTCAAAATCGAGCTTCACGAAAATATTTATCTATTTTTGCCTTTTTCTTTTTGTTTGAGATTCGAATACAATACTTAGGAGATCAAATCCTAATTAAGGTTGTGTTTGCACACTTTTGGAGATATTTTGATTTTGTTGTGATACTTAATACAATATAGTAATAATTTCACAAGAAAAACGAAAAAACCGATAATACGTATTAGTAGAGTTCTACTAATACAAATACTATTTATGGTTAATATTAAAAATAAAATGACAAATTAATCACCACACACCTCCCCGGCAGCGGCGCCAAAATGATTGTGGTAAAATACGACCTTTTAGGAAAACGGCGTAAAAGCAGTAAGTATTAAGTGGTGATTTAGGAAAATCAAACACTAATGACCCGATTAAGTTCGTTTCCCAAGGAGGTATATATGTGTGACTAAAATGTGATGATATTTAAATTAATATTTGAAAGAAGGGGATGAGAAAATAGAATGACTGATACGTGAAAATTATTATTACGACGACTAAAATTAAAACCGTAAAAAGTGCCAAAATAAAAATTAATTCTAAAAATTCCCAAAAAACTACCAAAAATCAAATTAAATAAACTAAGAGTTTACAAATGATCAAAACTTTTTCAAACCTTTTAATTAATTAAATATTATTTTTTAAATGCTAATTAAAGCCCTAAAAATCCAGATAATTATTAAAAAGCACAAATAAAGATTTTTCACTTTGTAAACCTCTAAAATGACTAAATAAGAATAAAATATATTTTTATAAATTTTTAAACTAATTAAAACTATATAAAATGATTAAAAACTATTAAAAACTTAAAATAATTCTAGAAATTAGAAAATTGAAGATAAAATTAATCTAAGAGTTGCAAAAATCCTATTTTAATGTATTAGACCTAAGAAAAATATAAAAAGTGCAAAAATGTGAAAATTGAAATTTAATAATAAAATAATATTAAAAATCTAAAAACTATAAAAATTTCTAAAAACTTGCAAACTAGTATATTTTAACCTAAATAAACAGAAAATGAAAGTGAAATGACCAAAATACCCCTAATGGGCCCCTAAATGGGCTAAAAACCAAAACAGACTACTTAAATGGGTTTAATGGGCCCAATAAAATCAAACTTGTCCAAATAAGCCGAAAATCACCAGTCTGACTCAAAATTTGATTATAAACACAAAAGTCTAAAGGCCCAAAAGCTGAAAATGTGCTTATCTCAGCTTAAATTGTCAACAACTTATTCTTAATGGGCCAATAAGCCCATTAAGCCATAAGCTAATGCCATAAGCTCTAATGAACACACAACATCTTATTGAGATTCTAAACCAATCTGCAAAAAGAAATTTTGAAAAAGCTCAAGTAATAAGCCAAAACTTTGAAAAGAACTTTTTCACTAAACGACAAAATAGTCGGGTTAGAGTTCTAGGACGTTTCAGAAGCTGATTCTTTTTGCAAAAGCTCAAAAATAGCTTGACTAAGAATAATCAACAATAAAATTCACAAAAAGCCAAGTAGAATAAGCTGAAAAAGAAAATAAGCTGGCTGAAAAAGCAAAATAAGCTAGTTTCCTAGCAAAAGCTTAACCAAATGACTTGTAACTTCTCAAAGATGATATTAAGCTGAGAAAAATAACACCTACTACAAAAGCCAAGTTGTTGCATGTACCAATAAGCAGTTCTGAAAAATAAGCCAAATTGTTGCTTATTTGACCAAAAGTCAAAGTCCACCAAAATTTACCAAAAGCTCAGGGATTGTTTGTAACCTTGTTTTTAAGCAACTTTTGTGAAGAACTCAAGGTAGAGTCCTTGTGAGTCAAGTGGTCAGTTAACCAAAACTTGACAGATTTTGGCAAAATAAGGCCAATAAGCCAGTTAGCTTATAAGCCAACAATAAGGCAAACCAAATAGCAAATAACACTCACAAGAAGCCCAATAACAAGTTCCAAGCAATTAAACAACAAGGCATACACTAGAATAACAAATGCAAGCCTAAATTGAGGTGGTCATTTGCTGATGCAAATGACCACTTCAGCCAACTTTGATAAGCTCTAGCACCCACAATAAGCCACCAAATTCAACAAACAGGTACTGCACAGATAGCTTATCACCTAAAATCTTCCCAAACTAGATTTCAGACCTTAGATCCAACAAACAAAGATTTTATTGGATCTGATGTGTTTGACCAATTTCAAACCAAAATATTCAGATTTTTCCAAAACTTTGAAAACCTTTTCCAGACCTCTTGATACTTAACCAATGATCAAAACCAGTTGCATATGACTTGTTTAGACTACCCAAGCCCTAAGAACCAAGGGCACAAGGCCACAAGGCTTTATGATCCCAAAAGCCAAACAACCTTGTTTTATCCCTTTTCCAAACAAACTTTTGATTCAATCACACAACCTACTGATTTTATGGTTCAAATACCTTACCTAGGTGACAACTAACAGAAAACAACAATAAAACACAAAGCACAAACAAAAGAACACCAAATCACATGGCAAACTTCATATCAGACATAAACATAAAAAATTTAGACGAAACTTAGAAAGAGCTTATACCTATCCCCCATAACTTCCTAGGGAGATCAACTATGCTCCTTGGACCACTCTCAACAACTAGAGAGTGACCAAGGTCCTTGAACAAAGGAGATGGTATGTGCCTTGGTTAATGGTTCAAAGCAGAACCTCAAGGGCTTGATTTCTTTAACACAAGCAACAAACAACCTATCCAAAGGTTGATAAACCTTCACTAGCTTGGTGTCAACAAGCTTGCAAGGGCTTATAGCTTTTGAATAAGGGTTAGTACAAGTAAAATAGCAAAAATAGATGACTGATTTCAAGGTTTTTTCAAACTTGAAATCCTTACCAAACATAAACGTGCTTTAACCACAAGCTCAAAGCACCTTTATAACATCAAATGGAACTCATAATCACTCTTAAACAACACCAACTTTCAAAAACATAAAAAAGAATTACAATTTTCTTAAAATACCAACTTTTATAAATTTCAAAAAGGAATTACAATGTTTAAAGAGTAAAACTGGAACAAGGCTCTCTCATAGGTTGAGGAGTCCTTATATAGGACACAAGGGCTGAGATTACAATGAAAACCCTAGCTACAAAGTCCCTAAAATGCCCCTTGAATCTTTTAGACGAATTTTGTTGATGAGCTGTTTAAATGCATCCAGGTCGTTCATTTTAGCGTTGTATCCAAGCAAGGAGTGTGGGCTGTTGATTTAGCCACGTGTCATTCCTTGTAGAGGAAGTTGGATTTTGATTGGTGGATGGGTTGATGGGTGGGGTCCTTTGGTGAGTGGGATTGAGGGTTTTTGGTGTGGGATGGATTTTAGGGCATGTGAATCAAACGTGTGCCAAGGTAATTGGAATTAACCCTTTGTTTTAAGTGGAGTAAAATCTGGGGGTGAAGAAGGGTAACAATAACATGTTTGATCCGTTTTTTGTGGGATGGTAAGTTGTTTGGCGCAATTTCCATTTGAAAGTTTCATTTGCCCACATTCAGCCCTTGTCTTTTGGAAAAAGTGATAAATAATGTTTATTCAGCCAACAAACGATTTTCCTTTGTTAATAAAGTTTCCAACTTTATAGTTTTGCCACAAAACTTTGGTAAAAGGGTTTCAAGGGTTGTTTTTGCCATTTTTGCATAGTTTGAGGACTGATCTTGGACATTTCTTATCTTTGAAGGTCTTCATTGGTTCTTTGACTTCATGAGGGACCATTGTTGACAATTTAGAATTGTTGAGGGACTAAACTTGCCAAATCTTCAAAGTTGAAGGACCTTTTTGTAATTTTGACAAACTTAAGGGACCAAACTTGTAATTATGAATATACAAGGTTATTAAGTGTCATTTCTTCATAAATGAGGGATCAATCTTGTACATCTTCAAATCTTGGTTTTTCTTTGAGAAATCCATAACTAGGGCCTGGTTCTTTGTACGACTTCATTTCTCGTGTCCGTTTTTCCTTGTTTCTTGATATCTTTTGTCTTTTTCACGATATCCATACCTAAAATACACAAGTAAACAAACACAAGCATATATATGGTATTTTTATGACATTTTATGCATTTAAAGCCCGAAAAGAACGATGAGATCATGTATAAATTCCATCTCATCAGGAGATTATCAAGGTGTAGTGAGCTTGTGGTTTGGGAGGATTGAAGGAGTGGGGAACAAGCTTGAATAAAATCTTGTTTTTCATTTTTTTCATATAATCTGTTGTTTCTAATCTTGTTGATCTTAGTAGTGTTATCGGAAGCTTGTGCCTTGTTTAGCTAGGCACATAAGCTATAAACTCGTGAGTGTGGATGTACATTCATGAGGTTTGAGCATTTCTTTCCCAAAATCTGTTAAAAAGGTGATTTTAAATGATCTGTGAATCTGTTGTTGTATGTTGTGTTCTTGTGGTTTGAATCTTGGTCTTACTGCATGATAATGTTGTTTTGATGCTTGATTGAGCTTGGTGTAACCTGAAATCACATTTGCTTTGTTAAATCTTGATTTAAAAAGTTAAAAGGGTGTTTGGGTCTACTGATTTAAGGTTTTTATTTGAGATTGTGTTAGTGTTAAGGGTTGGTTTTAGCTTTTATTTGATATTGAATTGGTTGAGTGCTTTTATCTGCAATACTTGAGCTTTTAAACATAAAATCTGAAATTGTGCTATAACTTGCTTGTTTTTGCCTGTTTTGATCTAGAAATTTGGGAACACTTAGTGTGTATGCTTATTTAGGGTTAACAAGTGCTTAAACAAAGCTTGTGTAACCTGTTTTAAAGATTTGAGGGTTTGAAATTAGGTTTGTGGTCAAGAATATCAGAAAAGTCATTTTATGTGCATCATTTGTTCATCAGTAAGCAACTTAAGCTTTAATCTAGGTCTAATATTTGAACCAGTGCATGATATGAGTTTATTTATACTTATTTAAGTTTATTATAGCTTGTGTATGCTTTTGGTTGAGATTGGTTGGCTTATTCTGGCTTAAACTGCTTATTTCTTCAAATCTGCTTATTTTCCATGTCTGTGCTAGATCTGGTGACTGTTTGATTAAAATATACTAACTGGCTTAGTGAAATTGTGATTTCTTGCTTGTTATTGACTCCTTATAACCCACTGGTTATAAGGATGCCCTTGTTGTTCACTGAATCCAAGTAAATCTCGCTAAAATCAAAGGTCAAGAAAGTCAAACATTAGTAATCCTTTGCCACTACTACTAGCCACTGCTAGTGTTATTTATCATTCAGCTTATCAATAAGCTATAATAGTTTATTTAGACTTGCAACAACTTTTTTTTTGTAATCAATCTTTCTTATTTGACCCATTTGACTAAACTGGAGCTTTGCAGCCTTTGGCTTTTAAGTTTGGCTAGAAAACGAATTGACTTTTCTTTTTCAAAATTGCTTATTGCTTATTCCAGCTTATTCAGTGTGCTTATTTGAAATCTTTTGGATTATTGAGCTTAGTTAAGTGATTTTAAACATTTTGCAAAAAGAATCAACCTTTGAATTGGTCTAGAACTCGAAAACGACTATTTTGTCGTTTTGTGTAGAGAGCTTTTGCTTATTTCAGGCTTATTTATTGGGCTTATTCAAAAATTCTTTTTACAAACAGCTTTATAAGGTCAAGAGAAGGATGTGTGTCAAATTTCAGCATATGGCATTAGCTTATGGCTTAATGGGCCAAAAAGCCCATTAAGAATAAGTTGTTTGCTTATTAAGCCGTGATAAGCTCACTTTCAGCTTTTGGGCCTTTAGAGTTTTGTTTTTAAAATCAAATTTTAAGCTAGACTGGAACTTTTCAGCTTATTTGGTTAACTTTTTGCTTATTGGGCTAAAAAGCACATTATGTGGAAACCTTGGTTTCCGGATCTTTTAAGCTACTAGGAATGATCATTGTTCATATGATTAACATAATCAAAGCGGAATTAGAACAACAACCATTAACAAGGTGTTTAGGCACAAAACACATGAATTAAAACAAATGGATTGCTAATTATATTACTAATCAACAATCACTAGACGTGTATACATTGAATCCCACGTCTAGTCGACACACGCTTTAGGTTTACATTGTGAATGAACTTATTTCAAACCTAATAACCCTTGGTTCCTTTTATAGTGTAAGGACTAGGGTTTTACAAGAGATAAGAATGAATAAACAAGTAAATCTTCTATTTAGATAAACATATACAAAATATCTCCTGCATATATATCTAAATAGAAGCTTCTAAAGACTTCTTGTCTACGTTTCTATCAATGCTTACATTGTACATGACAATGCTTGGATTGTACATGACAATGCTTAAGCCATCAATGATTAGTTTGCTCTTGTCAACGCTTAGATTGCTCTTGACAACGCTTAGACAATATCTTCATGCTTTCTTCGTTTTTGAGTTTCTGCCACATCAACTTTTTGACCCAACAATCTTCCCCTAGTTGATGTTGGCAAAACTCTTTGTATATCTCTTGTAAGTTGTACATGATCTTCAAATTGCTTCCCCTCAAGTGTAGCATGTATGTCTTCCCCTTTTTGTCACATCAACAGGGAAGTAAATAATGTATGCAATCTTGAAGATTCTCCAAATGTAGCTCTAAGTAATAATCTTGAAGAAAAATAAATAAGGTATTCTTGATGTAGAAGTAGAATAACCCAACCTTGTGTTCCATGTCTTGTACTATCCATGTGATGAAGAACTTATACCAAATTATTCAAAAAATATAAGTAGACCTCGATCCCATTGTCAAAATCCTCATCCTTTGTGAGACACTGAGCACGATAATGTAACTCCTTCAAGTGATAGCAATCTAACTTTTCTAGATATGACAAGTCTTCATCACCAACCATGTAAAGTACGAACAAGTTATCTTCAAACCGGCTGGAAGTTGAAGATATGATAGAACACAAACTCGCGAAAATCTTCTTCGAACATCAAACTTACCATAAAAATTCTTCCCCTTAAGCCAACACCTCTTCATGACAAATCTTTATGAAATAATAGCTTCATATCATATGTAAAAGCTTAACTATGGATAACTCTTTTACAAGGCTACCCCGATTACATAATCCAATCAAATACTTCACAAATTGTTGCTAACTCGCATTAAAATCATTAATCCCTTTTAAAAGTATCCGAGCCATAAATATCACCTTGATATTCTGAATAAAAACGGAGATTCCATGTACCTTCGTGTGTAAATTCCTCCTTTTTGTGTGCTAAAAACGTACCAATTTTCTCAACAGCAGCAATCCTTGTGTTATCCGTGATCCTCCTTTATCCAACATATCTGGAATGTGTATTGTCCAATATCGGACAATACTTGTCAACGTTCAGATTAACCATTTCTCGGACAACACTGTCAACGCTGTCAGCGTTTGACTTATTCTGTCAGCGTCCAAACAAAGCTTGTCAGCGTTTACTTCATTCTTGTCAGCGCCTTTTTAAATATTGACAACTTTTGTGGCTAGCAACATATAAACGTAGCTAGAATAATAAGAGAATATCACCTGTATCTATCCCACAAATAATCCATGAATGAAGTCCCATAAAATAGTGAAAGATCAGCCCATGTAAAATTTAAATGCGTGTAACAAGGACGAACAGTAACATTCTAAAAACTTGGAAGACCAAATTCCTAAAAATCAGGAAGTGAATATTTCACACAACCCACGTCTGACCTTGCCTTTTTACTCACGTCCATAAATCTCACATGAATTTCACAACCAGTTATGAAACAAGATATATCCTTATAAAAAAACTCGCATCATAAATCCATAACTGATTCCTCATACTTCGTAGAATATAAAACATAGAAGATCTTTTACCATGTTTGAAACCTATAAACCATGAATATCCTCCAACTCTTATGGTAAAGAAATTCACACGTCCAACTTAGAGATACCATTTCCAAAAATAGACGCATGTCTTATGAATTTGCTCAGACCAACCGAATATCAAGAATATCACATTTTATCTCACGTATCAATATCTGCTTTGAGTCCCACGTGATGAAGAATAAGCCGTAAAAGGGATACTTTATTCTAACTCTTAATGGGTTATTTGTTTGTTGTTCATAATCCATCACCTAACACGCATATTTTTTGTATATAATTGATTCTAGGGTTTAGAAGAAACCCTAAATCACAATTTAATAAAGATAAGAAAAAGTGAATACCTTCCTCAGCCAGCTTCGAACCACGAACATAACACATCTTTTCTGTCTCAAACTCGATCTAGGGCTTAGAGGAAACCCTAATTCATAATATTATGTCAAAACAAAAACTTCGTACCACGTTATGCAGCCAACTTCAACCTCGAATAAATTTTTCATGAGGACTCAGATCGAAGATCCCTTCGGTGAGATCCTAGACACAAGTGCCAAGAATCTACAGTTCAAAAATCACGAAGATCCAACGGTTAACGAAGGAGAAAACGTGTTTTGAACATGGCTGTTTACAGAAAACTGCACATATCCTGTTGCTGACTTTGACGCTTAATACCTTTTTCCTGGGGATAAAACCTGACAATCCCTCCGGTGGATGTCTAGATATATTTGTATAAAACACACACAAGAAATTTTGTGACGATCCAACGGTCCAATAAAAAGTTATGACCTTCTGAATACTACTGCGCACACAAAAACGTCCAAAAAACCCTAGACGGATTTTTCTTCTTTTCACCATACACGAACACCTTGTTGGTCCTAGCATCACGAGCCACCCGCTCTGATACCAATTGTGGAAACCTTGGTTTCCGAATCTTTTAAGCTACTAGTAATGATCATTGTTCATATGATTAACATAATCAAAGCGGAATTAGAACAACAACCATTAACAAGGTGTTTAGGCACAAAACACATGAATTAAAACAAATGGATTGCTAATTATATTAATAATCAACAATCATTAGACGTGTATACATTGAATCCCACGTCTAGTCGACACACGCTTTAAGTTTACATTGTGAATGAACTTATTTCAAACCTAATAACCCTTGGTTCCTTTTATATTGTAAGGACTAGGGTTTTACAAGAGATAAGAATGAATAAACAAGTAAATCTTCTATTTAGATAAACATATACAGAATATCTCCTGCATATATATCCAAATAGAAGCTTCTAAAGACTTCTTGTCTACGTTTCTATCAATGCTTACATTGTACATGACAATGCTTGGATTGTACATGACAATGCTTAAGACATCAATGCTTAGTTTGCTCTTGTCAACGCTTAGATTGCTCTTGACAACGCTTAGACAATATCTTCATGCTTTCTTCATTTTTGAGTTTCTGCCACATCAACTTTTTGACCAAAAACATTAAGCTAGGACTGTTTTGAGTTTTAGCACATTTTGAGGCCCATTAGGGGTAATATGGTCATTTCACTTTCATTTTCTGTTTAATTAAGTTAAAATAAACTATTTTGCAAGTTTTTAGAATTTTTTATAATTGTTGGATTTTTATTAATATTTTATTATTAAAAACTGTTTTAATATTTTTGCAACTTTTTCATTTTTCTTAGGTTAAATACATTAAGTTAAGATTTTTAAAAATTTTAGATTAATTTTCTTGTCATTTAATTAATTTTTAGGATTATTTTAATATTTTTATAGTTTTAATCATTTTTTAATAGTTTTAATTAGTTTTAAATTTTTCAAAAATAGTTTTTAGTTTAATTAAGTTATTTTAGAGGTTTACAAATTGAAAAATCTCATTTTGGGCTTTTTGTTAATTAAATTGATTTTTTGGGCTTTAATTAGCATTAAAAAGTTATTATTTAATTAAATAAAAGGTTTGAGTGATTTTTGATTTTTTGTAAACTCTAACTGTATTTTTTAGGATTTATTGCAATTTTCGAGGAATTTTTAGGGTAAATTTTAAATTTCGTCACATTTTACGGTTTTACGTTTACGACTTTCGTCTTAGTGTAATTTTAATCGTAACCGTCATCCTTTTCTCTTTTCTTTCTTTATAATCATAATCACAAACATTTAATCATCTTTTACACTCTGTTCCCGAGTTTATATTTCGGAGTGAAAGGGAAAGGTTTGGGATGGAAATAAAAGAACTTTATGTTTATGAGATTTTTAAGGAGAGAAGTCGAATGTAAAGGAGAGTAAATTACACCAAATTTACTCTCCAAATCTTCTTCCCAAATTGGAGAGTAAAGGAGTGAAGTTGTTTTTAAGGCTTGTTTTTGGTTACATGCTCCTCCTTTCTTTCCAACTTAGGAACACAAAATAAAAAAATTATTTCATACTTCTCTCCTCTTTACTTCTCTCCTTTTTTTCCATTTCTATCTCTCTTCTTTCCATTTTTTCTCGGAAACAGAGTGTTAATACAACACACAAGCCTCCTTGAGAACGATCCCACCTTTGGGTCATAAACACTTGGTTTTCTAAACCACTTGTTTAATACTTTCCACATTTACGCCTTTTTCCTAAAGGGTGTAAATTACTCAATATCATTTTGGCGCCGCTGCCGGGGAGACGTGTTGTGTTTTGATTTGAACAAGTTTTGTTTTTATATTAACCATAAATAGTAATTGTGTGATTAGCACTCTAATCATACGTATTATCGGTTTTTCGTTTTTGTGTAAATATTATTAATATATTGTATACGTATCATAATAAATTCACAAGTACTCCAAAAGTGTGAAAACACAACCTTGATTATGGATTTTATCACTCAATCATTGTATTTGAAACTCAAACAAAGAAAAAAGGCAAAATAGATAATTACTTTCGTGAAGCTTGATTTTAATTAACACAAACTATAAGGTGGGTATAAGGCGGTTGTATTTCACGACCTAAGGGAAAAAGGCTCTTAAGTGATTAGCGCCGCCACGTTTCCCCTGCTTGCTTGTGCGTGTTAAGAGAAAAAGGGCTAATCGAGGGTTTGCCAACCAAAGTATTATCTACGTATCTATATATTTTCTTGGTTTCAAAAGATTAAACCCTCTTGAACGTTTTGGTGTTCCACCAACGTTCTAAAGTCATCGAAGGCGTTCACTGCACGTGATCATTTTCATTCCTTGAGGCTCCTTTAATCGAGAGATTTGATTTGAGGAGAGATTTGTAGATTTTTGTCTACGTAATACATCACAAAAATCCAAAAAAAGTAAAAACAATCAAAAGCACAAAAAAATTGAAAAAGTTAAAAACACCCAAAAGAATCTTCTTTGCCAATCCCCACGTTGTACATGAAGTTTATGCAAACTCGTAACCAAGCAAGACGTGCACGTAAACGTAGAAACTGAAAGGAAGGATCGCCTTCTAGTGAAGAATCTCCTATTGACGAACCCATCGTAGAACAAGAAGCAACCATGGCTAATCGTACTATGATGGAGTTACTTCAAGCACCCACCGAGGGTTATGGAGAGGCTATTGTGATTCCCGTTATCCTTGTGGAGAATTTTGAAGCTAAGACGGGTTTGTTGTCGATGATCCAAAACAACAAATTCCGAGGTGATGAAAAGGACAACCCTCACAACCATATCCGCCAATTCAATCGTCTTACCGCCACTTGCAAGTTTAAGGACGTCTCGAAGGACTCGATCAAGATGATGCTTTTTCAGTATTCCTTAGCGGGGCCCGCTAAAATTTGGTTAGAGAAAGAGCCGCCCAATTCTATATTGACGTGGAAGGATCTCGTTTCGAAGTTCGTGAACCAATTTTTTCCGCCTTCTAAGACTACACATTTGAAAAACGAGATTTCAAAGTTTTCACAAGAGTTTAATGAGAGTTTTTCGACGGCTTGGGATCGGTTTAAGGAAATGTTACATGAGTGTCCTCATCATGGTTTTTCCGACTTGCATCAAATTGACACGTTTTACAATGGATTGAACGATCATGAGCGTGATTATCTTAATGCCGCCACGGGTGGTAATTTTTTGTGTAAAACGGTCGAGGAAGCGTTGTTGATTATTGAGAATAGGTCCAAGGTCTATAGCCCTCGTAGCACATTGAGAGTTAGCAAGGCTTCGTCTTCACCTTCATTGTCACGTACCATCGATGCTTGCCAAATCGAGGCGAATTTGGAAAACAAATTATTTGATAAGCTTAAGGGACTTTTGATTGATTTTAAAGTTGGTGAACAATCCACTCCCGCTACGGCTAAAGCGGTTGAGGTTTCTTGTATGTATTGTGATGGTGGTCATGATTTCTCCGAGTGCATTACCAACGGTGGTAACACCTCGAGTGCCTACGCAGCCACGGGAACTTATAACCAAAACGGTCAAGTTAGCCGCACTAATCAATTGACTCCACCGGGTTTTGCACCAAATCAAAATGCTATCAATTATCGAAACAATCAAGTTGGTTACTGTAAAATCCATGATTTTACCATGATTAAATATAATAAATTTCCACCTATTAATCCTAGAACACAAACTCACGTGTTATATTTCTATAGGTCATGTGTGAACTTGTCTAACATGTACATATACTTTTACATACACACTTGTTGTAAGAAGATTCATAATGTAAACCTTGTACATAAGACTAAGGAAAACAAGTAGTAAAATATATAACCAACATTTGATTAGACAACACTTAACAAAAATGAGAAATATGTTACATCATGTATTTATAGCCGTGTATATATGTATGCATATTATAGGCATGCCTAAAATTTCTTGGACTAGCCCAAGGTTATGTATTCTTTATGTTCTAGCTCAACACAAGCCCAACACAAGCCCACTCCCCCTTTTGGATAGCCATACACGGCACCAAAGGCATGTGGAAGGAGAAGGGATGCATGGGAAACACAAAAGCTAACACTTGGCACAAGTGTTCTTACCTAGGCAATCATGCCTTTTGCATTCCCTTCCCTCTCTCCTCTTTAAGCCGAAACACACACACATTCTCACATACATGCAATCCAATCTTGTTCTCTCACCCTCTTCTCTCTCAAATCATACGGCTTAAAGCCATATACATCCAAAACCAAGTATTAATTCCACCAAGATACTTGTCTTATCTTTACTACAAATCATTAGTAGTATCAATCTCTTGGAATCACTATAAACAAGCCCTAGCTAAGTCATCAAGGCCACGACTTGGTTTGTTTTAGGGTTTTCTTCATCATCTTGAGTAGATCTCAAATCTCCTTGTTCATCTAGATCATTTATGGTATTTTAGGCAAGAGAGGTATGCACATCATAATCTTTCATTTCTTCATGCATGCATCATCATACATCTATAAACACAAGTAAGTAACATGTTAAAAATCAAGATTTGATAAAGCTATGACCCCTATAGGTCACGACATATTTATGCAAATCATGTTTCTGATTTAAAATCTTTTAAATAAGAAACTTATGACTTATGTGTTATGCATTAAACTTGATTTAAAAATCATATGAAACCTTTTATAAATCTAAACATTTCATGAGTTACAAATCTTGTTTATGGGACTTTGGTTAATCAATAACCATAGATCTCATGAAATGAACTTGTGCAACTTAAAGATCATGGAAACCATGACCTTAAAGGTCACGGCTAGATTAAGTGGTGACTATATAAATTGTTTTCTAAGTTTTAAATAATGGAATATGAAATGTAACATGTTAAATGGAATATTAAAAATCACAAAAACAACTTATGTGTATAAATATGTCCGTGGGTTATGCAAGACCTAAAATGGGTTAGATGTACATGCATGCTTATATAAACCTAGATCTAATGATAAGTGTTAACTTAACATGATACAAATTAAATAAGCTAGTAGATATTATGGGAATATTGAGAGAAAACAATATAGCCGTGGGCTATACATTGTTTTCTTGGAATAATAGTAGCCTTGGGAACATGCATGTAACTTAGATAATCATGATGTGTTTTTGTAAATATTGATAAGACTTAAAAACTAGTTAAAGTATTCATCTTGGAAATGCCAAGATCTAAAAATATAGCCATGAGCTATATATGTGGGTACATGGATCTATGTTTGATTTTTAGGTCTAGACATAGTTTAGATCTCATTTTGAACGTGTGACTTATTTTCTTGATGTGTACATAGTTAGATCTAATTTTGTAACACTTATAAATTACATGCAACCTTAAAATAAGACTTGACTTATAATAAGCTATAACTAATATTAGTCGTGGGATATAAGCTTCTATTAGGGCTTATGACTTACTTGTAACCTTATGACACACCTAGATCTAATTTGGTATAACACATAAAATAAATTTTAAGTTTTATTCATCCATTTAGATTGAAAACTAAATATTAATAAGCTCTTAATAAGCTTATAATAATATCCTAAGTGAAAATATATATAAAATGTAAAGTAATGTTAATGGACTAATTAAGTCCATGAAAAGTTAATCTAAAACTTAAATGGACCCAATAAGCCCATTTGATAAATTTTAGTAACTTAAATGGACTTAAGATTACACTTAGGCCTAGGGGTGTTATCGGATCGGTTTGTTAGGTTATCAGGGTAGACGTGTCGGGTTGAATCGGATTTTGGTGTTCCAAATATTGACCCTAACCCGACCCTATAAGCTATCGGGTTATCAATTTTCGGGTCTAAATGGATTGGGTTAAATCGGGTTGGATTGTCGGGTTGTTATCGGGTTGAGTTTGCACTTACGTATGGAGTGTTATGGTATCTTACAATCATACTACGATCTCATATATTATCGCCATAAAGTTTGATAATCCCATGATTTTCACCTAATTTTCACCCTTATACAGTTACTTACACATGGTTAAGACCATCATGAATCAATATTAACTCAAATGTGTTTCTGTGAGAATAAAATTTTGTTTTAGTTAAAAATTTGTTGTTGTTGTAAGAAATCGTTATGACGTGTTGCTATTTACTGTATTTTTTATAAAGTGTTTTGGTGTCTGATATAAGTGGTTTTGTAACAATCTCAAATCGGGTCACATTAGCGAAAGGGTCCTCGAGTGTTACTTCTTGATACAATCACACAATTATAGAAAACGGCTCAAAACGAGTCGTTTTTGGTAAAAACATCCATTCATTCATTAAAAAGATAATAACCCATACACGGTCCCAGATAATTTTAAAATATTTACAGTACATATCAAAAGTTGAAAGTTGTTTTGAATGGATATATTTTATATAAGCGGGCCAGAGTCACTAAAATTTAGCAAGCTTTATGAAACCACCTTCCTTGAGTACCTTCTTTATGGACCTGAGATAAAACATGCTATAAAATTAACAAAAATTTGTTTAGTGAATCCATAGAGTTTAAATTAAATAAATAGAACACAAGTATTTTGAATAACCTTCCATGGTTAATAATTCATCGAAAGACAATTATGTTGTACGGACATAATTATCGGTGTTATTACATAAGCCTCATGACATTGAACGTTAACATATATTTATTTCAACCCACCAACACACCAACCAAGTGCATATATTTCTCTTATACTAATGCATCCGAAGTGCTCCAATACACATGTGCTTCACTATACATTGCGATAGCTAATCGCATCGGACTGGGCGTCACCCTGATAGATCTATCCATAGTATTAGCGTTCTTTCGATTAACAATTCATGATGGGATGTGGGTCTTTTTAAGGCTTTAAGCTAACTTATGTAATAACTTTCATCTAAGCATACAATCGGGTCCCTTGTGTTCTATTTTAAAAACAAGCATGTTATCCCCCTCGCGGGTTTTATAAAACAAGTAAATAAATTAAAGCGAGGCTACGAACTCACCTTAGCGATATCGGTATCAAACGAGGATAGCGATCGAGATAATAGTGACAGGTGTGAAATGATGAAATAAGATACGCCGAGAAACCATGTGCTTTTAACAACTACCTAAAATAAAGTGTAGCGTGTCTTAGAGATATAAACGACAACAATAAACAGGTTTTACAAATGTTTTCTAAAAATAAATTTTGGACTAGTTAAAATGAACAAAGACCAAAAATGTTATTATAAAAACCATAATATGTATTTTGTATGTACCTTGATAAATCAAGGACCAACAACTTTACTTTGAAACTCTCTAATATATTTGTATTTAGCTTCAAAATAAAAAAAACAAAAATGTAAGTATGAAATAGAATTGCATGAAAATTACGTAGTACTTGATTCTTCATTCTAAAATTCATTCAAATATTGAGTAAGTAACATTTAGAATTAAAATATTGAGTAGATATTACTAGGTAGTACCTTAGCTCGACGCTAGAATACGGGTGAAATGAAATCGCGGTGCACGAGTATAAATATCGACACGAGTACGAGTACTAAAAAATTTAGTCTCGAATCAAATCAAGATCTTGAAGTCTCGAACCCGCCGCTTACAAAACATAAACTCGGATGTACATAGTAGCTAGGCATGACCCGACTCCGCCAACTCACAAACTATAACACTCCCGCGATTCGAAATCAAAACAAACTATGAATATCAAACCGAGTATCAACCGAAGTTATGATGAAGATACACGGCGGTTACTAGCAACTAAAACACTTACTCATATCACCTTTTTCTTGCAAAATATTTTTATTGGAATATAGTTTTTATGACATAGATCGTGAGATTTTGAGCTACATGTTAGTCATTAGTAGTAAACTTTTCAAATGACTTGTTGAGAAAATTAACTGTCCAATGATATATAGTAGCTGATCAACTATTGATCTTGAATATCAAGGTGATATATATCCTTGAGTTATGTTATATTTTTATCTTAGTATTATATATGATACGTGGCTTGGCTTACGTGTCCAAAAGGATGACTAACGAATGCCTAAAATTATTACATACCAGAGGTTTCTTTCATTTATTTATCTTTGTATTTGTTTTTATATAATAACAACATTGGCCAAATATGGACATTTGCAAAAGGTATATTTTTTGACGTAAATGGTGTAAAAATTTTGGTGTTTTTATTAGCAAATTTTATTTTTCAAATAATAAAGCGGGTATTATTAAAGCCCAATAATTTTAAAAGTTACGCGATATAAAAGTTACATGTAAAGCATGAAAAATAAACGCTCAATATAAAATAAAAACATCGACATTCGGAGGACATTTATATTTTGATAATTTATGACTTAAAATAGTTAATGCGTCGAATGAACGAATGACACATAAAAGTTTAACGCGAGTTAGAAAAATACTCGAAAAATGAAAAATTAAACGACGAAAATATAAAATATTTCTATGTCATAACGAGAATATAAATATCGGCACCTAACGTATTCCTTGCCGGTTATAATCTAAACGGCATTCTTACGCTAAGTTTCAAGCCTTAACATTCTCGGTTAGCCGATAATTTAAATTTCTCAATAGAGTAAATAAATAATACGTAATATTCGATATTGAAATAACGACCTGAAACCGACAGATTTTCACATCATCCCAACCTAATTAGGATCTTCGTCCTCGAAGATCAATTTTCCTTATAGTCTGCCTTCTTGTTGAAGCCATACAAATGAGGATATTTCTTCCACATTTGATCATCCCTTTCCCAAGTGTATTATAGTCCTCGTCTCGAGTTCTGTCAGACTTTGACAATAGGAATTCGAGTTTGATTCAGTTACTTAACTTCCCTATGCATCATTTCGACAAGTTCTTCGATGAAATTCATCTTGTCGTTGAATCTTACTTCGTCAAAAAGGATAATAAGATCTTCGTCGGATAGACATTGATTTAGGTTCGACAAATGAAAAGTATTTTGAATTCTTTATAGCTCTCGAGGTAATTCAAGTTTGTATGCCGCCGAGCCCACTCTCGATATCATCTCGAGTGGTCCTATATAACGGGGACTTAACTTCTCACTCTTTCCAAAACGTATAACACCTTTCCATGATGATACTTTCGACATAAGTTTCCACCTACCTCGAACTCAAATATTTTTGCTTCACATCATCATAACTTTTCTGTTTACTACGACCGGCTACCAAACGATTCTTAGTTTGCACGATCATTTAACTATTTGAATGAAATAAGCAAATTTAGTCAATTAGATGACAATGACCTAAATTGAATCAAATCCAAACAGCATTACTTAGAACTCATAATGTTCATAACGAGTTCTAAACGCAGTAATTGGAATATCTTCCTCGCTGATGCGAAGTTGATGATAACCAGACCGCAAATCAATATTCGAATAGACATTAGAAAATTGAAACTGATCAAATAATTCATCAATCCTCGGAAAAGGATATCGGTTCTTGACCGGCAGTTTATTCAGTTCTCGATGAAAAGACCCATCTTTCCTCTTACGAATAATACCGGAGCTCTCCACAGTGACGAGCTTGGTTGAATAAACCTTTAACAGATAGCTCTTACAACTGCACATCTAATTAATTCACTTTTTTTTCCACACGCTCCTCCTGCAAAATCATTTGCACCACGGAACCACTTGCTCCACCCGAACTACCAGTCCATTAGAGCCGCCAGCTCCATCATTCATGTTGGCCATGAATTCAGTTAAGGATGCATCAACTTGTTCACTAATAACTTGGCGCATACGTGCCCGTTAATATTTTTGGCGACATGATTCTAATACACCGCGAATCATAATAAGTAATCAATCAACGATTTCATTACAAAAGGAATAATTAAAATGGACGAATGAATAAAAGAAACTAGCAAAGAAAGATAATAATAGAACACTGTAGAATTATGAATCAAAAGATAGTCATTTTATTAATCAGGAACGAGTACAACTTGTATTGCCATGCATTATAGATTATCATCGTCTAATGCTATACAACTAAAAAAGACTCTTTCTACTAACTGATGTTACAGTTTAGTTAGTGATTTAAAAAGGATACTATTGATGATAAGCTAAATCACTTTGAATTACTAGGTGATTCTTGTGGCTAAGAAGCCTCCTTGGTCCCACTAAAAGAAGATTTATTCAATGTCTTAATGGGACGCTTGATGTCCTCCTTAATTGACGGTTTTAGAACAGCCCTAATACAACCATCACACGATGAATGAATTAATGGAACAAGATTAAAAAATGAGTCAAGCAAACAAATTACGAGTCAATAAGAGTTTAATTGCGCGGATGCTATATGCTTAAGCCCACACATTTATAAATATTTATTTCTATGGACTGATCAAATCCATACAAATAAGATTTAGAAAGTAATGGTTCAACAATTTATAATTTCCTTGTTCAAATAAAGGACCAATTTATTTCAACAAGACGATCATAAATCACCTTATTTAAGCATCGCCAGCTCAATGCAGAAAATTAAGATCGAATCGAATGAGAATTGATATAACGAAAAAGATTAGCGATATGATATGGAATCCTATTTGGCATGTGAATACCATACCAATCAACCTCAATTCCTAACAAACAACAAGTACAATCTCAGAAAAACTTTTTCTAAAATAGTAGAATGTCAAAGATTAATAAAAATGAAGATTAAACGAAATGAATAGATTGATGAATCAAGAATAAGGACCAAGGAATCAAAATCCTTGTAACCAAATAAATATCATCGAGAATATTAACCATTTCGCTGGGATCATGGATATCCACAACTTTAGTTAAACTTAGAAATAACGAGATTCACTTTAGGAATAACTTCAACGTTAGCGTTAGAATGACTAGGGTTGCTTCGTGACAATTTACGTCGTATAAATATCTCGTATAATTATAAAATTATCATTTATAATTAAATATATGAACACATACATTGTAATTCACAATGTACAAATAGTCAATATGGATTACAGCATAAATATATAATCTCGTATATATAATTTTCTCATTCTCGTCCATTGGCAACTCAGAGGTTTCGCTTGCAACAGTTATAGCCAAAAGATTTCAAAAATTCATTTTTGGAAAATCTTTTCGTTCACTATAACTTGAGCTCTTGATACCAATCTGTAACACTCTCAAATCGGGTCACATTAGCGAAAGGGTCCTCGAGTGTTACTTCTTGATAGAATCACACAATTATAGAAAACGGCTCAAAACGAGTCGTTTTTGGTAAAAACATCCATTCATTCATTAAAAAGATAATAACCCATACACGGGCCCAGATAATTTTAAAATATTTACAATACATATCAAAAGTTGAAAGTTGTTTTGAATGGATATATTTTATATAAGCGGGCCAGAGTCACTAAAATTTAGCAAGCTTTATGAAACCACCTTCCTTGAGTACCTTCTTTATGGACCTGAGATAAAACATGCTATAAAATCAACAAAAATTGTTGAGTGAATCCATAGAGTTTAAATTAAATAAATAGAACACAAGTATTTTGAATAACCTTCCATGGTTAATAATTCATCGAAAGACAATTATGTTGTACGGACATAATTATCGGTGTTATTACATAAGCCTCATGACATTGAACGTTAACATATATTTATTTCAACCCACCAACACACCAGCCAAGTGTGTATATTTCTCTTATACTAATGCATCCGAAGTGCTCCAATACACATGTGCTTCACTACACATTGCGATAGCTAATCGCATCGGACTGGGCGTCACCCTGATAGATCTATCCATAGTATTAGCGTTCTTTCGATTAACAATTCATGATGGGATGTGGGTCTTTTTAAGGATTTAAGCTAACTTATGTAATAACTTTCATCTAAGCATACAATCGGGTCCCTTGTGTTCTATTTTAAAAACAAGCATGTTATCCCCCTCGCGGGTTTTATAAAACAAGTAAATAAATTAAAGCGAGGCTACAAACTCACCTTAGCGATATCGGTATCAAACGAGGATAGCGATCGAGATAATAGTGACAGGTGTGAAACGATGAAATAAGATACGCCGAGAAACCATGTGCTTTTAACAACTACCTAAAATAAAGTGTAGCGTGTCTTAGAGATATAAACGACAACAATAAACAGGTTTTACAAAGGTTTTCTAAAAATAATTTTTGGACTAGTTAAAATGAACAAAGACCAAAAATGTTATTATAAAAACCATAATATGTATTTTGTATGTACCTTGATAAATCAGGGACCAAAAGCTTTACTTTGAAACTCTCTAATATATTTGTATTTAGCTTCAAAATAAAAAAACAAAAATGTAAGTATGAAATAGAATTGCATGAAAATTACGTAGTACTTGATTCTTCATTCTAAAATTCATTCAAATATTCAGTAAGTAACATTTAGAATTAAAATATTGAGTAGATATTACTAGGTAGTACCTTAGCTCGACGCTAGAATACGGGTGAACTAAAATCATGGTGCACGAGTATAAATATCGACACGAGTACGAGTACTAAAAAATTTAGTCTCGAATCAAATCAAGATCTTGAAGTCTCGAACCCGCCGCTTACAAAATAGAAACTCGGATGTACATAGTAGCTAGGCATGACCCGACTCCGCCAACTCACAAACTATAACACTCCCGCAATTCGAAATCAAAACAAACTATGAATATCAAACCGAGTATCAACCGAAGTTATGATGAAGATACACAGCGGTTAATAGCAACTAAAACACTTACTCATATCACCTTTTTCTTGCAAAATATTTTTATTGGAATATAGTTTTTATGACATAGATCGTGAGATTTTGAGCTACATGTTAGTCATTAGTAGTAAACTTTTCAAATGACTTGTTGAGAAAATTAACTGTCTAATGATAT
Source organism: Glebionis coronaria (assembly GCA_025667525.1). Taxonomy (NCBI): domain Eukaryota; kingdom Viridiplantae; phylum Streptophyta; class Magnoliopsida; order Asterales; family Asteraceae; genus Glebionis; species Glebionis coronaria. The sequence continues at coordinate 523,828,524 of CM046874.1, read as the reverse complement.
ATAGTAGCTGATCAACTATTGATCTTGAATATCAAGGTGATATATATCCTTGAGTTATGTTATATTTTTATCTTAGTATTATATATGATACGTGGCTTGGCTTACGTGTCCAAAGGATGACTAACGAATGCCTAAAATTATTACATACCGGAGGTTTCTTTCATTTATTTATCTTTGTATTTGTTTTTATATAATAACAACATTGGCCAAATATGGACATTTGCAAAAGGTATATTTTTTTGACGTAAATGGTGTAAAAATTTTGGTGTTTTTATTAGCAAATTTTATTTTTCAAATAATAAAGCGGGTATTATTAAAGCCCGATATTTTAAAAGTTACGCGATATAAAAGTTACATGTAAAGCATGAAAAATAAACGCTCAATATAAAATAAAAACATCGACATTCGGAGGACATTTATATTTTGATAATTTATGACTTAAAATAGTTAATGCGTCGAATGAACGAATGACACATAAAAGTTTAACGCGAGTTAGGAAAAATACTCGAAAAATGAAAAATTAAACGACGAAAATATAAAATATTTCTATGTCATAACGAGAATATAAATATCGGCACCTAACGTATTCCTTGCCGGTTATAATCTAAACGGCATTCTTACGCTAAGTTTCAAGCCTTAACATTCTCGGTTAGCCGATAATTTAAATTTCTCAATAGAGTAAATAAATAATACGTAATATTCGATATTGAAATAACGACCTGAAACCGACAGATTGTCACAGGTTTTGATCTCTACTTTCTGTTTGACAAATTCGATATAAAGACACTTGCATGCCATTGACAAATTATGCTTTTTTATTACCTGTTCAAACATTATTTACCTTTTACAAATATATTCTCTAAGTTTATCTCTTTCAAACTTCATTTTAGGAAAAAAGAAAACGCATAAGGCTTCATATCGGGTTATCAGGTTGAACCCGAACCCGATAAAATATAAAAAGTTAACCCTAAACTGACCCTATAAAGCTATCGGGTTGGTCGGGTTGACCCGATAGACCCGATAAGCATAGTTGGACCCGATAAAACTCGCCCCTATAAGATTTTATCGGGTTCGGATTGGATTGGGTCGGGTTGGGTCGACCCGTTTGACACCCCTACTTAGGCCCATTGAACTAATTAAAGGGACTTAAAAATGTATTAAGCCCAATAAATGATTTAAATGCCCATTTAAATAAATTAGTGGACTTGAAATATATAAAAGCCCACTAAAATAGCCCATTAGATGTTTAGCCCATTTAATAAGCCCATATAAAGTTTTAATGTTAAAATAAAAGTTTTTATAATAAAATATAACTTATAAAAACTTTTTGGATGAAAATGACAATTTATAGACCTTAAGGACTAAAACCGTAACTTATGAAACTTGCTTTGATAAACTAGTTAACACAAGGACTGAAAATGTAAATATCCAAAAGTCTAGGGTTTAATAAATACTATCCGTGGCAAATGAAACCCTAGGGACCATTTTGGGAAGTTTCTAAAAGTTATTTTGCCATTTTAAAACCCTAAGGACTATTTTTGTAATTTTCCGAAACTTAAAGAAGCCCTAGGGGCAGTTTTTGTAAATTTAATAAAGTTACAAAACCTAGATATAACTAGGAGGACCAAATCTTCCATAAGCCGAAACTTTAACAAGCCCTAGGTACTAAATATGTAAAATCCGAAAGTTACACTTATTTAAAAATATAAAGGGACTAGTTTTGCCATATCACGAAACATTTTCAAGCCCTAACCCTAAAATCTATTTTAATTATAATAAAACATAATTAAAATACTTAGACCATAAGAATTAAGGTATAAATTCTTAAGTTTAAATTATTTTATAAATATTAAAATAATTTATGGAAACTTTAAAGTTAAATAAAATACTATATTTATTTTTAAAAATAAAATATTTATATTACTTTAGGAAATAATTGTATAAAAAATTATGAATATATATTACTCATACATAAACTCATATACTTTTAGAAAATAAAATTTATATGAACGTTGGATAAATTGAATGTTAATATTTAAGTAGAACATCCTACGCCCTACTTAAAATATGAAACTTAATATTAAAGTTTAAATGAATGAGTAAAATACATGAACTATGAACGTGAACTAATAATAAGTAAAAAATTTATGTTTACTTAATAATGAAATTTAATAATAAATGAGTGATTATAATACTTGAACAGAAAAACGTAAATTAATATTTTAAGTAAGACCTTATATGTCCACTTAAATAAAGAAACTTAATTGTAAGTTGAATGATTACTATAAATACATGTATGCTAACTGATATTAATAGTTAAACATTTTGTGTTTACTTAGAGATGGAACTTATATAAATAAGTTTAATGCATATTGATAATACTTGAAATACGGTTATTTAGATAAATACCGTAGTATAAATGAACTGACTAAAATCTGTATAAGCATACATATATGTTCTTTGTACTATCTATTAAGACTGTACTATCTGATTAGGCATAACTTTGGCGTGAGCTTTAATTGGATATTCGTATTAAACAGCAATTGCCTGCTCCCAGGTGAGTTTACAGTCCCATATAAACTTTTGATAAATTTTTCCCTTTTGGGAAAGAAAATATGCAAACATATAATGGACACAACTGGACTGTATAAACTTGATTATGATTGATTATCATTGAAACTGTTAAATTGTTGTAAATCGCCCGAATGTTATAAATAGATCTATTAGGGATTGACCATCCCCGTCTGGGTGAGTCATGCTCACTGTGCCTTGGCCGGGACAACAGACGTATACCATGTTGGAATTGGAATGGGTGTCTTTTTGTAAGATACTACGTCCTCATCTGTTGAGGACTATGGAGGTTAAGCTTCAGTTTCTAATAATAAACAAATGTTATTTACATTTTAGTAAGAATGTTTTGTGCATTATTACTTCTATGATTATTGTATGTCCCAACTAATTAATTGTTAAAATCTGTAAATTCACCAACTTTATGTTGACCCCCGTTAGTATGTTTTGCATAGGAATATGAAGTTAGTACGTGGTGTGTGCATGGTCTCCAGCATATTAGAAATCTGCATCATAGGACTCGTCAGGGGTTCTATTTGGGAAACATAAACAATCACCTGCTGTCATGTTTAAGACAATTTTTAATTATTTGTTTAAATAAACATGTAATCTGATGCTCTATGGACTATATGCTATCGATTCACCCTTGTGACATCTCCGTGGATATTTCCGCATATTTTGTCCTTACCCGGGGTGTAGATTTGTAAATCTATGCTTATGATCTTAGAGAGAGAAAGAGATAGAGAGATGGTGGATTTCACACTTTAGAGAGAGAAACTAAGAAAGAACTATGTGTAAAATAATGAAACCACACCCCTCTCCATCAAAGGAGAGGGTTTATATACCCAAGCCCATGTGATGGGCTTGGGTTTACAATAGGCCGCCGGCCCATACAATCCATGGGCTCGGTTTTGGGCTTTGTTTGATAAAAGTAAATAACTAAACTACGAGCTATAACGTAGACTATTGTTGGAGTGACCGATCCTTTCTAATACATAAAACGTATTTCCAACAATATCCCCCTAAGGGAGGTCACTCCAAACAAGGGCGTTACCCAAGTTACAATAATAAAATAAACCTAGCATACTATGCTTGTCTTGGGCTCGTAGTCTTCGTCTTTCTTTTTCTTTTTCTTTTCTGGTGAACATGCTGATGTGATCTTTGATATCAATCTTTGAGCATCAATCTCTTGCCTTGATCTCGTGCATCCATCACTTGTGATCTTCGCCTGTTCGTGACACCATGTCCCACATACTTATACCTTCGTAATTCTTGAAAGCTTCAGAGTTTGATACAGCGGAAGACTTAACTTTTAGGCTTTCTTGAATTTGATGAGGTATTAAGTGCATAAAGTATAAGCATGCGGGGACGACTTCTTCTTGGATCCCGCAACGCCACCGTCTTCAAATGCCGCAACATAAGTAGACACGAACGAAATGGATTTGAACATTTCATTCTAATTCGGTAGCATTTTACCTCCAGTCGGTGAAGACCGTTGGACGATATTAGATATCGTACCCGTGACGGATAGTTTCAATTAAGTAACTTCCTGACAGGATTTCGCGGGTAAACCCGTTCTCTTTACTCGACCGTCCAAAGCTGACTGCGAACGTAAAGAGTGAATCATTTGGATAATAATATCCGCATGATTTGAAGCCGTCAATTCATGTTCCTGGAACAAGTGAAATTCAATTAAGAACCGCACCATCGTTTCTTTCCAGTTGTCACGAGCTTGATTCGTATAGAATCTTGCATGTTACCTACCAAGTGCTGTTTGAGGTTAACACTAGAAGGATTTCCACTCATCACTGTGAACACTAAGGTATCACTCTGAGTGTTCTGGCAAGATCACTAAGATATTGCGTAGAGGCATGGAACGTGTTTAAATTCAGTTAAGAATTAAACAGCTGTTGCTTTCCAGTTATCACAAGTTTGATTCATAAAGAATCGCACAAGTCACCTACCATGAGCTTTTTGATATTCGCTCAAGAAGGATTTCCATCTTCATTGTAAATACTCTCGTATTACTCAGATGTTCAGGCAAGATCATGAAGATTTTGCGTAGGACTCTTAAAATCTTTCTTACTTTTCACAGTGTGTGAAGAAGCAAGGAAATATGAAAGTGTGTCCTAATGAGATATTTGATGATCTCAAATGTCTCTAGACTCGATCGTGCACTTTGGATTTTAGTGATCGGAGGCTGGAGAGGAGTGCCACCATTTCAATACCAATTCATTCGGAGTGAATAAATCGATAGATAACGTGTTGTCTCCGTGTGATTAAAACAAATACCTTTTAAGAGATATCTGAGTTAGCTGGGATGGGTTGTGCATTGCATCATGATGAGACTGTATTTATACATAGTCTCATCGTCCAAATCGGGCTTAAAACGCTTAAAATGTCATCAAAATACCATATATATGCATGTGTTTGTTCATTTGTGTGTTTTAGGTATGGATATCGTGAATTTACCAAAAGATCAAAGGAATCAAGCAGAAACGAACACGGGAAACGAAGCCGCACAAAGAACCGGACCCGAATCATGATTTTCCTATCAAGTCCTTGAAGAATTGAAGATTGGCAAGATTGGTCCCTCAACTATTGAAGACTTGTCACAAATGACCCTCCACTATTCATTTGTACAAGTTACATCCTTAAAGTTTGAAGACTATTCATGATAAGCCCTTGAAGATAACTTAAATTGCAAAAATGATCCTTATGCAAAGTTTAGAAACACTATGTGCCATATTTGACAAGTGGTACAAAGTTTTTACAAAGGAAAGTGAGATTTTTGCTATTTATTACAAACTGAAGATGTGAAGAAACTTGGGGGGGCTAAATCGTCCAGACACCCATTCTACCCTCCACCACTCATCAGCCGCCACATCACCCAAAGCTGCCACTTCACCCACCCACGTAGGATCCCACTTCCCAGCCTAACTAATTGTTAATTAGTTTCAAACGTATTAATTTATAATAAAATGAGGCGGCAAACACCTTTCTCCCATCCTAAAAAAATCAAATGCACCCCTGTTCATCATTATGAACCCTAATCTCTCACAATTTATTAACAATGACTGGGGTTAATTCCTTTTCCAGAATACCAATTCATGGCTTATTAAGCAAAACCCAACCCCAAATTACCCACCAAACATACCCATGTGAGCAGTGGGGCCCTCCCCTGCTGCGTCACTTTCATCCCCATCCCCAAAACCCGACCAGATCAACGGAGATGCTTAAATCCTTTGTGGCCACGTACCAATGAATGGATGGGATGAATTCATAACAGCTAAGCATCACAAGTGTCCAAATTATTCCAGCAGATGCCTCACATGATCAACATTGACCAAGGGTTTGAATTTCAGTCAAAGGGCAGAATAGGGCTTTTCATGTTAGGGTTTTACATTATTTATTTTGCTTCTAGTAATTTCCTAAGTCTTGTATAAATAGGTCGACCTGTGACCTATTTTCAATGTTCCAGAATATTGTAATTTTTTATCTTAATGAATATTTAAAGTGTTTTGGTTTAATAGTGCAAATTCTGAGTTCCCATTTTAATTCTTGTTTTATTTAGCTAAAAGATTTTATTGTCTTGTATTAATTTAGCTTATCAAAAAAAAAGAGGGTTTGGTTTCAAAGTAAGTTGATTTTTGGCAAAAGCAGTTTGGAGACTCACGAATTTAGGAACCAAAAATAGACCAAAGTGAAAGTGGAGGTTTGTTATTGAGTTCTTGGTTTGTGTTATTTAACTGCCTAGTTAAAGAGATCAAAGGGTTTCAAGTTAAATCATTTTTCAAGTTTTTTTTATTATTGAGCAAAAAGCCATAACTAGCTTAATCCATAAGCTAGCTTATTAGCTTATTGCTTTAGTTCCCAGGTCACTGTTTTTGGTTTCTTTTCTTGTGCAGGTTTCAAGTAGTAACAAGTACTCCTTCCATTTCCATTTTTTTTTGAAGATATTTGAGACCCCTGGTTCTGTTGTTGAACCTCAGCAGGGGTCCACCACTTCACATAAGCTCCCTCAAAAGCTCTCAACAAGTCTTCTTGGAAGGCCTCAGCCCTGGTAAACTGGCTTGAACCCCACTAAGATTTTTGCTTGATTTTTATGTGAACTTGTGTAAGAATTTGTGTAAACATGTTCTTGTGTGTTTTGTTGTTTGTTTATGCTTATTGATGCCTATTGAGTATGTCTAGGTAGGTAGAAATCTGTTTAGGTTGATTTTGTTAGCAATTGATTTGTTAATTTTCAGTTCTCAGAATTAAGAGGGTGTTTGGGTCTATGGTTTAATCTGGGTGGGTGACACATATCAGTTATAAATCAGCTTAAACATGCTTTGTCTGTTGGTATTAGGTGTTATCAGTTAGTATCTTCAAGATTGGTAGCTTAGGTTAGGAATGCACATGTTCAAAACTTGGTAAAAATATAGCCAAATTATTCAGTAGGCCCATAATAGCTTGGTTCTGCATTTCTGATTTTTGAAAACTTGTAGGAAGATAGTTAATCTATTCATCTAGGGCTTTTAATCAATTAAGCATAGTCTGGTTATTGTTTGGGGCTAGTTTGTGTAGTTCAAAATTCGTCTAAGTGCAAACTGAACCAGCACACTGTTCACAGACACCATCTAGGTTAATCAGTAACTTATTTGCCCTTGTTGTGTTTGATTTTTGGTTACAACCTGCTCTTTTTCTTGTTTATTGCGACTCCCCACACTTCCATGAGTGTGGGGGTGCCCTTGTATCCAAGAAATAGCCATCAAAAAGCTTTCCTAAGCCAAATCATAATCTGTCATGTTTTTTTACACTAACAGTGGGAACTAAGTTCCCACTGCTAGCTTTTGTGTTTCCCCTGCTTTGCTAAAAGACAGAAAACAAAGGGAAGTGTCACTATCAGATTCAATATTTTTGTCTTTAGTGGGGTTATTTAGGAATTAGACTTTCATTTTTGTTTCTATATTTTTCTTTTTAAATTTCTGATTTTTTAGTATAAGCTATTTTTATTTTACTGTTCATTTTGCATTTTTTTATATTTAATTGCTATTTTAATTACTTTTATTTATTTCTGTTTTTGTCTTGTAGTGTAAAAAAGTTATATTTTTCACTTTTAAAATTTTTCTTAGGTTTAGAAAATTAATTTAAGATTTTTAGTATAAAAATTAGTTACTGTTCACTTTTTAATTATTTTTTATAATTAAATTAAGTTAATTAGGGTTTAATTATTAACTAGTTTTGTCTTTTAGTGAAAATTTTTACTTTTTTCAAACTTTTTCAATTTTATACTGTTCATTAGAGTAATTTAGGATTTTTAAAATTGTTAGATTAATTTTGTCATTATTTTATTATTTTTTATGATTATTTTAACTTAAAAATAGTTTTAAGTCATTAAAAAATAGAAAAATAGTTTTTAAAATTCAAGAAAAATAGTTTTTAGTCTTTAAATAATATAAGTTAGTTATTAGTTCAATAAATTAATATTTTGGGCATTTTGTTAATTATATTTAATTTTTGGGCTTTAATTAGCATTAAAAATTGAATATTTAATTAATAAAAGGTTTTAAAATATATTTGTTGGATTTTTATTCTTATTTATATTATTTAAGACTTAGTTTAATCATCTAATTAATTTTTAGGTTTAATTTTTATTTTCGTCACGTTTTACGTATTTACGTTCGCGTTTTACGTTAATTCGTCGTAGTTTAATCGTAGTCGTAACTCGTCTTTAATTTTTCTCTTCTAAACCAAAAACGTCACTAATCCAAACATTGTGATTTTACATAATTGGCACACATAATACACACCTCCTTCGAGAACGAACCCGCATTTATTCGGTTTTACGTTTTTCCTAAAGCGTATAACTTAATACTTGCCGCGTTTATACGTTGTTTTCCTAAACACGTATATTATTTTCTACATCAATTTTTGGCGCCGCTGCCGGGGAGGTGTTTAGTGTGCCATTATTATTAGTATCGTGTTTATTTGAGTAGTGCGTTTTTGCTTTTCATTTTTTGGAAAGCGTGAATATCGTACATACTCATTTTTGTTATTTTTACCTATTATATTATAATATCCAAATAAATCGTGTTTAATTTTCCTAAATTAAACACAATCCATTTTACTATATTGTAGATATATTGGTTTTCGTTTTTCTTTGTGAATATTATTACTATATTGTATTACGTAAGAACAAATAAAAATACAAGTACTCCAAATACGTGAGAAATCACAACCTTGACTTGGGAGGTCATTACCCAATCATTGTATTCGAATCCAAAGCAAAAGTTTAAAGGCAAAATAGATAAATACTTTCGTGAGGCTTAATTTCAATTAACACAAACTATAAGGTGGGTATAAGGCGGTTGTATTTCACGACCTAAAGGAAAAAGGCTCTTAAGTGCTTCGCGCCGCCTCGTTTCCTCCGCTTGCTTGTGCGTGTTTTGAGAAAGAGAGCTAATCGAGGGTTTGCCAAGTATTATCTACGTATATTATATTTGCTTGTGTTTTCAAGATTAAACCCTCTTGAACGTTTTGGTGTTCCACCAACGTTCTAAAGTCATCGAGAACGTTCACTCCACGTGATCGTTTTCATTCTTTGAGGCTCCTTTAATCGAGAAAGTCGATTCGAGGGGAGATTTGTAGATTTGTGTCTACGTAATACATTCAAAAATCCAAAAAAATTAAAAAACCAATCAAAAACCAAAAAAATTGAAAAAATCAAAAAGCCGCAAAAAGAATCTTCTTTGCTACCACCCATTCTACGGTTAGTGCATGCGCACTCGATCGAAGGATTATTCCAATTCTAGTGAAGCTTCGAATCGACGCAATCGTAATCGAAGGAATCGACGACGTAGACGAGAATTAGAAACCGACGTTCCTAATATCGTTGTTGAAGAAACCGTAGAGGAGATGGCCGACAATCGTTCTATGATGGAATTGCTCCAAGCGCCCACCGAGGGTTATGGAGACGCGATCGTAATTCCCGCTATCGAGGCGGAGAATTTTGAGATCAAGAGCGGAATGCTTTCGTTGATCCAAGCTACGAAGTTTCGAGGTCGTGAAGCCGATAATCCTCACGACCATATTCGGAATTTTGATCGTCTTTTGGCCACGAGCAAGTTTAAGAACGTCGACACCGATGTCGTCAAGCTTATGCTTTTTCCTTACTCGCTCGATGGTGCCGCCAAGGATTGGTACGAGAAAGAGCCACCTAATTCCATAGTTACGTGGAAGGATCTCGTTTCCAAGTTCGTTAATTATTTTTTCCCACCGTCTAAGACAACGTTTTTCAAAAACGAGATTACGAAATTTGAGCAAAAATCGAATGAATCTTTTAGAGACGCGTGGGATCGTTTTAAGGAATTGCTTAGGCAATGTCCTCACCATGGTTTTTCCGAGTTGCACCAAATCGATACGTTTTACAACGGTCTTAATTTTCACGAACAAGACTCGTTGAATTCCGCCGCCGGTGGCAACTTTTTGTGTAAGACTCCGAGAGAAGCTTTGATAATTATCGAGAACCGATCCAAGGTTTACCAACTCCGCAATGCACCGAGTGTTGCCAATGTCGCCAATGTTAGTAGTTCTAATCGCGACATTGAGAGAGTTGATGCAAAAGTCGACAAGCTTACGAATGTGTTCACATCTTATCTCATTGAGATGCAAAAGAAAGACGCTCCCGCTACGGTGAAAGCGGTTGAGGTTTCGTGTACGTTTTGTGGTGGACCTCATAATTATTACGAGTGTGCGGCTACGGATGGCCAAACGTCAAATGTGAGTGCGTTAAACAACAATTTTTCTAATCAAAATAACGCCGGTCCATCACAACAAGGCAATTATAACCAAGGCAACAATTTTCAAAATCGAAACAATTTTCAAGGAAATAATTTTTCAAGTGGTAATCAAGGAAATTTTCAAAGAAGTAATCAAAACCAAGGGAACTTTAACTCAAATCAAAATAGTTCGTCAAACGATTTTCAAAACTACATGAAAACGAATGAGGCTAATATGAGACGATTAGAGGGAGAAATTGGTACTTTGAAAAACGACTTTACAAATACTTTGAAATTGCAAAACACGAAGATTGAGCAAGGGCAAATTGATATTAAAAAGATGTTTCGGCTATAATGAACAAGGCCTCGGGTTCGTCATCGAGTTCGTTACCTAGTGACACCGTTGCTAATCCGAAAGAACAATGTAAAGCCGCCTCGTCTCATGAGAAAGGTCGTGTGATTACCCCTAACCTTGAAGGATTCCGTGTTGTTTATCCCTCTCAACCCTCGACTTCTAAGACGTCTTCTTGTTCTAAAGTCGATGGGGTGAACGTGGCGACCAAGGAAAAGAGTGCACGCCCTCGTGTACCTCAAATTCCATCCACGGTTCAAAAAGAGAGCTTTGTCGACCTTACCAAAGTAACCCTTGAAGAAACTTGTGCATCGATCCTTCTTAAAAAACCCAAAAGGCGTATGCCGAGAAAGGAAAAGGATCCGGGCCAATTTCTACTACCTTGTGATTTTTCCGAGATTGAGGGATGTTTAGCCCTTGCCGATTTAGGTGCTAGCATCAATCTTATGCCTCATTCTCTTTGGAAATTGATGAGATTGCCTTCGCTTACCCCCACGAACATGACAATCGAGCTTGCAAATTGCACTCCACTTATACCAATTGGAATAGCCGAGGATGTCTATGTTAGGATTGGAAAGTTTGTTTTTCCCGCGGATTTCGTTATATCCGATTACGAGTGTGACCCTAAATGTCCCATTATTTTAGGCCGACCATTCTTATCGACGGCTCGAACCGTAATCGACGTTCACGAGGGGAGACTTACTATGAGATATGGGGATGAGAAAATAGACTTTTTCGCTAGAAAATCCCAAGGATTTTATGAGAATGAAAAAACCGAGGTTTCAAAACCTAATGATTCAAATCCTAATGATTTCAAAATGTTCACTTTAGCGGAAAGAATGAAGCTTGATGCATGTTTTGAGAGAATTAAGAAAAACGGTTTTAAAGATGATGATTTTAATGATAAAGAATATGTGTACCTAATTCAAAAGGGTATGTGTAAATTTATGGATGAAAACTCACTTTGGGATGTTTTTAGCGAAACAAGTGAACCACCAATTCCGAAGGGCGACGTTAGTGCCATCACGACAAAGACCAATATGGGCTCGTCTTCACCACCTTCGAAGGACCATGACTTTGAGGCCTCTACTTCTAAACCCATTGAAGTGCCTCCCACTCCTAGCCCCAAATTCATTAAGGCTAAGGAAGTGGTCCAACCCAATGCAATCTCACCCATCATAGAAATGTCACCTAAGCATAGTCATTCGACTTGTAAGTCCATGGTTGTGACTCTCGAGAAATCCACTCGAGAACTTACTCACATCGACACTTTCTTTGATGACAATGGTGATTTTGCCGAGATCGAGCATATACTTGCTAATCCGCCATCCATCTTCGAGGATTTACCCTTTGATAAATCTTCAAATGAAGAGGACGATCTCATGTCGGAAATTTCTTATGATGATGAGAATGACGACACTTTCACAACGTACTCGAATTCCGTATACGAACCTATTTTTCATCATAATCCCATTTTTGATGAAGAATTCGAGAACGTTGATGACCATATCATCGATCCTCCTTCGTTTCACAATTGTGATGATGAAGAATTCTTTAAGGAGGTCGATGATTTTCTTGCTATAGACACAAGTCCCATTCTCGAGGAGTCACCTTATCAACACTCCTCATTTGAGAATGACGTTTACCACATTCGTGAGGATCTAACTTATCAACGATCCCCACAAAAGAATGATAGTTTCGTGCTTGATCGTGATCTTTTCGAGAGAGTTTCTAAGATACTCAAGGAGGGGAATGACAAACCGTGGTTTGACAAGCCTATCTTTGATGAAGAAATCGATGAGATCGACGTTCATGAGGATGACGAGTATGTAGACCCCGAGGGGGCGGTGTTCTTTATTGACAAACGTTTTGAGAACTTATACAATCCGCCACCCCCTCCCACCAATGACTTAAATGTGAGGATTTTTAGCGCGACTAATTTTCAATTTGACACGCCAAATATTTTCAACATTATTCAATCGGGTTTTCATAAAGAGTTTTTAAACGATGAAAAAGGAAAGGATTTTAAAAATGTTTTAAATGATTTTTCTACATGTTTAACTCCGTCATCACCGCGTTTTATGAGTGCTACCACCTCGTCTACTCCTTTTGACGATGGTTGGTGTGGATCTAGTGTGGGGGAAGCCCCAAATGTTCCCTCCCACTTCTCCACCGAGGACGAGATTTACGATCCCGGAATTGCTTGTAAAGGGAAATCTCGGTCTTCCACCGATGCAATAAATGGAAAATCTTTTCGTTTGCTTGGTGTGAGTCTACCTCGAGTAGCTCATTATGTTGCCTTACCCATTGCCCCACCTTTCTACTTCTTATCTCTTTTCTTCTACCCCATTGGGGTTTGCGTTAGAGTAGCGTTGTTTCGTCTTTCATCCGAAAACGAAGACACTATCTTTGACCCCGGTATACGTTTATCGGGTTTTTAAAGTACTCCATGTACTTTTGGGCCTTGTTTATCATGTAAGTCCCACCAAAAATGACCAAACCAAGATTATCCCTAAATGATCACATTTATGGGGATTCGAGTCGAGCTTTTGACTCGGTTAACAAAAACAAGGTGCCTCGTGGGGGATTCTCATGCTTATCCTTGTAAATATTATCGCTTTCTTAGTTAATGTAACGAGGGGACTTGTGCTCTTCCTACCTTTGTTTCGTGGTTGTTTGTGATTGTGATTCATTAGGTTCATCGTCATCATTGAAGCCTCTCGTGTTCGTTTTACGGATCACTCGAGCTTCAACCGTTGCCTTTGGAGATTCCGATATCCGATGATATCCTTTTATGTTCTAACGTTTATCTTATTAGCATAATTCATAAATGGATTTTAGGTTATTCGTTTTACCCTTTCCATGCTCGAGATTAAGCATTCGACTTTGTCTCTAGTATGGGGGTGTTTACACCCCTAGACTCGAAACATTGATGACAATGTTTAGTTTTAGTATGGGGGGGGGGGGGGTGAGTAGATACTTCACCTTGCTTACGTCAACACGCAATCCAATATTCATCTTTTTGTTATCGTTTTGTTGCAAAATAAGGCTAAAAATGGCCAAATTTTAAAATTTTTCTTGTTTTTCGTAAGTGTTTAAGACACGAATGTAGGTTTTCCGATGGTGAGAACGAGAGTAATTTTTGACTCGACCGTGCGTGTTGAGCACTTAGCTCGATTCCTTAACTTTTTTAGGCTAAGTCTCTTAAATGAGGACGAGAAATGATAGAGTTATTTATAAGTCTCGTAATCGTCACGATCTCATGTGTAGTAATTATTAGCTTATTCTCCCAACGCTTTTGCATAATAAATTGTTAATAAATATTGATTTGGCGGTTTAGTCACTATTGTTGGGTTTCTAATTTGTTTTGGTAGCTTCCATGTAATTAAATTGGGAAAACATTAAGGTATCGCCAGCGTCACGGTTTTGAAGTATTGGCACCCGAATAATCGAAAGCTTCACCTAATAATAAGATTTCAAGTGCTCACCTAAATTAAGCAAAAATTTGAAGCTCACAAGGCCAAAAAATCTATGCCCAAATTGAAAGTGAATCAAGCCTTAATCTTCGAAGCTTTAAAAATCCAAAATTCGCTTTAGCGTGAGGATATACGTCTTTGGCTAATAAAACCACCGATGAGGCGGATAATAAAAGGCAAGGCAAGACCGAAGTCATAATAAAAGCTTCATGGCGAAGTTGAATAAAAGATGGAGGTAAACCAAAGATAATAAGGCCCTTCCGTTAGGGGGCGTATAAAAGTCTTGGTAATAAGTCTCATGTTCAAAACCGTTATAAAACCGTGTTTATCGATCCTTCTTGTTGGCTTAATTTTTTGACATCGTTGTCTATTGGGATGAATTATTGATTTGATGATTTTGGTTACACCGTTAAGTTTCTATTTTTAGACTTAATCTCTATTCACGCATAAGTCGATGATGTATCCTCGTGATCATTAAGACATAATAAAATATAAGAGATACCAAGTAGGAATAAGGGAGTTTAGGTGTGTAATTAACACTCATAAGATGTGTTCGTGTTGCTAACTTATAATAACAATGATCTCGCCACAAGCTTAGCATGGAATTGGGTGAAAATCGAGGACGACGAAATTATTTCTAACGAAGCATTCACGTGTTCTTGTTCTATGATCCCAAAAGTCACGTTCTCATGATGAAAACAATACATTATGTCTAAAACACGTGTAGTAGTTTAAATTTATGTCTTGAATAAATGTCATCATAAAATGAATTTTGGAAGTGCTATGATACTTAATTCTAGCATTGCGTGGGGACACGGCAATGGTTTAGTATGGGGGAGTGATGAGACTGTATTTATACATAGCCTCATCGTCCAAATCGGGCTTAAAACGCTTAAAATGTCATCAAAATACCATATATATGCATGTGTTTGTTCATTTGCGTGTTTTAGGTATGGATATCGTGAATTTACCAAAAGATCAAAGGAATCAAGCAGAAACGAACACGGGAAACGAAGCCGCACAAAGAACCGGACCCGAATCATGATTTTCCTATCAAGTCCTTGAAGAATTGAAGATTGGCAAGATTGGTCCCTCAACTATTGAAGACTTGTCACAAATGACCCTCCACTATTCATTTGTACAAGTTACATCCTTAAAGTTTGAAGACTATTCATGATAAGCCCTTGAAGATAACTTAAATTGCAAAAATGATCCTTATGCAAAGTTTAGAAACACTATGTGCCATATTTGACAAGTGGTACAAAGTTTTTACAAAGGAAAGTGAGATTTTTGCTATTTATTACAAACTGAAGATGTGAAGAAACTTGGGGGGGCTAAATCGTCCAGACACCCATTCTACCCTCCACCACTCATCAGCCGCCACATCACCCAAAGCTGCCACTTCACCCACCCACGTAGGATCCCACTTCCCAGCCTAACTAATTGTTAATTAGTTTCAAACGTATTAATTTATAATAAAATGAGGCGGCAAACACCTTTCTCCCATCCTAAACAAATCAAATGCACCCCTGTTCATCATTATGAACCCTAATCTCTCACAATTTATTAACAATGACTGGGGTTAATTCCTTTTCCAGAATACCAATTCATGGCTTATTAAGCAAAACCCAACCCCAAATTACCCACCAAACATACCCATGTGAGCAGTGGGGCCCTCCCCTGCTGCGTCACTTTCATCCCCATCCCCAAAACCCGACCAGATCAACGGAGATGCTTAAATCCTTTGTGGTCACGTACCAATGAATGGATGGGATGAATTCATAACAGCTAAGCATCACAAGTGTCCAAATTATTCCAGCAGATGCCTCACATGATCAACATTGACAAAGGGTTTGAATTTCAGTCAAAGGGCAGAATAGGGCTTTTCATGTTAGGGTTTTACATTATTTATTTTGCTTCTAGTAATTTCCTAAGTCTTGTATAAATAGGTCGACCTGTGACCTATTTTCAATGTTCCAGAATATTGTAATTTTTTTATCTTAATGAATATTTAAAGTGTTTTGGTTTAATAGTGCAAATTCTGAGTTCCCATTTTAATTCTTGTTTTATTTAGCTAAAAGATTTTATTGTCTTGTATTAATTTAGCTTATCAAAAAAAAAAGAGGGTTTGGTTTCAAAGTAAGTTGATTTTTGGCAAAAGCAGTTTGGAGACTCACGAATTTAGGAACCAAAAATAGACCAAAGTGAAAGTGGAGGTTTGTTATTGAGTTCTTGGTTTGTGTTATTTAACTGCCTAGTTAAAGAGATCAAAGGGTTTCAAGTTAAATCATTTTTCAAGTTTTTTTTATTATTGAGCAAAAAGCCATAACTAGCTTAATCCATAAGCTAGCTTATTAGCTTATTGCTTTAGTTCCCAGGTCACTGTTTTTGGTTTCTTTTCTTATGCAGGTTTCAAGTAGTAACAAGTACTCCTTCCATTTCCATTTTTTTTTTGAAGATATTTGAGACCCCTGGTTCTGTTGTTGAACCTCAGCAGGGGTCCACCACTTCACATAAGCTCCCTCAAAAGCTCTCAACAAGTCTTCTTGGAAGGCCTCAGCCCTGGTAAACTGGCTTGAACCCCACTAAGATTTTTGCTTGATTTTTATGTGAACTTGTGTAAGAATTTGTGTAAACATGTTCTTGTGTGTTTTGTTGTTTGTTTATGCTTATTGATGCCTATTGAGTATGTCTAGGTAGGTAGAAATCTGTTTAGGTTGATTTTGTTAGCAATTGATTTGTTAATTTTCAGTTCTCAGAATTAAGAGGGTGTTTGGGTCTATGGTTTAATCTGGGTGGGTGACACATATCAGTTATAAATCAGCTTAAACATGCTTTGTCTGTTGGTATTAGGTGTTATCAGTTAGTATCTTCAAGATTGTTAGCTTAGGTTAGGAATGCACATGTTCAAAACTTGGTAAAAATATAGCCAAATTATTCAGTAGGCCCATAATAGCTTGGTTCTGCATTTCTGATTTTTGAAAACTTGTAGGAAGATAGTTAATCTATTCATCTAGGGCTTTTAATCAATTAAGCATAGTCTGGTTATTGTTTGGGGCTAGTTTGTGTAGTTCAAAATTCGTCTAAGTGCAAACTGAACCAGCACACTGTTCACAGACACCATCTAGGTTAATCAGTAACTTATTTGCCCTTGTTGTGTTTGATTTTTGGTTACAACCTGCTCTTTTTCTTGTTTATTGTGACTCCCCACACTTCCATGAGTGTGGGGGTGCCCTTGTATCCAAGAAATAGCCATCAAAAAGCTTTCCTAAGCCAAATCATAATCTGTCATGTTTTTTTACATTAACAGTGGGAACTAAGTTCCCACTGCTAGCTTTTGTGTTTCCCCTGCTTTGCTAAAAGACAGAAAACAAAGGGAAGTGTCACTATCAGATTCAATATTTTTGTCTTTAGTGGGGTTATTTAGGAATTAGACTTTCATTTTTGTTTCTATATTTTTCTTTTTAAATTTCTGATTTTTTAGTATAAGTTATTTTTATTTTACTGTTCATTTTGCATTTTTTTTATATTTAATTGCTATTTTAATTACTTTTATTTATTTCTGTTTTTGTCTTGTAGTGTAAAAAAGTTTTATTTTTCACTTTTAAAATTTTTCTTAGGTTTAGAAAATTAATTTAAGATTTTTAGTATAAAAATTAGTTACTGTTCACTTTTTAATTATTTTTTATAATTAAATTAAGTTAATTAGGGTTTAATTATTAACTAGTTTTGTCTTTTAGTGAAAATTTTTACTTTTTTCAAACTTTTTCAATTTTCTACTGTTCATTAGAGTAATTTAGGATTTTTAAAATTGTTAGATTAATTTTGTCATTATTTTATTATTTTTTATGATTATTTTAACTTAAAAATAGTTTTAAGTCATTAAAAAATAGAAAAATAGTTTTTAAAATTCAAGAAAAATATTTTTTAGTCTTTAAATAATATAAGTTAGTTATTAGTTCAATAAATTAATATTTTGGGCATTTTGTTAATTATATTTAATTTTTGGGCTTTAATTAGCATTAAAAATTGAATATTTAATTAATAAAAGGTTTTAAAATTTATTTGTTAGATTTTTATTCTTATTTATATTATTTAAGGCTTAGTTTAATCATTTAATTAATTTTTAGGTTTAATTTTTATTTTCGTCACGTTTTACGTATTTACGTTCGCGTTTTACGTTAATTCGTCGTAGTTTAATCGTAGTCGTAACTCGTCTTTAATTTTTCTCTTCTAAACCAAAAACGTCACTAATCCAAACATTGTGATTTTACATAATTGGCACACATAATACACACCTCCTTCGAGAACGAACCCGCATTTATTCGGTTTTACGTTTTTCCTAAAGCGTATAACTTAATACTTGCCGCGTTTATACGTTGTTTTCCTAAACACGTATATTATTTTCTACATCACATCACTGGGTCCATGATGTCTATCTTCAATATCAAGAATCATTAAAAATGATCTCAATAGCATATGTATTGACCCGGTTTCTGCCTAAGGTTGTAAGGAGGGCTTCTTTCTTTACACCCTTTATCTTTACAATTCTTTTTCATTCTTCAACCCCTTCAATGCTTACCAATACGTCATAACTAACACCTTGTTGTGATTGTTCCAGTGCTAACTTAAGTACTTGGTCGGCATTCAGCTACGTTCACAATCTTTCTCCATCTTTCCTAAGGACTACTATTTCTAGCTATGGAATGTCCTTGGGAAGATTCCTCCGGTTCTGGAAGAATCATAGGACTTAACCTATCCTACCATCCTTATGTCACCACAATCTTCATCGTCGTGAAATAAATGGGTTTTGGGTAAGTATATGTCACCATGAAAATCCATTTTGATATGCAAATCCGTTTTTCTCCCCCTTAACATATGCCACGATATTCGAAAACATTTCGCACATGTCGGGATGAGCCAGCATATTAAGTCAAACCATTTGTGATAATATCCCATATTAAATCACATTTTCTCCCCCATATTAAAAATATTAACCCAATCGATGTTTTTAATATCAATTGATTTAATGAAGTTTTAACAAAGGTTTTGGGAAGAAAAATGCAAGTCCATTTTATCTTCATGATATCAAACGTATGAGATATGATACCGTATTGTAACATGATCACATATTCACCATATTAAAAAGAATTGACAAGGTTGGACCTGATTGATGAGAACATCATATGATAAGATCAAATGGTTCTTGTCAGCATATGTTGGTCGCCTCGTCACGTCTGAAGTCATCTCTTGACACCACACGTACGATTGGTATTGTTGTCTTGACACCAACTTGTGAACTTGGCACGTTCGGCATCGAAGATTCTGAATGCTTGACAATTGCTCCCCCTCAATTGTTGACCTGTGTTCTATCGAAAGAGCTGTAGTCGTTGGTTGAGTAGTCGCATCGTCGAGTATGTAGATACCAATTGTAGATAGCATGGTTGTAGAGATGATAGCTTCATAAAAACAAGACTTCTCTTGTTTTAACAAATAAATGCACTGAAACGTACATATATTTGTGTTAGACCAAGTTATAAAGTAAACTTGATCCCTTACAAGGTTTTAAAGTAAACCTTGCCCGAGAAAATTAATTCCCGTTGTGAGTCAAAGCTTTCATAAGAAATACTTGACTTTAATATGAAAACCGGGTTGTAGTCAGAAATAACTACAAGCCATATAGGCATGTTTTATGAAATATTTACAACTTTTGTACGAACTCTATTTATGGCGCCGTGTCAATATTAATCAACATTTCTAAGGCCGTAAATATTATCGTACCAAAAGACATGCCTTAGAAAAAAATAAAGTAAAAATATTTTTGGATTTTTCTAGATTTTTCAATTTTTATGGTTTTATATGGTTTTATATTTTTCTACTTTGCTTTTGTGGATAAAAATATAAACAATATATACAAATGATCACCAAGGATACGGAGAATAGTTTTACCAAGACTATTCTTTCGCTTCATCTGCTAGTTCCTTTAGAGTCTCAGGCGAGAAGGTTCTCATTCCTAGCTTGTCGGCCAAAAATTCAATTCGAGCGCGATCTAAAGCCTTCGTGAAAATATCCGCCAATTGATACTCAGATCGGACAAAGTAAAGCTCTATTACTCCATTTTCCACTTGCTCCTTGATGAAATGGTAGCGAATGTCAATATGCTTCGACCGGGAGAATTGAACATTGTTGCAGCATAAGGCAATTGCACTTTTGTTGTCGCAGTACATCGGAATCTTGTTGAAACCTAGACCATAGTCGGTTAATTGCGATCTCATCCAAAGAATTTGAGCACAACAACCGGACATAGCTATGTATTCTGCTTCCGTACTTGAAATTGCAGCGCTTTTCTGCCTTTTCGATGCCCAACTGATTAATCGATCTCCTAGTAGTTGCAATGTTCCACTCGTGCTACGCCTTGTATCTTGACAACCCGCGTGATCCGCATCTGCATATGCCATTAGTGCAATAGAAGAGTCCTTCGAATACCAAAGTCCCCGATTAATGGTTCCTTTAAGATATCGAAAGATCCTTTTAACACTAGCTAAGTGTAATTCAGTAGGCCTAGTTTGATACCTGGCACACATACATATAGCAAACTGAAGATCAGGTCGACTGGCTGTGATATACAGAAGAGTACCGATCATTCCACGATAAAGTGTCGGATCAACGGCAACTCCATGTGGATCTGCATCAAGCTTAGATTTCTCCACCATTGGAGTGTCCACGGGGTCGCAAGATTCCATCTTATATTTCTTAAGCGATTCAAGGGCATATTTGGATTGATTAATAAAGATGCCTCTGGGACTCTGAGATATCTGAAGACCTAAGAAGAATGATACCTTGCCCATCATTGACATCTTAAACTTGGAAGACATGAGTGTCCCAAACTCATCCGATAAGGTTTGGGTCGAGGCTGCAAATATAATATCATCAACATATATTTGTACCATAATCATATCTTTACCTCGTTTCTGAATGAACAGCGTGGGATCCACCTTGCCTTTTGCGAAGCCTTGAGTGATGAGGAATTGTGACAATAGATCATACCATGCGCGTGGAGCTTGCTTCAACCCATAGAGAGCCTTCTTAAGCTTGTACACATGATTTGGATAATTAGGATTCACAAAACCATCCGGCTGTTGAACATAGACTTCTTCCTGGAGTTCACCATTAAGAAATGCCGTCTTCACATCCATCTGATAGACAATCATATTCATATGGGCTGCATAAGCGAGGAATAGTATAATAGCTTCCAAACGGGCAACATGTGCAAAGGATTCCATAAAGTCGACGCCCAATAATTGCTTGTATCCACGAGCTACTAGTCGAGCTTTGTTTTTCAATATTCCGCCTAACTCATCGAGTTTTACCTTGTAAACCCATTTCAAAGTGAGTAACTGCACTTGATCCGGGCATGGGACAAGTTCCCATACTTCAAGACGTATAAACTCATTAAGTTCTTCTTGCATAGCTTCTATCCAACAGGATTGAGTAAAAGCTTCTTTCCATGTCTTAGGTTCAACTTCAGTGAGAAAAGCATCAAAGTGACAAAACATTGCACTTTCTTGTAACTGACTTCGTGTGGATACAAGACGATTAGGGTCACCAATAATAGAATCCATAGGATGATCCTTTGTCCACTTGCTGTCATGTTCACGAATCCGTGGATTGGAGTAAACTGTAGAAGGAGCTTTCTCTTTGGTGGACGACCCGGCTTGATTAGGGTCGGGAATAGATACACCAAAGAATGGAAGTTCACGCATTTGAGCGAATTCCAAATCGTGATCATCATCATCCTCTTCATCATCAATAGGCATGACATGGGTAGTTGAAACATGCGTTGGTTGAGAATTACTTATGGATGGTATATCTTGACCAATTGTAGGTGCAGATGTATCTGATTGTGCTTCGGTTGCTGGAGCGACAACTTCGGTTACTGGAGCTATTACCTCAGGTTCTGGAGCAACAATAGTTGGAGGAGTAAAGAATTCATCAAAGAACGGTTGAAACAACGTATCCCATTCATTCCTAGTAGGTGGTATAAATGATGAAGTAGGGTTGTTTGGGACAAGACCAGAACTAATATTACTGGGTCCCATTTCATGAAGTGCGGGTTCAGAGCTGCTTTGCTCAGAAGCCATTGCTGTCAGCTCATCAAAATCAACATTCATAGTTTCAAGGATTTTGCGAGAGTTACGGTTGTAGATTCGGAATGCCTTCTTTGCGGGTGCATAACCAATGAAAATACCAATATCAGCCTTTGGTTGAAGTTTTCCCAAATTGTTACCATCATTATTTGGATAGCAAAGAGAACCAAATACATGAAGATATGATAAATCTGGTACTTTTCCATGGAGAAGCTCATAAGGTGTTTTACCATGGCGTTTACGAATTAGTGACCGGTTTTGGGTGTACACTGCGGTAGATACTGCTTCTGCCCATAAAAACAATGGAGCCTTTGCGTAAATTAACATCGTTCGAGCAGCTTCCATAAGTGTACGATTTCGCCTTTCAACGACACCGTTTTGCTGTGGAGTGCGAGCAACGGATGTTTCATGAGAAATGCCAACTTCTTCATAATAATCACGCAAAATTTGATTCACAAATTCGGTTCCATTATCTGTACGAATGCGTCGAACAGTAGTGTTGAGACGCACTTGAATCATCTTGAGAAATCTGATGATGAATTTAGGTGCCTCATTTTTTGCTTTAAGAAATTTCACCCATGTAAACCGAGAGTAATCATCGACAATGACGAGGATGTACTTTTTGCCACTAAGACTTTCAACACGCATTGGCCCACAAAGATCCATATGCAACAGATAAAGTTTCTCTTGGTTGGTGTCTTCAGTCTTGGGTTTGTAAGACTTCTTAGTGCTTTTCCCCATTGTACACGCGGAACACAAATGATCCTTGTGAAATGATAGTTTAGGAAGACCACGAACAAGTTCGTTTTTCGCCAAGTGATTAATAGCGTCAAAGTTAAGATGATATAACCGTCGATGCCATAACCATGACTTAGTCTTCGATGCTTTGGAGAGAAGACATACGGGAGAAGCGGCCATCATGTCTTGTAGAGACAAAGTATACAAATTATTCCCTCGAGTACCTTTCAATAAATCAACCCCTTCCAAATTACGAATGAAGCAGGTATGCTCTCGAAAAGCAACTTCTAGGTTTGCATCACAAAATTGTCCCACAGAAAATAAGTTGTGACCGAGACCTTCCACGTAATACACTCTTGAAATTATAACATTCCCAATATGATATTCACCATAACCCATTATCTTTGCAATATGATCATTTCCAAATCTAACCGTACCAAGAAACTTGCTGACGAAATTTCTGAGCTGAGAGCGATCTCCGGTCATATGCTTGGAGCAACCAGAGTCCAAATACCAGAGAACAATTTGGACCACCTGTTTTCAATAACAACAGTAGACAATGCATTGGAAACTATTGGTTCCAGAGTGTTAGCAGATACAGATATAGAATTATCATAATTGCTAACATTTTTGAGACCCTTAGATTTCCTGTGTTTTCTAATGATAGTTTTAGCACTAACAGGTTTTACTGTTCCAACTTTCTTAGGTTTTGGATTATTCGCGTGCACTACAGTGGGAGTAGACCTATTTAAAGGGCACTTTGTTCCTACAGTAGTGTCGGTGTTCCTAGTTAAAGGACACGCTTGTGTTTTGGTAGCCTTGGTACTCCTAGTTAAAGGACACGCTTTCTTCGCTGTAGTGGGAGTGATCCTAGTCAAAGGGCACATATTTCCTACTATAGTGAAAGTTCTACCAGTGGGGCGCCACATCCAGCCAACTTGGGTTAACACCTTCCCAGTCGGTTTCCATTCTAATCCATTTTTCCGGGCATGCATCTCACTCACATGGTCAATAAGGCAAGAATCATGATGACTAGAAAACATACATTCATTGCAATTCCAACATTTTAAATTAGAATTCACAGTAGGATTAGAATGCTGCACAACCGCAGAGCCTTTAGGTTTAGCTACATGATTCTTTTTATTCAAAACAGAAATAACATTCCTAGGATGGGCTTCTACTTTCTTCATCACTTGACTACTAGATGGGGGCAAGATCCTATCATTCTTTTTGTTTCTCTTAAGCTTAGATCTTTGAGCCTTAGTAGCGGTGCTTACTCCTGTAGAAGGCAACACGGGAATATTAGAAGCTGGTTTTGATTCCGCCTTATCTTTAGTGACCAAAGTTTGAGATGGTTTAGTCCTAGGGCCCTTGTTGAGTGGTGTGACGGCTATAAGGTTCTTTTTGATTGCACTAGAGGACGATGCTGAGATAGTGGCTGCATTATCCACAACATTCTTACCTTTTAGAGTACGAAGTGTTTCCTTTAACTCAGCCAAGACCAGATTCTTATCACAAATTTGTTCCCTCAAATCAGATATTTCCATCGACTTTCGATTCAATTGTTCAATCAATGATTGATTCTGTGCAGTGGTATCAACACATGCGGGCTGTACTGAATCGAAGAGTCGTGTATTTTTCTGTTTTAAGTTATCAACTTTGGACAAAATCTTGGAAACTCGATTATCTAGATCCAGTTTAAGATTCTCAGCGGCCTCAAGTACGTTCACACAGTTAAGCTCCTTAGATTTCTCTATTTCTATCGGCAAAGAGTTAGCAACTTTGTCACTTGGCTGACGCTGTTTTGATTGTAAATTCAATCGAAAAATCTTTTCAAAATTTGCATCATCGATATTAACACCTTCGAATGACGTTTCAAAGATTTCTTGAATAAATTGTTGCTTGCATTCAAGCGAAATACAATGTGTTTGAATCTCATCAAAACGTTTTGAAAGCGATGAATATGAATCTTGAAGCTTTAAAAATTCAGCGTCAGATTCGTGACAAGTACTATCTACCACAGTATCCACAGATTCAACATTATGCACAATAGAATCATTATCAACACTTGTATTCACACAGACAGAAACTATATCATGAGACATCACTTGATTCAGAAGCAGATCATTATGGCGTGAAACCCGTTCTATTTCAAGTAAACTGTTTTCATAAGCATCTTCCATTTCATTGAAAACAAGTCTAACTTCTTCTATTTCCAAAAACAAATCTTGATCAATATTACGAAGACAAGCTTTAACATTCTTTACAAACGGAACAATTTCATCTCAAAACGCAGCTCTAGTGTGCTCAAAGTTCCATTCACCTTCCGTTATGGCCGTGGCCGTCGTACGTTCCAAAATGACCTTGTCAAAATCAGCTAAGTGTTGGTGAACCGTATTTAAGTTAACGGACGCCTTACTTACCGGTGGAATTAACTTCGTTAAATCTTTTTTGACGAGTGTAGGAGACGTACTAGGAAGGTTTTCATTTGACAAACTTTGGGGCACAAGAACTGTTAATTCTGCTAATTCCTTTTGTAAGCGAATGCGTGTCTTTTTTGAAAATTGATCTTTGTTATGTTGATCATAATCAATTGTATGGAATTTTGAAAGCATTTTAGAATGAGTTTCATCCCCAAGTGATTGTGTCTCCTCAGTACTACGAACAAAAGGTGCTTCTTTCGATTTTCCAATTATGGTCATGTCATAAAGACCGGGAATATATTCCTGAGCTTGTTTGCATAACCGGGATTAGGTGGTAAATCTTGAAGACGCTTAAGTTCGAATTCTTTAAATGATTTAGTTAAAAGATGAACCTTTTCTGTGGAAGCGTATTGTTTTAAAAGCTGTTGTTCTTTGAATTTAAGAAGTTTGGTAGCATTAATTTCCGATTCAACCTTTTTAGACTCGAGAGTTTCGAAATCCATTTTAAGTTTCTGAAAATCATTGACAACCGACTCTTTTTCTTTTAATTCATTGGAAAGATTAGCTTTTAATGATTCTATTTCTTTCAAGTGTTCAATCTTTTCAAAACGAAATTGGTCAAATTCAGAACATGTTATTTTCTCTTCTTGAGGGACCATTTCAAAAGTTTTGACCTTTTCTTTATGCAACGCAAGCTCAGCAGTTAGAGTGGAATTCGTATCTACGGATTGTCTGAGGGCCATATGCATTTGATCAATAATATGTTTAGGCACCATGACCAAATCATGTTGAGCATAAGATTCCATACCCGTCGTAGCATTTGGTTGAGGTTCACTCAAATGTGTAGAATTGGGTACCACATCATTTGAGTTACTAGTTCCCGAATGCTGTTCGAGGTTGTCATTTTCATGCCCTACTTGATGTTGGTTATCATCAATATTATTAGATGTAGTTGGTACCTCACTGATGACATCAGAACTGTAGTGAGAGAGATTAGCAACGAGAGCAGCTTGGGCAGAGTGAATGTCATCACAATCCGAATCGTATGCATCAAGATCGTCTGCTTGATAAGCTGCATTAGAAGTGGAAACGACTGCAATGCCTTCAGTATCTGCTGCCCCTGGGTCTGCAAGAAATGCTAACTCCTCTGAATCCAAAATCTTCCCCTTAAACTGAGCATCAACCAAATACATCTTCTCACGAAACCATGCATCATCCCTCCTCCTTTTCGGTTGAGTGCATTCCCTAGCCATATGACCTTGTCCTCGGCAATTGTAGCAAGTCACAACCTTCTTAGGACCAATAGGACTCCCATTTCCACTAGCTTGAGAATTCACAGCTTGATTGTTCCCAGTCCTTGTAGGAGGTCCATATGAATTTTGCCTTCCCTGAATAGGTTGCACCGTCACTTGACCATCTTGAACAGTGGCTTGTTGTCGAGGATTTGATGAGGTGCGGAGCTGATTGTTTGTTGGTGGAAACCCTCTAGTAGCAACAAGTTTTGACAAGTAGGCGGTGAGATGGTTTAGAACATCAGTTGGCGTATCATTTGGGGTAAAGACTGGTGCTTGGATTGGTGGAAGTTCATTAGAGTAGAAAGCTTGTGCTGGTTGTGCTTCTATTGGAAAATATCCTTGCTGAGGAGTATAGCCCAATGGAGAAGTGTTGGCTTGTGATGGTGATGTTTGATATGGTGGTTGCTGTTGAAAAGATTGTTGATGAACACTTTGTTGATATTCTTGCTGTGGCATCATTGGTGGTTGATAAGATGGTTGTTGTGGTTGCTGATAGATGTGTGGTGGTGGCTGCTGCAAGTATGATGGTTGTTGATAAGTATAAGCCATGTTTTGTTGAGAAGCATACATTGCAAGTGGATCATGAACTTGAGGTGTAGACAACCGAGCCTCGATCACATGGCATTCGTGTTGTTGAAGAAAAGCTTGAAGTTGATCCACATTGGTGTTATGCAAGTCCTTAGCCAATTTAACATCCGTCACGTATTTTTTCCATTCTGGAGGAAGAGTGTTCAAATACTTGGTGTTCAATTGAAAGTAGGGATTGCCATGCCATAGATATTAAGCTCATTCAACAATAGGGTAAATCTCAGATAGTAATCATTGAGAGTCTCCCCTGGCACATAGGCAAACTTATCAAAAGTATCATAAAGCTTACACTCTCGTTCTTGTTTAGTTAACGAGGTGCCTTGCATTAGAACCCGAATTCTATCCCATAACTCTTTGGCAACTTTATGTTTGCTGACGAGTTTGTAGACATCTGGAGGAAGGGCTTGAAGAATGATGTTTGTAGCATACTTATCACATTTATCTTGAATCTTCATATCTCCAGTCAACTCACCCGTTGTGCGAGGACGAGTGGTCGTACCTTCCGTCACAGTACCATAATCTAATGGTCCATTGAGCACCGATGCCCAAATTAGATGTCCATTCTCCTTGTTCAACATATAAAGTTCCATTCGGGAAGCCCATTCCTCATACATGGTCTTCACCAACATTGGTGGACGATTATCCGTACCCGAGAGGATGGACTTATCCGTAAGAGATGTATACTCCATTTCAATAAGTTAAGATTTACAAAGTTGATCGAACAATGAAATAAGGTTAAGTATTTTTGTGTTGTTGTGAGTTATAATCGAGAAACAATGTTAAAATCCCCTAAAATATGTTCTCGATAAACCAAAAATTCCAAGTCAAAATTACACACGAGTTCGAAATTTTTTATGGAAAAAATTGTGATTATCGGAATGCCAGATCGGAATGTCAGATCGTAATACCAGATCGGAATGTCAGATCGTAATACCAGATCGGAATGTCAGATCGTAATACCAGATCGGAATATAGCCCTGTCGAAATGTTGTTGGTATCGGAATGTTCAGATCGCAAAGCCCTATCGGAATGTTCAGATCGCAAAGTGGCTGACAAAATTCGAGCAGAGTAACGACTTAAAATACTTCCTTATACCCGTCGGAATCTCAGATCGCAATAGCTATCGGAATGATTCAGATCGGAATAAGTGATAAAAATCCAACGATCGCAATGTAGAAACCTAACCCTTTCCGATGGTTTAGTTATTGCGATGGAGGCCCAAGTACAGTTTGTACTTTCCGATGGATCTTTCTGCTGGAATTTCGGAATGAAGAACAAAGCCTTTTTTTCGCACTTTTGATCCAAGAAAACTGATGTTTTAATGAAAACCAAGATACCAAGAACACTCCTAAGCACGAATCCGTATGTTACACTACTTTAAACTTCGATCCAACACAAAAAATTTGAAGATTTCGGCAAAAACAAACCTATACTCCACGAATTGTTTTGAAAACAAAACGTAACACAAACACAAACCTATATTTCATCCCAAGCTCTTGATACCATTTGTAGATTTGTAAATCTATGCTTATGATCTTAGAGAGAGAAAGAGATAGAGAGATGGTGGATTTCACACTTTAGAGAGAGAAACTAAGAAAGAACTATGTGTAAAATAATGAAACCACACCCCTCTCCATCAAAGGAGAGGGTTTATATACCCAAGCCCATGTGATGGGCTTGGGTTTACAATAGGCCGCCGGCCCATACAATCCATGGGCTCGGTTTTGGGCTTTGTTTGATAAAAGTAAATAACTAAACTACGAGCTATAACGTAGACTATTGTTGGAGTGACCGATCCTTTCTAATACGTAAAACGTATTTCCAACACGGGGTGTTACAGTTACCAAGGAAAACAAAGGAACAATTATAAGGGTAACAACTATGGGAATAAAGGGATTAATAATCAAGTGCAAAACAAAAATCAAAACCGTGATTTTCAAAACAACAACAAAGGTTTGCAAAACTTGAAGGATCTTCCAAATGAATTTGTTGAATATGCAAATGGAAATGATGCTAGGTTTGTTAATATTCAAAGGGAGATAATTAGCCTAAGATCCGAGTTTAAGAATGAGTTGAAAAACGAGTTAGCAAATGAACTTAAGTCTCATGCAAACAAAATGGAGAGTAATGTGCAAAGGTTACAACAAAACCAACTAAAGATGGAACAAGGGCAACATGAGATAAAACAAGAGATGCTTAAGGATGATAAGAGGCAATCTATGTTTGGGGATAAAATTTCAAGTATGTTTGAGGCTATAATGTGTAAACCGTCTTCTTTGAGTAGTCTTCCTAGTAACACCATATCGAACTCTAAGGGAGAGATGAAAGTGATTACCACACGTAGTGGTAAGACCTTTAAGGAACCGACTCCACAACCAATTGCTCCAACGGTGGAGGAAATTGAGGAAGAATCCAAGGTGGTGGTCGAAGAGGAGCATATCCCAATCCCACGAAGTACCGCTCAAACCACACCTACGGTTGACCCATTACCATCATTGGAACCCGAGATTCCAAAGGCTATGCCATGCCCCAACCTACACCACCCTTGCCTTACCCATCGAGACTTCGTAAGGAGAAATTGCAAGAACGTGGCAACTACCAATTTGAGCTTTTCATTAAGATGTTTCGTGATTTTCATTTCAACATAAGTTTCGCCGACGCTTTGATTATGATGCCTTGTTTTGCCGCCAACTTTAAGAGTATGTTGAACAACAAGGAGAAATTGCAAAAATTGTCTAGTTGTTCATTGGTTTATCTTAATCGCATACCTCAAAAAGTCAGTGACCCCGGTAAGTTCTTAATACCAATTGGTATTCAAGATATGGAAGAATGCTATGCCTTGGCCGATCTTGGTGCTAGTATTAACTTGATGCCTCTTGCAATCTTCAAGTCTCTCAATCTTCCTAATCTTACTCCTTCAAGAATGTCTATCGAGATGGCCGATCATTCCACTATTCCCGCATGTGGATTGGTCGTAGAGGTTTTTGTGAAAGTGGGAAAGTTCTATTATCCGGTTAGACTTTATCGTAGCCGATATTCCCACGGATCCTCAAGTTCCTCTCATTTTAGGTCGTTCATTTTTAGATACGTCGAGAGTATTGATTGATGTGCATGTAAGAAAAATCAGCTTACGTTTCAACGACGAGGAACTTGTTATAAACGCAACTCAAAACTCAAAGCTTTCTCATGTTTATTCTATCGTGGCCATAAACTACATTGATATGATCGATGTCGTTTGCGAGAAATTTTCACAAGATTTTTTAGGTTTTGGTGATGAAGAAAATAGTGGCAATCCCACTATGCTCGATCCTATTCTTGATAATTCGACACCATCCTTCACTCCATTTGAAGGTGGTGGTTTTACGTTGGAAGAATTTGATGTTCCTCGTACTTGTAATGAAGACCTCGACAACGATGAGGACTTCTTGATTATCAAGTATTTTCTTAACAATTTCCTATTTCCTCCGCCCGAGGAGGTTATGAGTATCGAACCCAAATATTCAATCGAGGAACCACCAATCCTCTAGTTGAAAGATCTTCCTCCTCATCTTGAATACGTATTCTTGGAAGGAGACGATAAGTTACCGGTAATTATTGCGAAAGATCTTTCGGATGATGAAAAAACCGCACTTATCGATGTTTTAAAGACTCACAAAGGTGCAATTGCGTGGAAATTATCCGACATTAAGGGGATTGATCCTAAATTTTATACCCACAAAATCTTAATGGAGGAAGACTACAATCCCACAATTCAATGCCAAAGGAGGGTGAACCCCAAAATTCACGACGTCATAAAAAAGGAGGTCCTTAAACTCCTTGACGCGGGAATGATTTACCCTATTTCCGATAGCCCTTGGGCGAGTCCCATTCATTGTGTCCCTAAAAAGGGAGGAATGACCGTTGTGCCAAACGATGACAACGAGTTAATTCCAACTCGACTCGTGACCGGTTGGAGGGTGTGTATCGACTATCGTAAGTTGAATGACGCCACTTGTAAAGACTATTTTCACTTGCCCTTCATGGATCAAATGTTGGAGCGCCTTGCGGGAAACGATTTCTATTGCTTTTTAGATGGTTTTTCCGGTTACTTTCAAATCCCCATCGATCCTCGTGATCAAGAAAAAACTACGTTTACGTGTCCATATGGAACATTTGCCTATCGTAGAATGCCATTCAGACTTTACAATGCACCGGTGTAGAAGTATGATAATCTTTGATTTATCAAGAGGGTTGTTGTTTCTAGTGAGAGAAAGTAGAGAGAGATGAGAGAAAATGTAAAAGTGTTATTGAGTAAATGAAACAACCAAAACCTCTTTCCATGGTGGAAATGGGTTTATATACCCAAGTCCCTTAGTGGACTTGGGCCTCCGGCCCATGAACATGCTCATGGGTCGGGCTAAATATAAAATTTAATTAAACAATACTACGAGCCTATAACTATATTGTTGGAGTGGCCGAGACTTTCTAAATACGAAAAAACGTATTTCCAACAATCTCCCACAAAGGGAGGTCACTCCAAATTACAAAGTCCTAATCTAGCATGTTAGATCTTTGTTCTCGTGCTCGTAGTCCACTTTCCCTTTTCTTCTTTTAATTTTCTTCATTTAATTTTCTTCATTTTTGTGAATGTGTGTTGAATATCATCAGGCTTTGGCTTAGAACATGTTCTTTTGGCCTTTCACGTGCAATCTTTGTTTTCTTGTGATGTTCGCCTCTTCGTGACTTCATGTCCCACATACCTATCCTTTGTTAAAATCTTGAAAGTTTCAGAGTTGATACTGTTGATCCCAAACTTAGATCGATTTAGCTTGTGTAAACGAGATTAGATCAAGTTAAACACGTAGAGAAACTTTGTTTGTATATAAAACAATTTAAGTGTTATGCGGAATTAACACTTAAACAAGAACACACAAACAGTTGTAGAACAAACTTTCACTTGATTGATAATAACGAACTTGCTTACAATGAAAGTGTTAAACGTATGAAAACTTATATGAAACATAACCTAAAGGTCTTCTTTTATAGACATAAGAAGCCTTGTACAAGAGTCTACGTATCAGCTATTCTAGGTAAAGATAATTATAGAAAATACATTGTTGATCATGTCTTTACTAGAAACAAACTAGAGACATAATACGCGTAGACCATATCCTTCTATCAGTGCTTGTCTTTAACCCATCAACGCTTGGGTTCTTCCTGTCAACGCTTGATCTGTCAACGTTTGTTTTCTTCTTATCAACGCTTGTTTTCTTCTTGTCAGCGTTCAAGTGTACTGGCTACATTTTATTCCCAACAATCCTCCCCTAAACTTGATATCTACTCTAGTAACAAGTTTCTAAATAAAAATTTAAGAACTAGGAGGAATCTTACAAATCTTATCATATTGGTAATAAACATGCCTAATCAAATCTTTGGCCACATCACTTGACTAATCAATCTCCAGCTGTATTGTCTTCATCTTGTCCAAAACTTCTTTGGACATGGGATACTCAACATCTACAAGAAGATACTCAACAAACTTTGTAGAGCTCAAATAATACATACCAGCAGCTGAATACAAACGCCATTGAAGACCACTGATATCATCCTCAAGATCCTTCTAAACAGGATCTTCTTCTTCTGGTGCACACATTCTCTTGAGTGTTGACCAAATCTTTATTCCATTGACTGAAGTAGGTGCTTCAGTCTCATACTTGGCCAGCAACAACCTCCAAAGGTCTGCCAAGTCTTCCCTATTCATACTTGCAAAGAGAGACATAAGAGTAGTAAATGTGTGTACCTCTTTCCCATATCTGCCAATCTTCCAAAACCCACTTGCATCTTCTTCATAGCTAATGATAGGGTTTCTGGCATCAAGAGGCAACACTTGTACCATATCTGAAGCTTCCATGGGTGAGAGCTTAATGCTCCTTCTAAGAATAGCTTCACTGGGAACCACTTTATTTAGATCTTTAGGAAACTCAAGTGGGACTCCCTTCTTCAAAGGCCTTGGAACAATCATTGCCTTCTGAATCTCCATCTCTTCTGCAAGCTCTTCTTTCCTCTCATCTGAAAGAAGTCTAAGAGTGTTCATTTCCTGCACTCTTGCCCAAATGGGATAAGCCTTGTACTCCAATTCTTCAAAGGATAATCCCTACAATTTCTTGAAGATCCATCCAGTTCCATGACATTTAAGTAACATGTAGTAAAGCTCCCTTCTATCCCTCTTCAGTAGTGAGAAAACATTGCTAGCCTTGTGCTTCAGAATTACCTTGCAGTCTCTTTGAACTCTTAGAAGAATCTCCAATCCCCAAATTTGGTCTGAAATTGTTAAATCTGGATTCTCCATAATCCTATTCTCCCAAGCATGGTACATCTGAGCAACTTCTGGCATATCATAGTCTATTTGCAATTTTAACTCTCTAAGCTTCTCTCTTGCCAAGTCATCACCATATTCAAGTCTCTCTGGTTGTTCAATTATCATCACACTTGAATCTGAACTTCCTTCATCACTTCCTTCTTGTTCCTCATAAGTGACAACAAATGGTGATTCACCAACCTTCTTCATCTCTTGTTCCACAAGTTGTGCAGCCAACCTTGAATCAAACTCTACTTGGGCTGCATCCTTTAGAACTTCTACTTCTACCATGATTCCTTTACCTTTATCTAATGGATCAATGAGGGGTAAGGATGATGGTAATACCTGTGAAGAC
Source organism: Glebionis coronaria (assembly GCA_025667525.1). Lineage (NCBI taxonomy): Eukaryota > Viridiplantae > Streptophyta > Magnoliopsida > Asterales > Asteraceae > Glebionis > Glebionis coronaria. The sequence goes on along the minus strand of CM046874.1, from coordinate 523,794,482 downwards.
ACTTCTTTGTTGATAGCTGATGACTGGAATACATCAACCATATCTATAGGTCTGTCAACGCTCAAATTCCTTGTGTCAGCGCCCAATTTACTCTTGGCAGCGCTTGGTGTGTCAGCGTTCAAATTTTGCTTGTCAACGCCCAAATTACTTGTCTCAGCGCCTCTTGTAAACTGCTCCATCATAGCTGTAAAAGACAAGTTCAAGTTTGTAGGAGTAACCAGAGATGTATCAAAACCTGGTTGCTTCTTCAATTCAATGAGGGCTTTAGCAACACCCAAAGATTCTCCATCATGTGAGCCTTTGTCACTCACATGGATCTGCTCATCCTCCCCTTTGGAAGATTCCTCCATTCCACGCCTAGTGTGAGCATCCTCCAAAATAACAATCCTCTCCCTCAATTGCTTGAGTTTAAGGCCTTGTGTACTAACTGTTTGTACCAAGTCTGCATTTTGCTTTTGCAAGCTAATGCAGACAGCCGTCAATTCCATCAATGTATATGGTTCCAATCTGCCCTCCTCTAGAATGGGTATTTGACCTCCCAAAGTAGAGTCATGGGGCATGGATGAGGTCTTAAAGATGTCAGGATAGTCTTGGCCAGCATCTAAGCGAGTACCAATAGTCCCAGCCTCATCCACAGCACCAACCACACTTGTGGTGGTGGTTCTCTCTGCAACATGGCTAAGACCACTATAGGAGAACACTCCAGTAGTCCTTGGGCGTTTAATCAACCTATATTCAGGGGATGTAGAAGATGATGTGGATTGGGTGGTAGTTTGAAGGTTAAGGGGTGTTTGGGTCTGTGAAGGAAAGGTTTCAACGTTTGGATTACTTGTGTCAACGCCAACATTTAACGTGTCAGCGTTGAAGGATTCTTGGTCTATTTCCATGTGTTGAGGGGAAGGCAAAGGTTCTGCTATTGGGTCAAGTTGTGGTTGTGGGTCTGGTTGGGGCTGTGCTGCTGCAATAACAACAAGCATAGCTTGGGTAAGGGGTAAGTCACGGTGAGGGGGTGAGTTCATCTTGCTAAAAATAGCTTTCTTTTGCACAGGGATCTCATAAAATCATCATGATCCCTTGTGCAGTAATTTTGCACATAAAAAACCATTTGCAAAAATCTGGGATAAGCCAAAGTCATCTTAGTCCCTTTGTTTTTACACATGCCATCAAAAATCAGTTTTGAAAAATTAAACTTTTGCCCATTTGTAATGCACACAATTGCACTAGCAATGGATCTGTTAATTTCATTGTGTGCAGTACATTTGGGACTCAAACATTGAAGGATGACATGTATGAGGTACTTCCAGGCTAGGGGAAACTCTTGTTTATGATATTTGTTTAAAGTTCCCTCATCAGGGAAAGGATACCCCAAAGCCCGAAGTCCTTGTTCTATTTCATTAATGGGGAGAGTGGTTATACCATCTGCATCATTAAGATGCAAAGCCTGGCGAACCAAGGCTTCAGTAACCACCCAAGTACGCCCATGAACAATAGCTGATAATGTAGTCACATTATTAATTGTTGAGGAACTAACAGTGTTCCAAAACTGTTTAATATGAGTGACAGGGATGAGAGGAGCATGAGAAAGTGCATACCTAATTGGAGATGCATTCAAATACGCCACCATCTGAGTGTATTGTGGAAACAAAGTATCATCAGCCTCCAGATAAGCAATCATGTTGTGCTGACTCCTGAATCCCAATACCAAGTCACTTGGTTTAAACTTTGGTGCCATTGTTGAAGAAAGCTGTTTGTGAATTATAGAGAAAGATGAATTATAGGAGAAAAAGTGTTAGACAAGAATATGAAGTACCCTGTTTAAAAATAGGAGCCAAATATATATGAGAGATAGGCACATGTGATTGGTCAAAAATAAGGCAAGTATTTTAAAAATATAATGATGAAAATATTGAAAAGAAAATAAGTTATCTTGTGCATTAATTAAAAGTTATCTACTCCCAAAATTACGGCCCCAAAATTCGTCAAAATTAACAACTGGGTAGGTCCCAATGAGTGTCAACGGTCAAAAATAACCCATCAACGCCCAACGGCTATATTCTTGTCAACGTTTGCCAAAGCCATGTCAGCGTCTAAATTGGTCATAACAACGCTTGGAAAAATATTTGTCAGCATCCAAAAATAAAAGTAATAAAAATGAAAAAGGACCTTAACAAAGTAATTTATCCTAGTGAAGATAACCTATAAATTGATAATTATTATAGGGCGGCAAGCACTGTCCAGTTATGCACACTTGCTTATGCAAGATAGACATAACAGTCTTCTAGTGTCCCTTGCTAACCAAAATTCATAACAATTAAGTTATCTCATAAAATTCCTTGTAACTCCCAGGTAAACCCATTATAAATCATTCTCAAGTCTCCCAACAGACCACATCCGATTCTAGGCCAAAAAGGTCTTGGCAGCATGCATAGTATGTCAACTTTGCATGCTACAGTGCCTCATGATTTAGTAAACTAACTCATACTCACCAGTGGACACAATCTAGAATTATGAGAAGAGTATTATAAGAATACCCCAAAGTCCTAAAGGTTCCTAAAACCTCCCCTTAAACTATGATACATATGTTGCCCAATAATATGCATGTATATAAAAATTTATGTCAAGATAGGAATATAAATATTCCAACCATCATCCATAAATTGAAACATGCTCCAATGATTCTCCAAGGATCCATAAGCAACTCTGTATCCAATGGTACAATGCTAACACCGCCTGCACACTTAGATCAAAAACCACAAAACTAACATGTTGCTGACAACGTCACGATAACACTTATCAGCGTTAAGATAAACTTTGTCAGCGTTAGACAAATATAGTGGAAAATATAACTTCTCAAAAAGACCAATAACAATGCATATCCTGTACATACTTTTACAATAAGACCCCAAAACACATATTAAGTGAGATTGATCATTCCAATACATGTTACCAAGTATTGAAACCTTCCAGTATCAAAAGGTTTAGTTAATAAATCAGACACATTTTCTTCTGTGTCAACCCTATCTGGTTGTATTAAACCCTTTTCAAAACAATCTCTTATAAAATGATGTCTAATTTCTATGTGTTTTGTTTTAGAATGATGTATAAGATTTTTAATAATGCATAAAGTGCTGTTATTGTCTACAAAAATCTTGGTATGCATGAAATTATACCTATAATCCAACAGCTGGTTCTGAATCCACAAGACTTGTCCATAACAAGGAGCTGCAGCAACATACTCTGCTTCAGTTGTAGAATTAGCCACCACTGTTTGTTTCTTGCATTGCCAAGATATCAACCTACTCCCAAGAAACTGACATCCACCAGTTGTGGATTTTCTATCAAATTTATCACCACCATAGTCACTGTCTGAATATGCAATAAGCTCCAATGGTGAATCTTTTGGATACCATAATCCCAAATCTGGATAACATCTAAGGTACCTAAAGATTCTCTTGATAGCATAAAGGTGACACTCTTTGGGAGTCACTTGATGGCGTGCACATACACACACAACAAACATAATGTCAGGTCTTGAGGCTGTGAGATACATCAATGAACCAATCATTGATCTATAGTGCCGGACATCCACATCTTTTCCATCTCCAACTTTTCCCCAAGGGTGTTCTCTATCCATAGGAGTACTAGGCCGTTTTTCATGTGGAGAAAAGCCAAACTTCTTCAAGATTTCTGCTACATATTTATCCTGAGAGATGAAGATAACATCTTCTTTCTGCTGAACTTGTAACCCTAGAAAGAAGTTCATCTCCCCCATTGCACTCATCTTGAATTTGTCTGTCATAAGCTTGGAAAAGTCTTCACTCATCTTTGGGTTTGTGGAGCTAAAGATGATATCATCCACATAAACCTGAACAAGCAAGACATCCTTACGAGTCTTCTTTGTAAATAAGGTCTGGTCTATGGTACCCCTTTTGAATCCATTTTCCACCAGATAGGTGGACAATGTGCCATACCATGCTCTTTGGGGCTTGATGAAGTCCATACATAGCTTTCTTAACTCTATATACCTTGTCTGGATGCTCTGGATCTTCAAAAATAGGAGGCTGCATTACATAAACCTCCTCAATAATTGTGCCATAAAGGAAAGCACTCTTCACATCCATTTGATAGACAGTAAAGCCCATGCAGGAGGCATAGGCTAGAAATATCCTTATAGCCTCAATCCTTGCAACTAGTGCAAAGACCTCCTCATAGTCTATCCCTTCCTCTTGTGTATATCCTTGAGCCACTAAACGTGCCTTGTTTCTGACCACAATGCCTCTTTCATCTTTCTTGTTTCTAAGAACCCATCTTGTCCCAATAGGTCTGACATATCTGGGACAATCAACCAGCTCCCAAACATCCAGAATAGCAAATTGGTGAAGCTCATCCTGCATTGCTTCCACCCAACTTGGTTCTTTGAGAGCATCAAAAATCTTCTTGGGTTCATGTTGTGACAAAAAACAGGCAAACAAACATGCTTGAACAAGAGGGGTATCAACCTTCTTGTGTATATTGGCAATAAATCCTCCAAGATTCTGATGAGATCTTCTAGTTTGAACAGGAGACATCACATCTCCAATAATTAGAGAAGAGGGGTGATCCTTCATTGTAGAAGTAAGAACTCCTCCCTCAAAAAGTCTGTTGTCTTCAATCTCATCTTCCAAGTTAACAATATCTTCTTCAGACTCTCTTTCCTCAATATCTGTATGAACCTCTCCATTTCTGCTTGAAGGTTCACCTTGTTCAAAATTGGAAGAGAAAATATGGTCAAAGGAGTTGTCAACGCCTGAACCAAGGTTGTCAACGTTAGAGCCATCAACGCCTGAAATAGAGTTGTCAACGTTTGAGCCATCAACGCCTGAATTTGTCTTGTCAGCGCCAGATTTTCCTTTGTCAGCGCCTAAAGGACCATGCATGTTGTTAACTGGTGATACTTGGGGACCACCATTTTCCTTTCCAACAGCAGCAGCAAAAGCATCTGTCCATATGGGAATAGTGACATACTCAAGTATTGGAGATGAGTTGTCTGCTTGTGATCCAACCTCTTTATTAACCTGTGTACCTGAAACATCAACAACTGGTTCTTCCACAACATTTGAAGTTACCTTCACAATGTTTGGATTAGTAACAGGCATATAATTCAAAGTCCTAGATAGAGGTTCCAAGTCAAATAACCAATTTGGACCACTTTCAGGATCACTAGGTTTACTTTCTAAAAACCTAACATGTACTTTTTCAAGTATACGTTTTTCCTTCTTAAGGTAAACCCTATATCCTTTACTCTGCACTGAGTAACCCATGAAGTAGCCTTCATCACCTTTAGCACTAAATTTACCTAAGGCATCACTAGTATCTAGTACAACTACATAACAACCAAAAGGTTTAAGAAAACCAATATTAGGTTTCCTTCTGCAAACTAACTCATAAGGTGTTTTGTTATGTATCTTGTTGACTAATGCTCTATCCTGAACATAACAAGCTGTATTCACAGCCTCAGCCCAGAAAGCAATGGGAAAGTGAGCATCAGCCAACATAGTCCTGGCTGCTTCAATTATGGTTCTATTCTTTCTCTCAGCAACCCCATTTTGCTGTGGGGTTCTGGAAATACTAAACTGTCTAGTAATCCCTTTCTTGGCACAAAAATCATCCAACAGTTTATTTCTAAACTCACCACCATTATCACTTCTAAGCATCTTAACTTCATAACCAGTTTTCTTTTCAATTTGGTTAATAAAGTTAATTAAAGTATCAGCAGTGTCACTTTTCATGGCTAAAAAGAAAGTCCAAGTAAACCTAGAAAAGTCATCAGTGACCACAAAACAGTAAGATTTACCATTCAAGCTTTCTATATTAGTAGGACCAAACAAGTCCATATGCAACAAGTGAAGTGGTTTAGAACTAGAGTGCACCTGTTTAGACTTAAATGCGACCTTGTGCTGTTTGCCTTTAAGGCATGCAACACAAGAGTGGTCATTGTGGAAAGCCTTTTCAAGCAAACCATCAACAAAGCCATGTCTCACAAGTCTGTTTTTATTTTTAAAGTTAATGTGCCCTAGTCTCCTGTGCCATAGATTACTCTCATCAACTGAAGCTTTAACATAAAGACATGACAAGTTATTATTCATCCTAATTCCATTAAGATTCACATTATAAATGTCCTTATGCCTAGGTGTCCTATAATCAATGAATTTCTCATCTGGTATTTTAAAATCCTTTCTCAACACCAAGCATTCAGTATCAGTGAAAAGAACCTTATTTTTGTTATCACAAACTTGTGATACACTAAAAAGATTATTGTCAAGTTCTTTTACTAGAAACACGTTTTCAAAACGCAAATTGTTGGTGAGAAGAGTTCCTTTGCCTGTGATAGTTCCATATCCGCCTCCAAAGTAAACTTTATCGCCATCCTTAATGGGAGTGAAGTTTGTGAGATAATCTTCCTTCCCAGTCATGTGCCTAGAGCATCCACTATCCCAATAGCCATAATCATTAACCTATTTTTGAATGCCCTGCACATAAAGAAAACAAATTAGTTTTCTTTGGGAACCCAAGCCTGAGCAGACTTGGATTCATTTGGTTGTTCAACAAGAACAGACTTAGTCCTCATAACAACCCCTTGTTCATCCCTTTTTGGATTGAACACCCAGTTAACCCCAATTGGTTTTGTGATGACCTTTGAAATATAACTAAATCTGTTACAGGTCATAGAAATCCCATTAGAGTTAGGGTTTTGATCTTGCTTAGGTCTCCATGTCAAGCTAGAAGAAGCTTTAGACCCCTTTCCCTGTGGTTGCAAATATTTACCATTATTTGGCCTGGCAACGTTTCTGTCAGCGTTTGATTTGGTCTTGTCAATGCTGAAATTACCCTTATCAGCGTTGAACCTACGGTTTGCTATAGGAACCCATTGCCTATTAGACCATGTATTGGTATTTTGAAAAGGTCTTTGTCCATAAGTGTTAGACCCTTTTGAGAAGAATGGGGCTGGTCTAACAACTTGTGGACTTTGCTCCACAAAAGTTTTGGGTCTGACAGTGTTTGACCTTTTGTCAGCGTTGACCTTGGAAGCGTTGACACATTTATAGGCTAAATGTGAAAAGCTACCACAAGTATAACAGGCTTTTCTAGACATAACTCTAGGTCTAGAAGAAAAGAAACCTGTTCCATTATCACTAACTTGGCTTTTTGGTGACCCAATATTTCTATACATTTTTTGCATATTTAATGCTAGGTTTTCTAACAGCGTTTGAGCCAAGGTCAACAGTCTTGCCAGTGATTGGGTTTGTTACTTTGATAGGGGTAGACTCATTTGGGCTATCACTAAGCATGCCACCCTGTACGAACAAGGTAGGGTTGGCTTTCTTCCATTCATCCAAATCAGTCAACTTTTGCCTATGTTCTTCTACTGGGGTAAGGACTCTTGGTGGAGGAATAAATTCCTCTTCTTGGAGTTCTGGTAAACTGTAACACCCCCAAATTACCACGCAGCGGAATACCACTATGGGGCGCTACTCATAGCACATCACACACAATCATAGAAAACGACCTCAAAAGAGACGTTAAAAATATTATACAATCTTGTCCAAAAAGTTTCCCATCCTTATATATATAAAATCAGAGTAGCGTTGGTCCCAAAAACCGTTACCAATCACAATACATTAAATGCTTCATAGCAGTTTATTCATTTCAAAGGATGGAAAAGCAAATAAAGATTTAGACAAGTAAGCACCAACTTCCTCCTCACATGCTCTGCTGCTATCCATCTTGATTACCTGAAATACATGTGTAAAATCATCAACACAAAGGTTGAGCAAGTCTATAGGTTTTACAAATCAATTTGAACACAAGCAAAGATTATAAGTTTGTGGCATACTTGAAGGCAACAAGCATCAAATAATAATTTACATCAACAATAATAACTGTATATAGCATAAATTGCAATAAGCTCATGGAACCGAGCCCTTAAACACTCCCTTTAGAGGTCTGATAAGACAGGAGATTTATTAATTGTCATTACCTCCAGATTATTGCTACATTGCCGTATACCTGACTTCTCAATACAATATGTCCAAACAGCGTGGAGGTCGGGGCTAAGCTTCTATGACAAGTCTACACAAACTGAACCGGGGCGGCTTCCCCCATAGATCTATTAATTGTACTAGCGGCTAACCCATCATAGGTTAATTAACGGTCCATAATTGAGGCTTTAACAAAGGCAATCACTTAATGCAATTTAAAGGCAACCACGGGTCCATTCATAAAGGGACAAGCATACCATAAAAATCTTGTGTTCTAAGTTTACAAAACATGTATTCCCCCTCGCGGGTTTTTAAAATCATTTACAAGATAATATAAAGCGAGGCTATAGACTTACCTTAGATGCAGACAATCAGCAGAATATAAGTATCACACCACACAGCATCACATAATATATACGGCTTGATTCCAATAGTCGCAATACACCATAAATAGCTAATAATCATGTAACGTCAAAATATCCTTTCGCGGTTGTAAATAATTCCACAGCTATGCTCCAATCGTTCGGTGAGGTTTAAGTTTTGGTGTTTTCCCGATGGATGGTTACATAAACTTGACACAAAATAATTTAATAAAATTTAACTCGTAAAACCCTGGTGGTTGGCCAAATAAAATAAAAATGATAAAACAATCATATAATATATATATTCGGTATATAATTTATATGTGAACATGACGCACATAATTCATGTCGTAAGTTATTATTAAGAACATACATTTAAAAATGTATTTCTTAAATTATATACTATATCCTTCGGTTATAATAGAGTATACGAAGTTATTTTTATATAATTCGACACTCGTTCGAAAATCATTATATAACTCATTAAAATTTATTTATCATATATAACGTTAAATGTCATATTAACTAAAATAATGCTTTTCGAAAGTTATTATATAACGTAGTTATTTGTTATCAATTTCTTTTATAAATGTATACATTTTTAGAAAATTCCGGCATGACCTTGCCGTTTTTATAACATTTTCCATGTATATAAAATACATAATTTTTCCTACTTTGTCTCAATCAATACCCAATTAATATTTTTCTCAATCAATATTCTAATTAAGGTATTCTTAATAATATAATTATTATATTAATTATATATTCCCAACATTAATATTTTAATTACTTTCCATTTCTCCTTAATTAATTTCTTTCCATATTTCAATTAATACCATAATTAATACATTAATTATCCACCATTAATATTTTAATTACTTTCCATATAACATTAAAAAATTTTTATATCTTAATATACTATTTATTAATAATAATATTAATAACAATAATCTTTAAATATGTATTTATTTATTTCTTATATGTCATCTAATAATTATATACTCCACTATCAAATAATTATTATTATTTTAATATTTTCAGAATCTTCCACTTTATATTTTATCATACCATTTATTTATTTGTAGTCCTTACTCTCCTAAAATGATAATTATATAATCAAATGATTACATTTATTTATTATAGTCTATCCTCTCAATCTTATTATATATTCTATTTATTTATTTATTTATTTTTTTTCTTTTATACATCACCTTTTTACATAATAATAATAATAAAGATAAACTGATTATAATTTTATTTAATCTTTTATTCATTACACTTTATTTGTTATATCATTGTATATATAAAAAAAATAGAAATATACAATAATCATTATACATCTAGATCTATTATACTCAAAACAAAAATAAATAATAATAATAATAAAAATAACATTTCTAAGAACATCACCACCACAAGCCCAACACCACCATGGTGCGGCTGTGGTTGTACCCGCCGTCCGGCCGCCACCACAGCGGTGGTTTGACGGCGGCAGCCATATTATTGGTCAAATTCGAGGTCAAGCAACCTTTAATAAAATAGAATAACAAAGATTTTGTCAAAAGCTTGATGTAACCACCATGCATGGGAAGATTGACACTAGATTCAGATGTTTTTGAGGGTTTTATTCTCCCTCCGCCACGGTAGGTTGCCGATCCGTCTTCTTCAGCCCGCCACGACGGCGGCAGTGGCCGGAAAATTCATCACAGCGGCGGCGGCACAATGTGTTAGCAAGTGGGAGAGAGTGAATATGGGATTCGTGTAGATTGGGGCATTTGGAACATTTTTCATCTCGTCGGAAAAAATGGAGTTCGCCGGAAAATATGGCCGGAAAACATTTCCGGTGGCGGCGCGGCTGGTGGCCGGCGGCCGGTGGCTGGAGTTGGGAGAGAGTGGAGAGAACTTTAAGATGTGTGTGTTTTATTTGTTGTGTATGAGAAAAATGTGTATATTTTCCTATTTATAATAAAATGTATAAAATCCAACTATCAAGTAGTTAAAATTTAGGGGAAATTATGTAAATACTTTATTTACTTTTGTAAAACAAGTGTTCGAGGCTCGTTTGGGTAACTTAACGGACGATTCAAATTACGAGACTTGCGCCATCGTTTTTAAAATCATTTTTACAATAAATATGAGTCCTTACTTTGTCGATTTTCGAAAACATTTGCTATTAATTATTTAAATGCTCGTTTAATTATTTCTTGTTATTTCGGTTAGATTTTACCTTAAAAATAAAATGTAAGTTTTATTACTCACGTTATTAGCAACGTGTTAGGATATAATAAAAATAATATTCCTTCATATTTTCAAAGTTTTCGTTTTGAATCGTTTCAACTATTATCTTTTTATCAGCTTTGCTCAGTCCGTCGTTTAAAACGTCGATAAAAATTACAAGTAATTAAATAATTAAATTTAATTTTACGAAGTGTAAACGTAAAAAAATTAAATTTCTCAGTTCATAAACTAAAAGAAAATATTCAAAATAAATTTGAATTTTAGCTAACACGATCTTCGTTAAATTATCGAAAATAAATAACAAGTTTCGTAAATGTATCGAAATATCTTTGTTTAAACGTTGGTCAAAATTTTCGGGTTGTTATATCATCCACTCCTTTTAGGAAGCGACGTCCCGGCGCTTAATTCGCATACGATAGTCTTCAGTCTAACAGTGAAGAGTGAAAAACAGGCAAGTCATCGTCTAAGTTCCAAAGAAAGTCGAAAGATATTATATAGTACATGCTCTCCATGATCGGACATCATTGGACAATGCCGTCTCAAGTTCTTACAACTTACGATCACTCGGCTAGATCACATGCCACATAAGTATCTAAAAGCAAAAGGTCAAACATAAACATCAGACATAGATCTCCACTGTTGATCATCGAGTAAAATCTGGAACAATCCTTGATAATAGCAAGTAAAATTTACGAAATCTTCACATCCACGATTAGTCGTCGTTAATAACTTGATCCTCAGCCAATCCATAAGTACATGCTTAAATCCTCGTGACACATAAACAAGTCGCCTATTCTTGGAAGGGTCAACGGTTCTTAACAATCTGCTTATAAAGCTTGCAATCATCGAGACACATTAGAAATGGTCCATTAAAACAAATCATAACTCGAGGGAAGTAGAACGGGTTACTCGTACATAAATGATAATCAACGATCATCATAATGACGACGTCATCGAACGATTCATATCAACGAAACACGATTCGAAGAAAGACGTACGCACACCAAACACCAACAAATCGAGCCAGACACACTTGGGCCCACTCATTTATAACTCCGTGTCTACATCAAAAGGCGTCCCTTTTCATGTATACAAGATTTTATAAACTTACGGTTCGGGAACTTATAACTTTCTTGTTCAAATGAAAAGGCGTCCCAATCCATTTCAACGAGACGATTATAAGTCATCCTACTCAAGTATTACTACCTCTCAACACGATATCATATCAAAATAGCATAGTAAATACAAGGTGTCAATAAACTTACATCATGATTTCCGTATTCAAACGTCCCATTCCATCTGAATAAGGAAAACACGACAATCTAAGGTCCAGTGGTTTAAAATTTTCTTATTCAAATGCTAATCCATTTAAATAAGATAACCTTAAACGACTCTTAGTTGGGCAAATTAAAATCTATATATCTAAATGTCCCATTCCATTTAGATACACAGTAATAAGTCACTCAACTGAATGACTACTATGAGCAAATCGTTGTTGTACCCAAGCTATATATATTTGATTAGGATATATATATCTTAAGTCCAACATTGGCATCCTCCTTTCGCCCATAAAACATAGTCATACAAAATCAAATCATACGTCGCATTACATAGAAGATGTCGCCTCAGATAAATGATTCTTCAAAATCATTAGTAGTATCGAAAACACAAACATCGCATTTATCAATTACGTTTCGAAAGGAAATGTCCAAGAATGGCACATCACGATACGATGATAACAATCGAACTTAAACAAGTCGATATGCGATAGGTTACGAAACCATATATACATACTCAAAGTATCAAACGAGTTTCACGCTCGTATTCAGATAATACATAATTATTAAGATCGATGATTGGCGGTGATGCCAAATCCGATACAAACCCGTATTATAAAATGTACGAAAATCATTCAGGGAACATTGCTTCGCGTGTAATGCTTTTAAATACCTAGTATATACATACATATACATACTACCATTCTTACATACACATAGGTTCACATTATCACAATCAATAAAAAGTAATGCAAGAATAGCCTTACCGGAGCCATGCGGAGTAGTTGCGTGCTTAAAACCTTTTAAAACATACCAAAAGTTATAGTTTAGGACATTTTCAAAATCGACCTAGTTCTCTATAACTTGTGGCTCTGATACCAATATGTAACACCCCCAAATTACCACGCATCGGAATACCACTATGGGGCGCTACTCATAGCACATCACACACAATCATAGAAAACGACCTCAAAAGAGACGTTAAAAATATTATACAATCTTGTCCAAAAAGTTTCCCATCCTAATATATATAAAATCAGAGTAGCGTTGGTCCCAAAAACCGTTACCAATCACAATACATTAAATGCTTAATAGCAGTTTATTCATTTCAAAGGATGGAAAAGCAAATAAAGATTTAGACAAGTAAGCACCAACTTCCTCCTCACATGCTCCGCTGCTATCCATCTTGATTACCTGAAATACATGTGTAAAATCATCAACACAAAGGTTGAGCAAGTCTATAGGTTTTACAAATCAATTTGAACACAAGCAAAGATTATAAGTTTGTGGCATACTTGAAGGCAACAAGCATCAAATAATAATTTGCATCAACAATAATAATTGTATATAGCATAAATTGCAATAAGCTCATGGAACCGAGCCCTTAAACACTCCCTTTAGAGGTCTGATAAGACAGGAGATTTATTAATTGTCATTACCTCCAGATTATTGGTACATTGCCGTATACCTGACTTCTCAATACAATATGTCCAAACAGTGTGGAGGTCGGGCCTAAGCTTCTATGACAAGTCTACACAAACTGAACCGGGGCGGCTTCCCCCATAGATCTATTAATTGTACTAGCGGCTAGCTCATCATAGGTTAATTAACGGTCCATAATTGAGGCTTTAACAAAGGCAATCACTTAATGCAATTCAAAGGCAACCACGTGTCCATTCATAAAGGGACAAGCATACCATAAAATTCTTGTGTTCTAAGTTTACAAAACATGTATTCCCCCTCGCGGGTTTTAAAAATCATTTACAAGATAGTATAAAGTGAGGCTATAGACTTACCTTAGATGCAGACAATCAGCAGAATATAAGTATCACACCACACAGCATCACATAATATATACGGCTTGATTCCAATAGCGCAATACACCATAAATAGCTAATAATCATGTAACGTCAAAAATATCCTTTCGCGGTTGTAAATAATTCCACAGCTATGCTCCAATCATTCGGTGAGGTTTAAGTTTTGGTGTTTTCCCGATGGATGGTTACATCAACTTGACACAAAATAATTTAATAAAATTTAACTCGTAAAACCCTGGTGGTTGGCCAAATAAAATAAAAATGATAAAACAATCATATAATATATATATTCGATATATAATTTATATGTGAACATGACGCACATAATTCATGTCGTAAGTTATTATTTAGAACAGACATTTAAAAATGTATTTCTTAAATTATATACTATATCCTTCGCTTATAATGTTACATGAACTTCGATAGTTATTATATAACGTAGTTATTTGTTATCAATTTCTTTTATAAATGTATACATTTTTAGAAAATTCCGGCATGACCTTGCCGTTTTTATAACATTTTCCATGTATATAAAATACATAATTTTTCCTACTTTGTCTCAGTCAATACCCAATTAATATTTTTCTCAATCAATGTTCTAATTAAGGTATTCTTAATAATATAATTATTATATCAATTATATATTCCCAACATTAATATTTTAATTACTTTCCATTTCTCCTTAATTAATTTCTTTCCATATTTCAATTAATACCATAATTAATATATTAATTATCCACCATTAATATTTTAATTACTTTTCATATAACATTAAAATTTTTTTATATCTTAATATACCATTTATTAATAATAATATTAATAACAATAATCTTTAAATATGTATTTATTTATTTCTTATATGTCATCTAATAATTATATACTCCACTATCAAATAATTATTATTATTTTAATATTTTCAGAATTTTCCACTTTATATTTTGTCATACCATTTATTTATTTGTAGTCCTACTCTCCTAAAATGATAATTATATAATCAAAATGATTACATTTATTTATTATAGTCTATCCCCTCAATCTTATTATATATTCTATTTATTTATTAATTTTTTTCTTTTATACATCACCTTTTTACATAATAATAATAAAGATAAACTGATTATAATTTTATTTAATCTTTTATTCATTACACTTTATTTGTTATATCATTGTATATATAAAAAAATAGAAATATTCAATAATCATTATACATCTAGATCTATTATACTCAAAACAAAAATAAATAATAATAATAATAAAAATAACAATTCTAAGAACATCACCACCACAAGCCCAACACCACCATGGTGCGGCTGTGGTTGTACCCGCCGTCCGGCCGCCAACACAGCGGTGGTTTGACGGCGGCAGCCATATTATTGGTCAAATTCGAGGTCAAGCAACCTTTAATAAAATAGAATAACAAAGATTTTGTCAAAAGCTTTATGTAACCACCATGCATGGGAAGATTGACACTAGATTCGGATGTTTTTGAGGGTTTTATTCTCCCTCCGCCACGGTAGGTTGCCGATCCGTCTTCTTCAGCCCGCCACGACGGCGGCAGTGGCCGGAAAATTCATCACAGCGGCGGCGACACAATGTGTTAGCAAGTGGGAGAGAGTGAATATGGGATTCGTGTAGATCGGGGCATTTGGAACATTTTTCATCTCGTCGGAAAAAATGGAGTTCGCCGTAAAATATGGCCGGAAAACATTTCCGGTGGCGGCGCGGCTGGTGGCCGGCGGCCGGTGGCTGGAGTTGGGAGAGAGTGGAGAGAACTTTAAGATGTGTGTGTTTTATTTGTTGTGTATGAGAAAAATGCGTATATTTTCCTATTTATAATAAAATGTATAAAATCCAACTAGCAAGTAGTTAAAACTTAGGGGAAATTATGTAAATACTTTATTTACTTTTGTAAAACAAGTGTTCGAGGCTCGTTTGGGTAACTTAACGGACGATTCAAATTACGAGACTTGCGCCAACGTTTTTAAAATCATTTTTACAATAAATATGAGTCCTTACTTTTTCGATTTTCGAAAACATTTGCTATTAATTATTTAAATGCTCGTTTAATTATTTCTTATTATTTCGGTTAGATTTTACCGTAAAAATAAAATGTAAATTTTATTACTCACGTTATTAGCAACGTGTTAGGATATAATAAAAATAATATTCCTTCATATTTTCAAAGTTTTCGTTTTGAATCGTTTCAACTATTATCTTTTTATCAGTTTTGCTCAGTCCGTCGTTTAAAACGTCGATAAATATTACAAGTAATTAAATAATAAATATTTAATTTTACGAAGTGTAAACGTAAAAATTTTAAATTTCTCAGTTCATAAACTAAAAGAAAATATTCAAAATAAATTTGAATTTTAGCTAACACGATCTTCGTTAAATTATCGAAAATAAATAACAAGTTTCGTAAATGTATCGAAATATCTGTGTTTAAAGTTGGTCAAAATTTTCGGGTTGTTATATAAACTAGTCCAAGATAAGTCCTTTCTTTGGACACCGTAGAAGTCCCCAGCTGGTGGTGGAACACCAGCATACTCTTTCATCCCAATTCCAGTCATGTCCCTAGAATCCCTTTGTTTACTAACACATTCACCTAGGGTTTGTGAGGCCTTATCAAATCTCTGAATTTTAAGGTCTACATTATCCTTATTCTTGATAGCCTCATCTAACTTAGCTTGTAATCCAGCTTGACCCTCTCCATGATGTTTCTAATATCAGTACTAGCATTTAAATCATGTTTTAAGATATTTATTTTATCTTTTAGGTCAAAATCCATTTTTTTATACTCAGCTATAGTCTTTTCAGTTTGAGTAAGAGCAAGTTGATAGTTAGACAACTTGCATATCTCATTACTCACATCTGTTGACAACCTTAAAACCTCTTTGTTAAGTATTTTAGTATTTAGACGACAACCCTTACTACAAAAAGCATCATCATATACCTCATTGTCTGATGAAGATGAGGAGTGTGCCATGAGAGCATAGTGAACATGTTCTTCTTCTTCTATCTCAGCAACCAAAGCTTTATTCTCTTCCTCATCCTTAGCCAAATAGCTCCAATCCCATCCAACACCATCAATTTCTTGCATTGCCATCATGGCCTTGGGATCCTGAGCATTAACAATTTGGCTTGAGGGTTTTCCAGCATCAGATCTTCTTGGAGATCTGCATTCTCTTATAAAGTGCCCCATACGATGACAATTGTTACACTCAACCTTGGATTTATCAAATCCAGCAGTGTCCTTAGCATTAAAAGTCATCTTCTTCTTGAATCTTCTATTCCATCGGTTTGCTCTTATACGTGCAAGAGCCATATTCCACTTAATATCCATCTCCTCTAAATGCTCATCACTGATTTGCTCAAGGTCCTCATATGTAATCACTGAACCATTGGGCAATGAAGCAATGTATGCACACACAGTATCCAGATCAATACCAGCATGCTTAACTCTTGGTGAGTCAACTTTGTATGTGTCAACGTCTGAATGTGAGGCGTTGACAGGATATGATCCAGCGTTGACACATGTTGATCTTGTAACTGGGTGCATGTATGAATCCTTCTGATAAAATTGACCTTCACTATGTGAGAAGAAGGCCATGTTTCCATTGGTAGACTTATTTCCATGATCCAAAAGAGTTTCATTCTCCAACAGCCTCAGTTTGTTGTAAACATCATCAAAAGTAGAACTTTTGTGAGTGTTGTTGGCAATTATAGATCTTGCCTCAATCTTCCATGCATCACCAAGGCTTTTAAGAAAAGTGGCAATAATGTCAACATCACCAATTACTGTCCCCATAAAGGACAACTTACTTGTAATGTCAAGAAGTCTGCTTCTCACACTACTTAGCTTCTCATTAGGTTGAGCCTTAAAAACAGCATACTCATGTAAGAGTTGCTTCTTTTTCTCTTCCACAGTATCAGCATTACCACCATAGGCAACTTCAAGGGCTGCCCAAAGGTCTTTTGTAGACTCATAATCTCTGTATTTGTGCTGATTTTCTTGTCCCAAAGAGAGTTTCAGAATGCTTAGGGTTTTCATATCAACCCTTCTCTTTGCTATGTCCTCAGCAGACACAGCTCTACCATCTTCAGGTTTTTCTTTTCTATCTGCTTCAGAGCATCCTTGAACAGCTGTTCTTGTAGCTATGGAATCTGCAATCTTTTGAGCCTTATTGAATGTGTTTCCATATTCAATAATTTCCCATAGAGTATAGTCATGGATTTGCAGATATTGCTCAAAGTTAAACTTCCACATCTCAAAATTGTCTGCATCAAGCATGGGAATCTTAATGTTGTGGTTTGAGGAGGAGGAGGAGGTTACTTCTGGAGTAGACATGATGTTCTTAGGGTTTTGTGAAAATTAAGGTTTTTGGTGATTTTAGGGTTCTTGTGTTCTTTTAGATCAAAGTTTCTCAACAAGCTCTGATACCACTCGTTGATCCCAAACTTAGATCGATTTAGCTTGTGTAAACGAGATTAGATCAAGTTAAATACGTAAAGAAACTTTGTTTGTATATAAAACAATTTAAGTGTTATGTGGAATTAACACTCAAACAAGAACACACAAACAGTTGTAGAACAAACTTTCACTTGATTGATAATAACGAACTTGCTTACAATGAATGTGTTAAACGTATGAAAACTTATATGAAACATAGCCTAAAGGTCTTCTTTTATTGACATAAGAAGCCTTGTACAAGAGTCTACGTATCAACTATTCTAGGTAAAGATAATTATAGAAAATATATTGTTGATCCTATCTTTACTAGAAACAAACTAGAGACATAATACGCGTAGACCATATCCTTCTATCAGTGCTTGTCTTCAACCCATCAACGCTTGGGTTCTTCCTGTCAACGCTTGATCTATCAACGTTTGTTTTCTTCTTATCAACGCTTGTTTTCTTCTTGTCAGCGTTCAAGTATACTGACTACATTTTATTCCCAACAGATACAGCGGGAGACTTTTAGGTCATACTTTCTTGAATTTGCTGAAATATTTGATGCAGAAGGAATAAGTATGTGAGGAAGACTTCAGTTGGTACACCGCAACACCATCGTCTTCAAATGCAACAACATAATAAGACACGAATAAAATGGCTTTGACATTTTATTCTAATTCGGTAGCATTTTACCTCCGGTCGGTGAAGACCGTTGGGCGATAATAAATATCATACTTGTGACAGGTAGCTCTAATTAAAGATCTCCTTGACAAGATTTCGTGGGTAAACCCATTCTCATTATTCGACCGTCCAAAGCTGACTACGAACATAAAGAGTGGATCATTTGGATTATAAAATCCGCATGATTGAAGCCGTCAATTCATGATTCCTGGAACAAGTGAATTTCAATTAAGATTTTCACCATCGTTGCTTTCCAGTTGTCACGAGCTTGATTCTGATAGAATCTTACTTGTCACCTACCGCAATGCTGTTTGAGGTTGACACTGGAAGGATTTCCACTCTTCACTGTGAACACTAAGAAGTGTCACTCTGAGTGTTCTGGAAAGATCACTTGGATAATGCGTAGAGGCCATGGAACAAGTTTAATCTCAATTAAGAGTTAAACCATCGTTTCTTTCTAGTTATCACAAGATTAGTTCTTAAAGAACCGCACGTGTCACCTACCATGAGCTTATTTGATGTTGGCTCAAGAAGGATTTCCATCTTCATTGTAATACTTTCGTATCGCTCAGATGTTCTGGCAATATTGCAAGAATACTGCGTAGGACTCGTAAAAAATCTCTTGTTTTTCAAATTGTGTCATAATGAGGCTTTTGATGATCTCGTGGCTCTAGAATCAATTAGTGCATTTTGTTTTTGGTGATCGGAGGCTGGAGAGGATTGCCACCTTTTCAATATTAATTTATTCGGAGTGAATAAACCAACAGATAACGTGTTGAGCTCCGTGACATTAAAACAAATATCTTTTGAGAGATATTTGAGTTGGCTGGGAGGAGTTGTGCATCGCATCACTGTGTCCATGATACTTTCGTCTTTAAGGTGAGTTGACCCGGTTTCTGCCTAAGTTGTAAGGAGGGCTTCTTTCTTTACACCCTTTATCTTTACATTTCTTTTTCATTCTTCAACCCCTTCAATGCTTACCAATACATCATCACTAGCACCTTGTTGTAATTGTTCCAGTGCTAGCATCAGTACTTGGTCGGCATTCAGCTTCGTTCACAATCCATTCTCCATCTTTCCTAAGGACTTCTATTTTCTAACTATGGAATTGTCCTTGGGAAGATTCCTCCGGTTCTGGAAGAATCATTGGACTCGTACCTAATCCTACCACCCTTTTGTCATAATAACTAAATTTTAGTTAATGAAAAAGGTAGCTTTTGCAAGATCTTTTGTCGTGTTGCTCGTACCCATTATATTTATCGTTGTTTCGTTCTCGGTATCTTCTCGAATTGATCACGGTTCAAAGTGGAATTGTTGTTATTGGTGAATAAAAGGGGGAGCTTTGTGTCTATATCTACTTAAAAGGTAAATGCGTGAAGTAGTAAAAATAAAATAAAAGCAATTAATGAAAATAAAGCTTGAATTAAACTTAAAACAGTAAAATACCTTAACTTAGAAAAACAGCTGATTCGGAATATTTCTGTTGATTCGGAAAAATCACTTCATTCGGAATGTATGGCTCATGAGGAATAATCAAAGAAAACTACTGATTCGGAATAAATTCACTCATCCGGAATACTCCTTCATGCGGAATAATAAAGTTCATCTGGAATATCCCCTTATTCGGAATAATTGCTCATCCGGAATATAGGTTTATTCGGAATGTACTACTGATGCGGAATAAATAGGACAAAATGTTCATCCGAAATAAAATGGAGAAAGGGTTGGTTCGGAATATTAGTTGCTCATTCGGAATAATAAAAACAAATGCTTGATTCGGAATAAAAAGCTCATGCGGAATATTTGACTGATCCGGAATAATTGGTTCGTTCGGAATATACCTTCATCTGGAATATTCGTTCATCCGGAATAACTTGCTCATTCGGAAAACACTCACTCGGAATAAATAGTTAATGCGGAATAAATGTTGACTCGGAATAATCATGCTCATTCGGAATGTTTTCACTACAACCCTTGGTTCGGAATGATTTTAACAAAAGCCTTGGTTCGGAATAATTTGTTCAAATCCTTGGTTCGGAATGATTAGTTCATTCGGAATCTGGGGAGATGAAACAGAAGTGCGAAGAACATGGGAACTTAACAACACGAATTTTTACCAAAATCAACCAAAATAAATCTAAGGGTTCAACCAAACTAACCACTAATCATCTACTAATGATAAACACCAAACCAAATCAACAAAAACACAAAACCCACTTGTTTTTAAAGATCAAAATCAACAAAATAAAAACTTAGAACTATGAATTAACAAGAAAAGAAAGAACAAGATTAAATGAAAGATTGTATTGAAAGATTAAGGTTTGAACAATCAAAAGGAATGATTAAACTTACAAGATCAAAGGACAATAAAAATCACCAAACACCCTAGTGGTGTTTGTTTTTCCTACGAAACAGGAAAAAGGTAAAACAGAAAATGAAGACTAGTTTTTAAGTTGTGAAGGAGGTCTCCTATTTATAGGCATTGAGTTGGTTGGTGAGTGGGATTTCTCCCTTTCTTTTTGTCTTCTCGTCTTTTCAGTAAAGTTGACGTTTTCGATTCTGATTCGGGATTTGTCGATGAATAAATTCAACCCGTCTTTTAATTTCTTCGTTTAAGAGACTTGAGTTCTTCGACATATGTAAATCTTCAATCTTTGGTCCTTTTCTTCGATAAATCTTCAAATAGGCCCATTGACTTCAAATCTTTTGCATATCTTGGATTATAGACTTTGTGTTTTCGTCTTTTCGTCTTTTCCTTCGATAAAACCCGTGCAATCCCATGTTTTCTTCAATATTTATCCGGTTGGCTCTGAAAACACAACAAACACACAAACCACGCATAATTCCAAACAAATGATATTAAATACGCGTTTTGGTCTCGTTTTAGCAAGGAATAAGTGGTAAAAGGATGGGTGTTTTCACACCTATCAAATCCCCTACACTTAACCATTGCCATGCCCTCATGCAATGCTATAAGATATGGCAAAACTTAACACTTTTCTCATAGTCAATCAACCTTGGCCTTATTAACATATACTACTACGAAACAAAAATTAAAGTACTAAAGAGAAATAAAAGCTTGAATAAAACAAAAGGGATAGAAAACCATTTTCACTTGAAAATAGCTACATGGAAATAACTAGCAAAGAGATCAAGGACTTACATTAGGGCTTTGGTGCTGCGAAGATTTATCACCCTCAAGTTTCACGTTCCCCACACTAAGCTTAAAAACGAGATCATTTTTGTTATAAGTTAGCAAAACAAACACTTACACACATGGCTTAATTATACGCTTAAACTCCCTTATTCCTAGGTGTATCTCTTATATTTTATTTTTGTCTTAGAATGATCATGAAGATGCATTTTTGGACTTATTTCGATAATTTATTAGGCTGAAAATAAAGTAGGACGATTTGATTAATATTTAGCTAAAGGACAAAATCTCTTAAAACTGCTTCTCGAGACCTCAAAAAGTTCATATCTTGGCATAACTTGCTTCACGATTTGAGACCTTTCTCGGGCCGATATTTGGCATGTACTTCATACTTCATATCTTGAGAGACGTTCTTGAGATAATGGTATTCTCTTCGTTATAGAGTTTCTTCACTTGTAGTATTTTGAGGGATACTCTAACTTTGTTGACCACGACTTCATCATTATTTCTTCAATCGTTAATTGGGATTTTGAGATACAACGATCCGCCTCCTTTTCGGACTTGGATCTATTTATCCTCATACCTTGTTAGGGTCTTTTCGGATAGACTTCTCCATGATCTTTATGGGAGTTGATTGCTTTTCGTCGTGCGTCTTGATCCTTCATATTGATTTTGGGAATAATGCTTTTCACATCATCTTGGATCTTTAGCAATAAAATGGAATCCTCATGCCTTGTTAGGGCCTTTTCGGACTCGCCAATCTTCGCGCCCCGCTTCAATAGTTATGCCTTGGCTATGAACTCTTATCATTACCGAGCAACTTTTAAACGATCTTGGGCTAGAAGCTAAGTAATTCAATAAAATCGTACGACCTTACTTATTGCATTAATTTATTTACAAGCGATGGGAGGAAAAGCTAATAATTACACCAAGTGTGCTTATGCAAGAATACCAACTTATAATTGACTCTATCATTTCTCGTTCTCCACAGTTTAAAATCTCAAGAAATGAGACTTATGGATGCTTAGCCTAATAAACCAATTAAGGTCTACATGTTAAGGATACTAGCTAGAATAAACTTGGATAAGTCTATTCGGGTTGAGTCAAAATAATCACAACGGGCCTAATAGATCAAAGACTGCTAAACTAGCTAAACCACTTTATTAATATTTTTGATTTTTTCTTTTATTTTGACTTTATTATGGAATATATACATATGATAGCAACGATAAAAGGAAAGAAATAAAAGACATAAAAATTTAAAAATTATGACTATATGGCCAAAGTTAATTAAAAATTTGAAAAAATGCCGAAAAAGATGATTTTCCGGTTAAATGAAAGCATTTTAATGGAAAAGTCCACTTATAACTTCGACTTCGATAGAAGTTGATGTAGTGTTTTTGCAACCCTTTAGGAAAAGAGAGGCAAAGTAGTGGTAAGCGTTAAGTGTCGGTTTAGGAAAACCGAGCACTAATGGCCAAACAAGTTCGTTTCCCAAGGAGGCACGTGTGTTGTGTAATGAATTGATTTATGATTGATGATTTTATTAAGAAGAAAAGAAAAGAAATGAGAAAGAAAGACGGTTACGAAAACGAATTAAACTACGACGAAAAAGGCGAACACGTAAAACCGTAAATAGTACAAAAATTAAAATTTTAACCTAAAAATTCTTAAAAATTACTAAAAATCCACAATAAAATTGTAAGAGTTTACAAAAAATCCAAACTTGCTAAAACCTTTTAATTAATTAAATAATGACTTTTTAATGCTAATTAAAGCCCTAAAAATCACAATTAATTATTAAAAAGCCCTAAACAAGATCTAATAGTTTGTAAACCTCAAAATAACCTAATTAAGCTAAAAACTATTTTTAAAAATTTTAAAACCTAATAAAACTATTTTTAAACACTTAAAAACTATTAAAATCTATTAAAAATTAAATTAATTCTAGAAAATAAATGAAAAGTCCTAAAAAGATTTGGAAAGTTACAAAGTTCCTAATTAAATGTCTACAATCTAGGAAAAATGAAAAAAGTAGAAAAAACAAACTTTCTATTTTTAGTAATAAAATAATATTAAAATAATCAAAAAAATAAAAAGTTTATAAAATAATTCTAAAAAATTACCAAAAATCCTAAATAATGTAACTAAAACAAAACTGCAATCAAAAGTTCCTAAAACCTTTTTATAATTTTATATTAAATTTTAAAGTTGCTAAAAACCCTAAAATCAAATAAAATTAAAAATTAGACTTTTTGAAAACTTTTTTGGATGTAAACCTCAAATTACTTAAACAAAACCTAAAAACTATTTTTTTGGATTTTTAAAATACTTTTTGCTATTTTTAAACTACTTTCTAAAAATTAAACTAAAAATAATCCTAATAAATAAATTAAAAACGGGAAAAATAAACTTTTTGGACAGAAAAGTCCTAAAACCTAATACAATCCTAAGAAAATTGCTAAACAGCAAAAACCTCAAAGAAATAAGCTTAAAACAGCTTAATTATAAGCTGTTAGCTAAATAAGCTACAAACCAAACAACCCTTAAATAGAATTTGAAATCAAAGCTATCAGTCAAAGTCCCTAGGGCGCAGATGGTTAACACGTTTGGTTGTGGGAGGAGTGGCGCAGGTTCGAGTCCTGGCCACGTCCTTTTTGGTAAAACTTTTTTTTTTTTACTTTTAAAAACACAATCCAGTAACTATTTTAATCACCAAACACAAACACAATTCAAATTTAAACAAGATTAAGGCAAGATGAAACAAAAAACGTGCCCAGTTGGACTTTTTGAAGAACACAAAAAAGGACTTTCTTCACTTGTGCAATTATGATCAAGAGGGGCTTGATCTGAGTTCTTGGTGTTGTTTTGATGGACAATAGGCACCCTTATACTCCTTTGAGTATAAGGAGTCAAGACAAGCACAAAAAACACAATTACTAGCACTCAAAAAATCATATCCAATGGCATACAAGTTTCTGAATAAGGCAAATGTTATGACTGATGAACAAATGACAAATTACTTGCATACAAATGAGATTCAAGCCTTCAAAACTTGCATACAAATCAACCAAGAGACAAATAAGTTATAGCACACCCTTACACAACCTATTATCTAGCAGGTTTCACAAATTGAAGGCACAAATCACTCAAAAATCAAGCAGTAGGCAGTTTTCTGATTTTTGCTATATTTTCCAAACTTTTGACTTGCAAAATACTTTAAAACTCTTCCAAAATGAAATACAACCAGCATACAACCTATATATCACCTAAGAAGTATTTCTAGACAGGTTTTAACTCATAAATTTGTCTCAAATTCTGCTTAAAACACAAATCCAAACACCCCTTTAAGTTTCTGAAATCAAAATTTTCAAACCAAAGCAACTTAAAACCTATCCAAGCTAATTTAAAACTGATCTATCATGTATATGAACATCAATAGACCATAATCCAACAATAACAATCATAGTTAAACAATTTTTATGCAAAATCACTACTTAACTCAAAAATGAAAAATGAAACAAGGATTTACCTTGTTGGGCCTACATCCAGGCCCAAAAGTGACTGCTATGTCACCTCCCAATAGGCTGGGGCCTATGCAGAACCTTGGACAAGCTCCAATGGATTCCTGCTAAGAACAATGAACAAACCAAGCACAAAATGCACTTTTCTGAATTTCTGAAACTTTTAAAACCTTGAAACCAAATAACCTTGAATCTTAACACGTTTTAAACAAGCACAAACTCACAAATCTAAACCCTCCAAATCCACTTTCACTTCTTTGGAGTCTGATTTCTGAAATTTGAACCCAATTTAAAACCTGTGAAAAACCTTTGAAAAACCTTAAACACACCAAGTGTTTCACAATATCAATGGAACTCAGATTAATTACTAAACAAAAATATATCAATTTCTAAAACTCATAAAAGGAATTACACTTTCTAACCAAAAATACCAACTTTATAAATATTTAAAAAGATTACAATTTTTTGAGTAAAATCTGGAACAAGAAATATAGGGTCACATACGACCTCTATATATACTAGTGAATGGAATAAACTAGAAGCTAAAACCCTAGTTACTGAAATCTCTAAAAAGCCCTTGGTCTTAAATCTTCAAATTGGTCAATATGGTATCTTGTGAAGGATGTTGATGTGCCAGTTGTGTAGGAGTAATCTGAGTCGTTGGACAACCCTTTGGGACCAAGAAATCAAATCCAGCCGTTCCTTTTGTCGGGTTTAGGGTTTTGGTGTGAAAATGATGGGCAGGGGAGGGTCCTACCCTCACATGGGGTTGTCTAGGCTCACGTTTTGAGTGTGGGTTTTTGTGAGGGTGAGTTAAATTAATGATCTGGAAAAATAGGGGAGAAACCCCTTTGTTTTTAATCTCATTAAGCCTGGGAAAAATAGGGTTTATGTGGGGGATTAAGGTTGGTTTAATCTATTTTGGGTAAATGAGTTTTTAAATAAGTGTTTTGGTGGGAAGGGGTTAAGTGGTTTGACTAGGTATTTGACCTCGTTTAATAAATTAAACCTGGGTTGGGTTAATGGGTGGGTAGGTCGGGTATTTTAATCTGTTTGGGTTAATTAAGTTTTTAAAAATCGTGTTTGCCACCAAAAGTAATTAGATTATTTAAATCTGATATTTAAAAAGGTGTGGGTGGAATGTTGACGTGGGAGAGGGAGTGAGGTGGGGAGTTGTGATTGGTGGTGGTGGGTGATGTGTACACATGATTGGCTGAGATAAGTTCCAATGTCTGGCAGAATTGGCCCCCAAGTTTCTCTCTTTTGTTTACTTTGTGAAAAATGGCCATCAACGCCCATTTTCCCTTTGACAACTTTTGCACTCTTGTCAAAAATGGCACAAATACTTTATAAATTTGAAACAAGGGCCATTAATGCATATTCTTCATTTTCTAAGGGCTGATCTTGTATAGTCTTCAAACTTTAGGGACCCTATTCATAATTTTGAATATTTGAGGGGTATAAAGTGTAAATCTTCAAAAGTTGAGGGACTAAAGTTGCCAATCTTCAATTCTTCAAGGGCATTTTTGTAAAATCCAAACTTGGGCCCGGTTCATTGTGCGGCTTCGTTTCCCGTGTTCGTTTTTGATTGATTCTTGTGATCTTTTTCCATTTCCTCAATATCCGTACCTAAAAATACACAAGTAACAAAGACGAGCATATATTTGGTATAATCAATGATATTTTATGCATTTTAAGTCCGATTTGGACGATGAGACCATGTATAAAAGCAGTCTCATCACTCCCCCATACTAAACCATTGTCGTGCCCTCACGCAATGCTAGAATAAAGTATCATAGCATCTCCAAAATTCATTTTATTCACTTTATTGAAATGATAAACTAGCTACACTACTACTATTGCTACTACTTGCGTTTTAGACATAATGTATGATTTTCATCGCAAAATGGGACGTTTAGGTTCATAGAATAAGAACACGTGAATGCTTCGTTTGAAATAATTTCATCGTCCTCGATTTTCACTCCAATTCCATGCCAAGCGTGCAACGAGATCATTGTCATTATAAGTTAGTAATGCTAACACTACTCATATGCCCTAATCACGTACTTATTCTCCCATTATTCCTAAGTTGTACCTCTTATGTTTAATTATGTCTTGAATGTTTCACGAGGATACATTGTTTGACTTATGCGATAATAGAGATTTAGGTCTAAAAATAGAGTCCTAACGGTGTAACTAAGACCATCAAATCAATAACCCCTCCTAATAGACAACGATGTTAAAAAATTAAGTTGACAAGAAGAATCGATAAACACGGTTTTATAACGGTTTTGAACATGAGACTTATTACCAAGACTTTTATACGCCCCCTAACGGAAGGGCCTTATTATCTTTGGTTTACCTCCATCTTTTATTCAACTTCGCCATGAAGCTTTTATTATGACGTCGGTCTTGCCTTGCCTTTTATTATCCGCCTCATCGGTGGTTTTATTAGCCAAAGACTCATATCCTCACGCTAAAGCGAATTTTGGATCTTTAAAGCTTCGAAGATTAAGGCTTGATTCACTTTTAATTTTGCATAGATTTTAGGCCTTGTGGGGCTTCAAATTGTTTGCCAGATTTAGGTGAGCACTTGAAATCTTATTATTGGGTGAAGCTTTCGATTATTCGGGTGCCAATACTTCAAAACCGTGACGCTGGCGATATCTTAGTGTCTTCCCAATTTAATTACATGGAAGCTACTAGAAAAGACTAGAAACCCAACAATCCTAACTAAACCGCTAAGTCAATGTTTATTAAGCAAAAAATATTTACATGCGAAGGGAGAATAAGCAAACAACGAGAACACATGACTTTTTGAAAGAATACGAGTACTCTACGTTTAGCATAGTAACTTATAATTAACTCTATCATTTCTCGTCCTCATTTAAGAGACTTAGCCTAATATAAGTTAAGGAATCAAAGCTAAGTGCTCAACACGCACGGTCGAGTCAAAAATTACTCTTATTCTCGCCATCGGAAAATCTACATTCGTGTCTTCAAACACTAATGAAACATGAGAAAATTTTTAAAATTTGGCCATTTTTAGCCTTATTTTGCAACAAAACGATAACAAAAAGATAAACTTTGGAAAGCGTGAAGGTTAGGCAAGGCAAGTATCTATTCACCCCCCGATACTAAAGTTAAACATTGTCCTCAATGTTTCGAGTCTAGGGGTGCAAACACCCCCATACTAGAGACGTAGTCGAATGCCTAATCTAGCATGGAAAGGGTGTAACCAATAAATTAATAGCCGTTTATGAAATGTGCTATAAACCTAAGGTTAGAACATCAAAGGATATATCATTTGGATATTGAGAAAGTCTTCAAAGCAAACGATCGAGTGCTCCCATAAAACGAACACGAAAGGCTCCAATCGTGAAGATCATGATCTAAAAACCACAATGCATAAACAACCACGGAACAAAGGTTGGAAGGGCACAAATCCCCTCACATTAAACTACATTAGAAAGCAATAATATGTACATGGATAAGCATGGGTCTCCCCTACGAGGCACCTTGTTTTTGATAACCGAGTCAAAAGATCGACTCGAATCCCCATAAATGTGATCATTTTGGGATAATCATGGTGTGGTCAATTTTTGGTGGGGCTTACATGATAAACAAGGCCCAAAAACAACCGGTATTAAGGACTAAGTCCTTTGATGGTGCAAAATACCGGGATCGAAGATGGCGTTTTCGTTTTCATTGGAAAACAAATCAACGCCACTTCATCAACGGTCAACAAAAACTCAAAGAGTTTCAAGAAAATAGGTGAGAAGAAATAGAAGGGTGGGACAATGGGTAAGTCTCTAAAAACATGAGCTACTCGAGGTAGACTCGCACCAATCAAATGAAAATATTTTCCATTTATTGCATCGGTGGAAGACCGATATTTCCCTATATAAGCAATTCCAGGATCAAATATCTCGTCCTCGGTGGAGAAAGGGGAGGGAACGTAAGGGGATTCCCCCACACTAAGTCCAAACAAAGCATCGTCAAAAGGAGAAGACGAGCTTGTAGTACTCAATAAACGCGGTGATGATGGAGTTAGAATTGTAGAAAAATCTTTTAAATTCAATTCAAAATCTTTTCCTTTTTCATCTTTTAAACTCTCCTTGTGAAAACCCGATTTAATTATGTCAAAAATATTTGGTGTATCTAAAGCAATGTTAGTCACACTAAAAATTCTCACATTTTGAAATCTTTTTGGTTTAGGTGGTGGTAAGTTCTCAAATCTTTTGTCAACAAAGAAAACCTCCCCATCGGGATCAACGTATTCATCATCTGAAGAATCACTCGAGATTGGAATCGTAGGCTTAACACTCTTAACCTCCACCGGCGGAGGGGACGGAACTTCATTTTTCTCAACAACTCCTAAAACTCTATTTGAAATTCTTTTGCAAATGTTTTTGATGGGATTGACATTGTACAAAGATGTGATAGAATACACATGAGAAAGAGTGGAGTTTTGGGTTGCATTAATGACGAGTTCTTCCTCATTGAAACGAAGAGTGATTTTTCTTGCATGCACATGATAAGTGCTCTCGAGGTATCCAAAAAAGATCGACCTAAAATTAACGGAACTTTAGGATCGATAGGAATATCAACAACAATAAAGTCTACAGGATAGTAGAACTTTCCAACTTTCACAAAGACGTCCTCGACAACTCCACAAGCTAGAATGGTGGAATGATCGGCCATTTCGATTGACATTCTTGAAGGAGTGAGATTTGGAAGATTGAGCGATTTAAAAATCTCAAGAGGCATCAAATTAATACTAGCACCAAGATCGGCCAAGGCGTAGCATTCTTCCATGTCTTGTATAGCACATGGGATTAAAAACTTTCCAGGATCACCGACTTTTTGAGGTATGCGGCTTAGAAAAACCGATGAACAACTAGACGATTTTTGCAATTTTTCTTTGTTATTCAACATACTTTTGAAGTTCGCGGCAAATCGAGGCATCATGACTAAGGCGTCGGCAAAACTTATATTAAAATGCAAGTCACGAAACATTTTCATAAAGAGTTCAAATTGATAATTATTTCGTTCTTGTGCCTTTTCCTTGTCTCGTCTTGAAGGGTAGGGTAAAGGTGGTGTGGGTTGGGGCATAGTAGGCAAAGGCATAGGCCTTGGAATCTCGGGTTCCATGATTGGTGTAGGTTCAACCGTAGGTGTGGTTTGAGCGGTACTTCGTGGGCTTGGAATTTGCTCCTTTTCGACCATCACCTCGGGTTCTTTCTCTTTTTCCTTCTCCATAGAAGTACTTGGACGAGAGATTGGTTCCTTGAAAGTTTTACCACTTCGTGTAGTAATAACCTTCAATTCTCCTTTCGGGTTCACGATGGTATCACTAGGAAGACCACCCGAAGAAGAGGGCTTACACATGATTGCTTCAAACATTTTAGCCATACGGTCTTCAAACTTAGATTGCCTAGCATCCGCTTTTAACAACTCTTGCTTAATATCATGTTGACCTTGCTCCATTTTTTGTTGATTTTGTTGGAGACGTGTGACATTTCCTTCCATTTTATTAGCATGAGTTTTAAGTTCATTAGCAAGTTCGTTTTTAAGCTCATTTTTCAACTCGGATCTTAAGCTAACCATTTCACGTTGCATATTATCAAACTTAGCATCATTAGCCTTAGCATAATTCAAAATTTCTCCTTGAAGATTTTTGGTGTGATCATTTTGAAAACCTTAGGCATTGTTTTGAAAATCACGGTTTTGGTTTTGATTTGAAATTTGCCCATTTCCACTTTGATAATTACCCTTGTTATAATTCCTTTGATTTCCTTGGTAATTTCCACCTTGGTTGTTGTTGCGATAGTTATTAGCATTTTGATTTGGTGGAGCTTGATTTTGGCGGGAACCTTGACCGATTTGGTTGTAAGTTCCCATGGCTACATAAGCACTCGAACTGTTACCATCCGCGGTAATGCACTCGGAAAGATCATGAGCTCCACCACACGAAATACAACTCTTAGCAACCGCTTTAACCGAAGCGGAATTCGAAGCTTCTTGAGCTTTCCAATGGGACATAAGAGTCGAAAACCTATCGAAAAATCGATTCTCCTCATTAGCTTCATCTTGCAAGGCATTAATGGAACGAGATGATGACGAGCCCAAATTGGCAACACTCGGTGTGTTACGAGGGCTATAGACCTTAGACCTATTTTCTATGATTTTCAAAGCCTCATTGGTCGTTTTGCACAAAAAATTACCACCCGCTGCGGCATTTAAGTAATCTCGTTCATGATCATTAAGCCCATTATAAAAAGTGTCAATTTGATGCAATTCGGAAAAATCATGGTGTGGAAATTCATGTAACATTTTTTTAAACCTTTCCCAAGCCATTGAAAAACTTTCATTTGGTCTTTGTGTAAAACGTGAAATCTCGTTTTTCAAATGTGTTGTTTTAGATGGTGGAAAAAATTGATTCACAAATTTAGACACGAGATCGGCCCATGTCAAAATCGAATTCGGCGGTTCTTTCTCAAGCCATATCTTGGCGGGTCCATCTAACGAGTAAGGAAACAACATCATCTTAATGGCATCGTGTGGTACATCCTTAAACTTGCTTGTCGCAGTGAGACGATTAAATTGCCTAATGTGATAATGTGGGTTGTCTTTTTCGTGTCCGCGAAACTTGTTTGCTTGAAGCATAGACATTAAACCCGTTTTGATCTCAAAGTTCTCCGCAAGGATGGCGGAAATCACAATGGCTTCTCCAAAACCCTCGGTGGGTGCTTGAAGCAACTCCATCATAGTACGATTAGCCATGACGACTTCTTGTTCTACAATAGGTTCCTCACTTGGAGTCTCCTCACTAGAATGAGTTGGAGTGGGAGTTTTGTTCTTTCGTCTACGTGCACGTTTTGCTTGATTACGAGTTAGCATAAACGTCACGTACAACGAGGAAACGAGCAAAGAAGATTCTTTTTGGTGTTTTGTATTTTTCAATTTTTTTGTGGTTTTTGATGGTATTAACCTTTTTGGAAATTGGTGAATGTATTAAGTAGACAAAAATCTACAAATCTCCTCTTTAATCAAATCTCTTGATTAAAGAAGCCTCAAGGAATGAAAACGATCACGTGGAGTGAACGCCTTCGATGACTTTAGAACGATGGTGGAACACCAAATCGTTCAAGAGGGTTTAATCAATAGAAACCAAGAAAATATATATGATATGTAATAATACTTTGGGCGGCAAAACCCTCGATTCACTCTCAAAATCAAATACGCACAAGCAAGCGGAGGAAACGAGGCGGCGCGAAGCACTTAAGAGCCTTTTTCCTTTAGGTCGTGAAATACAACCGCCTTATACCTACCTTATAGTTTGTATTATCAAAATCGAGCTTCACGAAAGTATTTATCTATTTTTGCCTTTTTTCTTTGGTTTGAGATTCGAATACAATGATTGGGTAATGACCTCCCAAGTCAAGGTTGTGATTTCTCACGTATTTGGAGTACTTGTGAATTTATTGTTCTACGTATACAATATATTAATAATATTTACACAAAAACCGAAAAACGATAATACGTATTAGTAGAGTGCTACTAATACAAATACTATTTATGGCTAATATAAAAAAACAAAGGTTCAATCAAAACACAACACGCCTCACCGGCAGCGGCGCCAAAAATTGATGTAGTGTTTTTGCAACCCTTTAGGAAAAGAGAGGCAAAGTAGTGGTAAGCGTTAAGTGTCGGTTTAGGAAAACCGAGCACTAATGACCAAACAAGTTCGTTTCCCAAGGAGGCACGTGTGTTGTGTAATGAATTGATTTATGATTGATGATTTTATTAAGAAGAAAAGAAAAGAAATGAGAAAGAAAGACGGTTACGAAAACGAATTAAACTACGACGAAAAAGGCGAACACGTAAAACCGTAAATAGTACAAAAATTAAAATTTTAACCTAAAAATTCCTAAAAATTACTAAAAATCCACAATAAAATTCTAAGAGTTTACAAAATTTCCAAACTTGCTAAAAGCTTTTAATTAATTAAATAATGACTTTTTAATGCTAACTAAAGCCCTAAAAATCACAATTAATTATTAAAAATCCCTAAACAAGATCTAATAGTTTGTAAACCTCAAAAATAACCTAATTAAGCTAAAAACTATTTTTAAAAATTTTAAAACCTAATAAAACTATTTTTAAACACTTAAAAACTATTAAAATCTATTAAAACTTAAATTAATTCTAGAAAATAAATGAAAAGTCCTAAAAAGATTTGGAAAGTTACAAAGTTCCTAATTAAATGTCTACAAACTAGGAAAAATGAAAAAAGTAGAAAAAACAAACTTTCTATTTTTAGTAATAAAATAATATTAAAATAATCAAAAAAATAAAAAGTTTATAAAATAATTCTAAAAAATTACCAAAAATCCTAAATAATATAACTAAAACAAAAATTCAATCAAAAGTTCCTAAAACCTTTTTATTAATTTTATATTAAATTTTAAAGTTGCTAATAAACCCTAAAATCAAATAAAATTAAAAATTAGACTTTTTGAAAACTTTTTTGGATGTAAACATCAAATTACTTAAACAAAACCTAAAAACTATTTTTTTGGATTTTTAAAATACTTTTTGCTATTTTTAAACTACTTTCTAAAAATTAAACTAAAAATAATCCTAATAAATAAATTAAAAACGGGAAAAATAAACTTTTTGGACAGAAAAGTCCTAAAACCTAATACAATCCTAAGAAAATTGCTAAACAGCAAAAACCTCAAAGAAATAAGCTTAAAACAGCTTAATTATAAGCTGTTTGCTAAATAAGCTACAAACCAAACAACCCTTAAATAGAATTTGAAATCAAAGCTATCAGTCAAAGTCCCTAGGGCGCAGATGGTTAACACGTTTGGTTGTGGGAGGAGTGGCGCAGGTTCGAGTCCTGGCCACGTCCTTTTTGGTAAAACTTTTCTTTTTTTTTACTTTTAAAAACACAATCCAGTAACTATTTTAATCACCAAAACACAAACACAATTCAAATTTAAACAAGATTAAGGCAAGATGAAACAAAAAACGTGCCCAGTTGGACTTTTTGAAGAACACAAAGAAGGACTTTCTTCACTTGTACAATTATGATCAAGAGGGGCTTGATATGAGTTCTTGGTGTTGTTTTGATGGACAATAGGCACCGTTATACTCCTTTGAGTATAAGGAGTCAAGACAAGCACAAAAAACACAATTACTAGCACTCAAAGAATCATATCCAATGGCATACAAGTTTCTGAATAAGGCAAATGTTATGACTGATGAACAAATGACAAATTACTTTCATACAAATGAGATTCAAGCCTTCATAACTTGCATACAAATCAACCAAGAGACAAATAAGTTATAGCACACCCTTACACAACCTATTATATAGCAGGTTTCACAAATTGAAGCCACAAATCACTCAAAAATCAAGCAGTAGGCAGTTTTCTGATTTTTGCTATATTTTCCAAACTTTTGACTTGCAAAATACTTTAAAACTCTTCCAAAATGAAATACAACCAGCATACAACCTATATATCACCTAAGAAGTATTTCTAGACAGGTTTTAACTCATAAATTTGTCTCAAATTCTGCTTAAAACACAAATCCAAACACCCCTTTAAGTTTCTGAAATCAAAATTTTCAAACCAAAGCAACTTAAAACATATCCAAGCTAATTTAAAACTGATCTATCATGTATATGAACATCAATAGAGCATAATCCAACAACAACAATCATAGTTAAACAATTTTTATGCAAAATCACTACTTAACTCAAAAATGAAAAATGAAACAAGGATTTACCTTGTTTGGCCTACATCCAGGCCCAACAGTGACTGCTATGTCACCTCCCAATAGGCTGGGGCCTATGCAGAACCTTGGACAAGCTCCAATGGATTCCTGCTAAGAACAATGAACAAACCAAGCACAAAATGCACTTTTCTGAATTTCTGAAACTTTTAAAACCTTGAAACCAAATAACCTTGAATCTTAACACGTTTTAAACAAGCACAAACTCACAAATCTAGACCCTCCAAATCCACTTTCACTTCTTTGGAGTCTGATTTCTGAAATTTGAACCCAATTTAAAACCTGTGAAAAACCTTTGAAAAACCTTAAACACACCAAGTGTTTCACAATATCAATGGAACTCAGATTAATTACTCAACAAAAATATATCAATTTCTAAAACTCATAAAAGGAATTACACTTTCTAACCAAAAATACCAACTTTATAAATATTTAAAAAGATTACAATTTTTTGAGTAAAATCTGGAACAAGAAATATAGGGTCACATACGACCTCTATATATACTAGTGAATGGAATAAACTAGAAGCTAAAACCCTAGTTACTGAAATCTCTAAAAAGCCCTTGGTCTTAAATCTTCAAATTGGTCAATATGGCATCTTGTGAAGGATGTTGATGTGCCAGTTGTGTAGGAGTAATCTGAGTCGTTGGACAACCCTTTGGGACCAAGAAATCAAATCCAGCCGTTCCTTTTGTCGGGTTTAGGGTTTTGGTGTGAAAATGATGGGCAGGGGAGGGTCCTACCCTCACATGGGGTTGTCTAGGCTCACGTTTTGAGTGTGGGTTTTGGTGAGGGTGAGTTAAATAAATGATCTGGAAAAATAGGGGAGAAACCCCTTTGTTTTTAATCTGATTAAGCCTGGGAAAAATAGGGTTTATGTGGGGGATTAAGGTTGGTTTAATCTATTTTGGGTAAATGAGTTTTTAAATAAGTGTTTTGGTGGGAAGGGGTTAAGTGGTTTGACTGGGTATTTGACCTCGTTTAATAAATTAAACCTGGGTTGGGTTAATGGGTGGGTAGGTCGGGTATTTTAATCTATTTGGGTTAATTAAGTTTTTAAAAATCGTGTTTGCCACCAAAAGTAATTAGATTATTTAAATCTGATATTTAAAAAGGTGTAGGTGGAATGTTGACTGATACAAGTAATTTTGCAACCCAAAAGTATCAAAGTTCAAGTTCGTTATGGTTCCGAATCTTTTCGAATTGAAAACCGGTTAAAAGTGCGACTCAATCGTCTTTTGGTGGATCAAAGGTTTGGTTGATTTGTTTTTAAACTAATTGCAAGTAATTAAAGTGTCGTTTAGTAAAATGGAAGCTAATAAGATTAAATTGGATGACGGGTAAAAGTAAATGCATAAAACTTAAAGGTGACAATGGAAAAATGCTAACTCACTAAATTAAACTAACACTTGGAAAATTTTCAGAAATTAAAAGTACTATAAGAAAATGCTATCGAAA
Source organism: Glebionis coronaria (assembly GCA_025667525.1). Lineage (NCBI taxonomy): Eukaryota > Viridiplantae > Streptophyta > Magnoliopsida > Asterales > Asteraceae > Glebionis > Glebionis coronaria. Next base: position 523,757,693 of record CM046874.1, on the reverse strand, counting down.
GAAACCCAAAACAAGTCAAAAAGTACCCCCGATCGGAATGTATTCCGATCGGTAGATCGGAATATGGGTAAAACTTGTGATCGGAATGTGGGACAAACCCACAATCGGAATATGGGGTACAACACCCAATCGGAAAAATGAACAAGGGCTTCTAATCGGAATATGGGAGCAAGATCAATCGGAAAACAAGACTTGTGGACCAATCGGAAAGGGTAAATAAGGCTACAATCGGAAAAAGGGACAAGCCCTACCGTCGGAATGCTTGTGGTGTACCAATCCGAATATCAAGTACCTAATCCGATCAATCGATCGGAATGTGGAGATGGGACCCGTCGGAATAAGGCAACAATCGGAAAGGGGGAGGCAACAAACTTTCCTAAAATCAAGGAAATTGGTTAGATGGTACACTGATCGGAATATAGGGGGCCAATCGGAAAGGGTATATAAATCCCTTCCGAAAATAATGGTATTCGAGCTAAAAGCTAGGAAATAAGCTATTAGATCAAGCTTATTCCCAAAACTAAATCGAATCAACTACACCGAATCAAATAAGCACTATGATCAACTTCCTCAACTCGAAATTAACCAACTTTTTAGATCAAACCATAAAAACATAAACTTTAATGAAACTTTTTAATAAGAAAAAAAAATAAGATAATCACAAAAATAAGCCAATAAGCACAAAAGTCTTAAAGCTTAATCAAATGAAAACTTATAAAATGATCAAAAGATTAACTTTTTAGCATGAAATCAATTAGAACAACACGGATCACATGATAATCACACCAAAATCAATCTTAAATCAAAGAAAAGTAGGATGAGATTAAGAGATAAAAGCTTAAAATGGAACTTGATTAATAAAAATAAGCATACAAAAGTGTTAAACTTGAAAGATTAAAACTAAAAGATGAACTAGTGAGAGAAAGTTTAAGACTTTCTCTCTCTAAAAACTAAAAAGTGAAAATTAACTAAAAATCTAACCACCTCTCCTAATGACTATTAGGAGGGTATTTATAGGGAAGGAGTGCATGTGTTGCATCTTCTCTCTTGCTTTCTTCACGTTTTCTCGACTCGACTTTAATTCTTCGTCTTTGTCGTCTTGGGATTTGAACTTGTCTTTTTAATTTTCTTCTTCTATTAGACTTAAGTTCTCCTACTTTGTTAAAACTTCCGTCTTTAGACTTTTTCTTCGATAAATCTTCAGAATAGGTCTTGGACTTCCGTTCTTTTTGCACTCTTGATCTTTTGACTTCGTCTTTTCCCGTTTTCTTCGATAAAAGCCCGTGAAAGCCCGTGTTTTCTTCCTTTTTCACATTTTGGTCCTAAAACACAATAAAAACACAAACCACGCATAATTCCGACTTTTACGACATAAATCACACGTTTTGGTCTTGTTATTATTGGAAATAAGTGGTAATAGGATAAGTGTTTTCACACTTATTAAATCCCCTACACTTGACCATTGCAATGCCCTCATGCAATGCATTAATTTTAAAGCACGGTTTACATTTTCCATCATAAATAACCCACCTTGGCCTTTATTAAATACTAAACATAAAAGATAGAAATAGGTAAAGAAATTAAAAACTTACATTGGGTTTTGGTAGCCATGAACGTTTATCATTCTCAAGTTTCACGTTCCCCATACCAAGCTTAAAAACGAGATCATTGTTATTATAAGTTAGCAGACTATCACGAACTCATGTGGGCCAATTATTCACTTAGACTCCCTTATTCCTAGGTGTATCTCTTATATTTTATTTTTGTCTTGAATGATCACGAGGATGCATCGTTTGACTTATTTCGATAGTTATTTAGTCCAAAAATAAGGTGAACGATTTAATCAATAGTTAGCTAAAGGACCAAATCTTTTAAAACTGCTTCTCGGGATATCAGAAAGTTCATATCTTGGCATAACTTGGTTCGCGATTTGAGACCTTTCTCGGGCCGATATTTGGCAGCGACTTTATACTTCGAATCTTCGAGAGACGTTCTTGAAATTATGGTCTTCTCTTCATAATAGGAATTTCTTCACTTGAAGTTTTTGAGAGATTCTTCATCTTTGGACCACGACTTCTTCATTTTTCTCCAATCTTTATTTTGGACTTTGATATACAACGATCCGCCTCCTTTTAGGACTTGGATCTATTTATCCTCATACCTTGTTAGGGTCTTTTCGGATAGACTTCTCCATGACTTTTGGGGAGTTCTTGCTTTTCGTCGTGTGTCTCGATCCTTCATATTGATTTTTGATAAATGATTCTTCACATCACTTTTTGGATCTTTAGCAACAAAATGTAGCCCTCATGCCTTGTTAGGGCCTTTTCGGACTCGCCAATCTTCGCGCCCCGCTTCATAAGTTATGCCTTGGCTATGAACTCTCGTCATTACCGAGCAACTTTTAAACGATCTGGGGCTAAAAGCTAAGTAACTTTTTAAATCGTACAACCTTATTTATTAGCAGATTAATTTATTAACAAGCGGAGGGAGAATAGGCTCATAATTAACTCACATAAATTCATGAAAGAATACCAAACTTATAATTGACTCTATCATCTCTCGTTCTCCACAGTTTAAAATCTCAAGGAATGAGACTCGTGGATGCTTAGCCTATTAAATCAAAGTTTTGGGTTTTCGAGTCGCCTATAGGATCTTGCAAATTCTTAGACTTTTTCAAGTTTAGAAATCGCATTTTAAAGTTCCCTTGATAAACGACTCTCTAGGATCAATTATAGGAACTTGCGAAAAGTTCTTGTTCTTAACCCGTGCAAGTTAAGACTTTCGCATTTTATAGCTCCCTATATAAAAGCCTAGCAAAACTTGACTTAAACATGTTAAGGATACTAGCTAGAGTAAACTTAGGTAAGTAAACTCGGGTTGAGTCAAAATGTTCACGACTAAGAAAAATCTAAAACCACTTTATTTAAAAATTTATTCTAGCAAAGGAAACATAACAAAGGCAAATACAACTATACAACTAGGCCAAAATAGATTAAAAATTTTGAAAAATGTCGAAAAATCAAATTTTCCGGTTAAAATGAGGGCAAATTCATGGAAAAGACCACTTACTTCGATAGAAGTCCCCCCTACACTTGAGATAAACATTGTCCTCAATGTTTAAGCATGTGGGAGTAAACTCCCCTACACTTAGGACATTGTGCACTTTTTTTAAATCTTGCTAAGGGAAGGACAACTAAAGTGAATTCAATGTGAACATATAGAATGTGAACATATAGAATATGAAATATTGAATCACAAGAGTTAAGGATAGAACCGGGAAGATGGAAAACACGGTATCACGGTTCGTCAAAAGTCATCAAGATGCTTTCTGAAGCTTAAATCCCTGCACAGCACAATAAACAAGACAACAAACTTATGCGGGGCTCCCCCTACACTTATTATGAAAGCAGTAAAGGATAGAACACGGGTTGCCTCCCGAGAAGCGCTTGTTTTTGTTCACCGAGTCATGAGCCTGACTCGACCCAATTTTAGTTCATGGGTAATGTGGTGAGGGATGGAATCATCTCTTGAGAGATGTCCTCACCAAAGTACAGCTTCAAACGCTGGCCATTCACCTTGAAATTGGGCCCATTCGGCTGAGAAAGCTCAATGGTCCCATACGGAAAGACTTTGGCGACGGTGAATGGACCAGTCCAGCGGCTCTTCAACTTGCCAGAGAAGATCTTCAACCGAGAGTTAAAGAGTAGAACTTGATCTCCAACGTGGAACTCTCGGTTCTTGATTTTAGCATCGTGGATCATCTTCGTCTTCTCCTTGTAGATCAGCGAGTTCTCATAAGCTTCATTCCTCAGTTCATTTAGCTCGTTGAGTTGAACCTTGCGATGATCACCGGCTTTGACGATGTCGAAGTTAGCCCACTTCAAGGCCCAGTGCGCCTTGTGTTCCAGCTCGATGGGTAGGTGGCAGGCTATTCCGTACACAAGACGATAGGGTGTACAACCGATCGGGGTCTTGTAGGCAGTACGAAAAGCCCACAGAGCATCATCCAACTTATCGGCCCACGCGGCACGATGCTCTCCCACAGTACGCTCCAATATTCTCTTCAAGCCACGATTGGAAATTTCGGCTTGCCCATTGGTTTGGGGATGATAGGCGGTGGAAAGACGGTGATTGACACCATACTTTGCCATGACTCTTGCAAATTGATCATTGCAAAAATGAGTCCCGCGGTCACTGATGATAGCACGAGGAACGCCAAATCGAGCGAAAAGCTGCTTCAAAAAGTTCACAACCACCCTCGCATCATTCGTAGGAAGAGCCTTAGCTTCAACCCATTTAGAGACGTAGTCGACGGCGACGAGGATGTACTTGTTCCCTTTGGAGGATGGAAATGGCCCCATAAATTCGATGCCCCATACGTCAAAGATTTCACATTCCTGTATGAAATTTTGAGGCATCTCATCCTTATGTGTGATCTTGCCTTGACGTTGGCAAGCATCACAATGCTTAACCATTTCGTGAGCGTCACGATAAATGGTGGGCCAGTAGAATCCAGAATCAAACACTTTCTTAGCGGTGTAGTTGGGACCAAAGTGACCACCGGTGGGTCCTTTGTGGCAAGCTTGAAGAATGTCAAAAGCTGCCGGTCCGTCAACACATCGACGAATAATCAGATCAGCACACTGTTTGAATAGATAAGGGTCATCCCAAAAGTAAGTCGTAACATCATTCAAGAACTTCTTCTTTTGTTGGGATGTTAACCCTTGGATGAGAATACCACCCGCTAAGTAGTTTGCAATGTCCGCAAACCACGGGGTGCCATCAAGATTGAGATTTATGGACATTAGAGTCTCCAGGGGGAAAGAGTCATTGATCTCTTTGTTCGGATGATCCCCCTGATATGGATCCTCAAGTCGACTCAGATGATCCGCGGCCAGGTTTTCGGCTCCCTTCTTGTCACGAATTTCAATGTTGAATTCTTGAAGGAGCAAAACCCAGCGAAGAAGCCTTGGCTTAGAATCGTTCTTTGTCATCAAGTACTTCAACGCGGAATGGTCCGTGTATACGATGGTGGTGGATAAAACAAGATAGGGGCGAAACTTCTCAAAAGCATAGACAACAGCTAAAAGCTCTTTTTCGGTTGTCGTATAATGCAATTGAGCCCCCGTCATTGTTTTGCTAGCATAGTGGATCGGTTGGAAGTGTTTATTCACTCTTTGGCCCAAAACCGCACCAATAGCAAAGTCGCTAGCATCGCACATCAATTCAAAAGGCAGCTCCCAATTAGGGGTAACCAAGACCGGTGCCTTAGTTAGCTTGTCCTTAAGAAGATTGAAGGCTTCGAGACACTCTTTAGAAAAGATAAAAGGAGTATCTTTTTCCAAGAGGTGGGTCATCGGGCGAGCGATTTTAGAGAAATCTTGAATGAATCTACGATAGAAGCCCGCATGACCCAGAAAGCTTCTCACACCCTTCACGGTTGAAGGTGGAGGTAATTTGGCTATGACATCAACTTTAGCACGGTCAACTTCAAGACCGGCTTTAGAGATTTTGTGTCCTAGCACAATGCCTTCTTTTACCATAAAATGGCATTTTTCCCAATTCAGAACAAGGCGAGTGTCTTCGCACCGCTTAAGCATACGTTCCAAATTGGCAAGGCAAGCAGAGAAGGAATCCCCGAAGACCGAGAAATCATCCATGAAGACTTCCATGGTTTGCTCAACCATATCATGAAAGATAGCCAACATGCACCTTTGGAAAGTCCCGGGGGCATTGCATAAGCCAAAAGGCATTCGTTTATAAGCAAATGTGCCGTAGGGACAAGTGAATGTTGTCTTCTCTTGATCTTGAGGATCGATGGGTATTTGAAAATAACCCGAGAAACCATCCAGAAAGCAGTAATATTCATTACCAGCTAAACGTTCAAGCATTTGGTCCATGAAAGGTAGAGGGAAATGATCCTTTCTCGTGGCATCATTGAGTTTGCGGTAGTCTATACAAACTCTCCACCCAGTAACGAGACGGGTAGGAATCAACTCGTTGTTTGCATTGGGCACAACGGTGATACCACCTTTCTTAGGCACACAATGGACTGGACTAACCCACGGTGAATCCGAAATAGGGTAAATCATACCCGCATCAAGAAGTTTGATAACCTCCTTTTTGATGACTTCATGGATTTTAGGATTCACCCTTCGTTGACTTTGAATTGTGGGCTTAAAGTCGTCCTCCATGAGAATTTTATGTGTGCAGAAATGAGGATCAATTCCACGGATGTCCGAGATTTTCCAAGCGATAGCGCGTTTATGCTTCTTTAACACAGCGATAAGTCGGGCTTTTTCGTCTTCTTGCAGATCCTTAGCGATGATGACCGGTAGCTTTTCGTCGTCTTCCAGAAAAACGTACTCAAGATGAGGCGGTAGGTCCTTAAGCTCAAGAGTAGGAGGATCCTTAATAGATGGTGAAACTAACGATGGATCATCATTAGTCACCTCTTTAGGAGCAGGAGGAGAGAATGGGTCCTCATTGAGAAGTCTCTCAATAGTACGAATATCTTCATCCCAATTGGTGGACAAATTATCATACTTAATATCGAGAGGACCCAAGCTAGCTTCGAAATCATCCAAGTCACTTTCCCCAAAAGGAGTCAATGCTGGAGCAATTGAGGCAACGGTCTCAACATTGGGTAGAGAAGGAGTACTTTTGCAAGCATCATGAAAATGTTCTTCACAAGCCTCATCGAGAACATCAATAGCATTAACACTCTCATAAGAATAAGGTTGCTTAGAAATCTTACCCATGTTGAAGACAATTTGATCATCACCAACTCTCATGATTATTTCGCCTGCGGCTACATCAATAAGAGTGCGACCGGTCCTCAGAAAGGGACGTCCAACGATTAATGGAACACGGGGATCCATTTCGTAATCAACGACGACAAAATCCGCCGGGAAGGTGAATTTATCGACGCCAACAAAGACATCTTCGGCTATCCCCACTGGATAAGCAACCGTACGGTTGGCTAATTCCAAAGTCATTCGTGTGGGGACTAGCTCGGGGAGAGATAATTGCTTCCAAACACTTAAAGGCATTAAGTTTATACTGGCACCTAGATCGGCTAGGGCCATGCAATTCTCTACTCCCGGGAAGTTGCAAGGAATCAAGAAGCGACCCGGATCACCAAGTTTGGTGGGTAATTGCCTTAAGAGCACTGCGGAGCAATTCTCATTAAGTTGGGTCTGAGCAATGTCAAGAAGCTTTTCTTTATCACTTAAAAGATCTTTAAACATCTTAGCGTATTTGGGCATGTGAGCGAGAGCCTCGGCAAAGGAGATGTTAAAATTCAATTGTTTAAACATTTTTAGGAAGTTTGAAACTTGAATATCATCCTTGCTCTTTTGCTTCTCTTTTCTCAACCTTGAAGGATAAGGTAAATTGGATGAAGAAGAAGGCTTTAAGGGAATAGGATCACTCACAACCACGGGTGGTGGGGAAATGGGGATAGAAGGTGAAGGAGGTGGAGAAAGTTGCTCTTTTTCCTTGTTCACAATCACGGGTGGAGGTGTAGGAAGCTCGGGTTCCATATAACCTTTTCCACTACGAGTGGTGATTGCTTTCATCTCCCCTCGTGGATTTGCAACGGTATTACTCGGAAGAGTACCCGAAGAAGAGGGTTGATTACCTTGGATGAGCGAACCAATCATATCACGAAGGTGAAGAGCTTGATTATTGAAAGAGTTTTGCATGTTGGTATTAATAGCATCGCTATGTTTGGCCATATCATTCCTTAGCTCGGCTCGAATATCGCTTCCTTGTTTCACCATGTCATGCTTCAAGTTTACAAATTGACTCTGAAGATTCGTCACCATCTCACGATTGGTCTTCATGAACGTCTCGACGTCTTGGTTAACGGCCATTGGTTGATTGAGAGGTGGAGCTTGGTAAGCTTGAGAATTTCCTTGAGGTGGGTATGGGTTTCTTTGGGATTGATATTGATTTTGAGCACGAGGTTGGGATTGATTGTTTCGGTTAAAGCTTTGTTGTTGGTTCTGGTTTGCAGGTGGGAATCCGGGAGGAGCAAGATAATTGTTGGAGCGATAACTTAGCAAGCCACGGTCTCCTTGAGGGCGAGCTTGATAGCCTCCCGTGGGATAAGTACCATATGCTGCGTTAACGTCTTCAGAATAATTGCCATGAGTAGAAGGACACTCATTGTAGGAATGAGGACCACCACATGTGTCACAAGAGATAACAACGGCTTTAGCTTGTTGAGTTTGGTTAGAAGTCAAAATTTGGAGACTTTTGTTAATATCGAGAATAGCACGTTCCAAAATAGACGGGTTGGTGGTGGAAGAAGTAGACGAAACATTGACTCTCTGATTAGATCTTGAGGATGCGGAAGAATCCCAATTCTTGTGGTGAGTAGTCATGTTTTCAATCAACTCTCGACACTCCTCCGGTCTCCTTTTCATAAAAGTACCACCGGCGGCGGCATTGATCGTGTCACGATCACGAAAAGTGAGACCATTGTAGAAGGTGTCAATGAGAGTGACGGGGAGCATATTGTGATTAGGACAGCGGTCGATCAAATCATTGTAGCGTTCCCAAGCATCGAAAAGCGATTCATCATTCTCTTGCATAAATCCACTGATTTGGTTACGAAGGCTAGTGACCATGGATGGGGGAAAGTAGCGCGATAAAAAGCGTTGAGTCATGTCGTTCCATGTATGAATAGAATTCTTAGGAAGACGGTCAAACCATTTTTCGGCATGGTGAGAAAGCGAGTGTGGAAAAAGTTGGAGGCGAAGGTCATCCATAGAAACACCGGGACACTTCATGCTTTGGGTAATGGTAATGAATTTCTCGAGGTGTTTGTTGGCATCATCATCCGGAATTCCACGAAACGGGTTCGTTTGGACTTGTTGTATCATATGATGCTTCAACGAAAACTCCTGAGCCGTGACGTGCATTGGCGCAATCGGGCCTCCGCGTCCATTCATGGTGGGTTGGCACAATTCCTCCATGGTTCGTAAATCAGGTAGAAGGACATTGTTGTTGTTGTTATTGTTGTGGTTGTTATTCAAATTATTTTGAGGTGGGTGATTATTGTTGTTGTTAACACCAGCCATATCTAAATCTTCACGATTCTCGGGCTCAGAATAGTTTGTAGATCTAGTACGCATGCACCTGCAGAAGAAAAATATACACAAAGAATATAATATTATCTTTTTGGTTTTTATAGGTTTTTTAATGTTTTTGTATTTTTGAAAAGTTTTATATTTTTTTAGGGTTTTTGGAAATTTTTATAGCAATGAAAATAACGTTCAAAGAACGGATCCCAAAATTCAATGCGTCTCTCACTAGAAACCGTTTATCTTAACGAAAAGAGCCGGCAGCGGCGCCATTTGATACAAGTAATTTTGCAACCCAAAAGTATCAAAGTTCAAGTTCGTTATGGTTCCGAATCTTTTCGAATTGAAAACCGGTTAAAAGTGCGACTCAATCGTCTTTTGGTGGATCAAAGGTTTGGTTGATTTGTTTTTAAACTAATTGCAAGTAATTAAAGTGTCGTTTAGTAAAATGGAAGCTAATAAGATTAAATTGGATGACGGGTAAAAGTAAATGCATAAAACTTAAAGGTGACAATGGAAAAATGCTAACTCACTAAATTAAACTAACACTTGGAAAATTTTCAGAAATTAAAAGTACTATAAGAAAATGCTATCGAAAGAAACCCAAAACAAGTCAAAAAGTACCCCCGATCGGAATGTATTCCGATCGGTAGATCGGAATATGGGTAAAACTTGTGATCGGAATGTGGGACAAACCCACAATCGGAATATGGGGTACAACACCCAATCGGAAAAATGAACAAGGGCTTCTAATCGGAATATGGGAGCAAGATCAATCGGAAAACAAGACTTGTGGACCAATCGGAAAGGGTAAATAAGGCTACAATCGGAAAAAGGGACAAGCCCTACCGTCGGAATGCTTGTGGTGTACCAATCCGAATATCAAGTACCTAATCCGATCAATCGATCGGAATGTGGAGATGGGACCCGTCGGAATAAGGCAACAATCGGAAAGGGGGAGGCAACAAACTTTCCTAAAATCAAGGAAATTGGTTAGATGGTACACTGATCGGAATATAGGGGGCCAATCGGAAAGGGTATATAAATCCCTTCCGAAAATAATGGTATTCGAGCTAAAAGCTAGGAAATAAGCTATTAGATCAAGCTTATTCCCAAAACTAAATCGAATCAACTACACCGAATCAAATAAGCACTATGATCAACTTCCTCAACTCGAAATTAACCAACTTTTTAGATCAAACCATAAAAACATAAACTTTAATGAAACTTTTTAATAAGAAAAAAAAATAAGATAATCACAAAAATAAGCCAATAAGCACAAAAGTCTTAAAGCTTAATCAAATGAAAACTTATAAAATGATCAAAAGATTAACTTTTTAGCATGAAATCAATTAGAACAACACGGATCACATGATAATCACACCAAAATCAATCTTAAATCAAAGAAAAGTAGGATGAGATTAAGAGATAAAAGCTTAAAATGGAACTTGATTAATAAAAATAAGCATACAAAAGTGTTAAACTTGAAAGATTAAAACTAAAAGATGAACTAGTGAGAGAAAGTTTAAGACTTTCTCTCTCTAAAAACTAAAAAGTGAAAATTAACTAAAAATCTAACCACCTCTCCTAATGACTATTAGGAGGGTATTTATAGGGAAGGAGTGCATGTGTTGCATCTTCTCTCTTGCTTTCTTCACGTTTTCTCGACTCGACTTTAATTCTTCGTCTTTGTCGTCTTGGGATTTGAACTTGTCTTTTTAATTTTCTTCTTCTATTAGACTTAAGTTCTCCGACTTTGTTAAAACTTCCGTCTTTAGACTTTTTCTTCGATAAATCTTCAGAATAGGTCTTGGACTTCCGTTCTTTTTGCACTCTTGATCTTTTGACTTCGTCTTTTCCCGTTTTCTTCGATAAAAGCCCGTGAAAGCCCGTGTTTTCTTCCTTTTTCACATTTTGGTCCTAAAACACAATAAAAACACAAACCACGCATAATTCCGACTTTTACGACATAAATCACACGTTTTGGTCTTGTTATTATTGGAAATAAGTGGTAATAGGATAAGTGTTTTCACACTTATTATTGACGTGGGAGAGGGAGTGAGATGGTGAGTTGTGATTGGTGGTGGTGGGTGATGTGTACACATGATTGGCTGAGATAAGTTCCAATGTCTGGCAGAATTGGCCCCCAAGTTTCTCTCTTTTGTTTACTTTGTGAAAAATGGCCATCAACGCCCATTTTCCCTTTGACAACTTTTGCACTCTTGTCAAAAATGGCACAAATACTTTATAAATTTGAAACAAGGGCCATTAATGCATATTCTTCATTTTCCAAGGGCTGATCTTGTATAGTCTTCAAACTTTAGGGACCCTATTCATAATTTTGAATATTTGAGGGGTATAAAGTGTAAATCTTCAAAAGTTGAGGGACTAAAGTTGCCAATCTTCAATTCTTCAAGGGCATTTTTGTAAAATCTAAACTTGGGCCCGGTTCATTGTGCGGCTTCGTTTCCCGTGTTCGTTTTTGATTGATTCTTGTGATATTTTGCCATTTCCTCAATATCCGTACCTAAAAATACACAAGTAACAAACACGAGCATATATTTGGTATAATCAATGATATTTTATGCATTTTAAGTCCGATTTGGATGATGAGACCATGTATAAAAGCAGTCTCATCAGAAGTCTCCCCTATACTTAATATAAACATTGTCCTCAATGTTTAAGCATGTGGGAAAAGTCTCCCCTACACTTATGACATTGTGCACGTTGGTTAAATCAAGCTAAGGAGGAGACAATTAAAGTGATCAATTTTAAATGTGAGTATGAAGAAAATTAAATCACGATCGTTGAGAGATAGAACCGGATTTGCGGATAACATGGGAGCACGGTTCTTCAAAAATTCCAAAAGTGCACTTATCCCTGTAATCACATCACCATACAAACACAAGCAACCTATATAGCTCCCCCTACACTTAGGATGAAAAACGGAAAAGGGGGGATAGATACTCGGGTTGCCTCCTGAGGAGCGCTTGTTTTTGTTAACCGAGTCACAAGCCTGACTCGGTCCCGAAACTAGTTCAAGGGAAAGGTGGAGAGGGACGGAATCTCATTAGAGATGTCCTCTCCAAAGTACAACTTCACTCGTTGACCATTCACCTTGAAATTTGGGCCATTGGTTTGAGCAAGCTCAATAGTACCATATGGAAAAATTTGAGCAATGGTGAATGGGCCGGACCAACGAGATTTGAGTTTGCCCAAAAAGATTTTCAAACGAGAGTTAAAGAGTAAAACTTTATCACCAATGTGTAAATCTCGGCTTTTGAGCTTAGCATCATGAAAGAGCTTGGTCTTCTCTTTATAGATCAATGAGCTCTCATAAGTTTCATTCCGAAGTTCGTTTAACTCATTGAGTTAGATTTTTCTTAAGTCACCGACGTTGTTGATATCAAAATTAGCACATTTCAAGGCCCAATAGGCCTTGTTCTCCAACTCAATTGGGAGGTGGCATGCTTTTCCATACACAAGACGATAAGGTGTACAACCAATCGGTGTCTTATATGCGGTACGGAAAGCCCACAGAGCATCATCAAGTTTATCGGCCCACGAGGCACGATGCTCTCCCACAGTACGTTCAAAAATTTGCTTAAGACCACGGTTAGAAACCTCGGCTTGACCATTAGTTTGTGGATGATATGCGGTGGAAAGACGGTGATTGACACCATACATAGCCATGACTCTTGCGAATTGATCATTGTAAAAATGAGTCCCGCGATCACTAATAATGGCACGAGGCACACCGAATCTAGCGAATAGCCGTTTCAAAAAGTTACAAACCACCCTTGCGTCATTAGTGGGTAAAGCTTTTGCTTCAAACCATTTTGAAACGTAGTCAACGACGACAAGGATGTATTTGTTTCCTTTAGAAGAAGGGAATGGCCCCATAAAGTCGATGCCCCATACATCAAAGATTTCACATTCTTGTATGAAATTTTGAGGCATCTCATCTTTATGTGTGATCTTGCCTTGTCTTTGGCAAGCATCACAGTTTTTAACCATTTTGTGAGCGTCACGATAAATGGTGGGCCAATAAAATCCCGAATCAAACACTTTTTTGGCGGTGAAGTTGGGACCAAAGTGACCACCGGTGGGTCCTTTGTGGCAAGCCTCGAGAATGTCTAAAGCTGCCGGTCCGTCAACACATCGGCGAATAATCAAATCAGCATTGTTTGAAGAGAAAAGGGTCATCCCAAAAGTAAGTCTTAACATCGTTTAAGAACTTTTTCTTTTTTTGGGATGTTAACCCTTTGATGAGAACACCACCCGCTAAGTAGTTTGCAATGTCGGTAAACCACCGGGTGTCATCAAGATTGAAATTTATAGACATTAAGGTCTCAAGGGGAAAAGAGTCATTGATCTCTTGATTCGGATGATCCCCTTGATAAGGATCCTCAAGTCTACTTAGATGATCCGCGGCTAGGTTTTCTGCTCCCTTCTTGTCACGAATTTTAATGTTAAATTCTTGAAGGAGTAAAACCCAGCGAAGAAGTCTTGGCTTAGAGTCGTGCTTAGTCATCAAGTACTTCAACGTGGAATGGTCCGTGTAAACAATGGTGGTGGATAAAACAAGATAGGGGCGAAATTTTTCAAAAGTATAGACAACAGCTAAAAGCTCTTTTTCGGTTGTCGTATAATGCAATTGAGCCCCCGTCATTGTCTTGCTAGCATAATGGATTGGTTGGAAGTGTTTATTCACTCTTTGGCCCAAAACCGCTCCAATGGCAAAATCGCTAGCATCACACATCAACTCGAAAGGTAGCTGCCAATTAGGGGTGACCAAGACCCGTGCCTTAGTGAGCTTATCCTTAAGAAGGTTGAATGATTCAATACACTCTTTGGAAAATATAAAAGGAGTATCTTTTTCCAAGAGGTGGGTCATCGGGCGAGCGATTTTAGAAATGTCTTGGATAAATCGACGATAGAAGCCCGCATGACCAAGAAAACTTCTCACACCCTTCATGGTTGAAGGTGGAGGTAATTTGGCTATGACATCCACTTTAGCACGGTCCACTTCAAGACCGGCTTTTGAGATTTTGTGTCCTAGCACAATGCCTTCTTTTACCATAAAATGGCCTTTTTCCCAATTTAGAACAAGGCGAGTGTCTTCGCACCGCTTAAGCATACGTTCTAAACTGGCAAGGCAAGAAGAGAATGAATCCCCAAAGACCGAGAAATCATCCATGAAGACTTCCATGGTTTGCTCAACCATGTCATGGAAAATAGCCAACATGCACCTTTGGAAAGTCCCGGGGGCATTGCATAAGCCAAAAGGCATTCTTTTGTAAGCAAATGTACCATAGGGACAAGTGAATGTTGTCTTCTCTTGATCTTGGGGATCGATGAGTATTTGGAAATAACCCGAGAAACCATCTAGAAAGCAGTAATATTCATTACCCGCTAAACGTTCAAGCATTTGGTCCATAAAAGGAAGAGGAAAATGATCCTTTCTCGTAGCATCATTGAGTTTGTGATAGTCTATACAAACTCTCCACCCAGTAACGAGACGTGTAGGAATCAACTCGTTGTTTTGATTGGGCACAGCGGTGATTCCGCCTTTCTTAGGCACACAATGGACTGGACTAACCCATGGTGAATCCGAGATAGGATAAATCATGCCCGCGTCAAGAAGTTTGATAACCTCTTTTTTGATAACGTCATGGATTTTAGGATTCACCCTTCGTTGGCTTTGAATGGTGGGCTTAAAGTCGTCCTCCATGAGAATTTTATGTGTGCAAAAGTGAGGATCAATTCCGCGAATATGGGAGATTTTCCAAGCGATAGCTCTTTTATGTTTCTTGAGAACTTCAATGAGACGAGTTTTCTCATCGGCTTTTAAGTCTTTAGCAATGATAACGGGAAGTTGATCAATGTCCTCTAAGAAAACATACTCGAGATGAGGAGGTAAGTCCTTAAGCTCAAGAGTAGGAGGATCCTCAATAGATGGTGTAACTAACGATGGATCATCATTAGTCACCTCTTTAGGAGAAGGAGGAGAGAAAGGGTCTTCATTGAGAAGTTCCTCAATTGTACGAATGTCTTCTTCCCAATCGGTGGGAGAATCATCATATTCAAGATCAAGTGTACCCAAGCTAGCTTCAAAATCATCCAAAAGAAAGTCACTTTCTCCAAAAGGAGTCAATGATGGAGCAATTGAGGCAACGGTCTCAACATTGGGTAGAGAAGAAAGATTACTTTTGCAAGCATCATTAAAGTGTTCTTCACAAGCCTCATCGAGAACATCAATAGCATTAACACTCTTATATGAATAAGGTTGCTTAGAAATCTTACCCATGTTGAAGACAATTTTATCGTCACCAACTCTCATGATTATTTCGCCCGCGGCTACATCAATGAGAGTGCGACCGGTCCTCAAAAAGGGACGTCCAACGATTAATAGAACACAAGGATCCATCTCGTAGTCAACGACAACAAAATCCGCCGGGAAGGTGAATTTTTCAACGCCAACGAAGACGCCTTCGGCTATCCCCACTGGATAAGCAACCGTACGGTTAGCTAATTCCAAAGTCATTTTGGTGGGGACTAGCTCGGGGAGAGATAATTGCTTCAAAACACTTAAAGGCATTAACTTTATACTAGCACCTAGATCGGCTAGGGCCATGCAATTCTCTACTCCGGGGAAGTTGCAAGGAATCAAGAAGCGACCCGGATCACCAAGTTTGGTGCGCAATTTCCTTAAGAGAACCGCGGAGCAATTCTCGTTAAGTTGGGTATTAGCAATATCAAGAAGCTTTTCCTTGTCACTAAGAAGATCTTTAAACATCTTCGCATATTTAGGCATGTGAGCGAGAGCCTCGGCAAAGGAGATGTTAAAATTTAATTGTTTAAATATTTTAAGAAAGTTTGAAACTTGAATATCATCCTTGCTCTTTTGCTTCTCTTTCCTCAACCTTGAAGGATAAGGTATATCAGATGAAGAGGAAGGATTTAGGGGAGTAGGATCACTCACAACCGCGGGTGGTGGGGGAATGGGGGTAGAAGGCAAAGGAGGTGAAGAAAGCTGCTCTTTTTCCTTGTTCACAATCACGGGTGGAGGTGTAGGAAGCTCGGGTTCCGTATAACCTTTTCCACTACGAGTGGTGATTGCTTTCATCTCCCCTCGTGGATTAGCAACGGTGTTACTCGGAAGAGTACTCGAAGAAGAGGGTTGATTACTTTGGAAGAGCGACCCAATCATATCACGTATATTATCCGCTTGAGTGCTGAAAGAGTATCTCATGTCTGCGCGAATATCATTGCTTTGTTTCGCCATGTCATTTCTTAGCTCGGCTCGAATATCACTCCCTTGTTTCGCCATGTCTCCCTTCAAGTTGATGAATTGACTCTGAAGATTCGTCACCATCTCTCTGTTAGTCCTCATGAACGTCTCGATGTCTTGATTCAATGCCGTAGGTTGATTGAGAGGTGGAGCTTGGTAAGCTTGAGAATTTCCTTGAGGTGGGTATGGGTTTCTTTGGGATTGATATTGATTGTTAGCACGAGGTTGGGTTTGGTTATTTCGGTTATAGATTTGTTTTTGGTTTTGGTTTTGAGGAGTAAAACCGGGTGGTGAAAGATAGTTGTTTGAACGATAACTTAGCAAGTTACGGTCTCCTTGAGGACGAGCTTGATAGCGTCTCGTGGGATAAGTACCGTATGCCGCGTTAACGTTTTCACAAAAATTGCCTTGAGTGGAAGGACAATCAATGTAGGAGTGAGGACCACCACATGTGTCACAAGAAATAGCAACGGCTTTAGCTTGTTGAAAGTGGGTTGTAGCCATGGTCATGTAATTCTTGTTCATCTCCGTGACTTGTCGGGTAAGTTCGGCTATCTCAGGATTGGAAGTAGTAGAAGAAACATTGACTCTCGGGTTAGATCTTGAGGATGCGGATGAATCCCAATTCTTGTGGTGAGTAGTCATGTTTTCTATCAACTCTCTACACTTCTCCGGTCTCCTTTTCATAAAAGTAACACCGGCGGCGGCGTTGATCGTGTCACGATCACGAAAAGTGAGACCATTGTAGAAAGTATCAATAAGAGTGACGGGGAGCATGTTATGATTTGGACAACAGTCGATCAAATCATTGTATCGTTCCCAAGCATCAAAGAGTGATTCGTCATTGTCTTGCATGAATCCACTAATTTGGTTACGAAGGATCGTGACCATGGATGGTGGAAACTAGCGCGACAAAAATCGTTGAGTCATGTCGTCCCAAGTATGAATAGAATTCTTTGGGAGACGGTCAAAACATTTTTCGCATGGTGAGAAAGCGAGTGGGGAAATAGTTGAAGGCGAAGTACATCCATAGAATCACCGGGCAATTTCATGCTTTGGGTGATGGTAATGAATTTGTCGAGGTGTTTGTTGGCATCATCATCCGGTATTCCGCGAAATGGATTAGTTTGCACTTGTTGGATCATGAGATGCTTCAACGAAAACTCTTGAGCCGTGATTTGCATCGGCGCAATCGGTCCTCCACGTCCATTCATCGTAGGTTGGCATAGCTCCTCCATGGTTCGTAAGTCAGGTTGGGGTAGATTATTCATGTTGGGGTGGGGTGGATTATTATTGTTGTGTACACCGGCCATGTCTAAATTATCGAGAGTCTCGGGCTCGGGATAAGACGTTGATCGAGTACGCATACACTAAAAAGAAAATGCAAGAGAAAATATTTTTGGTTTTATAGGTTTTTTAAATTTTTTTTTATTTTTGAAATTTTTTTATTTTTATGGATTTTTGAAAATTTGTGTACTTGAAAATAACGTTCCCGAAAGAACGGATCCCAAAATCCAATTTTTCTCACAAGAAACCGTTGATCCTTACGAAAAGAGCCGGCAGCGGCGCCATTTTAATAACTGAATTTTAGTTAATTAAAAAGGTAGCTTTTGCAAGATCTTTTGTCGTGTTGCTCGTACCCAATTATCTTTGTCGTTGTTTCGTTCTCGGTATCTTCTCGAATTGATCACGGTTCAAAGTGGAATTGTTGTTATTGGTGACTAAAAGGGGGAGCTTTGTGTCTATATCTATTTAAAAGGTAAATTCGTGAAGTAGTAAAAATAAACTAAAAGCAATTAATGAAAATAAAGCTTGGATTAAACTTAAAACAGTAAAATACCTTAACTTAGAAAAACAGCTGATTCAGAATATTTCTATTGATTCGGAATAATCACTTCATTCGGAATGTATGGCTCATGCGGAATAATCAAAGAAAACTACTGATTCGGAATAAATTCACTCATCCGGAATACTCCTTCATGCGGAATAATAAAGTTCATCCGAAATATCCCCTTATTCGGAATAATTGCTCATCCAGAATATAGGTTTATTCGGAATGTACTACTGATGCGGAATAAATAGGACAAAATGTTCATCCAGAATCAAATGGAGAAAGGGTTGGTTCGGAATATTAGTTGCTCATTCGGAATAATAAAAACAAATGCTTGATTCGGAATAAAAAGCTCATGCAGAATATTTGAATGATCTGGAATAATTGGTTCGTTCGGAATATACCTTCATCTAGAATATTCGTTCATCCAGAATAACTTGCTTATTCGGAATAAACACGCACTCGGAATAAATAGTTCATGCGGAATAAATGTTGACTCGGAATAATCATGCTCATTCGGAATGTTTTCACTACAACCCTTGGTTCGGAATGATTTTAACAAAAGCCTTGGTTCGGAATAATTTGTTCAAATCCTTGGTTCGGAATGATTAGTTCATTCGGAATCTGGGGAGATGAAACAGAAGTGCGAAGAACAGGGGAACTTAACAATACGCATTTTTACCAAAATCAACAAAAATAAATCTAAGGGTTCAACCAAACTAACCACTAAACATCTACTAATGATAAACACCAAACCAAATCAACAAAAACACAAAACCCACTTGTTTTTAAAGATCAAAATCAACAAAATGAAAACTTAGAACTATGAATCAACAAGAAAAGAAAGAACAAGATTAAATGAAAGATTGTATTGAAAGATTAAGGTTTAAACAATCAAAAGGAAAGATTAAACTTACAAGATCAAAGGACAATAAAAATCACCAAACACCCTAGTGGTGTTGGTTTTTCCTATGAAACAGGAAGAAGGAAAAACAGAAAATAAAGACTAGTTTTTAAGTTGTGAAGGAGGTCTCTAATAAGTGTGTAAACACTTATCCTTTTGCCACTAAAATCAAGGAAAAACAAGACCTAATCATGTGCTTTATATCGTAAATGTCGGAATTACGCGTGGTTTTGTCTTTTTGTGTTAAATAGGTACAAATTATCAAAAGAAGAGAAAACACGGGAATTCACGGTCTAATGTTGAAGAAAAGTCCAAGAAAGAGACAAAGACAAAATCGAAAGACCAAAAGTGTGCCAAGATCACGAAAACCGTCAAAATCAACAAGGAATTGAAGAAAATATCGAGAAAGCCAAAATCGAGCTCGTTTTAGTAAAATTAATCATTTACGAAGATTTTGGGCCTTGTGGGTCCCACTTTTGCTTAATGGGCCCACAAGCCCATTTAAGGGATGGTTAACCTAAACTAAAACGGTTCAAAAAGTTAGTTAAATGGCCTAAAGCCCATTTGATATCTACCTTTTGTGGGACAGATGGATAATTGGGCTAAAGCCCATTTACACAAACACATTAGACGATGAAACGAAATGGGTGAAACAACTTTTCACTTCACTTTTTATTTTGCTAGGTCAAACTTTATCAAACTGTGGTCAACTCCCACACCCTCACACACGTTACATCAATACACGTGTACAGCAATTTTTCCCCACTCACAAATTAATAAACGTTTAGTTTTACCCCATCCCAACCCCACTCACATTTTAAATAAAGTTTCTCTCACCCACTTATTTTTTTACGATAAAAACAAGAAAAGAACACATTTACTGTATATCCTTCTTTCTCTCCCATTTTTAAAGCCAACTCCCCAAACCCTAATTCACAAATTAAACCAAAATTACCTAATGAAAATTGGGTGTTTTACCAAATATGTTTGATTCACACGCACACAAATAAATCCTCCAAGATTTCGGAGCCTAATTAGTGGTGGTCCTCAATCCACCGTGGCATCCCTCTTTTTTGTGATTGGTTATCACCTCTCACCACCAATCATCCACCAATGATATAAGGCCACATCAGCAAAGAGAAAGCACAAGAAGCACAAGTTCCTTCCAGGCTGGCGATCGATGTGCAAGAGGCTTATTATTCACCGTTTGATCAAGAGAGAAGAAATAATTGAAAATTCAACGGCCAAGATTCGAGATCATCTTCGACAAATTCACCCTGCCATCCTCTCCGTGAGGCTATGAAAACCCCCTGAAGAAATCAGATATGGGAGTCCATCTTTATTTTATTTTACTATTTTTTAATTAATTAGGAGTAGGATTAAATTAGATTTAATTTTTATGCAAAATTAGATTGTAGGTTTAATGTATTTTTAATTTCCAACATTTGTAATTTTTAATGATTAATGAAAAGTTCTTTTTATTAAATTAGTCTCAATTTATTTTCTGTTAAAGCTCACTTTAATCTTCCTGTTTCTTTTTTTATTTACTGTTTGCGAATTATTATTATTAAAAATATAAAAAATAAAAAAATAAAAAGAAAGTGATAAAAAATCTTTCCCCACTGGGAAGATTAAAGAGGTTCCTGTCGGTTTGAATATTGTTTGGTTCGAATTGTTCTTGTTCGGTTACTATTCATGTTCAAGAAGATGTTGATGATTTTTGGTGATTCGAGTTAAGTACGGTGGTGTTTGATTGTTCGAATCGGTTTACGATAAGTACGCTCAGCGCGCTACTTCTTCTCAACGGAATCAACAAAAAGGTGTCTACTCTTTTTATTTTTTTATCAGTTTAGTTCATTTAGATTCGGTTATGTTTGTTTAAAATTTCTGCTTTTGTTAAATTGATTTAAATAGTTTGATTATGCTTCGTTTTTATTGTTTGGTTTATTTAGTTGGGTTTGGATCTGCGTAAGATGTTATCTGCTTATTTGTTTTGTTCTGCTATTGTTTGGATTATTTTTGTTAAGTTTGATATATGTTTTATCTATTTGTGTTTGAAGTTAATTTGAATCTGCCTAGTTTTTATCTTGTTTAAAATTTGTTTAGTAAACTTCTGCTTTCGAGTTGTTTTGGATCTGCTTATGCTTATGCTTATTTCGGTTTTGCCTAGTTACTTCTTATTTGGCTTATTTGCTATTTGATTGTTTAGCTTTTTTGTTCTATTGCTTTTCAGTTTTTTAAGTGCTTATCAGATTCTGCTTATCTGTTTTACTTTTTGTGCCTAAATTGTTTTATACACTTTTCTGCTTATTTAATCATCTGTCATAGCTTATTTGGTTATTCACTTATTATCTTTGCTGCGTTTAATACTCAGACCCTATTGGTTTGAGTAAGTTTAAATTCCAAAAAAATTATAAATAGCAAAAAATTACGTCTCTAGTCAGGGTCGAACCCTAGACCTCCTGTTCAGGGACCAAACAACACAACCATCTCAGCTAGACTACTTTTTGTGTTTGTTTATGCATCTCTGAATTAATATAGTTACTTTATTCGCTGGCAGATTAATTAAATTAAGTTTAATTCAAGTTTTTAAGTTTATTTTAATTTTAATTAAAAGTTTTATTTCCATTAATTCAGTTTTGTTTAAAAATAGTTTATTAAAGTCTAAAAATAGTTTTATAGATTAAGTATTAGTTTAAGTTTTATTTAAATTTTAGTTTTCAAATAGTTTTTTTTAATTAAGTTTTATTTTAAAATAGTTTACATTTAAAAGTTTTTACTTTAATTTAGTTTTTTTTATAAAATTAGTTTTAATTGTGTTTAAGTTTTAAAATAGTTTTATTAAAATTTAGTTTAAAATTAGATTTTTAAAATTAGATTAAATAGTTTTATTATTAAATAGTTTTAGTTTAAAATACCAAAAGTTTTATTTACCAAAAAGAAAGTTAAGTCTTACGTAAAACCGGATATCAATTCGAGTGAGTCGAGGAACGAAAATAGATATAAAAAGGGCATACAAAATCTCTATATTAAAATGGCGCCGCTGCCGCTTCGCTCGTACGATTGACGATTTTTCGTGAAGACGATTTGGATTTTGGGATCCGTTCGATTTTGAACGTTATTTTTCTTGCAACAAAAATCAAAAACACAAAAAAATCAAAAATATAAAAATACAAAAAATTAAAAAATCAACTAAAGCAAATTCTTTCCTAAGATTTGCAACCAAAAAAAAATTAAAAAAACCAAAAGTAATACTTTTCCTAAAGTATTGCACCAAAAATATTACGTATTATTGTTATTTCGATTTCTTTCGACACTACCATGGATAATCGTCCGATTTGGGAAATATTACAAGAAGAGCGTTATAAGATTATGTCCGAGGAGTGTACGACTTGTGGTGGACCTCATGCTTATTTCAGTTGTGACAAAACTTATGAGGAGGGTTATAATAATGAGGAAAATATGTGTTATGATACTAATACTTATTTTGGCTCCCCTAGTTTTCCTACAACTAGTGACCCACCATAATATGATCAACGGTTTTATGGGGAATTTCAAAATCAAGGGTTTTCAAATAATGAAGGTTTTCCAAATGAAGGCAATTTCCAAAACTATAATCAAGGGAGTATTTCACAACCTCAAATGGATTTAATTCTTAATAAACTTGAGGAACATGATAGATTCTTAAGAGAAATGCAAGAGGAAACGGATAGGAAATTCATGCTCATTTTAGAAACATATCAAGCTGAATGTGATATTGAGCCGTCTTTGAGAGTTGATATTGAGGCTAACACCACTACTAGTAGTGATGTTCCCACTGTGGATCCTTCCATCTCTCCGCCAATAAAGGAGAGACAAGGCCCGGAGATCATGAGTTTTACTCACCCTCCGGTGTTGACACCCACGGATACTATTAGCTCTCCTCTTTCCTCACCTATTGAGGAAATTCCCGAGATTATACTTGAGCCTCCATTACCCATTGATGACCCCATTTATTTTATGACTCCTTCACCTACTCCTTCAAATGACTTTATGCTTTCTT
The DNA here is from genome assembly GCA_025667525.1 of Glebionis coronaria. Classification (NCBI taxonomy): domain Eukaryota; kingdom Viridiplantae; phylum Streptophyta; class Magnoliopsida; order Asterales; family Asteraceae; genus Glebionis; species Glebionis coronaria. The sequence goes on along the minus strand of CM046874.1, from coordinate 523,734,530 downwards.
CAAATCCTCTAAGCGAGACATGTTTTGATAAACCAATTTTTGAGGAGTGTGAAGAACTTTATAATGAGTGCATAGAAGAAGAACCCTTAATTTGTTCTTCACCTAAGGAGTTTGTAGATAGGGATGAGTTATCTTGTGATCCCGACTACCTTTTTAATTATTCCTCAGGTTCGGATGAGGATGATTCTCCTATTTTACCTAAACCGACTTTTGAAAACCATGATACTCATGATTTATCGGATTCTTTACTCCTTAGTGATGACTTTTATACCCCGAGTATTGAGAAATTCCATCACGAGGATGCTTTTTATGATCCCGTGTTATTGGATTTCTCGCATGAGCTTAATTGTGATCATGGTATTGATGAGAAGGCAAATGGAGTTTTAAAACTTCATATTGATATTGATTTTGAAAACTCGGATTTTGATAAATTCACATTTGCCTCTTCGCCAATTACTTTTGATTCTACCATCGATTCTCTTCCACATATCACTTTTAGTGATGATGATGGTTTTCTCATTCCCGAGATCGATGAGTTTCTTGATACCCCCGTGGATGATAATTTCACATATGTTGAGAGGACCTTTTTACCTTTTATGACTTATCCTCCTGCCTCTCATTTATTATGTTCCTCCGGGACCGAGGACAAGATTTTTGATCCCGGTATTACATTCGAGGCTTCCCCATGGACCATTTAATTCGGGGTCGAGTCAGGCTCGTGACTCGGTTAACAAAAACAAGCGCTTCTCGGGAGGCAACCCGATGATCTATCTTTTATCTATTTTCTATAATAAGTGTAGGGGGAGCCAAGTAGGTTGTTTGTGTTGTGATGTTGTGTGCAGGGACATGTGCTTAATGATCCACTTTTGGTATTTTTGACGAAACCCGTGTTCCCGTGTTTCCCGTGTACCCGGTTCCTTCGATAAGTTTTTGCTATTGTGATTCATACATGTATATAAATAAAACGAATAAATGTAATCACTTTAGTTGTCCTTTCCTTAGCTCGATTTTAAACAACGTACTCAATGTCCTAAGTGTAGGGGAGTTTATTCTCCCACATGCTTAAACATTGAGGATAATGTTTATATTAAGTGTAGGGGGGATTTCTATTGAAATTTTAGTGGACTTTTCCATGAATTTGACCTCATTTTAACCGGAAAATTTAAAAAATTTTCAACGTTTTTCAATTTTTTTTATCTATTTTGGCCTTATAGTATTTCCATTTATTTTCTTTCCTTTTGTCATCGCATCATACTTTCCATTTCAAGAATAAAGTCAAAAAAAAAAAAATGAATAAAATGGTTTTAACAAGTTTAGATGTCTTTGATATATTAGGCCCGTCGTGAATATTTTGACTCAACCCGAGTTTACTTATCCAAGTTTACTCTAGCTAGTATCCTTAACCATATGGACCTTAATTGGTTTATTAGGCTAAGCATCCATGAGTCTCATTCCTTGAGATTTTAAATTGTGGAAACGAGAGATGATAGAGTTGATAATAAGTTTAAGGGTTAATTTTTGCTTATATGGTTTTTGTGGCTCTTTCTTCCCGCTTGTATATTTAATTGCTTAATAAATGAGGATTTTTGCAGTGTCGATTCGATATCTTAACTCTTAGCCAAATCTTTATTCTCCTTGTAATTAAAGCATGAACACATTGAGGGTGCCAGCGTTGTGGACTTCCGACTAAGGTGGCTCATAACCACTAAGTAGGAGGTATTCAGACCATGGGACCGCGGAATTTGGCCTACTATATATATCATAAATAACGAAAGAATAAGATTAAAACATGACCTCAAGGAGCCTTAGGGTGTGGGGAATGTAGCACGAACTGTCTTTAGAGCCTTAGGGCGTGGACAATAGACGGGGATCATTTTTACATCTTAAAGAGCCTAAGGGTATATGATGTGAACTTGCTAAACTCCGCATAAAGTCTATATGACTTTGGAGGAAATAATTAATAAGTAGTACTATTGGCCAAATTTTGGGTCCGAGAATTTATTCCCCAAATCGTGTTAAATCATCCTTGATGTGGGCTTACTTTAGTGACAACGTTTTTGAGGACGAGGTTAGGTTTTGAGTGTCGCGTTTGCACCGTTTGGCCTTCATTTTTGGAATAATAATGATCAAGTAAGTCAAATGAGCCTACGGGTGAATGACAATAAATAAAATCTAGAGATACAAAGTAGGAATTGGAGAAAGAGTATTACACAATTGTCTTATATAAGTGGTTTTGACCTAAGGACTTATGGTAAACAATGATCTCGTTTTTAAGCTTGGTATGGGGAACGTGAAACTTGAGGGTGATTTATATTCATGATACTAAGCCCTAATCTAAGTCTTAGATTTCTTTACGAGTTTCTTCTATCAAATAATTTTCAAGTTAATAAAATTGTATTAACTTTTGTTTCCCTTTAAATTTTTATCTTTTCATCGTAGTAGTATTAGTAATAGTAATAAAGGCCGAGATGGATTAATTATGAGAAAAATGTAACTTATGCTTTAAAACTATGCATTGCATGGGGTCATTGCAATGGTCAAGTGTAGGGGATTTAATAAGTGTGTAAACACTTATCCTTTTGCCACTAAAATCAAGGAAAAACAAGACCTAATCATGTGTTTTATATCGTAAATGTCGGAATTACGCGTGGTTTTGTGTTTTTGTGTTAAATAGGTACAAATTATCAAAAGAAGAGAAAACACGGGAATTCACGGTCAAATGTTGAAGAAAAGTCCAAGAAAGAGACAAAGACAAAATCGAAACACCAAAAGTGTGCCAAGATCACGAAAACCGTCAAAATCAACAAGGAATTGAAGAAAAGATCGAGAAAGCCAAAATCGAGCTAGTTTTAGTAAAATTAATCATTTACGAAGATTTTGGGCCTTGTGGATCCCACTTTTGCTTAATGGGCCCACAAGCCCATTTAAGGGATGGTTAACCTAAACTAAAACGGTTCAAAAAGTTAGTTAAATGGCCTAAAGCCCATTTGATATCTACCTTTTGTGGGACGGATGGATAATTGGGCTAAAGCCCATTTACACAAACACATTAGATGGTGAAACGAAATGGGTGAAAAAACTTTTCACTTCACTTTTTCTTTTGCTAGGTCAAACTTTATCAAACTGTGGTCAACTCCCACACACTCACACACGTTACATCAATACACATGTACAACAATTTTTCCCCACTCACAAATTAATAAACGTTTAGTTTTACCCCATCCCAACCCCACTCACGTTTTAAATAACGTTTCTCTCACCCACTTATTTTTTACGATAAAAACAAGAAAAGAACACATTTACTGTATATCCTTCTTTCTCTCCCATTTTTACAGCCAACTCCCCAAAACCTAATTCACAAATTAAACCAAAATTACCCAATGAAAATTGGGTGTTTTACCAAAAACGTGTGATTCACACGCACAAAAATAAATCCTGTAAGATTTCGGAGCCTAATTAGTGGTGGTCCTCAATCCACCGTGGCATCCCTCTTTTTTGTGATTGGTTATCACCTCTCACCACAAATCATCCACCAATGATATAAGGCCACATCAGCAAAGAGAAAGCACAAGAACCACAAGTTCCTTCCTGGCTGGCGATCCATGTGCAAGAGGCTTATTATTCATCGTTTGATCAAGAGAGAAGAAATAATTGAAGATTCAACGGCCAAGATTCGAGATCATCTTCAACAAATTCACCCTGCCATCCTCTCGGTGCGGCTATAAAAACCCCTGAAGAAATCAGACATGGGAGTCCATCTTTATTTTATTTTACTGTTTTTAATTAATTAGGAGTAGGATTAAATTAGATTTAATTTTTATGCAAAATTAGATTGTAGGTTTAATGTATTTTTAATTTCCAGCATTTGTAATTTTTAATGATTAATGAAAAGTTCTTTTTATTAAATTAGTCTCAATTTATTTTCTGTTAAAGCTCACTTTAATCTTCCTGTTTCTTTTTTTATTTACTGTTTGCGAATTATTATTATTAAAAATATAAAAAAAAAGAAAAAAAAAGAAAGTGATAAAAAATCTTTCCCCACTGGGAAGATTAAAGAGGTTCCTGTCGGTTTGAATATTGTTTGGTTCGAATTGTTCTTGTTCGGTTACTATTCATGTTCAAGAAGATGTTGATGATTTTTGGTGATTCGAGTTGAGTACGGTGGTGTTTGATTGTTCGAATCGGTTTACGATAAGTACGCTCAGCGCGCTACTTCTTCTCAACGGAATCGACAAAAAGGTGTCTACTCTTTTTATTTTTTTTATCAGTTTAGTTCATTTAGATTCGGTTATGTTCGTTTAAAATTTCTGCTTTTGTTAAATTGATTTAAATAGTTTGATTATGCTTCGTTTTTATTGTTTGGTTTATTTAGTTGGGTTTGGATCTGCGTAAGATGTTATCTGCTTATTTGTTTTGTTCTGCTATTGTTTGGATTATTTTTGTTAAGTTTGATATATGTTTTATCTATTTGTATTTGAAGTTAATTTGAATCTGCCTAGTTTTTATCTTGTTTAAAATTTGTTTAGTAAACTTCTGCTTTCGAGTTGTTTTGGATCTGCTTATGCTTATGCTTATGCTTATTTCGGTTTTGCCTAGTTACTTCTTATTTGGCTTATTTGCTATTTGATTGTTTAGCTTTTTTGTTCTATTGCTTTTCAGTTTTTTTTAAGTGCTTATCAGATTCTACTTATCTGTTTTACTTTTTGTGCCTAAATTGTTTTATACACTATTCTACTTATTTAATCATCTGTCATAGCTTATTTGGTTATTCACTTATTATCTTTGCTGCGTTTAATACTCAGACCCTATTGGTTTGAGTAAGTTTAAATTCCAAAAAAATTATAAATAGCAAAAAATTACGTCTCTAGTCAGGGTCGAACCCTGGACCTCCTGTTCAAGGACCAAACAACACAACCATCTCAGCTAGACTACTTTTTGTGTTTGTTTATGCATCTCTGAATTAATATAGTTACTTTATTCGCTGGCAGATTAATTAAATTAAGTTTAATTCAAGTTTTTAAGTTTATTTTAATTTTAATTAAAAGTTTTATTTCCTTTAATTCAGTTTTGTTTAAAAATAGTTTATTAAAGTCTAAAAATAGTTTTATAGATTAAGTATTAGTTTAAGTTTTATTTAAATTTTAGTTTTCAAATAGTTTTTTTAATTAAGTTTTATTTTAAAATAGTTTACAATTAAAAGTTTTTACTTTAATTTAGTTTTTTTTATAAAATTAGTTTTAATTGTGTTTAAGTTTTAAAATAGTTTTATTAAAATTTAGTTTAAAATTAGATTTTTAAAATTAGATTAAATAGTTTTATTATTAAATAGTTTTAGTTTAAAATACCAAAAGTTTTATTTACCAAAAACAAAGTTAAGTCTTACGTAAAACCGGATATCAATTCGAGTGAGTCGAGGAAAAACGAACATTCATTGCTTAATTTGGATTTGCAAAATCTCTATATTAGTCTCCTATTTATAGGCCTTGAGTTGGTTGGTGAGTGGGCTTTCTCCCTTTCTTTTTGTCTTCTCGTCTTTTCAGTAAAGTTGACGTTTTCGATTCTGATTCGGGATTTGTCGGTGAATAAATTCAACTCGTCTTTTAATTTCTTCGTTTAATAGACTTGAGTTCTTCGACATATGTAAATCTTCCATCTTTGGTCCTTTTCTTCGATAAATCTTCAAATAGGCCCATTGACTTCAAATCTTTTGCATCTCTTGGATTATAGACTTCGTCTTTTCGTCTTTTCATTCAATAAAACCCGTGCAGTCCCATGTTTTCTTCAATATTTATCCGGTTGGCTCTGAAAACACAACAAACACACAAACCACGCATAATTCCAAACAAATGATATTAAATACGCGTTTTGGTCTCGTTTTAGCAAGGAATAAGTGGTAAAAGGATGGGTGTTTTCACACCTATCATGTCACCACATTCGTCATGAGTTAAGTGTGTTTTGGGTAAGTATTCGTCTTCATGAAAAATTCCTTAAAATCACTGAGGTACTTGTGATATAAATATCAAAAGTTTTTGTACCTTCAGCGTTTTAGATAACAAAAATGCTCCCCCTTAACATATGCATAACACATATCAAGTTGGATTTTTTTTATTCAGCCCTTTTTCATTTTTAGCCACGTATGTTTTACAAGTCTCCTTGATCCCATTTTCTCCCCTTATTCAAAATGTTAACCATTAATGTTTTGGATATTAATAGATTAACCGGTCTTTGGGTAAAAAATAAAATAAAAATGAAATCGTATGCTGGTCATGGAACATATTAATGCCCCCCCTCAAATTAATAAGGGTAAGTTGTAGTGTTTGAGTACGATATATTTTGAAAGATTTAGAATCTCGTGAGAAATTCTTGGAAAATATCATACTTTCACACTACAACAAGCCACAAAATCCTAATGCACATTATATATATATATATATATATATATATATATATATATATATATATATATATATATATATATATATATATATATATATATATATATATATATATATATATATATATATATATATATATATATGAATATATATATATATATATATATATATATATATATATATTCACAAGTGAGTGTATAGAGTTGACCTGATTGAAGTACGATCACCACTTTTAAATGGATCATTCCATAAGCCTATGGTGAGCTCCATACGGTCTGCCACCCACGAATCGTTCGATACTGCGGATCATCCGTCTATCCCTTAACTTCTCCTTTCTGGATGGTATGGTTGGCACTCTTTTTAAACCGGCCGACCCATTCATACTTTACCTCGGGAAGGCCTTGACCTGAGTTGAGCATCAACATCTTGTCACGTACTTGCTTGAGAGTACCATCGCTGAATTTGTGCAGTTCTGATAGTCGCATGTATTGCATGACCTCTGCTTCATTCAGGTAGAATATGCCCATCTCTGGTTGGAGTGTACCCATATATGGCTTCTTGTCTTGGTGAAAACGAATCATGGGCGTTGTATGAGGTCGTTTCAGATTTAGCCTAGATTGATAACTCTCTACACCAAGTTGTAAGTCTTCAACCCTATTCTTGATCATAATTCTTCGAGTAAATTGTCGTATGTTGGAACTTAGGGCAATGACTTCGTCAGGTTCTAAGTGAGGGACCTTGCCGTGAGCCAAGATAAGTAGAAAATCTTCAATATCTTCAAGTCGCAGGAATTGAAGATCCCCTTCACTTACACTATAAATCTTACCCTCTTCTCGCTTGAATATGATATCTTTCAAGTACGAATACCCGAATATATGTAGAAAGCTAACTCCATGTATGCTCATGATTCAACGGTTTGAAATTATAGGTGTACCTGATTTGGTATGATTATAGAAGTAGTAAGCCGACCTCTTCTTGCCCTGCCAATGTGAGATACCTAATTCCGCATATTGATCATAGTCCTTGACAAGCTTTTTGCTCCATAGGTCTGGAACCTTATCTTCAATCCAAGGAACATCCTCCAAGTTTACTACATTGCCCATTGTTAATGATGTAGCATACCTGTTCGCGTCATTTTCTAAATAATCCAGATCACGGTTGACAAAGTATTGCATTGGAAGGTGCTTGGCTGCTGCAATAACTGAAGTTGTTAGTGGAAGAAGTACTGGAGCTTGTTCACCTGATGCTGTTGATTTGATTGCCTTCATGAGCTCATTGAAATGACATTCTCCCTCATTTTTGGCGATCTGCATGGAAGCCCAAAAGTTCTTGTCTTTGATCGTTGTTTGAAGTGTATTTGTATCCATGGAAGGCACTCCATATTTGTCCATCAGGAATCCAGAGAAATCGATTGGATTATTGAGGAATTGTGTAAGATCCACCTTTTCACTGTCAGAGATTGTACGTACAGTTGTTGCCTGTGTAAGCCATGACTGCTCTTGAATAGTCTCGTCAATATTGAATGTGTCAGCAAACTCAGGATCTGGTTGATTTATGTCGTCAATATCCATATCGATGTAGTGTTGAGGTGGAGAGTGATGTATCACAGATGGTATCGGTTCGTCTTCTTGCATAGATTCGTGTTCTAAAGGTGCTGTTGATGAGACAGTAGTAGGAACCGGTTCAGAAGACATACTTGTGTCTGTTTTTGTGTGATGCTGAATAGGTGTAGGTGGTGGAGAGTGATGATCCACAAACGGTGACGGTTGGTCTTCAATCATTGGTTCGTCTTGGGGCACTGGTTCTACAGGTTATTCTTGGGATAAATTAGTAAGAACCGGTTCAGATGACTTACCTGTGTTGTTGTCATTAGTTTCATCATGCTCGTTATTAGCTTTGTTTTCACTCTCGTTTGTTGTTTATCACCAACTTTTTCTTTTGAACCTGCATCACTTTCTTCCTCATCCTCATCACTTTTCTCGGATTCTTTAGATTCTTCGCCATCAGTACCATTACCTTTACCCTCATCACCATCCCCTTACCATTCCCATTACCGTATTCATTATCATCATCATCATCCCCATCACTATCGTCATCCTCGTCTTCCCTGTCATCCTCATCCTCATCCTCTTCTTCTCCATTCTTATCATTATGTTCTTCCTCCTCCTCATTCTGTTCATCTTCTTCCTCATTTTCTTCCTCATCTTCATTTTCAGGCTCATGACGTTTCCTTTTCTTTGAAGATTGGGGAACTTTAGTGTCTTCTAATGGTGATGTGTCAGAAGCTTCCATTATTACTTTATCAAGAACTCTCTGCAATTGTGTTGAGCTTTTATTTTTGGTGACTCAATGTTGGTTAATCGAGTCTCCAAAGTCTGCATTAACTACAGGTCAGTAGGGCCTTTAGTGAATAATGCTGGAAGCTCCTGATGTACACATGACCTAACTTCACTCTGAATGATGTTAGTCATTGTATCATTGATGGAGTTGAGGAAGACATTGTTTTCTTTGTCACGTGCTTCCTTTTCGGAAATGAACTTCTTATTGTGTTCTTGAAGTTTTAAGACGCAGTCGTATGTGTCATCAAGTCTGGAATCCTTACGTTTTTGTTCTCTGACGGATTTTGTAGCAGGCTTAGTAATACATGATGTCAGGTTTGCAATCTGTTGTGCCTGATCTTCCAATTATTTTTGGAAGTGCTGAATGAGTGGATCATTGATCGTGAGAAATGAATTGGAGGTGGATGGTACGTGTTGTACTGTTGTTGGTGGAGGTGTTACCACAAGTATTAGAGGGTTTGTGGATGATATAAGTTGTTGGATGGTGGTTTGTACAGGTTGTTCGAGAATAGGTGGCGGTGTTAGTACAATCACTTGGGCAGTGGTTGGCACTGGTTGTGGGATGATCGGTGGCGGTGTTGGTGTAATTACTTGGGCGGTGGTTGGTACTGGTTGATGGATGATCGGTGGCGGTGTTGGTGTAATTACTTGGGCGGTGGTTGGTACTGGTTGAAGGATGGTAGTTAATAATGGTTGTTCGGTTTTGATTGTGGGTTCAATCAGGGGGAAGGTTGTCACGACAGTGGTGAATACTGGTGGTGGAGGAGGTGTTTGTTGTTGGATAGGAATCATCGTCAGATGAGCGTCTTCTACTGTTATCATTGCTGAAGGAGTAGGAAGTGGTTTGCTAAGGTTGACGTCCTTGTACAGGAATGTTTCCACATCTTCTCGTCCACCTAAAGATTGGTCTTCATAATCATAGTTGATATAATCATCTACGATATCATCATCTTGGTTTGTTTGGTTTGTGGTTCTTTTCTCTAGTCTGAAATCTTGTTCTTCTTCATCATTTGAGTCGTCTGGATCTCCAAAGGTTTCCAGGGCTAATTCTGCAGGAGTTTTTGATCCAGAACCACTACCTGTTTTCTTAGCTAGTGCCTCCATCCTGCTTTTTTGACATGCTATTCGCATCTGTTTATCTTCAGACATTAATACTGTAGAATCTTCTTCTTCTACATCTTCATCACGGAGTTGCTCTTTCCCTTTAGTCTTGCCTTTGGCTTTGGGTAAGGAAGTCTTTTGACACTTGACAACAGTCTTTTTCCTTTTACCCTTTTGCTTTTCAGATGGATCTTCGTTTCCTCTTTTAATCTGTGCGTAAATATCCGTAAGCATTTGTCTGTAAGGTTCACTGTCCTTGATCCCTTCATTGATCATTGTATCTGGCACTTAAGCTGGACGCAGTGAGTACTTAGTAGAATAATTGTCTTCACCCATATGATCCAACACGTAGTCTTGGTCTGATGTATGGTAGAAGAAATTTCTACGCGTGTCAATAGATGGGACACTCTTCATGAACTGGTTGATGATAAGTTTTGTGAACTGTGTAAACGGAAGATGCATTGACTTCTTTTTGGTGCTGATGAACTGGTAGCAAAATTCTTCCTAAAGAAGTAGATCATAATCCACTTTAGATGCAGTGTATAGACCCCAAAATACATGAGCCTGAGGGGGTCTCATTTGGTCAAATCCACGAGCCTTTGAAGTGAGGCACTTAGTGATGATAGTGACGATTGCTTTCCACGGTTACCCAATGTGTGAAGTGGAAAACAGAGATAGATTATGAATGTCACCCTCATAGTTCAGAGCTCTAATTACTCGAAGCAATTCATCTGTGTTTGGGTTAGGCACATACCTTTCTCCTTTTGATAACTTAGGGAATTTGAACAATTTCCTGAATTGAGTTAAATCAAGAGTGAAGTTCTGCTTGTTGATCTTGAAAGTGATAGACCTCTTAGATAATTGTTTTGCCGGTGAAATCGATGTTGTGGCCCAAAACTCGTGAATATAAATTACGGGAACTGATGCAGTGACTCTAAGGGCATCCTTTATCGATGACATGTCGAGGATGTCTATTGCGACTTTGAAAGTTGCCACATTTGGATCAAAGTCGTCTTTCAAATGAAAATTTTTCTCTGCAAGTGGTAGTCAGTCATTAAGTGGAACTAGTACGAGGTCTAGTTGTTGTTGTTGTTCTTCGGTGATTGACATGGTTCCTGCTTAAGATAACACGGACACAATTGATATATACAAACATATACATCGCATTATCCATGAAAATCCGTAGTATGGGGAGTATAGCACAACAAATGTCATCACATTAAACACATTAAGATAGTATAGACACCGTTCATATGAAATACAATCATACATTCAGATTAAAACCTAAAGGAATGGTAGTATAGCACAGACATGTTATTCTGGGGACACAACAACCTAGCTTTAGTTCCTTGAGGATTTGGGTTTCCTGGTTGTCATTACCACTACTTCAGTTGGAGAACTAGTATAAAGATGACTACGAAGTTCCACAACCACTTCAGTAGGCCTAGGCATTACTACAACCTCAGTAGGTGTTGGCAAAACCTCAACCTCAGAAAGTGTTGGCAAAACCTCAACCTCCGTAGGTGTTGGAAAAACCTCAACCTCAGTAGGTGTTCACAAAACCTCAACCTCAGTAGGTTTGAACTCAGCGGTTGCTTCCATTGCCAGAGAACAAAACACAATATATGGAATAAATAATTTTATCTCTTTTGTTTACAGAAATATCAACTTATAAAATAAGATGAATTTTTGTAATAAGAAACCTTTCTAGTATTCTTATGAGAAAAAATTAATTAACTCCAATTAAAATTGTGTTCGTATTAAAGGTCCTAGTTCTAAGTCTAATGCATAAAGTGGAAGCTTACTATCTTAAAGTTATGTGAAACAAATTTCTTAACAACAACAAACATATCGCAAAGTCTATAAGTCCACTTATCGCAAAGTCTATCTATTACAAAGTCTATCTATCACAATGCAGGATTCCATCGGAATGTAAACAAGTCATAGCAATAAGTGACCTATCAGAAAGACTCCATCGGAAAGACCCCATCGGAACGACCCCATCGAAATGACCCCATCGGAATGACCCCATCAAAATGACCCTATCAGAATGACACCATCGGAATGACCCCAGCGGAATGAACCTATCAAAATCAATCCATCAGAATCAATTCATCGGAATCAATCCATCAGAAACAATCCATCGGAATCAATCAATCGGAATCATACCATCGGAATACTACCATCGAAATACTACCATCAGAATCCTACCATCGGAATCTTACCATCGGAATCTTACCATCGAAATCCTACCATCGGAATACCCTATCGGAATCCGCTATAGGAATCCGCTATCGGAATCCGCTATCGGAATCCCATCAAAATCTGGGGCAGATTTAACAAGGCAACTGATTATCTTTTGATTTCGAGACAAAGGCAATGTTTTAATCAAAACTGTTTAAGTCCAATGTTTATAATGGGTATAAGAACAAAACCCCTCTATCAATCATAAGTATCATCACATTCACAATCCGAAACCCTAATTCTTGATTGAACGAGATGTAGTATGCGTATGGAAAGATAAACAGAAGATTAATCATAATTAGCACATAATGACGAATTACCTAGAGGATAAAACAACAGAAAAAGCACAAGAAATGAAGGTTTGAAGATCTCTGTTAATGGCGGCAAGTATTTAGAGTGTGTGTGTGTGTTTGAGACGAAAATGATAAACACACAGGGGGGGGGAGTTTTGACTTAGGTCAACTTCAAACCATGTTTGCCAAATGTGCAAATTGGTCCCCCCCATTTTTCAAGAATGTATACACTTGTAAGAAAACAAGTTATTACTAATTTTTTTCCCAAAACACATTTTTCCCGAATACATTTAATCTCCTAATACGTACACACCATAACGTTTGTATCGATATGACTTAAGGCATGTAAAGTATAACCTAAGGCCAAACCAATTTCCATAAAAGGCACACATAGTAAGTTTTTTTGTAAAGATATTTGAAAACCAATTTAAACAACCAATATGACAAAATATTTTCTCCCCCTTAAACTCTGACCCGTGTTCTAATTAAAGAACGGTAGTCATTGTTTAAGTTTTCAAACACAGATGAAGACACTGTCATAAAGTGATTTTTGAAACGACTCTGGTGGCAATAAGATTTCTCTTATTTTAACAAAATAAGTGCACTGAAGCGTACACAAATTTGTGTTAGACCAAGTTATAAAGTAAACTTAATCCCTTACAAGGTTTTAAAGTAAACCTTGCCCGAGAAAATTAATTCTCGTTGTGACCCAACGTTTTCAAAAGAAATACGTGACTTTAATGCGAAAAGCGGGTTGCAGTAAGAAATAACTACAAGCCATATGGGTATGTTTTAAAATATGTACAACTTTCATACGGACTCTATTTATGGCGCCGTGTCAATTTTAATCGATATTTCTAAGGCCGTAAATATTACCGTACTAAAAGACATGCCCGATTTAAAAATGAACAATATTTTTGGATTTTCTTGATTTTATATTTTTTATGGTTTTTTTTGTAGGTTTTATATTTTTGTATTTTTCTTTTAGTGGGTTATATATATGAGATAATAGACAAGATCACAATAAAAGGATACTATAGAATAGTTTACCACCACTATTCTGCAGATTCTTCTGCCAACTCCTTAAGTGTCCCCGGTGAGAATGATTTCATGCCCAGCTTTTCGATCAAAAACTCGATACGTCCTCGATCTAAGGCCTTTGTGAATATATCCGCCAGTTGATACTCAGTGTTGACAAAATATAGCTCGATTACTCCATTTTCCACTTGCTCTTTGATAAAGTGGTAGCGTATGTCAATGTCCTTCGCCCGGGAGTGTTGAAAATAGTTGCAGCAAAGGACAATGGCGCTTTTGTTGTCACAGTACATTGGCATTTTGTTGAATCCAAGACCGTAGTCAGTTAATTATGATCTCATCCAAATAACTTGAGCACAACAACCGGACATAGCAATGTATTCAGCCTCTGTACTTGATATCGCAGCGCTTTTCTGCTTTTTGGATGCCCAACTAATCAGTCTATCTCCAAGAAGTTGCACACTGCCAGAAGTGCTACGTCGAGTATCTTGACACCCAACATAATCCGCATCTGCATATGATACTAGTGCAATAGAGGAATCCTTCGGATACCACATACCATGATTAAGTGTTCCTTTAAGATACCGAAAGATCCTTTTCACAACATATAAGTGCTTTTCGGTAGGCCGAGCCTGATACCGGGCACACATGCATATAGCAATTTGCAAATCAGGCCTTCTAGCAGTCAGATAGAGAAGGGTGCCGATCATTCTACGGTAAAGTTTAGGATCGATAACAATCCCATCCCTATCCTCATCTAACTTAGATCTCTCCACCATAGGAGTATCCACTGGGTCACAGTTTTCAAAATGATACTTCTTCAATGATTCAAGAGCATATTTGGATTGATTAATGAAGATGCCTCTGGGATTTTGAGAGATTTGCAACCCTAATAAAAATGAAAATTTTCCCATCATCGACATCTTAAAACGTGTGGACACTATTTTATCAAAATGGTTAGACAATCTTTGAGTAGTGGCAACAAATATTATATCGTCAACATAAATTTATACCCGTATCATGTCGTTGTCCTCCTTGAGAATGAATAATGTCGGGTCCACTTTTCCTTTGGAGAAGCCTTCCGAGATCAGATAAGACGATAGGAGACCGTACCACGCGCGTGGAGCTTGTTTCAACCCATAAAGAGCCTTCTTGAGCTTATACATGTGATTAGGATACTCCGAGTTGACGAATCCATTCGGTTGGCTTACGTAGACATCTTCCCTTAATTCACCATTAAGAAATGCCGTCTTAACATCCATTTGGTAGACGATCATATTCATGTGAGCAACATAAGCAAGGAATAGTCTAATCGCCTCCAATCGTGCAACAAGAGCAAAGGGTTCTTTAAAGTCAATACCCAAAGCTTGTTTGAAACCTCGAGCAACCAATCTAGATTTGTTCTTTAACACTCCACCTAACTCATCGAGTTTAACCTTATATACCTACAACAATGTAAGGATGTCAACGTTATCGGGTTGAGGAACTAATTCCCATACTTCAAGGCGTTGAAACTCATTAAGTTCCTCTTGCATGGCTTCAATCCATGATGATTGTTGCATGGCTTGTTGCCAAGATGTAGGTTCCTTCTCGCAGAGAAATGCATCAAAGAAGCAATATAATGCGTGCTCTTGGAGTTGATGACGTGTCAAGACTGGTCGATCGATGTCACCAATAATATTACAAATTGGGTGATCCTTTGTCCATTTAGTGTTGTGATATCCAATCCGTGGTGGTCGGGAGTAAATGATTTGCAGGAGCTTCCTCTGAGGTAGACGCACCCGTTAGGGTTTTCGGGTATTTGTGAACCAAAGAATGGAAGCTATTGTAGGTGAGCAAGTTCCAAATCGTGATCATAGTAATCCTCTTCAACATCATTAGGAATGAGTGGGGGTGATGATTCGGGTGTAGTTTGAGAACTGGCGGGGGATGGTGCATCTGGTTCAATAGTAACAGTAGATGCATAAGACTAATTTCCATTATCTTGAGCAACAACTTCGGGAATTGGAGCTACTGCTGCAGGTGCTGGAGAATCATCACTTGGGGAATCAAAAAATTCGTCAAACATAGGTTGAAATAACTCATTCCACTCGGGCCTTGTAGGTGGTATAAATGATGGAGAAGTAGGATTGTTGGGAGTTAAGCCAGAACTAATAGTACCGGTTCCCATCTCATGAAGTGCGGGTTCAGAGCTGTGTTGCTTAGAAGCCATCGCTGTCAGCTCATCAAAATCTGCATCCAAAGTTTCTAATATCTTTCCAAGACGACGGTTAAAAATTCGGAAAGCTTTCTTTGCGGGTGAGTAACCAATGAAAATTCCAATATCAGATTTTGGTTGAAGTTTGCCCAAATTCTCACTATTAGTATTTGGATAACATAGTGCACCAAACACATGAAAAATCAAAATATCGGGTTTATGTCCATGAAGTAGCTCATATGGAGTTTTACCGTGGCGCTTACGAATGATGGAGCAGTTTTGGGTATAACATGCGGTTGCCACTACTTCAGCCCATAAGAATAAAAGAGCATTCGCATAAATCAACATAGTTCCAGAAGCTTCCATAAGTGTACGGTTACGTCTTTCCACGACACCATTTTGTAGTGGAGTGCGAGCAACTAAAGTTTCATGTGAAATACCAACCTCTTCATAATAATCTCGTAGAGTCTGATTAAAGAACTCAGTTCCATTATCAGTATAAATGCGGCGAACAGTAGCATTAAGACGCACTTGGATCATCTTTAGAAAAGTAATAATATAATTTGGTACTTGATCCTTGGTTGCTAAGAACTTTACCCATGTAAACCTGGAGAAATCATCCACCATGACGAGGATTTATTTTCTACCACTCACACTAGCCGTACGCATTGGCCCGCAAAGATCCATGTGCAAAAGATACAGTGGTTCTAGGTTGGTGTCTTCAGCTTTAGGTTTGTATGATTTCTTGGTGCTTTTCCCCAAAGAACACGCAGAACATAAATGATCCTAGTCGAACTTAAGTTTTAGAAGACCACGAACAAGCTCGTTTTTAGCCAAATGGTTAATAGCATCAAATTTAAATGAGATAACCGGCGATGCCACAACCATGACTTGGTCTTAGATGCTTTGGAGAGAAGGCATACAGGTGAGGCGGCCATCATGTTTTGAGTGGACAGAGTGTAGAGAGTATCCCTCGAGAACCTTTTAACAAATCATTTCCTGCAAGATCACGAATGAAGCAAGTATGTTGTCGAAAAGCAACCTCAAGGTTTGAATCGCAAAATTGTCCCACTGAAAATAAGTTGTGACCAAGTCCCTCCACATAATATACCCTTGAAATCGTAACATTCCCAATTTGATATTCGCCATAACTCATGATCTTCGCAATATGGTCGTTGCCAAATTTAACCGTTCCTAGAAACTTGGCGACGAATTTTTTGAGCATCGAGCGGTCTCCGGTCATATGCTTTGAGCATCCAGAGTCCAAGTACCAGAGGATGATTTGGACCACCTGAAAATATCACCAGACGAAGACAATGTATCAGAATCTAAATGTTCATCTGTGTTAGCAGGTACAAATATATTTATCTTAGATTTGCTATCAGAGGGATTCTCAGGCTTCCAAATTTTCTTCCTAGATGTTGGCTTAGATTCTAGTTGTCTAATAACCTGAGGTACTTCTTCACTGGTAGGCACAATAGTGGACGCATGCCTAGTTAAAGGGCGCTTTTTTCATTTTTTAGTGCTGGTGTTCCTATTGAAAGGACGCTGAGACCTAACTTCAGTGGACGTGATCCTAGTTAAAGGGCACTTAGTTCCATTTGCGGTAAAGGTCCTACTAGTGGGTTTCCATTGCCAACCAACTTGGGTGAATTTCTTCCCCGTTGGAATCCATTCAAGATTGTTCCTAATGGCATACATTTCATTCACGTGATCAACAAGGCATAAATCATGACGTTGAGAAAACATGCATTCATTACAATTCTAACATCTCAAATTAGAATTCACATTTTACTTAGGCTTCTACATAGAAGCAGAACCTTTTGTCTTAGCTACAAGATTCTTTTTATTCAAAACTGAAATAACATTCCTAGGGTGAACTTCTACTTTCTTCTTAGCAGTCCTACTAGTGGAAGGCTTGATCCTATCTTTCTTGTCTTGAGATCCTTTAGCCTTAGTAGATACAATTACTCCTTTAGAAGCCAAGGGAACATTAGTGACAGATTTTTATTTAGCCTTGATGGGTGTGTTTAAAACAGGCTTAGCTCCTGGAGTCTTATTGAATGGAGTTATGGCAATGATGGGGAGTTGTTGTTTAGATGTTGCAGATATCGGTTGACCGATATATTCTAAGTTAGCTAAGCAATCTTGAACGCAATCCACATATAAGAAAAGCTCATATAGAAGATGACTTGTGGGATCTAGTTTACGCATAGCATCAATGGTCTCTCTAGCTAGATCTGCATGTTCTAAGGCATTTTTCATGTATGTTGCAAACTTAGTGTGACTATGCTTAAATTTTGGGTCCCGATAAAGCACACGTGGGTTGGGTTTGGGAGCACTAGAGGTCGGTGCAGAGATGGTAGCTGAGTTATCAACAACTTCTCGTCCTTTGAGTTGAAGTGTCTTCTTTAAATCAGCTATAACTATGTTTTTATCTATGAGCTGAATATTTAGGTCAGAGATTTCCTCACATTTCTTGTTTAGTTGGTTAATAAGTAACTTTTGCTCTGCCGCAGTAAAAGCGAAGCGTTCTTCTATTGAACCAGAAACTTGTGAGACACCCTGCCTTACTCTTTCCAACTCCCCTAGCATAGAAATAATTCTATTTTCTAGGGCATGGTTTTTAACTCTACAGCCTCTAGTTCCACTTTCTCATTTACTGACTCTCTCTTAAGTCTCATGATTTCTTCCTCTAATGCCTGAACCACCTGAATCATCTTGTCACTAGTCTCAACGGTGTTTTCGCAATCATTTGATTTTGAAAGAGTTTCATTTTTAGATTGATTTTCAAGTTCAAGAGATATACAATGTTGTTGAAGCTCATCAAAATGTTTTGAAAGTGAGTTATAAGAATCTCGAAGCTATAAAAATTCAGCGTTAGATTCATGACAAGAATGATTATCTACATTATTCATAGGTGCAAGAGAGATCATGCACATCATCACATTTATTCACAGCAGATGTAATTTCAAGAGCATATTCAATAGTAACAACTTTCATCACTTTGAGAGACACTACATGTTCTAAGAATCGGTCATATTCGGTCAAAATCTTTTCTTTTTCAATTACGTGTTGCTCATAAGCATCATCCATTTCGTAGAAAACTTTTCGAACTTCAGCCATTTCGAAATCAAGATTATCCCCGAGATCTAGAAATCCCTTTGTAATATTGTGTATAAACGGAACGATCTCTTTCTCAAGAACCATTTTCATGTGTTCGAAAGCCCATTCTCCAGCGGTTTGAGCCGTTGAAGTCGTACATTCCTTGATGACCTTGTCAAATCCAATAAGGTATCACTTAATCTCTTTCAAGCTTACGGTACTTGCCGGTAGAAGACCCTTTGAAATTTCCTTAGGTTCATTCGGATTGACAAGTGTAGGAAGTATACTAATGATTTTTCTAGTAGACATGTAAGTTGGTGTATGGATAAATTCCCTTTGTATATTAAAGCGAATTCTAAAATCCGTTTTTGAATTCTCTTTATTAAGTTGTGGATAATCATACTTAGGATATGTAAAAATCACTTTTGACCGATTCTCTTCATGCAGTGACATATTCTCGGATTCATTGGAAAACACAATCGGATCTAAGACTAATCCTAACTTGGTTGCATCATAAAGTCGTGGGTTGTGGTTAAATGCTTGCTTTGCATACCCCGGGTTAGGTGGTAAGTCTATTAGACGCGATAGAGTGAATTCCTTAAAAGATGAATGAAACAAGTGTACTAGATGTGAAGCAGAGTATTGTTTTAAAAGCAAAACTTCAGTATTTTTAACTTTCTCAGACGCCTTAATTTCTGTTTCAACCCTTTTAGACTCGAGAATTTCGAAATCCGTTTGTAGTTTTTGAAAATTATTAACGACTGACTCTTTTTCTCTAAGTTCTTTTGAAAGATTTGCTCTTAGACTCTCGATTTCTAGCAAGTTATCCATTTGGACTTTCCTAAACCTATCAAATTCTGGATTGGTTAAGGTAGTGGTCATTGGAGTTAATTTCAAGGTTTTAACCTTTTTCTTATACAAAGCAAGCTCGACAGATAATGTCTGATTAACACCGAGGGTTTCAAGGACCGCATTATTCATTTGGCCAAGCATAGATGCCGACACCATAACCAAATCTTGTTGAGCAGACGAATTTGTAGACGTAATAGCTCCCGGTTGTGTTTCACTCAAAGTCTAGGGACTTGCATTGATATTGCTATCATTGTTTGTCTCCTCGTTTAAATTACTAACCACCGGAGGCTGTTCCGGATACTCAGACACTTGCTCAACTTGAAGGTACAACACTAGTATCATTGGCAGTATTTGGTACCTCAGAGATTGTATCAGCCCCATAAAGTGAAAGATTTGCCATGAGAGCTGCTTTAGCGGTATTGAGGTCATTACAGTCTGAATCGTATGCATTAAGATCATCACATTGATACGCTGCATTGTTGGTAGAAGCTACTGTGAATCCTTCAGTATCCGCAACTCCTGGATCTGTTAGAAATGCTAACTCCTCTTCATCGAGCTTTTGACCTTGTGCTTGAGCATTAACCAAGTAGATCTTTTCCTGAAACCATGTACCATTCCTCTTTCTCTTTGGTTGCTTGCAATCCCGAGCCATGTATCCTTCCCCTTTGCAGTTATAGCAAATGATCATTTTCACTTTGCCAGTGTTGTTTCCCCTTGGAGCAGTGTTAAATGGGCGTGCACCAGTATTGGATGAACTTGGTCTCCCCTGAAGCGGTTGCACAGTAATTCTGCCATCTTGGATTGTAGCTTGTTGACGAGATTTAGAAGAATTCCTCAACTGATTGTTTGTTGGAGATGGTCCTATGTAACCTCTTTTGTTTAACGCTTGAGTGATGTAAGCAGACATTTGTGCAAGTATATTGATTGTGGTAAATTACACCCTTTAGGAAAAAGGCGTAAAAGCGGTAAGTATCGAGTAATGATTTTAGGAAAAATCAACACTAATGACCCTTAATGGTGTGTAAGTTCGTTTCCCAAGGAGGTATATGTGTGTGAAAAACTTGCCAAATGTTTGTGATTAATGATTGGTTTAGAAGGGGATTAGAAGAGAAAATGACGAAGTCGTAAAAATAAAAATTAACTCAAAATCACTATTAGAAAGTTAAAACGTAGAACCTTAAAAACCACAAAAATAAAAATAAATTCTAAAAATTACCAAAAATTTACCAAAAATTAAAAATAATAAACTAAGAGTTTACCAATGATCAAAACTTTTTCAAACCTTTTAAATAATTAAATATTCAATTTTTAAATGCTAATTAAAGCCCTAAAAATCAAATAAATTATCAAAAAGCCCAAATAAAGATTTTTCAATTGATAAACCTCTAAAATGACCTAAAATGATTAAAAACTATTTTTTGAAATTTTAAAACTAAATAAAACTATTTAAAATGAATTAAAAACTATTAAAACTTAAAATAATTATAAAAATTAATCTATAAGTGATAAAATTATTCTAAAAGTTGCTAAATTCCTATTTTAATGTATTTAACCTAAGAAAAATGTAAAAAGTTGGAAAATGTGAAATTTTAAAAATAATAATAAAATAATAATAAAATAATATTAAAAATCCAAAAATTATAAAAAATTCTAAAAACTTACAAACTAGTTTATTTTAACCTAAGTAATCAGAAAATGAAAGTGAAATTACCAAAATACCCCTAATGGGCCCTCAAATGGGCCAAATCCAAATTCAGTCAACCTAAATGGGCTTTTGGGCCCCAAAAGTCAAACTTGGCCCAATTGACTTGGAAAAGCCCTATCTGACTTAAAATTTAATTCTAAGAACAAAACTCTAAAGGCCCAAAAGTTGAAAATGTGCTTATCACAGCTTATTGAACACAAAGCTTAATCTTATTGGGCTTTTCAGCCCATTAAGCCATAAGCTAATGCCATAAGCTCTAATTTGACACACAACCCTCTTTTTGGATGCTTAAGAGATCTTGTCAAAAGAAATTTTCAATAAGCTCACTCAATAAGCCAGAAAATAGAAAAGTAAAATTCCACAAAACGACAAAATAGTCGTTTTTGAGAAATACTCAACCTCAGAAGCTGATTCAACTTGCAAAAGCTTTCAAATGGACTCAATAAGCAATATCAATCAACAAAAATCCAATAAGCACAAGCAATAAGCCAGAATAAGCACAAATGAACTTATGTAAAAGTCAAAGGACTTGGTTTTCTAGTCAAACCTAAAAGTCAACCACCCAAATGCTCCAGGATGAACAAATGGGTCAAAATATGAGCACCTATTAAAAATTCAAAGTTGTTACTGGTTAGAATAAGCTATTATAGCTTATTGATAAGCTGACACCAAAAATGCACTATCAGTGGCAACCAGCAGGGGAAAGGAGTTCCCACTGCTTTGACTAATTGACCAAGCTTATTTGAGAGTTCTGGTATGATTCAATTGGAAACAAAGGCACCCTTGTGATCAGTGAACCACAAGGAGTCACTAGCAACAATAAAATCACAAAATGATCCACACAATAAGCCACAATAAGCCAAACAGTCCACAGATAAGCACCAGATATGCAAATAAGCAGTTAAGCACTTAATAAGCAGATTTCAGCAAAATAAGCCAACCAAACTTAACCAGATGCACACACAAGCTATATAAACTAACAATAAACACAAAGCAACAAGAATCAAACACTGAATCAAAGTAAATAGCAAGATCAAAGCACAAAAAGTTACTGATGAACAAAGAACATATGCAGAAACAAGTTTGTTGATATACTTGACACCTGATCCAATTTCAAGCCTCAAATCCCTCTACCCTGGTGTGATTAGCTATGATTTAGCACTTGTTACCCTTAACCTATGCTTAGATCTAGGTGTCCTCAAAATCCTAGCCAATTTTACCAAATTATGAAGATTTTAGAGCCAATCTATGAATCAATGTGTTTAAGACCACAAAACCTGCAAACAGATGCACATATGCCCCCAAATAACAGATACCAATACTTGCATACAACACACAAGCACTTAACAAACCACAATCCAATCTTATGCAGTAATCCCAAACACCCTTTTAAAACTTATTTTCACAAATTTTCAAAGGATCATTAAGATTCAACCCACAAATCAGATCAATAACACCTCATAAACATCAAACCAAGCCAAATCAACAATAAACATCCACAATAACACAGATTCAAGCACAAATCCACAAAAATCACAAATATTCAGACACTTAAAGAGAAAATGAAAAGGGAAGAAGGTGCAAACCTCCAAGACCTACATCCAGGCCCTGGATTGTTTGAGCTGAGGTACTAGCAAAACAAGTACCAGCTTCCAATGCTGCTAAGATGAACAAACACAAGGGTGAGATCAAATAAACAAGGACTTTCTGATTTTTGATGCACAAGCTTTATCACTTAAAACCTTGCCTCAAAAACCTTCAAACATGTAAATGGAACTCAGATTCTAGCTTCTCAAACACCAAACTTTTATAAACAAGAACAAGATTTCTCAAAATTTCTGAAAATCAAATTTTATTTCATAAAAAGGTATTACAAAGATTAAAAGCTAAAATCTGGAACAAAAGCTCTCTCACATGTTGAGGAGTCTTTTTATAGGCAAATGCCAAGGCTACACTGTTCATAAACCCTAGATGTGAAATTCCCTAAATGCCCTAAGTCCTTGAGTACGTTTGTTGTTGTTGAGCTGTCAAAAATGATCCTACACGTTCATTTTAGCTTTGTGATCAAGCAAAGGCTCTCAGCTGTTGATCTTGACACGTGGCTAAGCTTGGAGGCCAAGTTGAAATCTGATTGGTGGAAAGGGAATTGGGGTGGGGTCCATAGTGAGTGGAGATGAGGGTTTTGTGTGTGGGATAGGTTCCTGCACATGTGAATCAAACGTGTGCCTGGGTAATTTGTTTTTACCCTTTGATTTAAGTTGTGTAAAATCTGGGCTGTAAAGGTGAATAGTACTTGTGTTTGATCCGTTTTTGTAGGAGTGGGAAGTTGTTTGGCGCAAAAATGTGTTTAAATGTTTCATTTGCACAAGTTCAGCCCTCCTCTTTCCTTTCTTTTTGCATTTGTGGTAAAAAGTCCATCAGCGCCCATTTAAGCTTGTATCAACTTTCACCATTTGGCAATTTTGGCACATAACTTTTCAAAAGGGTTTTCAAGGGTTCTTTTTGCCATTTTGAGATATTTCAAGGACTGATTTTGAACATTCTTGATCTTCAAAGGTCTTCATTGCATCTTTGACTTCATGAGGGACCATTATTGGCAATTTGGAATTGTTGAGGGACTATTTTTGCCATTTCTTCAAAGTTGAAGGACCTTTTGTGTAATTTTGACAAACTTAAGGGACCAAACTTGTAATTATTAATATACAAGGGTTTTAAGTGTCATTTCTTCAATAAATGAGGATCAATCTTGTTTGTCTTCAAGTCTTCAAGGTATTTTGTTGAGAATTCCATGATTAGGGCCCGGTTCTTTGTACGGCTTCGTTTCTCGTGTCCGTTTTTCCTTGTAACTTGTGATCTTTTGTCTTTTTCACGATATCCATACCTAAAATACACAAGTAAACAAACACAAGCATATATATGGTATTTTATGACATTTTAATGCATTTAAAGCCCGAAAAGAACGATGAGATCATGTATAAATGCCATCTCATCACTCCCCCATACTAAGCCATTGCCGTGCCCTCACGCAATGCTAGAATAAAGTATCTAAGCATCACCAAAGTTCAAATTTTATTAACCTTTATTGAAGAGTAAAAAGACTTGCAACATACTACGAAGATGTGTAAAGACATAATGTATGATTTTCATCACAAAAAGTGACTTTTAGGGTCAAAGAATAGAAACAAGTGAATGTCCCTTAGAGTAAACTTCGTCATCCTTGATTGTCGTACATTCCATGCTAAGTGCAAAAACAAGATCATTGTTGGTACAAGTCACAATGCTAACACTACTCATACGTCCAAATTGTGTAATACTTTTTCTCCCCGCAATCCTAGTTATTATAAAAGGAAATGGGTTACTAGCATTTTTTATCTATTTGTCATGGATCACAAGTGATTCATATTGACTTATTTGAGTAGTTATTAGTCCGAAAGCAAAGTAGCACGATTTGATCAATAGTTAGCCGAAGGACAAAATCTTTTAAAAAAGCTTCTCGTGTATCTCCTTAAGTTCATATCTTGGCATAACTGAGACCTTTCTCGGACCGATATTTGGCATGTACTTCATACTTCAAATCTTGGGAAGACGTTCTTGAAATTATGGTCTTCTCTTCATAAATTTGGAATTTCTTCACTTGACGTTTTTGAGAGATTCTTCATATAGGACCACGACTTCATCATTTTTCTTCAATCTTTACTTTGGATTTTGATATACAACGATCCGCCTCCTTTTCGGACTTGGATATATTTATCCTCATACCTTGTTAGGGTCTTTTTGGATAGACTTTCTCCATTCTTTAGGGGAGTAATTGCTTCTCGTCGTGTGTCTCGATCCTTCATATTGATTTAGTAATAATGATACTTCACATCATCTTTGGATCTTTAGCAAAAATAGAGCTCCTCATGCCTTGTTAGGGCCTTTTTGGATAATCGCCAATCTTCGCGTCCCGCTTCAATAAGTTATGCCTTGGCTATGAACTCTATTCAACCCCGAGCAACTTTTAAACGATCTTGCGCTAGAGGCTAAGTAACCTTTCAAATCGTACGACCTTACTTATTGCAATTATGATTTATTCCTAATGCATTGATCTTATGGGAAGAAAAAGCCACAATTAAAAACATATGAGTTTTTGAAAGAACACTTTCATGTTCTACGTTTAGCATGATCACTTGTCTAACTCTATCATTTCTCGTTCTTCACTATATAAAGACCTCTAATTAAAGAGACTCGTGAATACTTAGCCATGCAAGTCAAAATTAAGCCAAATTTGGATTAGCTTTCATTAAGACTATATCAAATCAAAGTTTTGGGTTTTCAAGCCACCTATAGGATCTTGCATTTTCTTGGACTTTTTCAAGTTTAGAGAACGCGTTTTAAAGTTCCCTTGATAAGTGACTTTCTAGAATCAATTATAGGAACTTGCGAAAAGTTCTTGTTCTTAACCCGTATGAATTAAGACTTTCGCGTTTTAAAGCTCCTTATATAAAAGTCTAGCAAAACTTGAATTGAGCGGGTTAAGGAATGTAAATGGCTCCAAATGCCCATCAAGTCAAAAATTAACTCTTATTCTACCCATCGGAAAATATACATTCGTGTCTTAAAAACACTTATGAAACCTAAGAAAATTTTTAAAATTTGGCCATTTTTAGCCTTATTAGCAAAACAAAACATTGAAAGTTGGAAAGCGTGAGGGCGTAGCAAAGCAAGTATCTATTCACCCCCCATACTAAAAGTAAACATTGTCCTCAATGTTTCGAGTCTAAAGGTGTAGCACCCCCATACTAGAGACGAAGAATCGAATGCTTAGGATCTAGCATGGAAAGGGTGATCAACAATATATCTTAAGCCGTTTATTAAGTATGCTAAAAGATAATTGTTAGAACAATAAAGGATATGTCATGGAATCGTGAAAAACTTCTTCAAATGAACGATGGAGGCTCACGTAAACGAACACGAGAGACTTCAATCGTAGATGATGATGATGATCTAGATAACACAATCACAAACAACCACGAGACAACGAGTTGAAAGGGTACAAGTCCCCTTATTAGTGAATAGTGAGCATAAAGATAAGCATGGGATCTCCCCCACGAGGCACCTCGTTTTTGATTACCGAGTCATGAGCTCGACTCGATCCCCTCAATGCTAATTATCATTTGGGAATGTGACTTGGTCGGGGGCAACCATTGAAGGAATTTCCCCACCAAAGTAGTGCTTAAGCCTATGTCCATTCACCTTGAAATTAGGACCATCATCTTGAGCTAGCTCAATGGTCCCATATGGAAACACTTGTGTAATGGTGAACGGACCCGACCAACGAGATTTCAATTTCCCGGAAAATATCTTAAGACGAGAGTTAAAAAGCAACACTTGATCACCAACGTTAAAACCTGGTTTTTAATCTTTGAATCATGAAACTTTTTAGTCTTTTCTTTAAAAATTAATGAATTTTCATAAGCATTATCTCTTAATTCATCCAATTCATTCAATTGTATTTTCTGGTGATCTCCCGCGGTCTTTAAGTCAAAATTAGCATGCTTAAGGGCCCAATATGCCTTATGCTCCAATTCAATGGGCAAATGACAATTCTTCCCATAGACTAACTTATAAGGAGTGCAACCGATAGGTGTCTTATAAGCGGTCCTAAAGGCCCATAAAGCGTCATCGAGTTTGTCGGACCATGAAGCACGGTTTTCTCCAATTGACCTCTCTAAAATCCTCTTCAAGGCTCGGTTCGAAACCTCGACTTGCCCACTCGTTTGCGGGTGATAAGCCGTAGAAAGACGATGTGTAACTCCATATTTCTTTAGAACCTTTTCGAATTGGTCATTACAAAAATGGGTTCCACTATCGCTTATAATAGCACGAGGGGTTCCGAACCGAGAGAATAGTTGCTTCAAAAACTTCACTACCACACGAGCATCATTAGTAGGCAAAGCCTTAGCTTCCACCCACTTAGAAAGGTAGTCCACCGCGACGAGGATATATTTGTTAGCATGAGACGATGGGAACGGCCCCATAAAGTCTATTCCCCATATGTCGAAAATCTCACACACTTGAATTATGTTTTGCGGCATTTCATCACGTTGAGACGATTTTCCTTGACGTTGGCACGAATCACATGACTTCACAAGTGCGTGTGCATCACGATAGATAGAAGGCCAAAAGAAACCGGCATCGAACACTTTCTTAGCCGTGAGATTAGCACCGTGGTGACCACCCGTGGGTCCCTCGTGACAAGCTCTAAGGATATTAGAAGCTTCGGCACCAAACACACAACATCGAGCGAGTTGACCCGCACAAATCCGAAAGAGATAAGGGTCGTCCCAAAAATAGAACTTGACGTCACGAAAGAATTTTCGTTTTTGTTGTGTCGTCATACCCTTGATAATGAAATTGCCCGCATGGTAATTTGCAATGTCGGCAAACCATGGGGTGGTGTCTTTAGAATTCACTACACCGAGAGTCTCAAGAGGAAATGTTTCGGTAATTTCCTTGTTCTCGAAAACATCTTTGTGAGGATCTTCTAGACGAGAGAGATGATCGGCCGCTAGATTCTCGGCTCCTTTTTTGTCAAGCACGGTGACATCAAATTCTTGGAGGAGGAGCATCCAACGAAGCAATCTCGGCTTAGCATCTTGCTTAGCTAAGAGATACTTGATAGCCGAATGGTCAGTATACACAATGCTTTTAGTCAAGACGAGATAAGGTCGGAATTTCTCAAAAGCATAGACCACGGCAAGGAATTCCT